>CM057339.1:756891504-757491504 GCA_030015575.1 Agapanthus africanus
ATCCGTCGTCGATTTCGGCAGCGCTTCGCTTCTCGCTCTTCGTACCAAGTTCTCGAGAATTTGGGAGAGTGGACTTAGAGTTGTGAAGGGAAAAGGTAGAGGATAGGGGTCTTTATATAGGGTTGGGCTAGGGTTAGGGTTTGGATTAAAAAATATTTAAAAAAATATAAAAAACATTAAAAATTCATTAAAAATCATTAAACCTAGGAGTAAAAGGGATTTATTGGCCAAATCAAAACCGATCCAGGTATAATAAGTGTGCAAGAGGGTTGACCAAGTCAAGAGCCAACTTTTCTCAGTTGGTGACTCGGCCGTCCGGCCAAGTCCGGCCGGCGGCGCCGAGTCGGGCCGAGTCAAGGGTCCAATGGCCGAGGATTTTCCTGAGGAACAACTTGGTATTTTTACTTTTTGTTGTCCAGTACATATTTTGAGAGTTATGACCTTTTTACCGTTGACTTCCAAAAAAAAATTAAAACAAAATAAATACAAAAATAATGTGGGGCATGGGATTTGAACTCCAGCGGCTTGGTTCAGCAGTGCAAGGTATTACCAATGAGCTACAAGCTCCTTCTTGTAATTATTGTGGTTTTTAATTATTTAAACTGATAGCAGCAAGAATAAATACTCCTAGTATACATTAAATTTAAAGTAATTTCTTGTACACTAAAAATGGAGTTATTTCATTCTTGTAGCTTGTAATTAAAAACAAAAGTAATTACCTAAATCTTGTGCTCAGGCTAAAATACCCCTTTGTGGATTTAGAAAATATATTTGAAAATTTTTGTATAGGAAAAAGTGTATCAAAAATTAGAGTTGTTACAGAGGACCAACCCCTTTGTCCTAATGGACACTGGACAACATACAATACTTTGTATAAGTCCCCTGAGTTGAATAACTCAAACCCTGTGCGTCGTAGGTTGAAAAACTGTAGCCAGGCGATTTTCTCAAATATCACCAATTACAATGAATTCCGATATAATGAGGATGATCACCTAATTCCCAATAACTTACTTCTACTCATCATCTATAAAACCATACAGATATGAGAATCATACCTGGTAAATACATACCCTGGAGTAAGGGTCTAATTGGGAAATCAGTTTTTCAATTAATAATGTACAGTGAAACTGAAACATGAAAATGTTTCGAAGAGCTATCCGGGTATTCCTAGTAATGCTTCTTCCATTATCAGATTCATGACTGTAATCGTATATTTCGTTGTCATCTCTCCAAATCCCTTTATTTGTTTTTACCGATTACCTTCTGTACACCCCCTTAAGCTAAAATGGTTTTCTTCCTTCCCTACCGTTCGGCACCAGCCTATGGTTTGGAAAAAGACTATCCAATAAGCAAAATAGGTGTACTCTCCTAATCTTAGGAGTACTCGCAGCCTGAGAGAAGGTAAAGATAAAAGACAACTGAATAAACTTTATTCCTATTTATCCTAAACCAAAATCCATCCTCGAAAAAGATCCTTCGAGTTCGTATATAACCATACGATGGATTTATCCAATGGAATTGGATGTTCGTAGTGATATGGGGTGTTCTGGAGAAATGAAAGGTGAAGTAGGAGTGGCGATGAAATACATGGTTTGGTCGTGAATGTTAGCAGTCGCAATTTACTTTGCTCTCTTTTCTAATACCTTTATTTTGTTTTTACTTATTACCTCATGTACACCCTACTTAAGCCAATTGGTTTTCTCCTTTCCCTACCTTTCGGCACCTGCCTATGGTTTGGAAGAAGACTATTTAATAAGCGTAATAGGTGTACCCTCTCCTAATCCTAGGAGCCCTCACATCCTTAGAGAAGGTAAAAGGAAAAGACAACTGAATAGTCCTATTCATTCTCTCCAGAACCAGAATCCATCCTCGAAAAAGATCCTTCGAGTTCGTATATAACTATACGATGGATTTATCCAATGGAAGTGAACGTTCGTAGTAATACGGTGTGTTCTGGAGAAATGCAAAGGGTAAAAGAAGGAGTGACAATGTTGTATGCAACTCAGACAATCCAAAAGCCAATGTTTTAAGAAAGTTCGGTTAACTTGGTTACTGAGTTATAGTCCAGGGTCGGGCCACGGTCGCTGCCAAATAGAGAGAGAGAGGAGAAACACTCAGCGTGCACTCTAGCCTAAATCAGAATGGTTAATCACTTTATCTAATCAGGAAACCTCACACTGTAATCTCAAATTCTCCTCCAAACCTGAAAGAAGAATTAGTCGGGATCACCCGAAGAGTAACCCAACTCATCAGTGAGAATCGGGATCCAACTATCATCGCATGATAACTTGATGGAAGCCACTCAAGTTATCACACTCCAGAAGGTATGCGCATGCCTGGCAAGTTTCCTGTATGTTTGAAACTCCCGATATAATTTTTTATCCCATACTCTTATGACCTTGACGTAGGCCAACAAATCATAAGTCACATGTCAAGTTCTACCCGTCATTATCCAGATTAATTTGAATCCACCCGTGCATATCCTTGACGTAGGCCAACAAGGTAGTATGACTGTTCCAAACCAACGCATCTATCTCTGCAACAGAAAAATAACAAATAGCTACCATACACTATGCCTTGACGTAGGCCAACGAACATAGCATGAATACTAAGTGCTACCCGTTTGAAATGACGGAGGACTACGAATGGTTTTTGGCGAAAAACCTTTAACGTAATGAACTTGATATCGTTGAAGGAACCGGATAGCTTTTATAAAAATATAGCTGCGAAAACCTTTGCTAAAGAGGTCACTCACGGTGAAGGGATCTCGGATCTTTCCTCGTCGAATGAGGTGCAGGATATTCCAAACTGAATATCACGATGCAAAGCAAAAACAATTGACTATAGTGAAGTTATTACGTTGACGCAAACTTTTACTCAAGGGGTCACTCCCGATGAAGGGATCTCGGCCCTTGCCTCGTCGAATGAGGTGCTGGATATTCATAACCGAATACCGCTGTGCAAAGCAAAAGCGTACGTCTATAGTGTCAGTTTTTAAAATTGGTTCCAACAACATCAAATATAGGTTTGTTTTATCCTTGCATTGATAAGAATCAATGCAGTCCCATCAATTAATCACACCAGAAAAGAACGAAAATATAATGTACGTATATGCCATCCGCATTCGCCACTGGGTCCCGTCATCACCCGTTAGGTTACTTAACTAACGACAGAGCAGGGACTGGACTAGCGCGGGTGCAAAACATATACAACATCTACTAGTATATATATAAATATATAATAATCGCTCCAGGTGTGATAAATGCAACATCGGAGAAAAGTAATAAGCATCACAGAACAATACAGATAATCTGGGATCCCCGGGTTTCATTGAGCCACAAGTGAAACCTGACGTTCCCCTGGTCGTGTAGATAGCCTGTGCAATGAAATCCTAGACCCCTACGGGCGCGGCAAGTTACCCGCCAAAACCTGAAGCGAGGCAGCCCCCTTCAGCAAAGTGAATGGACCATCCAGCACTTCACGGAATCCGGTAACTTGAGCACCCCTCCTTGGGTCAACCTGTACCCCCTACGAGTGTGGCGAATAGCCCGCCAATTCTAGAGTGAAGACCCTCCGTCTCAACGCCATGAGATGCGGGCCCGTTGCCCTCTAGAACCCGGCTATCCGTGCACCCCACCGCGGGGTAATCCTAGTACAGAAAAGAAAATATATACAACGGGTACATCGACCTCAACCCGGTCATGCCCCAAAAGAATAATATACAAACAGGCAGTGACGGCGGTCCACATGTTGGACGCTCGCCCTGCAATATCAAATGTACAAATACATCCAAACTGCACTACCATTGCACACAAGCTATCCACCACGACAAATCCGCAACATCACAGCACAACACAGAACATCAACGTGAATGTCACGTTCGTAAATCCGTCTAAAGGGACTATAGCGATTAGACAAGATTTACCGATCAAATGACATTTACGGTCGCAGATAGAAATGTAATGCACTGCAAATTTTAAACAATATTAAAACATATCGACTTCGAAATAACCCTCGAATAGCCACAGACAAACTGATAAAACTATATCCAAAATTGGCTAAATAAACAATACCACTGCACAGAGATGCCAGAGACAAGATAACACCCCAAAACCCAAAACCTGGCTCCCTTAAAAAACCGGCCTCGCCGGAATTTCACCTATGGTGATCGGACAAATTCCGGCGACATGGTCTGGGGTTTGGGGTGTGGTCTTGTGTTCATGTCAGTAGCCTTCTGCACTTGTTTAAATAATTTTTGAAGGCACTTTGAAAATCGACAGAGAAGCAAATGTGCAGGGGCAACCTGTCGGGGTTTTTCCGATTTCGATATGTTAACGTTGTTTAAACAAGCTAGATTATGGGTTAATGGGTGACTCTGATACCATGTAAGTCTACGGTAGAGCCCCGGCCGTCAATCCGAGGCCAAACGCGGAACAAAAACTTTTTACAACTGGCACAAGCATAGACTTTCCCCGGGTCGTTCCATTAACCGTATTCTAGCAAACTGTAAAAGAAGTTAGAAAAGATTATACCGATCGATCCGTGTCCTTCGGTCTTTAATCTCCGCGCCAAAATCCCGCTGCTGCGCCGACGAAGTTCGCTCCCCGGTCTCGCTCATCGAAGTAGCACCACGTCAATGAATCTTTATACGGGCTCCCGCCTCAAAACCGAGGCAACTCGGACATGAAGTTTGCTAGCCGACATGTCCAAGATTGAAGTAAAGAGTGTGTAGAATACTTTGTCTTAAGGCACCCAACCAATTGGGCAAAGGTAAATGAAGTTGCCATGGAGAAGAGATGAAGTGAGCTAAGAAATTTGCAAAGGAAAATTTTCCTCACACCAATTGAAGTGCTCGGCCACAATTGAGGAAAATGTGAAGGAAGGCTCTCTGGGAATTGTGAGGGAGTGAGCACAAAACAAAGTGGTGACCATTATTAATCTCCTCATCCAAAAAAAAAAAGCTAAAGCTTTTCATTCAAGCTGCTGGAGGAACCCGCCGCCAAAAACACCCTCACATAAAAAAACAATATTTGCAAATCGCCCCTCACTCAAGGAACCCGTGCCCATTCAATGCACTCTAGGCATGGCTCATCCCATCTGGAAGCCCGCGGTTTCAGCCAGGGGAGAGAGAGGGAGATTTTTGCCAAAGAATGCTAACAAAATCCGCAAGATAAACATTGAACCAAACGTTTAAGTCGGGTGACAGAAAATTAGCAACTTCAGAAATAATTCCGTAATAAATTACAGGATTACCCCACAACTGTATATACATACCAGCATTTGTATTCCGGCCGAATACAAATGCAACGGGACAAAAATATTCCTACAGTATAATACCAGGATCCGGCTTAAACCAAAGCCCGCTAGTATTATCCGTCCGATCATGATCCGTGCACAAGTGCACGAATATGATCGGACCCTGCCATATTACCATACGGCCTCTACAACGTTTCGCCCGAACTTGGGAAACTGTCTGTGGGGGACTCTAATGACTTATCAATACACCGGCACTTGGTATAACCACAAGCACGTCAGTGGTACTAGCTGTATGTAATGGTTGCCTATGTATTGATCGGAAGGAAAGCCGACGAGCGAACTCATCCAGAAACCCTACTGTGCCTGACAGTGACAATATCCGTACAGTCCGGTCCGTTCGTCTAAGAGTATCGCATATCGAGTCTATGGTGTGGATAAAGTCAGACCCCTAATAACACGATAATTCGTGTTGGTATGGAACCCATCACCACCTGAGAAACTACCGATCCAAATCAGTAATTCTCCACTACCCCGGCCGAGGATTTCTAGCGATGGCCATCCGTGCACTGTGCGATATCTACCCCCAATACCGGGAGAGACGAATCCCCGACGATCCGCTCACTGCCTCCATGTGGCTTGGGACTGTACCTAACTAAAACTTATTTGCACGTCTCCTTTGAGCGTGGTAGGGTAGTAATCAAAGCACAGTGGGAACTCACACGAGACAAATGACGATCTCAGGTCGACAAACTAACCTGTACACATGTCACCAGGGAACTGCTATCTGACAATAGGTACAATACCAACTTGCATGTTCCCGGCGAGTCCGTCCAGTGTATTCATAACCCAATGAGCACCTGTATACTATCTTAGGTGAACAACTGACACTAAAGGCTTGTGAGACCGGCCACCGCCCCTCGTCAGGGTCTCGATAAGTATACACCAGTCTACACTGGAGTATCGATGCCCGGTCTCGATACTCATACGACTAGGGACATTTAAGGATGTGCTTATAGACCCCCAGCTCCCACGTATATGATCGTCATCATAATGCTGGTAGTCAAGCAAGAATCCTATGGGCTCTATCAACATGTACATGATGATAAAGACAAACCAGATAGGATACTATCATCTCGAGTAAGACTGTTCTATCGGTATAGGTCCTCTCTCAATCATCATAATCACCTGCCTGTGACTACGATAATTGCCTTGAGGGCACTATAACCAACAGTCGTCGGCGTAAGGCGACGACGGCGAGGCGAGCTCTGGCAGCAACGAGGTGTGCAGGCGATGGGTTCGTGGGTGCGAGGAGGTGGCCGGCGTTCTGGAGGTTGCAGGGGTGCTCGGGCGCATCGACATTGGAGCTTGGTGGTAGCAAGGCGAGATGGCGGTGGGTCCAAGGAAGAGGTCGACGGCGCAGCTGCAGCGAAGTGGGGTTACAGAGGAGCTTGGGGTCACCGACGGTGGAGCTCCGATGAGGTGGTTGTTGACGGTGGGGATCTGAAGGTGAGGCGGCGGGGGAGAGAGTTTGTGAGAGAAAAGAGAAAATGAGAGTGAGATGGAGATAGAGAGAGGGGGGACGTGGGGAGAGAGAGGAGTGAAAGAGGAGCGGTGGAGGTCAGGGGAAAGCGGGGCGCGGCAGTTGGGGCATGGGCACGGGTCGTGGGGGAGTGGGCGCGGGGGTCGTGGGGACGAGGACGTGGTCGCGGGAGCGCGGGTCGTGGTGGTTCGGCGGCGGAGGCGAGGTCGCGGGGTCAGTTGGTGGAGGCCCGTTGCGAGGAGGGAGGGAGTCGTGCCGGGGGCGCGTGAGGAAGGAGGAGGAGTGGGTCGCGGCTGAGAAAGAGGCGGGAAAGAATGAGGGGGAGAAGAAGAAGGGAAGGGGTAAGCGGGTCGGGTCGGGCAGGGTCGGGTCGGGTCCGGGTTGAGTGAAGTGTGAGGGGGTTTGTGGGCTGGGCTTGGGATTGTGGCTAGGTAAAATTGTAGAAAAAATAATAAAAGGGTTAGGGTTTTAGATTTAGGTTAGTAAATTAAAATTTGAAATTAAACTTAGGAAATTTAGGAGAAATAATAATTGTAAAAGTTTTGAAATAGAAATTTTGGGGAAAGTATTTATTTAAATACGGAAGATATTTATAATGGAACTGGGTATTACAATAGAGATCGGCCAGCTCTGCCAACTTGGCCTCG
This sequence comes from Agapanthus africanus, assembly GCA_030015575.1. NCBI lineage: Eukaryota > Viridiplantae > Streptophyta > Magnoliopsida > Asparagales > Amaryllidaceae > Agapanthus > Agapanthus africanus. The sequence continues at coordinate 756,898,948 of CM057339.1, forward strand.
ATGGCTCGGTGGGACTCACTTAGCCGGTGATAGGACTCCCGACACTTTGAGACGGTGAGCTCCCCGGCGGCCAATTGGGTTTCGAGGACGGCCATCCTCTCCCTCTCCAGACGCAGCTCGAGTCGCAGGTCCTCGACCTTCGAAGAAGACTCCCCCGCCAACCTCATAGCATGGGCAGTCTCCTCGGCCTCCATGCGAGCAACGAGGGTGCAGTGCTGAAGGACCTGATGAAAAACAGCAGAGAGACTTAGAGACGCTCGAACTGAGAAAATGGTGCTCAAAATGAAACATAAGGGAGTACGTACCCGCACTGCCTCCTGAGCTATAACTGCTACTTGGGCCCTCAGGGTCCTCCGCAGAATCTTGCCTCCGGCCGACTCTTCCATATCAGCAAGCGGGCTGGCAGCAACGAAAAGCCCGGACGGGACTACGAAACAGGAGTCCCCCTCCCGCACAGGAATCCCCTCGGGAATCTCAGTCGGTGGCGCGCGAAAGACCGTCTTCTTTCTCTTAAGAGAAACCTCGTCTTCGTCCTCTTCCGCTTCCCTCGTCCGGGGTTCGGGAACCCGCGGACGCCTCTGACCGCTGCCGCGACAATCATCGGGGGCTCGGGTCGAGGCGGATGGCATCGTCGCCGGCGACTCCCTTGGTGTGGAACTCGGGTCAGCCCAAGGCACGGCCACGCCCCCGGCTCTCTTCTGAGACAGGGCACCGAGGGCAGCAAGAATCCTGGATCGGTCCATTTGTTCTGCCAAGGGAGGAAGCAAGCTCGACTCAAAAGAAGAAGTAAAGGAAGAATCTACAGGGGGCTACCTAGACTCTACCCGAACTATTTCTATAGACTCTTCATAAGAAGACATCTAACCTGATGGAAGGGATGAATCCTCGGAAGAGCAAAACGCAGATATCCCGACCTAAGAAGGAGAGCGCTGAGCTAACGAGACTCAAGACAAGGAAATTATGAAGAAATATGGGCCCTGATGGGGACCCCATCTCTATTTATAGCCGCTGACGTGCACATCCAACGGCGACAGTCCTCTCCCGCCGAAATGACTCATCGCATTCGACGGCCCCCATCGCTCCACCTGTAGCGCACGCATTGGTCGCATCCCGTCGAAAATGGGAAATCTGCGGCCCGTCGCGTCAGCCAACCAGCGCAAGGCATGTGGGCAGTCGCTTCGGCGAACGTACGCACGATCCGGCGCATCCTCTTTAATGCAAGATCTGGCCCTTGATCCATTGACGTCGTCAAGAAAATACAGTTGATTGCCCGGGAATGCGCACTTACGATATCTTCGAAAAGGAGCTCACCTCGGGGACTCGGCAGACCACTCTCGACCCGACCCGTGAACAGGTCGGGACGAGAGTGGGGGGCTAATGATGATGCTCGATATCGGTGATCTCTCAGATCGTGACACGTGGCAGATGACGTGTCCCGAAACTTGCAAGAAAGGACCAAGAACTGTACGTTGGAAGAATACCCGGGGTCCGCGGCCCATGGACGTAGCCGACCTTCTGCGACCGTCCACAAAAACTCCTATGCACGCCTTACGAACAATCGTTGGCTCGCCTCCGAGCCCCCCTGCACAATTGGCCTCCTCGGCCCTCTCAGCTCGTCTCTGGGCTACCGCAGAACCAAGATATCTCGGCCTCCTGCTCATTCCCGAGCCACCCACCGAGCTCATCTTCCTCTGTCCCATCGACCGACCAGCAGCACCAATCGCAGATACCTCCGCCACGGCTCCGCGAATCTCGCCATGCGCGAGATATCCGCCGCCTACGAACCCGCGTTCCACGCCATCACGATCCCCCATTAACGAGCCTGTCTAGTCATTAATGCGGGATCCCGCTTATCACGCGGGCGTGACGCCGGGGGCGTAATGGCCGGCGTGATTCTCGCGCCCGCCTGCCATTCGCTGCTGGTTATATAAACCCCTCTTTCAGGCGACTCAAGTAAGTGATTCTTTCCTCATTAGGCCGTTACTCTACTCAAATATCCGGTCTAACTTGATCGTCGGAGGGTTCTCGGTGGCATAACCATCTCGGGACTTCCTTGTAGATAGCTCGGCCACAACAACCTCAAACCCATTGAGATCTACACGGTTCAGGAGGCAACCTCTAACTCAATCTCAGCCGTCCATCGTCGTTTGCAGCAGATCTACGGAAGATAACATCTTGACGAGATCCGACATCCCTCATTGTCCAATTTGTTTACATCTCATATCCATGTGGTCCCAGAGCTAACCATCAAATTTATCTAACCACTACTTACGGAAATGACAACAAGACGTTATAATTTATAAACATCACTTTACAAATTTTTTTGAATCGCATACAATCACGGCCACCCGTCTGAAATCGAAACCCCAAATTTCGCATTTATTCCCCTAAAACAGAACGATAATCCCCACAAAGCCAAAAGCAATCGAATCGGATCGGATCGGATCGGAACCCCCAAAGCTCGAACCCAAATCGAATTAGATTTCAGTTTCTAGGGTTTTGAGCAATCTCAACTTTTCGCTCATGTAATCCCAAATCGCTCCTTCGATCTAGAGAACTCCCCTTCTGTTCAATCAAAATCATCGATCGGATATGCGAGCTTCCCGCTGCTGCAGACATGGCGAAGGATGGATTGGTCGCCGGCGCCGAAGCGCAGAACGGGATCAAGAAGAAGACGGTGGTGTCGAGGAGTTGGATCCTGTTGGACTGCAGCGGGGAAGAGACGATCCTGGACGCAGATAAGTATGAGATCATGCATAGGGTTCAGATCCATGCTCGCGATTTGAGGATCCTCGATCCTTTGCTCTCGTATCCATCCACGATCTTGGGGCGTGAGGGGGCGATCGTTCTCAATCTTGAGGTTTTTGCTTCTGGGTGAAATTTAGGTTTTTTTTTGGGTTGAGTTTGAGTGCTGATTGGTACTAGTGTTTTTGTTGATGCAGCATATTAAAGCGATTATAACAGCTGAAGAGGTGCATAATCTACGATCATTTTATGATTGTTAGTTGTTCTGTTGTATATTGGACTGATAAAAATTCCTTTTTGTTGTTGTTGAGAGTAGGTGTTACTCAGAGATCCTAACGATGATAATGTGATTCCGATTGTGGAGGAGCTTAGGAGGCGGTTGCCACCTTCGAGGTCTGCCAAACACGAGCATGGTGAAGGGAAGGAGAATCTGAGTGGGCATCATGATGGAGATGCTGGTGAAGAAGACGGTGAGTTGTTTCATGCGTTGATTGTTTTCAAATTAAAAACCTTTCTAAGGCATCAACACCTTCAAGCTGAGTTTTTTGTGAGAACTGGGTCGCAGAGGTCTCATAGAAGCGACCAAGGATTTATTTTAAAGATTTGTTTCGAGTTTGGCTGTCATGCCATGTCATATCGTGTCGTGTCAGTTAATAGTGTGAATTTGGGTTTAGTTTTGCATGATAAATACAACTAAACCGCAAAAGAAAATTTTTGTGCCTCCATTTCATCCTGAAGACAAGTTTGTTTGAGAACCTCTACAATATAGAATCAAATATTTGGAAAGAGATGATTTTATTCAATCCAATGTAGAATCAACATAAATAAATGTCCTTAGGTTTTATCAACAATTCATCACTAATGAATCATTCGACAGATGAAAATCATGCAATGTTTCCACTTCTAATGTCAGTGGATTCATGTACATGCTTCTTAGCTTCATACGTAATATAATGGTGTTACAGTCATGCCAAGATTCTGTGTGCATAATGCATTGTTGGCATGCTTCTTAAATTATGATAATGATGTGTTTTTAGCTATGATTATGATTTTGATGGTGACATGCTAAGATTGTGTGCTTGCTGCATACTGCATCATGTCGTGTGTCTGTGGGTTCATGTACATGCTTCTTAGCTTCATACTTATGATTATGGTGTTACGATCATCCTACGATTGTGTGTGCTTGCTGCATTGTTGACATTTAGCTTGCATTAGTGCCAATGTATTAATATCGGGTATCGGGATCGTATCGGATGGGTCTTTTCAATATCGGATAGTGGTATCGGACGATATATCGCAGATACGAGTTACATTTCTGACGTTTATATCGGGTATCGGTATTATCATACATATCGATATCGATATCGGGCATATCGGGTGTCAATATCGGAAAATTCTATAAACATATTGGACATGTTGCTCTAGTTTAGAATGAACATTATATATGATTATTTTTATAAATTTTATAATAAAATCCTAAAACACCATCTATTATAGAGACATAAACCTATATTGTAATCGACACACATAAGTAAGGAAACGTAATAAAATAAATCATTCCGGAAAAGTATTTAAATAAAAAATAAATTCCCATATAACTTGATCTTAAACCAATCAAAAAGATAGTAAACACTGCCTCTTGTGATTTCCTTAACCAATGTTCTTCATTTTTTATAAACATTTAGCAAATTCAAAGATAGTCACATTAACTTATGGATTGACTATGTAAACAAAAAAATGTCGTATTATGCAATTTGATTAAAATTTGTGAGTAGACTTGGAAAGAACCCCAATTATCGATAGGATGAGCAGAAGCAATTCAAAAGAAAAGAAACCATTTAATTAATTAATTTTTTATTAAAAGGACTTACCTTCATTTTAGGAACAAAATTGGTTGATTAGGAGAGGAGGAAAGGAGGATGAGAAAGAGGCGTGGACGCTGGGGGAGAGGAGGAAAGGAAGATGAGACAGAGGCGTGGACGCTGGGGAGAGAGGAGGCAGCGACAAGGGGTGAGGACAGAGGAGGCGGTGGTGAGGGGACACAAGAAAAGAGGAGGCGGCTAGTGGCGAAGTGATAGGAGGAGGAGGCAGAGGCGTTGGTTCTAGGGTGTTAATCCGTGAAATTTGGGAACACTGAGAGATAATAATAGAACCGGATTTTTTGTATTTAAAATATTGTTAGTTGGGTTGCTAATGGATTTTGGATATGGGTTGAAAGGTGAAGCCCAAAAGAATAACCCACACCTTTTGTACCTGATAAGCCCAGTATCATCGATAAACGAACCGATACGATATAGCTGATATATCGGCTGATGTCAAGATTGTGTCAAAACGATAAACCCTCTTATCGATACAAAATTTATCGCTGACCCACCGATATCGATGTATCGGCCGATACAACCAATATTTGTTTCACTCATTAGGGCTTTTTCCATAGTAATGCACCTTCATTTCATATGGCTTGACTGATGTTTCTGTATTTTTATATTCATTTACAGTAATGATTGCTAATTACATAGAATTTGTGTGTAGAAAGATTGGAATTCATTGAAGAAAATAAGCACGATTGTTCTTTCATTTCACCTTTAAATACAAACATCATCTGTTTTTGTTCCTTTTATATAGTTCTTCTACTATTCTGTCTTTATTTGTTTTCTACTATGTGCAAATTAATCTGCTTCAATTTATGGGTTAACCATTTTTTTTGGTATGCCCAACGTTCTGACTTCTGATAACTGTTTATCCCCAACAATAACATGTCTTGCAGAATCTCCTTTTGAGTTTCGAGCACTGGAAGTTGCTTTAGAAGCAATGTGCAGCTTTCTTGATGCACGAACAACAGAACTGGAAACTGCTGCTTACCCTGCGCTAGATGAGCTGACTTCCAAGGTATGTTTTGCTCTGGATCTTGCATCCTGTTGATTCCATGGTAACATAACAATAGTATTGAAATCCAAAGAATATTGCATTAGTTAAGACTTTACTTTCTGTTACAATACTGGAGCCTCAAATGCAACCTACAAATTTAATATTTATGATATAAAGCTGTGATATTTGCACGGTTAATTCGCTTCCAAAAACTTGTTTGATTGCTTGATTTCAACGTTTTTGTTTATTTAACTTCATTACTTGACTGTTTGCTGTAGCCTAAAAGTACTTGCAGAGGTAACGGAAGTTTAAATTGTCTGCACTCTTCATACAAACTATGGGCACTTTTTCTGTTTTACTGACTAATCCAACAAAAATGAAACATTTGGTGAGTATAATATCTCTTAAAGCGCTGAGTATAGTCTGAATATAGCACCGCTACTGGCTGTACCGCTAGTTATGACTTGTGCCAAGCTTTATGTTTCTTTAGCACCCATCTGTACTAGTGAAATAAGTTAGAACTCAAGTATTTGCATGATGTAAAGCCATAAAAGAATAACAAGCGCACACATACACAAAAACAAGAAAATAATAGAGAGAAGAAAAAAGATAAAAAGATATAAAGACTTCCTCCTGTTAGAGGGGATTTGATTTGAAATCCCATTCCCAGTATGTTCCTTAATTTAGGCATAACTGATAATAATTTGTTAATTAAACCTTACAATATAACTACAACACAAAAACTTCTTTTTCCTATGAACTTTTGATGATTTAGCAGAATATGTAATAATTTTAGCTAGATTGCTTGACCTTGTTTTTGAAATTCCCATTTATCTTTTGTGTAGGAATGCCCCCTTGACCAACTAAATTAAAGATATCATCGCACTTCTTTAGTAGATTTGCTGCATGTTATTGTCCTCTAAATTCCTTCTTTATCAGCTTATTGGGTTTCTCCCATCTTATCCATACTTGAATTATTTCATTAAAGCTACAAGTGAAACTTGAAAGCTTGATGAAGATTTTAGCTTGGTATTATTGTTATAATCGTAGGGATTCTTATAACTGTTATCCTAGTGTGATTATAATGCTTATTACCGATATATCTCCCTACGCAAAACACATGTGTTAGAGAAAATTTTAAATTAATTTTGAGCCTACTTGTTACTACGGTAGAGATGATCCAAAACATATCCTTCATTGGTTTTCTGTTATGGACGAACAATGGAGTTCGATCTAATGATTTGGGTTGACGACAAAAATGATGTTGAGCTACAATAGAGATTGGTTGATAGAATAAGTTGATTGACCGCAACCAATTGTATTCGACCACAGCTGAGATAACTCTGCCGAGTTCAATAATATTCTAAATCGTAGAGATACAATTTTCAAAGGCAAAATATTATTTAATCATTCGCTACTTCAAATAAGAGAGTTAGGCTTTCTTTTATAGAGATACCTTAAATACATTTTCGGTTAAATCCATAAACTATTCAAATTTATGACAATTCTAAAATAAAAAAAGATAACAGGTATCTAAACTAAGAGCAAATAGCTACTACTAAACGAGGTCTGAATGTTGGGGTGTGAGGCCCTTGTCAACAATTTGATTATTTTGCATCTCTGAATCCTAAGATCCGCAAATCTCAACCACTCAAACCAATCCCAACAAATCCCACGATATATTAAAGACCACATATTTTACAACATTGCCATACTCCCCCACCCCACCCCAAAAGAAAAAAAAGAAGCACGATAGAAAGAAGCACCACGAAACAAAAATCAAGAGATCTGGGATTTGAGTACTCCCTAAGCCACTGCCATTGGGGTGTCCCTAAGCCTCCGTTGTTTCTTGTTGAAGCCATGAAGCCATTAAGGATATCTAAAGCACCAAGCTTTGATTTAGGATTGCATGTTTTGCGCAAGCAGAAATTTGATATCCAGAGACTCTGTTTCTTGTAAGACCTAAGGTAAAACCGAAAAAAGGGCGTTTAACTTAGTCCTGGGATTTTAGTAGTAAATCAATAGGTATTTTGATTTTGGATTCATGTTACTTAATATTAGTACTTCCAGGATTGCTAGATCTGTTTGAATCTAATTTTTCTAAAACTATCATATTTGATTTATACAACAGTTGCTTAGTTGATCTACTCTCAATGAATTATCATTGATCACACAAGTCAAGTATTTTAAATTCGATAGTCAGCAATTGACATGCCATTTTTATTCAATTTATTAATCATGATTATCTATTTTCGGATCTTGTTAGGTGCTTATTTATATAGAATCATATTGTTTAGCCCTTTAGTTCGTGTCATGTGTTAATAGGATTGTAATAGAAAATTGAGCTTTGAATGCAGATTCTAAGTTTGCAATTCACTTGACAAAATGTTTTTCTTGTAAGAACAATCTTCTTGAACAGTTATTTGAAATAAATGGGGAGGGTTCCAGAAGGAACAGAATTCCAAAATACATTTCCCATTGGCAACATGAGAAAGTTCATAGGCAACATGAGAAAGTTTGAATACGAAGAATTTAAGATAACGAATCTTATTTGCAAAAAGATTTGAACAAACGTGTATATCTGCATTGTTCTTTCTTCATAAGTGCTTTGTTTAGTTTTTTTGTCTTCAGATTTGAAACACTTGTATGTCTAGTAGTAAAATGTTCAGCTTCATGTTTGAATTTGATATTTCACAATTACTGCATGCAGTACTTGTTTTGTTTAGTAATGCAATAAAGAATTGTGACGTTGATATTGTTGCAAATATCAATATTGCAGTTCTGTTATTAGTTTGGATTAAGCAATTCTAGAACAACAATGGTTCTTGTAAATTGTAAACTACACCCCATGGATAAAAGAAATAATTTGAACTGCGAGGAAAACATCTTGCTCCAATTGGTGAAATATGGCACTTCCCATAATTATATGTACAGATTAGCAGTCGGAATTTGGACAGAGTTCGTAAGCTCAAGAGTGCAATGACAAGGTTGACTGCTCGAGTTCAAAAGGTGTGGACTTTTGTCATCTCATCATTTATAATTTTTTTAATAATTTTTTTATAAAGAGAGTTTGAGCAGTTTTTCATCTTTTTTTTTCTCCAGGTAAGAGATGAACTCGAGCAGCTATTGGATGATGACGATGACATGGCTGATCTTTACTTAACGAGAAAATTGGCAGGTGCATCCTCACCAGTCAGTGGCTATGGTCAACCTAATTGGCTCCCTGGCTCACCAACCATAGGCTCAAAAATATCAAGAGCGAGCAGGGCTAGTGCAGCAACATTTCATGGAAATGAGAATGATGTTGAAGAGCTAGAGATGTTACTTGAGGTCGGAATTCTAAATTTGGTTCTGCAAGTTAACATATCTCCTAGTTTGTGGCATAAGCGTAGCTTGTCCATTACCCAACTATAGCTTTTGACCCTTTTCTTTATCGTGTGACCATTCAGGCATACTTCATGCAAATTGATGGCACCTTGAACAAATTGACCACGGTATGCAACACTAAAGTTTTACGAATGCAATCTATAGATCTTGCTTATGTTTAAGCATGTGTTTCATCATTAAAAACTTACAAATGCAAATTATATAGATCTTGCTTGTGTTTATGGAAATGTTTTCGCTTGAAATGTACGTTTGTGCTTCTGACAGTGGTATGATTTTACCAGTGTTCTTTTTGACTCATAAATCCATATTGTCTCTTAAAGGTGGTTCCTTGCTAGCGGTTTAATGATTCTTTTTGAATCTTAGTTGCAGTATAAACATCAATCCTAAGCAGAACAAAATTATTTACTCCAAGCATACTGCTCCTATGAGTAAATGATGAGCATTAAATAGCATTGAATGAAGTGTAGTTGGATGGCTGCACAAATTGAGACAAATTATACAGACCAATGCAATGGAATTAGGCATGCGTACGATAGTTCAACGGGGTTCTTGCAAATGATAATTCAAGGGGACACTCATTGGTGATAGCTACTTCGATTTGTATCTGTCTGGGACAGAGGGGAAGCTGATAAAACTATGAGAGTGGAAATGCTCATTGATGGGAGAACTGGACTACAATGGATCATGCATGTAAACTGAAAATTCTAGGGGGTTTAATTCTTAGAACCACTTGGTTATGTATTTGGATAGGAAGGACAGAGGGGCTGATGCAAGTTCTACCTCACACTATATTCATGAACATGAAGTGGAACCAGTGTGAAAAACTGATGCTTTCATAAATCCTTTCGACTCATTTCTTACTGTTTTGGAAGTCACGATTAGGAACAGAGAACACCAGAGAGAACGGAAAAAATAAAATTGATGAACTTTATTTCACCTTCAGTGTCTTTCTTTGACAACATTGAGAATAACCATACATTTGACCTTTATCTTGACTTCTATTTAACAAAGACATAGTGATAAATCATTTTCTTCCCTAGCTGTAGGAATCAATAGAGTAAAAAGAAGAAAAAGAGAAATTTGAGTGCTTCCCAATTTATATAGAATAAGTGTATAAATCTTATGATTAAAGGGAAAAAAGGCTTTTGTATTTCACAGTCTAACATATGCTATTTGGGCTTTTTGTTGCCTACTCTTTTTCCAGTGTTTTGTTCCAAGAAGGCCATTCTTTTCAGGAGGTCATGTCCTGCATGACCAGTCCCCGGGAAAAAAAAAAATCCTGTGTGTCCCTTCTCTTTGTGCTTATGTGGGTGTGTTAACTTGTTTCATTGTAGAAGGGGGAAAAACAGTTCTATTGCCTGCCTGAGGGAACACGTCACTAATGTTATCAGCTACCTCGACTTTTTCTTTGGAGGCATACTTAATGACTGGGATTACTTAAAGCTGAGAACATCTTTGTGAATGTTAGACTCTTCGTAAGATACCTAATTAAAGGAGACTCAGTGGATGCCTTTTGTTTTCATCCACAACCACAATACCAAAAAAACTTTATAAAAGAACTAATTAAACATAGAAAAAAAATTCAGCTCACACAACCCAGCAGGTCCAGCACCTGAAGGCTGAAAACCAATTCAATGTCTGATTCAGAATTCAGAAGGTCAATAAAAGGCATCATATATACCTTTGATATTGTTAATGGTGGATATTTGTGGCTTGAATAGGCCTTCTAAGTAGTCAGTAAAGACACTGTGAATTGTCTCACTAGCTGACTGAAATTGTTGTCCGGTATCACTTCTTAGTTCTTACTGCGTCAAAGTGTACGTTGTTTTCAATTTCACACATTTTCTATGAAAAGAATAGACACCCATTAGTTTCTTAGAATCCTACCTGTTTGAGGATGTTTTCTCAAACAGGGTTCAGGACTCATGAATCTGATATATATTCCAGCTGTGGATTTGTCCTTCTCCGTCATTTTCTACCATGTTTATTCATTCTATATGCCTAAAATTTGGATATATGTCTTTTGCATGACAGATAAAAGAAGTATACAAACTATCCTCTTATATGGATGTTCGATGCAATTATCAATATATTGCAATTCGCCATGCACATGATCAATTCTGCATACCTTAATATTGGGATCTCACAATTTTAAATTAATCATGGTTAAATTCGTATTATCTATTTTCCCCCTGAAAATTGAAGCATTGTTACAATTTATCTGCAGTTGCGTGAATATATAGACGACACAGAGGATTATATTAACATTCAGGTAGCTACTTGAATCTTATATTCTTTTTACAGTCAGATGCATGCCAAATAGTTTGAAATCTTCCTCATTTTTGGCCATAGCGTGATACCAACATCTCTTTCCAAAAAGCTGCTCCTTTTCCCTACTTAACTAGCATTTAGTTATTTTTTTTGTTTCTACAACTTTTTTATATGTGAAGTACCCCTTACTGAAAGCATAAATATGTTACTATGTTAGTGAACCAAGGCAGAAAATGGGTATTTTTTGAATTAAAGCTGCAGAAATGGAGAAATTCAGTGACTGTCAAAATAATGGACTGGTTGCAGCTTTTGAAAAGACGGTTCTAGCCAAAAATGAGCGCTTTCTTGCAATGTAACCTTTAGATAATTTGATATATAGTCGTTTTATTAGTGCTCTGAGTTTGTTATTGATGATTTTCTTGCAGCTGGACAACCATCGAAATCAATTGATTCAGGTGAATCTTGCTTTGTCCCGTCTCCAATAGTTCTATCAACTTGTTTGGCTTGCATTGAACATAATGCATTGGCATTATCTATTTTCTTATTGTTCTTCATGCTTACCTTGGCAGTTGGAGCTATTCCTAAGTTCTGGCACTGCTTGCCTCTCTCTATATTCATTAGTTGCTGGGGTTTTTGGTATGAATATCCCATACTCATGGAATGAAAACCATGGATACATATTTAAATGGGTATGTACCTTGCATATTCATTATCATGTGGAACTGCTGATTATTTTTGCTTATTTATCTGTGGGATTGTTGAACAGGTGGTTGGGATATCAGGATTGGTGTGCGCCTTGCTCTTTATTTTGATCGTTGCATATGCTCGCTTCAAAGGACTTGTAGGATCTTAGTAGCAGTCCCTAGGGGTGTGGGGAGGGAAGAAAAAAATTACTATCGTTGCCGGTGCAAAGAGAATATGGAGCGCTCAACAAAGACCCCTTGCAGATGTTAATTCTCTGTCATCAGTGCTCCTATATTACATCCGATTCTATTATTTTTATTATTCTTCCTGTTCTGAAATTCAGTACAGGATTCATATTTAAACTGTAGAGTCAAATGATGGCATACTGCAATAAACAGATTATTTTCCGAAATCAAGTGCATTATATATTTCAGTTTCTTTTCTTCCTCTTTTCTTTTTCTTTTTCTTTTCTTTTTCTTTTTTCTTTTTCTTTTTCTTTTTAATGTTATAATTCTTACTCTGCACCCTGGTGACATGCATTATAAGATTAATTTTGAATTTGAAAATATCTCCTGGCCGTTGGGTGTAATGGTTTGAAAGATCAAGCCAGTTTTGCTCTTGATAGTTGAGGCTAAGAGGCATGAGATGGATTATGACCTCTTCTCTTATTTTATTTTATTTATTTGTTTTGAGTTCTGGGTTGTATATTTGTTGTTGTGGCATTTGCTACAATGGTGGGCAAGAGCTGATGTTGGCCAATTATAATTTTGATGGTACATGTTAATATGAACTGTGATGTGAGTCTAGAGCTGTCTCTCTATCCCTCTGGTGCATCTAATGACTCATTGCTTTCTGAAAAATTAGAGGAGAAAGTCTAATTTCTGGGTAACCTACTTATGTTAGGGGTTGAGGGTTTGACATGCTATACATGCCTTTTAATAGAAGAGCTATATGATACTGGAATATAATAATGTGTTATTCATTGTCCTCAGTGCTGAATTTAGCCGGAGAAAACTGTTAATTGGTTTATTTTAATTTCAATCATATGGTGCCGATCGGCGGAAAAATTGAGGGAGGTCGTATTTGATCGGCGGAATAATTGAGGGGGGTCATATTTTTTCGACGCCATAGCAGGAAATTCTTTCCTATCGCATCTTTCTCCATTATTCGTGTGTGTGTGTATGAGAATAATGGAGGAAAGAGGCCATTTATTCTTTTATATATATATATATATATAGATTAATGGAGGAAAGAGGCCATAGGAGGGGATTTCCTCCTATGGCGTGGAAAAAATACAATCTCCACCATTTTTTCCGACGATCGGCACCCATCATCATCATCGTTATCATCTAAGATGTGCGTACACCAAATTTCATGTGATTCCACAACTTTTTCACCGTTGATTTAGTGGGTTCAAAATTAACGGTTTACCGACAATAAAACTTTTTATATTGCTAAATCAACGGTGAAAAAGTTGTAGAATCACATGAAATTTGGTGTACCCACATCTTAGATGATAACGATGAAGATGATGGGGGCCGATCGTCGAAAAAATTGATGGAGGTTGTGTTTTTTCCACGCTATAGGAGGAAATTTCCTTCTATGGTCTATTTTCTCCATTATTCTCGTATATATATATATGAGAATAATGGAAGAAAGATGCCATATGAGGGAATTTCCTGCTATGGCGTCGAAAAAGTATGCCCCTCGTCATGTTTTCCGACGATCGGAATCCATCATCTTCATCGTTATCATCTAAGATGTGGATACGCCAAATTTCATGTGATTTTACAACCTTTTCACCGTTGATTTAGCAATATAAACGGTTCTATTGTCTATTGTCGGTAAACCGTTAATTTTGAACCCACTAATTCAACGGTGCAAAAGTTGTAGAATCACATGAAATTTGGTAATCACATGAAATTTGGTGTACCCATTTCTTAGATTATAACAATGAAGATGATGGGTGCCGATCGTCGGAAAACACGATGGAGAGAGTACTTTTTCGACGTCATAGGAGGAAATTCCCTCCTATGGCATCTTTCCTCCATTATTCTCTCTCTCTATATATAGAGGTTAATGGAGGAAAGGTGCAATGAGAGAATTTTCTCCTATGGCGTCGGAAAAATATATGTTCCATGATTTTTTTCGACGATCGGCATACATCACTTTCATCTTTATCATCTAAGATGTGGATACACCAAATTTGATGTGATTATACCATTTTTTCACCGTTGATTTAGTTGGTGCAAAATTAATGGTTTACCTACAATAGAACTTTTTACATTGCTAATTCAACGGTGAAAAAATGGTGGAATCACATGAAATTTGGTGTATCCACATCTTAGATGATAACGATAATGATGATGGGTGTCGATCGTCGGAAAAATGGTGCATGTTATATTTTTTCGATGATATAGGAGTAAATTCCGTCCTATAGCTTCTTTTCTCCATTATTCTCATATATATATATATATATATATAGAGATTAATGGAGGAAAGAGGCCATAGGAGGGGATTTCCTCCTATGGCGTCGAAAAAACACCCCCTTCCTAGTTTTTTCCGACGATCGGCACCCACCATCTTCATCGTCATCATCTAAGATGTGGGTATACCAAATTTCATGTGATTCTACAACTTTTTCACCGTTGATTTAGTGGGTTCAAAATTAACGGTTTTCCGACAATAGAACTTTTTACATTGCTAAATCAACGGTGAAAAAGTTGTAGAATCACATGAAATTTGGTGTATCCACATCTTAGATGATGACGGTGAAAATGGTGGGTGCCGATCGTCGGAAAAAACTATGGAGGGGGTATTTTTTCGACGCCATAGGAGGGAATTCCCTCCTATGGCATCTTTTCTCCATTATTCTCATATATATATATATATATATATATATATATATATATATATATATAAGAATAATGGAGAAAAGAGCCCATGGGAGGAAATCCTCTTCTATGGTCTCTTTCCTCCATTAATCTCTCTCATAAATCAAATTAACGGTGATAAAGTTGTAGAATCACATGAAATTTGGTGTAGCCACATCTTAGATGATAACGATGAAGTTGGCAGTGCCAATTCTCAAAAAAAAAAATGAGGAGATGTATTTTTTCGACAAATGATAGGAAATTCTCTCCTAGGCGATCTTTTCTCCTTATTCTCTGTATATATATCTTAAGCTGCAGCTCCTCCTCCTAAAGCACTATCAATCTTATAATCGTTGATCTTATAATCTCTTTGTGCTCTTCTTTCTCTCTCATCTCTCCCAGCCGTAAGAACGCCGACTTTCTCTCTCCTCTGTTCATAATTAAAGAAACCCCATCTCAATCAAATCTCTCTCTCTCTCTCTCTCACATCATCATCATCTCCACGTTAATTAACCAAATCGATCGATCGATAGATAGATCGATCGATATCAATGCGGCTCGGTACATGAAGCAGCGGCACTTGCTAACCTGCGCCGGCCGAAGATCATCTTCACCATCATCGAACCCAGATGGTCTCATCGTCGTCGTCTTTGTCGTCTTCGCCTTCGCCGCCTTCGTCGGTGGTTGTGAGGGTGAAGCGAGAGCTGCTGGCGTCGTTCATGACGTGCCCCATCTGCAACAAGCTCCTCAACGACGCCGCTGCCATCTCCGACTGCTCCCACACTTGTGAGCCCCCCCTCCCCCTCACGTTTGATATCTCTCTCTAGCTACTGTCTGATCTTTGATTGATTGCAGCATCTGGGTCTTTTGTAATTTCGTGTTTCCTGATGTGGGTCTTTGTAAAGATTCCATCTTGGCGTCCCTGGTCCTATACTTTGCTAATTTATTGCTTGATTAATTTACCTTCAATATGCTAATATAATACTTAATTTACGTTCAAATTACGTAATTTTTTTGTGATTAAGCGCATCGATTCTTATATATGTATATATTCTTGATATGTCTCCTCAATATACAACATGACATACATACATGTTAGCTGCTACAGTTACTACTACTTCAAACCTTTGATTATAATTCATGGAACTTAAAATGTGTATGCATTTATGCATGCATCGATCATGCTGTTTCCTTGATTAATTCTTCTGATCCTTACTTATTCTACCTATAATCATGAATATGGGCCCATGCATTATATTGTGGATTGGTGGTACTTGGAAAAAAAGGATATGATAGTACAAATTAATAGAAGCATTTTGGATGAAGGCTTTTCCGTTGGTTCTGACGCATCTTTGAATAATATTAATTTCAACTGATTGTGTATTGTGTCTTACATGCATTATGTTTAATTTACCACTGAATTAGACTTAATTTTCTCTGTTATAACAGCCAAGTTTGTTACACTTTAAGTGATAAATGAACATTATGTTGCTTTGTTTGTCTCTTGAAATCTACAGTTTGCCGGAAGTGCATTCTCGAGAAACTAACTGACGAGGAGGCCAAAAAGTGCTGCCCGATATGCAATGTTTATCTCGGTTCTGTTCCAGCTGAAAAGCTCAGGTTTCATTAACATCTTATTGTTGTGATTGAAATAACATTCTCTCTCTGTACCGCTGTATTTACAATATTTAATCAATCCATCAACTTTTGTTCATATAGTTTGCTTACTGATTACATGTACGTATCATCAAATGCGATATATAACCAATCCATCTATATTCCTTCTTCTGTTTGGCCGCATTCTGTCCATCTCGTCATCTTGTATGAGCTTGTCAGTGTGCTTACATCACCATTTATCTTTTGAAGGGATTTGGGTCACCCCCTAAAAAGAACAAGAAAAAGAAGAAAAACTTGTTTTAAAGATCGAATTTAACAAATGTCATTACATCATGCTAATCTTAACAGTGTGATAGTGAGTTGTACTTGACAAATTTTCTACATTAATCCTATGATGAGTAGTACTTATCAGCCTATTGAATATCAACCAAATTAACAGATGTCGTACATGGGAGTCACAACATTTGGGAACTAAGATATCATATGATAGGTGTGCTTTTATTTGAATGGCAATAAAGCACAATGAATATATTTTTCTCGATATATGTTCTTTGTAGAAGACACGTTTAAACTTCATGTTTTATCATTATGGGATGTGCGGGCTAGTTATTATCTAGATTCACATATATAAATTTAAAGATATTGTGAGGGGAAGTTCTCCATGTAACCTCATACAAGGAAATTAATTTGTTCAGGTGTAGGAATAAATTAAGCTTACTCCCGCGTGTGCACAGCTGCACACGCATGCGCGCGCACACATGTTTGATTATGTATACTGAGAATAGAACTTTGTAGTTCGTTGATATATGCACACATTGCTTCCGTTTTTTACCCCTTCTCTCATTTACCGTTGTTTTGATTTCCCTCGTAAAAGTGGTAGAAGTGAGTCAAACTCGGTTCTCCTTATAATTTATAGTACACAATATATAACCTTACTTTGGATCACTGGAACTCTGTACAGGGCTGATCATAATCTACAAGACATACGCTCAAAGATTTTTCCATCCAAGAGGAGAAGAATTGATTCTCCTAGACTTGCCCCTAGCATTACTTTGCCTGCTAGAAGAAAGGAGAGATCTCTTTCATCATTAGTCGTGAACACTCCTCGAGTATCAACGCATAAAAGCTTAAAAACAAGGAGAAGAAAAATCTCTGCTAAAAGGGCTTCCTCCTTTCGTGGATTCGGTCCTATTATCGATGAATCCAATAACGAGTTAATTAATGTTGAAGACCATGCCGAAAATTCAAGTCATGATAGAATTCAGGTAAGGATATCCAATAAAGTTTTTTTGTTTGTCTTGTAACATTTCTGTTGTACTCATGCCAACAATTGCAGATCTCTGCGTCGGAAACACAGAAGGGCAAAGAATCCTCTAAAGATAATTCTGAACTCTGGAGACCTTTGAGTTGTCTGGTTGAAGTTGCAAACAAGACAAAGGCCGTAAAGCCAAGTAAACAGACTTCCGATATTAAAGAAGAGAAACTTGATATAGCTGATACTGAAGTCCATAGGCATAATATAAAGGTTAAAGAACATCCTAATAAATCAATCACTCAGGAAGAGATCAATGGCAGTACTGCTACATCTCCAGCAAAGAGCAGGGGCCGCCGAAAAAAGAGAGATCTTGAAACTTCACTGCAAACTCAGGATGATGCTACGGGTGCTGCACGTGAAAACAGGGCTATACCCATTTGGATCTCTCTAGTCCCTACAATCGACCGGTAAGAACTCTTCTCTATTTGGAAAGTTATCATATCAGTGAGAACTATATGCTTTATTGTTCTTTTGACAACGTCTGCTACTGCACCAAAACTTCAAAATTTTGTTTAGGTCGAGGGATATGATTTTATATCACTGTAACATACCCCTAGTTTGAAAGCTCTTATTAGGGGTTGAAACCTGGGTTTTTGGCAATTGCAATTTTTAAGGGTAAATTACACTGGTCAGTTATCTTTATCACAGTGAACACTTAAAACTTTGGTTTTAAGGGATTTCCCCCCACTAAAATACGCTTACACATTGTATTTTAACATAGTTTACTGAAAACAGTGATAGTTAAGGGCAGTTTAGTGTAATATAGCTTTTTCGCAGTTCTTTTTAAATGCATTGGCGTTGAACCTAGGTTGCACTAGTACCATCTTAAAGTTTCTACTACTATACCAACACTAAGAAGTTGTGGTGAAGGATGAGGGCTATTATTTCAAATTCTACAATGTATATTTCGGAAATTTATGTTGTAACAATGTTTAATTCATCCCCCCCCCCTGCTCTATATGCATTTAGGAAAGGAGATTCAGCATTCCCTCAGACATCTGGATGTTACTTGAGGATCAAGTAAGTTCCTCTGGCCTCCAATATTAACTCTACCATGGCTCCCATGCCTCGCCCTTGTGATTATTGCATAGATATTACTGTTTTGTTTAATGATTTAAGGTTTAATTGCAGTATATCCCATAAAGATGCATGTTTTTCATTTATAAGTTAAGTGTCAGTGTTACTTACTGTTATAGTATAATTTATATTCTGACATATAAATAATATTTCTAAAACTTATCATGCATGCTCTTCATAGAAATGTTTTCATTTCTCATTAAATTATTATACTTTTTTTTACTTAAACATTGACAACATTGATTTTGTTACAGACCCGTACTCTTTAGCTTGACTGATTTCATATGAATGTTATCCTCATTAGTTTAGTTTGGATGCCTAATTTATTGCTGTTATTTCAATGTCTTAACACTGAAATTTACTAAACATTTGTTTGCTGTTATTTTTCTGTAGAGATGGTAGCTCACCGGTTTCCGTTGTCCTGAAGTACCTGGTAAAGAAACATAATCTTGCAAGCGAATCTGAGGTGACTTTCTGATCCTTTCATCATAATTAAATATGTATATGTTATGTATATTGCAAGTAAAATTTCACAATATGATGACATGCTGGCTTCATGTTTGGTAACTAGTAAGTAAAGAGGAAAGTGAGAAAGTGGCCGACAATTTCCTAGTTTCTTACTAATTTCCTTTTTTCTTCGTTTAATTTATGCCTGTCGGTTTCTTAAGGCAAAACAACTGGCGAAGTATTAGAGGATAAAGTGTAGCTTACCTGAGACAAAAATGGACGTTACGTCTTTGTTTAATACATTCACCCAAATAGCAAGACATAAATCCGAAAGAATTAATTTCAATCACTTGAAACTACCGTTTTGCAATACCAACTTTCGTGTATTCATGCGCCTTCTTGCCGTAACAGGTGGTGATTACATGCAGCGGCCACACAGTGGGCCCCGCGACGGCCCTTCACAGCTTAGTGGATCTTTGGCTACTGTCGAGGCCACCATCACAGAGAGTACAGGCGACAGTGGGCACCTCGGCTAAAGATTTCGTCATGGTACTCAACTACGGCCGCAAGGTTTCAGCCCCATAAATTGCTCTTTACTCTGCCCAATATTCTTTTTGCGATCTCATAATAAGAAATCAATAAACATTTAATTCTTGTGGGCTCAAATTTTATAGGTGCATGATATCGTATGTCTTCTTATTCCTGTCGGTCTCAGTTACTTAACAAATAAAATATGATACAATAGTGTAACTGATAGCATTCTTTGAATAGATTTTGTAATTTATAATTAGATTGCAGCTGTTTTTACCAGTTTGTGTACCAATTAGTCTTAGTTGTTATATATAATATTTCATTTTTCTTCTGGAATGTTTCAATAGGGCCATAAAAACTTTGTTAGTGATAAATAGCCTATATATATATATATCTGTTTTTGATGGGTGCCGATCGTCGAAAAAATCATGGAGGGTGTATTTTTCGAAGCCATAGGAGTAAATTCCTTCCTACGGCACCTTCCCCCCTCCTCTCTCGCTCTTTCTATATATATGTGTGTGTGTTGGGGGGAGTGATCCATTGCAAACTGGTCCGCGTTTTTTTGAAAACGGAAACTCCTGATCTACGATATATTTTGATGATCCGATCCATTCAAATTAATCACCCTACTTTCAAATATATGGGTATCAAAAATCAAAGGATTTGAAGATCTCTAGCCTATGCATCGAATAAGTTTATGATACATTATTGAAAGACATTCATTTTTGCACTCATCGATACATAGGCTGGAGGTTTTCAAATTCTTTGATTTTTCATACACATACATTTGAGGGTAGGGTGATCAGCTTGAACGGATTGAATCGTTAAAATATGTTGAAGATCAGGAGTTCCCGTTTTTAAAAAACGCGGACCGATTTGCAATGGAGCACTCCTATATATAGAGAGAGAGAGGGAGGGAGGGTGCCATAGGAGGGAATTTCCTTCGATGGCGTTGAAAAGTACACCCTTCATGATTTTTTTCGACGATCGACATCCATCATCATTATCTTTATCATGTAAGACGTGGATATACATGTGATTATATCACTTTTTAACTGTTGATTTAGTGGGTGCAAAATTAACGGTTTACCGACAATGTAACCTCTTATATTGCAAATTCAACGGTGAAAATGCAATGGAATCATATGAAATTTGGTGTATCCATATCTTACATGATAAAGATGATAATGGATGCTGATCGTTTAAAAAAATCGTGGAGAATACAGATTTTTTACGTCACCCAAGGAAAAAGCCTCTTTGGGCCTCTTTTCTTCATTATTCTCTCTCTCACACACACATACTATTGCAAACCGGTCCGTATTTTTTAAAAGCAGTAACTCTCGATCTAGGACATATTTTAACGATTCGATCCGTTCAAGTTGATCGCTATACCTTCAAATGTATGTGCATGAAAAATCAAAGGATTTAAAGACTTTTAACCTATGCATCGATGGGTGAAAAAATGTTAATTATGCAATATAAACTACATCCGATACATAGGTTAAAGGTATTTAAATCTTTTGATTTTTCATGCGCGTGCGCGCACACATATATACAGCGGAGCGCTCCATTGCAAATATATCCGCGTTTTTTAAAAACGGGAACTCTCGATCTACGACATATTTTAACGATCCGACTCGATCCATAGTATATTTTAACGAACCGATCCGTTCAAGTTGATCGCCCTATCCTCAAATGTGTGTGTGAAAAATCAATGGATTTGAAGCCCTGTAATTAATGCATTGGATGGAGTTTATGCTGCATTGTCGAAAGAACGTTCATTTTTGCACCCATTGATGCATTTGGTTAGAGGTCTTCAAAACCTTTGATTTTTCACACACACATTTGAGGGTAGAGCGATCAACTTGAACAGATCGGATCGTTAAAATATGTCGTAGATCGAGAGTTGCTTATATCAACATTATTCTCTCCAACTGCTTAGATATTACAGGCGGTTGCTTATATATTATAAGCAACTGCCTAGTTATTACATGCAACTGGTATAAAGAGAGGTTTAATTGGGCCGGGAGTTTTTTAAACAAGGGAAAGAGGCCCAGGGGTTTTTGCACAAGTTTGAAGCGGACCGGGGGCTTTTTGACAATTTACTCGCTCTACATACAAAGGTGCCATAGGAGGGAATTTACCCTACGACGTCGAGAAAAATACACCCTCCATGATTTTTTTTTCGACAATCGGCATTCATCACCTCCATCTTTATCATCTAAGATATAGATATACCAAATTTAATATGATTCTACCACCTTTTCTCCGTTGACTTGATGGGTGCGAAATTGTCACGTCCCGCTTCCCAAAATACGGGAAACGAGGGATGACTAGGCCAGCCATGCTCCTACGGTTAAGGAATAATCCCGCCGTAGTCACACTTCGGTTTCTAGCATTACATGGTAATCAGTAAACAAAGCACAGAAGTAAAGAAAATACATCACTAAATTATTACATCAACTTTCATTGTTCACAATTTACAATAAAACAAGGAAAATAACTACTGACCAAGTTCAAATACAAGATTTCTTTAGGGAAAGCAGTAAAAGTGAAGGAGGTACTCCCGACTAAATTTCCGCAAGCTCGAAGGGCAAGTCCGACTCCTGCACTGGTTCTTCCTCGAGGTCTGAGCATGCATACTCAGGTCGTCAGAGCGACGTAATAGCAATATTATAATAATGACAAGAAACAAGAAAATGGAAGTAATAACAGTGGAGATAAAATGCAGGTAGTCAATATGTCACTAACTGATGCAATGTATGATCTGTGTCCCTATCAGTCTCTAAGTCATCCTTGAAATCGAGTTGTGGAAAGGAGGATCATATTTAACGAGGGTCTCGTACATACCCGAGACTACGACCCATTATCGCCCGGGACATAACCTATCAGCCGGACCGCTAGGCCCAACCTAATATATATAAGAGTCGCTGTTCGAACGATCATCCTCTAAATCACTGTACTCGCTAAATACAATGCTCTTTCCACTTCGATTTCCCCTTTTTCTCAGGTTTACACTTTTTATGAGTATGGTCTAGTTGTGTACAAGTATACACCAATAACACGGTTTTTGTCACTGTTCACTGTATTGTTCACTGTCCCGAATCATTCACTTTTTCATTGGCGTACTTGACACTCCTAAACCAATACCATTCACGCACGACAATGCATTGTACACTGAACAATAATACGCACTTGTTCCCCTCCGAACGGCGGCCTACGACGACGCGAGGACGTCTTGCCTTGGATTCGGGGCAGATGCTATTTGGTTTTATCCGTCCACCTCTCCGAAGATGCCAAGTTGATTTATGGCACCGTGTATCGGAGGTTTAGACGGATGCGGCCGATGTAGCAGACTTCGTCAGATTCCCCCTCGCTTGAGGGGTTTTTGATTATGGGGACGCTCTTCCCTGCAGGCGCAAGCCCCAGCAGTTAATTACGCTACCGCATCGCGGTAACAACTTTCTCCTTCTCCAGAATTTCACTTCGTGTCGTGTGTGTTTGTTTTGTTTGTGGTTGCCCGTGGATTGTATACGGAGACTGAGTAATGCCGTCGCCCGTAGGACGTGGATTAGTCCAAATCCGTATTTACTTAGATTTGGGTTTGGTGTTTTTAGTTTAAGGATACATTAGCCGTGTTGAGGCTAAGATCAACTTAAACGTCCGTTAAGGATACGTTAGTCCTGTTTGAGACTAAGATCAACTTAACGTGGTAATCCATTTAATATATGGCCATCGGACTCATCACCTCTCTGACGTCGTTGAAGGATTACAACGACAGGTGTCAGAGGAGTTCAGAGATGTACCCTTGAACCAAAGTTGATTTGGAGTTTTATAGTCCATTTGAATGTTTAAGGATACGTTAGCCGTGTTTGGGGCTAAGATCAACTTAAACAGGATCGTTTAGATCCGGCAAAAGAGCATTTGAGGGCTCTATTGTTCCAGTTTAGGGACGTGGTGGTCGATGTTCCAGTTTAGGGACGTGGTGGTCTATCGCCAGTTTAGGGACGTGGTAGTCCATCATTAATTTAAGGACATTTCGGTCCAACATTAGTTTAAGGGCGTTTCGGTCCGATATTAGTTTAAGGACGTTTCGGTACACGAGTTTAAGGACCCCGCAGTCCATAAACGTATGTGTGGTCGTCGAGACCCGTCACCTCTCTGACATCGTTGAAAGATTACAACGATAAGTGTCAGAGGAGTTCGGAGATGTACCCTCGAACCGGATATAAATTGATTTAGGGAGCAGCCGTGCTCAGTCAATTTAATTTGAGGACTTATAGCCATGGCTGGGCTAAGTCCGGTTTCAAGATTCTTTTGTCTTTGACCTATTGGACCTGTGCTAGGCCCTTGCCCGTTTACTGTATTATTTTTCTTTATTTTGGTTGGGCTCTGTCCCTTTTTCAAAATGCATAGCATTTTTTATTAGGCCTGTTAGGCCTTTTAATTGGGCTATGTCCCTTTTCTTAATAAGGCAGAGCATCTTTGATTAGGCCTGTTATGCCTTTTAATTGGGCTCTATCCCTGTTCTTAATAATGCAGAGCATTAGATACTCTGACAGTGCCCCACATGGATTGTCAGGCGCTTTGCGCAATTAATGAGCGCAAGCGCTCGTGGAGGTGACACGTGTCACGTTCTGGTGAGCGCAAGCGCAACAACGCAGTGCGCTGCGTCAGTGCGATGCGCTGTTGCACTGCTGACACGTGGCGCTTCCTGGAGGCTTGCGCAATAGTGCAGTTTTGGCAAGTGCTGGGCACTGTTCTTATTCTTTTGGATCAATTTTAGATCAAAGAAAACAAGTTTTTTCTTGTTTTTTAAAGAACCAGTGTTTCATAAAAGGTGCAAGGCACTGTTATCTTGAGAATCTTTTAGATTCAGAACCAATGGTTCATAGAAGGAAGTGCAAGGTACTGTTTATTGTTTATTTTTCTTTTCATTAGAGGTCCTTGATCTTGTTCTCAGATCAATGATTTGTTCATAAGAGAATTTTCTCTTTTTCTAAAGGTTTTTACCTTTTTTTTGTTCTTGAGGACTTCTCTCCAATTCTTCAGAGTTCTCTCTGTTTAATTTCTCACAAAATGTTGATGCCTTTGAATTGAGGTCTGGGGTCCTTTTTATAGTGCCCATAAATTAGTTAAATTTGTTAAAGAGATTTTTCTCTGAGTGATTTGGGGAATTTTCCCCACCGTTGGATCTTTGATCCAAAGGCCTCTGTTTTACAGAAGAAAATCTTCTTGTTTTAACAAGAACAGAAAAGATTTCTTTAAAATCTCAATTCTGTTTTGCGCAAACGCCCCAGCGCGTGACACGTGTCGCGCAGCGCAGCGCTTGCGCGGCTGTGCTTGCGCAAATGCACAGACACGCGTCGCGCAGCGCAGCGCTTGTGCAGCTGTGCTTGCCAACTGCGCAGACACGTGTCACGCAGCGCAACTGAAACGTTGCTTCCTTTACTTTTTGTTTTAAAAGAGTCTTGCTCTGATTGGACGCACTGCCTCGGGCGCTGTGCTGACGCATCAACTTCTGACACGTGGCGCGTTGCGCGCAGCGCACTGGATTTTGAAGCGTTGCTTCAGAAAATTTGAATTTTTGAAATTCAAACAGAGCCTTGCTCTGATTGGGGGAAACAAATGCCTCCCCACCGTTGCGCTTACGTGGCGCGCACGTGAGTGCAGCGGTGGCAAGATCTTGGCAATTGGATCAAAAAGGGTAAGTTGAAGAGGCGCAGGTGCCTATAAATAGGACCCTTGGTCCTTGGTAAATTCCACCGTTTTCTTGAATCTTGAATCCCAGAGCCTTGCTCTTGCTTAAGAACTTTTAGAGCCTTGCTCTTGTTTCTTTTTAAGAACTTTCAAAGTTCAGAACCTAGCACCATCTTAGGTAAAAAAAATTTAAATTAAATTAAATTAAGTTTAATTAACAGAGCCTTGCTCTCATAGATCTTTTGATCTAAAGAAAACCCCTTTGGGGTCTCATTAACAGAGCCTTGCTCTCAAAAAATCTACAGATCTATAGAGATCTTATTCATGGGTTTTTAACCCATGAACTGAGCTTTGCTCATAGATCAAATGTAGATCTTTTAGATCTGAACATGGAGAACTTCTAAAGGTTTTCATGGATCTTTAAGATCCTAAATTTTTAATCTTTTAGGAGTTAAAATTTCCTTCCTGATGGATTTTTCCATCATTATTATAGAGCTAGGCTCTTTTTTTAAAGAAACTTTATCCCTTTGAGACCAGAGTTTGACAAACGTCACTCTGTGACAGAGCTTTGCTCTAAAAGAGGAGATTTTCTCCTTGTCTCTAGGGACTTCCCATCAATGAGGATATTCTCTTGGGGATCTTTTCATTAATTGACAGTCTCATCTAATGATGGGATTGTCTTATTAAATGATGCACCGTCATCCAGATTTTGTGGGTCCCCCTTTGGTCCCTTACCCACTGCATTGCAGTGTGGTGTAAGATTTTAAAATGCCAAGCGTTGGAACACTAACGGTTATTTTTGTCTTTCTACAGGAAACATGTCTGCCAACTTGTATTTCCCATTTGTTCGCTCGGAGGGAGGGTTTCCCCATGCACCAGTGGACCGGGTGGCGCTTGCTCTTATTAAGGATCATGACCCCGAGCACAAAAACCTTCACTTGTGGGGAAGGTGGTACAATGAAATCATTCAGGGTCGTCGCAGTTTCAATTCCGCCACGCCGTCTGAGCCCATAATTACGATCCCCTATGCGGACGAACCCCCGGTGAAGTATGCCGTGGATGTTAAGAATTGGAATTCAGATGACCTCCTTCAGCCTGCAATTGGCGCTATTCCTGTGCAGCCACCGCCGGCAATAGACATTCTAGGAAGGCGAATCTGTCAGGATGAAGCACGCCCTTGGGGACAGGCTTACAACATTGGATTGGTTCCATGATCGCCCGCTGGATATTTGCAGTGGGCTTGGTATATCTTATCGGCTAAAAGGACTCATTTGACGAAGATCGGTTTGTATTCGGCCATCTACATTTCGCTCTTCGAATATCCTTCCCCTCCAACGTGGTGGATTAAAGCTTTTATCGAGCAATGGAATATCCCCACCCACACTTTCTTGATGACGGATAGGGAGGTCTCTATTTCTTTGGAGGAGTTTGCCGAACTCTCGGGTGTGCCGATGAGGGGGGAGCATTACGAGGAGTTGCTCCCACCTGACGAATACGTCTTTGCCACCAAGCCGCTGGTGTTCAACCTGACTCCGGAGAACGCCGTTCAGCATCAGTATCCGGGCTTGGTGAAGGTGTTGGAGATCTATGAAGGACTCCATCTGGAATCGGACGATCGGGGCGTCGGTTTCGCAGATTTTATTGCTCGCTTCATTCGCCCGGAGTTCTTATCAGAGCGGAGTGAGAAGTTCGCCCAGCTCGATGACCCTTTCGGTTTCGGCTTGGACCGCCGACCCGTATCGGAGAATGATCAAAGGGATTTTTATCTCCCCGGCGCTGCCATCGTCCCTTTCTCAGAAATCGCCGTCCCGGGCATGGATGAGGAGACCTTTTTTATTGGGTTCTTGGGCTTGTGGCCATGCAGCTTTGCGCTCCCCATGCACCCGCGCCACATGCGGCCCTCCGTCTTTTACCCAGCGCATCGGATGGTGGCTGGTTTGCAGTTATCGGTAGGAATCGCCAGGCTGGCTTACCTTTATAATGGACTTAGCATAGCGGCGGACGCTAGTGAGCCTGGGGTGCAGCCCGCTAACTTCCCGATGCACTATTTCACCTCCTGGATGGAGATGCACGTGCAAGGGGTGTTCGGCGCCCATAAGATTCCTCCGTTCTTTGAGAAATGCAGACTCCCGAGAGTCATGCGGTTGGTCGGCGCTTCAATTGTGGTTGCATCCCCGCGGGAGTCTAGGGGGCTGCTCCTTCGTCCACATCTGGTCGGAGCGAAGGTTTCCTTTGTGGATAAGGTCATAACCATAGGCTCAGACACCACTAAGTCAGTAGTGCCACTGCGCGATGATTTTAAGGACGGGGCTTCCATATTGAAGGCTCGGGAAATCCTCCATCTCTACTCCATTCGGCCGGGCTATCTAGTGTTTAGGCAGAATGAGACATCATTCTTTATGAGGTATAACCCGCACCGGTTTGCTCAGCAATCGAGCTACAACCAAGGGATCCCGATGGAAGCTTTCTTGGAAAAGCCCGTGGTTAGCTGAGAGGGGATAAAGAATGCAATGCACCATTTCACACGGCTTAACACGGGTTCCTATTTCTTTATCAGCGAACCCAGCTGTGTCCCTAAGATGCTCAACACGTACGTGGCTTGGTATGCGCATGCGATGGGCCCAGTTATCTTAACGGAGAAGCGCATGCTGGTTGACCGTAGGGGTACGCCTCCTGGCGGTGATCGCAAGGCCCCCTTGAAGCCAAGGATTCCGGTCATTCCTCCGCTAAAAGATGCCGGAGTCGATCGACCACGCGTGTTGAGCCCCCGCGTGGATTGCCGCTGCCTGCTATGGTGAATGCACCACCGGCGCCCCGTGCTCCCACGAAAACGGTTAATGTAATATCGCCAGAGTCTGGCGCAGGAGCGGATATCGGGACCCGCCGCCCCAAGGTGTCTGCCAAGCGCAAATCAATCCCAGGCGTCTCTAGAGCTGGCGGGCAAAAGAAGAAGAAGTCGATCCTTTCCCTCGACGCGATCCTCGGTTTAGAGCCTGAGGCTCCTCTCACCGAAGGAATAAGGGAATATGGCAGCAATAAGGGCTTCTTGGTAGACCCCGCAGACACCAATTTGGCGGCCGCTATTGCAGCTTCTGAGCGATCAGCAAGGCTCGAAGCGATGTTAAGTAAACTCGTTGAGTCAGGTAACCATTAGCTGCTTTCTTCGTCATTTTTTCGCATATATATTTTTTTTATCATTATCTTTGACTAATACTTCCCCTTTTTCCAACAGGTGTCACTACCGAAGAAGCTATTGCTGCCTCTTTAAAGACCTTCCAAGAGGAGGAGGAGAAGCGCGCTCTGGCGGGCGCTGGTACGTCCCACCCCCTATTTTAAAAAAAAAATAAAATTTGTTATCTCTTCTGATGGTCAACCAAACCTTCTTCCTTTGTTTCTTTGCAGGGGTTATACCAGTTGATGCGGGGATCCTTCCCAAGCATGTTACTGAAGTCCTGGTCTCGTCGGGGCTGCTGCAAGAGCCTCGACTCGACAAGTCGACGAGGGATGCCTTGAAGAATTTGGAGGCATCCCTGTACACGGACGAGGACGCTTCAATGAAAGATGCTCTGGTGAGGTCCGTCTCAACGGCCCGGGAAGAGAGGAAGCGGCTAAGGCGTGAGGCGAAGGCGCGCCGGGCTGCTTTGGCCACGGGAGCGGGCCCAAGCAGCGTTCCTCGTGCTGATTCCCCGTCAAAAGAGTCCCCGGTCGCCCTGTCTACAACTCATAGACAGGAGATTCGCGCCAATAGGGAGGCTAACGAGAAGTCCACCTCAGGTAATACTTCTTTCAGAATTTTGTTTGTAGAAATTGTAAACTCGCCGGTTTTTTGTGCATCTCATCTTGCAGGGCCAAGTCCGACCGAGGGGGAGGTGGAGACTGTCGAACCTGAGGGGCTGAGGGGGGAGACATTGGTCGAGCCCGAGTCGGTGGCGGATGACACAGCTGAGATTGCTGGGTCCAAGATGGTGGCTGATGAACCGGTCATGCCCACTATGCCTGAGCAAGCGGTTGTTGCTGATCCCGAGGTAGCAGCGGGCGGGGTGCCTGAGGCTGATGACCTTGTGGTGACGGTGGACGAGACAACCGTGACTGCTGAACCCGAGGGAGTAGCGGGTGAGGTGGCCACGATTCCTGAGCACGAGCCAACCACTCCTTCTCAGGAATCTGGCAATGCTCCAGTCATAGCCCTCCCCGCCTATGGTCCCTCGCCGTCTCCAGGTCTTGCGAGCACGACAACGATTCCCATTGAGTCGGGTGATGAGGCCACGGGCGGTGACCTCATGTCGATGGAAGAGGGAGTCGCCTCCATTTCGGCTGGCAGCTCATCAGGTAAATCCCAAGTCACTGTCCTTTTTATTTTACGATCTTTTCTGACAAGTTCATATTTGTTCGTAACGCAGGTGCAACCAGTACCGATGCGCCATTGCTCGAGGGAACGCCTTCAACTACTGCCTTGGCGGTGGTTACCTCTCAGCCCTCTCTCATACCGTCAAAGATGTTGGAAGGTATGGGTTTGCAACTTATTAATCTTATCTTTCAGACGTATAATTTGTGTACTAAAGTCGTATTGTTGTGTTTTTTCAGGAGTGCTCTTTGATCATCTATATCAAGTGTTGCTCCCACACTTCTCCTTCCCATCTGAACTCGCTTCTCCCTCTGGTGGCGCTGGTGAGTATAGTTCCCGACTGATATCTTTCTTTTTCGGTGATGGAATTATTTCTGACTCTTCCTTGTCCTGATTGCAGTGCTACAAATTGAAGGAGGAGATGAATGATTGGTCGTGCCACCGGCTCTCCCGGCCTTGTCGCCTGCTACCGCTGGTATAGTAAACTATCCCATCGATGACTTTTTCATATTCCTTGAACCGTCATCTAATCGTATTTTGTTTTTTTAGCTGTCGTTCCGATTCCAGCGCCCTTTGAGTCTCGCGTTATAATGCCGGCAGGTCCCTTCCTGAGACGTCCGTCTTCAAAGGGTGCCGTAATGAGCTTGGGCTTGCTGAGCGGATACGTCGAAGAGCTTGACGCGGATGCTCCCCCATCTGCTGCGGACTTCGCTGCGGAGGTTAATCCGATGTTGGCGGCGCTTGTGAATTTCCACGATGGAGGCGTCGTCGAGCTTTGGGTTAATCATTGCAGGGAAATCGAGGTCCGCTTGCATCAATCGGAGTTTATGCGCCCTGCTCCCGAGATCTTAGCCGCAAGCAATCAAAGAGCAGCATGGATCGAGCAAAGCGCTTCTTACTTCCGTCACTTGGAACAAGAAGTGGCTTTAAGACTGAGGGAATGCCAAGAGATCTCAAACGAGATGGCTCGTCTGCGTGCTGAGGTTGAGGCGAACGCTGCCCAGGTGAAGGCTATCTTCCAGGGCCTTCTGGAACGTATCTCAAGTGGGCTAAATCTGAAGCAAAAGCTCGATGCCGCCGAGCGTGATGCCCAAGGTCGCGAAGCAGCTCAGCAGGACGTTGGGGAGCAACTTGCATCCTTCTTGCGGCAGCGGACTCAAGTGGAAGCGGAACTGGCGGCGGTGGCCGATCAGGAGAAGGCATGGAAGGAAGTGCGCGAACAACTGATAGGGCTATTTAAGACGCTTCCTTCCCAGTAGCTACCCTTGTATCAATATACTTGTAAAAAATTTCTTTTTCGAATAAGGTGTATCCATTCTTTATTCCTTTGTGCGATTCACCTTGTACTTGATTACATTCAATAAAGATATACATTTTCTTTGCAATGTCTTGTGCTATTTCTTCGCTTTTTCTTTTCTCTTATTATCAGCATACTGTCCTAATAAACACATTTGACCGATAATAGAGTAAGCATCTAGATTTTTCCGAGAGATAGCGATGGCTTAGGCCGCAGGTTCAAATCTACTGCCTAAGACTTTTCAACTCTATGAGCCGTGAGGGTCTCGTAGAGATTTTCTCCCTACGGATCGAGAGGATCTCGTAGGTGGGTTTTCTCCTTATGAATCGTGAGGATTCCTAAGTGTGTTTTCTCTTGTAAGTCGTAAGGATCCTATAAGAGAATTTTTCCCTCTTACGAGTCGAGAGGACCCGTAAGCGGTTGTTTCCCTCCTTGTCGGAACTCGACTTCGGAGAGTGAGACCCGTGAATAGTATGCAAGAGACCATTTTAGATCGACTTGCAGGGTCCCATTGTTCAGGAAGCAAGTTTTTTAGTCCCTGCTGCCTGAGGCTTCATCTTGCAAGTTGAGACGAATCGGGAATTTTTCCGCGGAGACACTGGTTTCTCTGCGAGCCGACGTGAATCAAGAGGCTCTCATCAAGGATTGTTTGTTTCCCTGAGTTGAGGTATTTGCTAAGGATTATTTGTTTCCCTAGCGCCAAGGATTATTTGTTTCCCTGGTGTTGAAACGAATCGAGAATTTCCCACGGAGGCACTGGTTGCCCTGCGAGTCGACGCGGATCAGGAGGCTCTCGTCAAGGATTGTTTGTTTTCTTGAGTTGAGGTATTTGCTAAGGATTATTTGTTTCCCTAGCGCCAAGGATCATTTGTTTTCCTGGTGTTGAAACGAATCGAGAATTTCCCACGGAGGCACTGGTTGCCCTGCGAGTCGACGCGGATCAGGAGGCTCTCGTCAAGGATTGTTTGTTTCCTTGAGTTGAGGTATTTGCTAAGGATTATTTGTTTCCCTAGCGCAAAGGATTATTTGTTTCCCTGGTGTTGAAACGAGTCGAGAATTTCCCACGGAGACACTGGTTGCTTCTGCGAGTCGACGCGGATCAGAAGGCTCTCGTCAAGGATTGTTTGTTTCCCTGAGTTGAGGTATTTGCTAAGGATTATTTGTTTCCCTAGCGCCAAGGATTATTTGTTTCCCCGGTGTTGAAACGAGTCGAGAATTTCCCACGGAGGCACTGGTTGCTTCTGCGAGTCGACGCGGATCAGAAGTTTCTCGTCAAGGATTGTTTGTTTCCTTGAGTTAAGGTATTTGCTAAGGATTATTTGTTTCCCTAGCACCAAGGATTATTTGTTTCCCTGGTTGCCCTGCGAGTCGACGCGGATCAGGAGGCTCTTTCATCAAGTCGCTGGCGTTTGGCCTTTTCAAATATGACCGCCTCGCGTTCTCGATCAGCTTTACTTTTCAATCGAGCTTCATTGAGGAATGCGTCGATTACTTCATCCGATGGCCCCAGAATTTTTGATTCGGTATCTGCCCCTAGCGTTTCAGTACAAGGAGTCTCCTCATCGTTCAAGAACGAATGGGAAATCACATGACAGCTCGCCACATATTCTTCAGATTCATCAGATGAACTTTCTCCCTCATCTTCCTCTTGAAAGACGTGATTGAGGAACTCTTGGAATGTAATGGGAGTCCGGGCCTTCTGGTGTATTCCTCCAGCGCGTCAATTTGTTTTTGCAAGTCCGTGCGCTTGTCGCTAGGCTTCACGGGCTTCTTAGATTTCTTCTTCTTCTTTTTCGAAGATTTTGACGGCTGGTTGCGAATGCTTGGGCCACCACCATCGGTCTTTGGAGTTGGACGTGGCTTCAACATCCCTTCAATGACCTGCGGTTCCAACGGGCTCTTCCACCTAATCGCTGGACATGTCTGAAGATCGTTTAGCATCCTCTTTGTCTTGGCTGATAATACAACCTCCCAAGGAGCTTCTTCAACGACGGAGCATGTTGCCCCCGGCGTATTCGTCCCCTTAGAGTTGTGGGGCTGCGGGGGATTCACCTTCCATTTGTCGGATAACGCGAATTTGCCCTGTCGGTACTGGTTTTCAAGCCAATTTTTGAAAACGTAGCAATCTTCGATCGGATGGCCCAGTACTCGATGATAAGGACAGTAGTTGGGCTCGTTGACATCACTTGGTTGCAATAGACGTTTTGGATCCGGCAAATTTATGAGTAGGTTGCGCAACGCCAGCTCGAATAACCTTCTCGTTTTATCGCGGGGAAAAGAGTAAGAACGTCCTAGCCTCTCTTCAAGGGCTACGTACGGACGCATATTATTTTGACGAACAACTGGCTTCGAGTCGCTCGGTTGTTATTGAGCATTAGTGACAACGATCGCTTTTCCCTTCCCTTTGTCATTTCGGGAGTCCGGCTTCGGAAGAGGGGGTTTATGGCCCATCTGGTCCATTTGCGCTAGCTTGTCAATCAAGGCCTGGAAGGTAGTCGGTTTGAAAAACATCATAAATTGTGAGATGGTTGCTTGCGGATCAAGGGCTCCCACAAACATACCCACTGCGGGAGCTTCTACAATGCGCTGCTCGCACTTCGACCATAAGTTCCGCCACCGTATAGCATATTGAACCCACGTCTCGCCTGGCTTTACCCTGGCGTTAATCAGTGCCGTCATCGGGGTGCGTTCACTGGCGCTTGCAAAACGCTGAGTAAACAACAGCTCCATCTCCGCGAAGGTTTTGATAGAGTCGTTCGGGAGCTCAGAGTACCACTCGAACGCTGTATATGATAAGCTTCCAACAAACTGGCGAAGCAACAGCTTGTCATCACCGCCGGTGTAGCCGCAGAGCGCCCTGAACTGGGCAACATGCTGGTGAGGATTGCCCATCCCCTTCTAGACATGGAACTTGGGAATTGTGTAACCGGGCAGGTATTTGATTTGGTTGTACCAACTTGGATATGGCCGCCCCGTTTTTACGACCTGGCCAGCTGCTTCAGTCTCATGATGAACCCGTATTTGTTGGGCTATGTACTCGTCCAAATCAGCTTTGGAGATTGTATCCTCCTTAGCTGTTGACAGAGCTGGCGGAGGATTCGATGTCTCTCCCCTATCGTCTCCAAGGACGATCGGGGGCTCTTCGGCCGGAGGATCTTGTTGTATCATCATCCCTACCATGTCTTGGAAGAGGAGGCCCATACGCTGTATGTTGGCTGCTTGTTCAGCAGCCTCTTGTTTCCTGATTTAAAATCAGGGAAGCCTACGGAAGAGGCATCACGTGCTAGCACGTGACTAGCAGTCGCGTGTTGGCACGTGACAATTAAAAGCAGCGGCAAAGGCAGATTCGGCTCCTTGATTAAATCAAAGAAAAGGCTCCGGAAAGGATCACGTGCTCACACGTGACCAGGGGTCACGTGTTGGCACGTGACGGCTGAACAACGGCAAGAAGACAAAGCACAGAAACCAGAAGAAAGCTCGTTCCAGGGGGTCACGTGCCTACACGTGACCAGGGGTCACGTGCCTACACGTGACCAGGGGTCACGTGGCCACACGTGACCGGCTTTCAAAGCCCATCTATTTAACAGAATTAAATTCCGAAAGCATTCAAATCTTTCCAAAAGAGAATGATTATTTGGAACTGTTGGATTAAAGATCTAAGGGTAATTAAATATCACCAATTTATGGAAAAACATCAGACTTGGAAAGATTTCCTCTTAAATCTAACCGAAATAACAAAGAGATATCTTTGGATTTAAAATCCAATGGTGAATAAAATTCACCTAATAATCCAAAGGTCCAAATGAATGATGAATTCAAATCAAATCTCTAATGAATACAAATCAAATCCCGCAATGAATGATTCACTAGAACTAATTGATTCTGCTTCTTCTCCTATAAATAGGAGCCAAGAGATACAGAGGAAGGGGAGAGAGATCAATATTCAGAGAAAAAAAGAGAGAAAAAGAAAGAGAGCCCTGAGACTTTGGAAGAATTTGATCTTCTGCAAAAGAAAACCCTAGGTAAGAAAGGGAAGGCTTTTAAAAAAAAAGAGAATTTAATTCTCATAAGAGTTTAACTCTTACCTTAAAAAGAAGAACTTAGTTCTCTCTTTAGTGGAGGATCTGCAAAGTGCACATCTCCCCATGAATTGAGAATTTAATTCTCATTGGGTTGAGATCCTGCCATGCAGATCCAAAACATAGGGAGGGAATGGAAGTTTGAGAATTTAATTCTCATATAACTATAGGAATTTAATTCCTTTAAAATAAAATTAGGGTTTAACCCTATGTTATAGGAATTTAATTCCTTCAAAATGAACAGAACCAAGGTTTAACCCTAGTTAAGAAATCAAATCTGTCAAAATAACAGGAATTTAGTTCCTAACATGAATCGGAATTCAATTCTTACAGAAGACAAGTTAGAATTCAACTCTATCTAAGAATATACTCCTTTATAAGAAAACAGGGATTTAATTCCTCTAAAGTTTATTGCTAGGATTTAACCCCATGAAGAATTCGTAAAAGGATAAACACATCTTCAAACAGGCAAAGAAATAGGGTCACGTGCTACCACGTGACCCCCGAAAAGTGACACAGAGAAGGGCTTTGAGGCAACGCCTCACGTGCCCCACGTGACCCCTTGGCAGAAGCTCTAACAGACAAACGTTTAAATGCCAATCACGTGACAGCACGTGATACTCCAAAGTATGCAATACCTTTGGCAGAATAAAATGAATTGAGAGCGCTCTCACGTGACCCCTCTTGCCTTAGTGTTTAACACTAAAGTTCAAACCTCTATATCCAGTGTTCAACACTGATTTTCTTAGTGTTTAAACACTAATTCAGAAAACTCTATTTACAGTGTTTAACACCGACTTTCTTAGTGTTGAACACCAACTCGGAAGACCCTGTTTCCAGTGTTTAACACTGATCTGCCTTAGTGTTAAACACTAATTTGAAATCTCCATTACCAGTTTTTAACACTGATTTGCTTTAGGGTATAAACATTAATTTGAAAGCCCTGTCGCTTAGTGTTTAACACTCATTTGAAAACTCTTTTCCCAGTGTTCAACACTGATTATCTTTTAGTGTTTAACACTAAATTGTTGATCTTATTTCCAGTGTCCAACACTGTCGGTCTATAGTGTTCAACACTAGCTTTAGCCCAACTGGCTAAGTTTCCAGAGGTAAAGCCTCTCCTGCAATGGACCAACAGAAGGCCAATATTCTAAACATGATTGGACTTAGCCCAAGCTGGCCATAAGTCCTCAATTCAAACTTAACTGGGCCAATGGGCTCATAACATAATTAATTGGTCTTGGTCCCAAATTGGGCCAAAGATTATTTGATCTACCTCGGTTTAAGGGTACATCTCTTCACTCCTTTGATACTTGGCGTTGTAATTCCTCAACGTCTTCAAAGAGGTGGCGGGTCCCGATGACCATACATTGATACGGACTGTGGGGTCCTTAAACTCATGGACTACGACGTCCTTAACCTTGACCGGGATGTCTGAAAACTAACAACGGACTGTGGGGTCCTTAAACTCATGGACTACGATGTCCTTAACCTTGACCGTGATGTCTTAAAACTAACATTGGACTGTGGGGTCCTTAAATCCATGGACTACGACGTCCTTAACCTTGACCGCAACGTCTTAAAACTAACATTGGACCGTAATGTCCTTAAACTATCTATGGACCGCAATGTCCTTAAACTACCTATTGACCGCAATGTCACTAAACTAAACAACATGGCTCCCCTAGTCGCTCTCTCGTCGGATCTAAACGATCCCGTTAAGTTGATCTTAGTCTAAAACTAGACTAATGTATCCTTAACAAACGTTTAAGTCGATCTTAGTCTCAGACGAGGCTAACGTATCCTTAAACACAACCCCTAAACCCAAATCTAAGATAATGCGGATTTGGACTAGTCCACGCCCTACGGGCGACGACATAACTCAGTCTCCGTATACAATCCACGGGCAACCAAACACAAAACAAACACACACGACACGAAGTGACCATCTGGAGAAGGAGAAACTGGTTACCGCAGTGCGGTAGCGTAATTAACTGCAGGGGCTTGCGCCTGCAGGGAAGAGCGTCCCCACAATCAAAAACCCCTCAAGCGAGGGGGAATCTGGCGAAGTCTGCTACATCGGCCGCATCCGTTCAAACCTTCGATACACGGTGCCATAAATCAACTTGGCATCTTCGGAGAGGTGGACGGATAGCACCAATTAGCATCTGCCCCGAATCTCAGTCAAGACGTCCCCATGTCTTGGCCGCCGTTCGGAGGGGAACAGATTCTGGCACGCCCGGTGGGACCTTTTCCTCTTTCCGCTCTACACTTCGTGTGTCGTGTTCGCGAACAAAACACGGTTCGCTAATGGTTGCCCTTGGGTTTCAAGGTACTAAGATTTGGCGTTTTGCTTATTGCAGAAGGCAAAGAATCAATGCCTTCCACTTGTGCGAAATGCTCCAACTGCAATTGCAACCAGCGCTCTGCCTCGCCAGGAGGTGTAGCCTACGGACCCCAAGCTGCTTCGCTATTTACAATACCCGTGGAACAGGTCGCTCGAGCCACCACAGGGTTGTTTTTTGGGACCATGCTCCCGCCAACGAGCTTCACTGCTCCTGTGCTGACACCGGAAGCTCCTAAGAAGTCGGTCTTCGATCGGCTTACACCCACCGCGGCCCCTCTCAACGGGTCGCCCAACACCTGCGCCTCGGTCTTCTCCAGATTGGGCCAGAGCTCCTGTGGACCCGCGATGGGGCCTACAATCCCAGAGAAGGCTGCTCCTAAGAAAATAACCAGCCCTGCTCAAGGCGGCTTCCCCTGCCAAAAAGTCGGTCTTTATAAGATTGACGGCTCCAGCTCCCGCTCCTGCTACCCAAAGGACATCGGTCTTTAACAGGCTGACACCAGCAGTGACCCACCACCTATACAGGGGGCAAGACGAGACTATCGCCCTCACCGAGCCGATTCCATCAGCACGGTGCGCTCGACGTCGTTACTGGCGCCGAGTGAGGAAGGCCGGAGGCAACTCCCCTCCTGGGCTAACTCCTCCAGCCCCGATGGCAGAAGTTAATGCTGTTGTTCCAACCGGGAACAGCTTTAAGATGCTAAATAAGGTGCGTAGGAATTCTCCTACCGCGGTGCTAAAGTGGTCTCCCCCTCCGCTGAAAAAGGCTGTAGAAGTAAAGCCAGAACAGCCCCAATCTCCTCAACGGCTGTCCTCCCAAATCTATAAAGTCTGGTGGCAGACCCGAGACTCGGTGATCGATCCAAATTTCTCTCGCCAGCACAAGAAGCTGAAAATCCAACAGGGAGTCAGTCACCAGGCTAAGCCACGAAAAGCTGTCTGGGTGCCCACTTCAACGGCCCCCTCAACTTCCACTGCTCATAAAAAGAAGAGGCCAGAGAAGATCCCCGGGCCTGCAACGAAACCTAAAAGCGCTGAGCCCAGACGCTCTAAGGCTGGGGGCAGGATGGTCCACACTGTATACATGGCGTCGGGAAAAGAAGACAGCCGCGCGTCCACAGGTCATAGACCGCTTACACGGTCGGTGACCAAAGCTCAGGAGCAACTGCAAAAGCTACAGGAAATGATGATCGCAATGGCCGCGCTTACTGGGCCGAAAGAAAGCCCTGAGGCATCCTCGGATCAGCAACAAGAACAGGAAACCGACGCTGAGTTCCTCCGGAGGATACTGGAAAAGAAAGATAGAGAGGCTGCAGAACAAGCGGCCAATATAAAGCAAATAGCCCACTTATTCCAGGACATGGTGGGAATGATGATCCAACAAGACCCACCTGCTGAGGATCCTCCGATCGTCCTTGAAGAAGACAAGGGAGAAACGTCAAATCCACCACCGGCTCTCTCAACGGCCATGGAGGAGACAATCTCTAAGGCTGACTTAGACGACTATATAGCCCAGCAAATCAGGGTTCACCATGCGACTGAGGCAGCTGGTCAAGTCGTAAGAACGGGGCGACCATATCCGAGCTGGTACGACCAAATCAAATATCCGTCGGGTTATACAATACCGAAATTCCACGTGTATAAGGGGACCGGCAATCCCCACCAACATGTTGCCCAGTTCAGGGCCTTTTGCGGTAACACCGGCGGTGATGATAAACTGTTGCTTCGCCAGTTCGTGGGCAGCTTATCAGAAACAGCGTTCGAGTGGTATTCTGAGCTCCCGAACGACTCCATCAAGACGTTCGCTGAAATGGAATTGCTATTCACTCAGCGATTCGCAAGCGCCAACGAACGCACTCCGATAACAGCATTAATTAACGCCAGGGTGAAACCAGGCGAAACGTGGGTCCAGTATGCTATACGCTGGCGAAATTTATGGTCGAAATGCGAACAACGCATTGAGGAAGCGCCCGCGGTGGGCATGTTCGTGGGAACCCTAGACCCTCATGCAACTATCTCCCAGTTCATGATGTTCTTTAAGCCGACTACGTTCCAGGCTTTAATCGACAAGTTGGCCCAGATGGACCAGATGGGTCACAGACCGTCTCCCCCGAAGCCGGAGCCTCGGAGTGACAAGGGTAAAGGGAAGGCAACCTTCGTCGTGAATGCTCAGCAGCAACCCAGTGCCCCAAAGCTAGCGGATCAACTGGAAGAAAGACGCCGGTATTATAATGAGAAGATGAAGCGCCCCTACTCGTTCCCGCGGGATAAGACAAAACGGTTATTCGAGCTGGCAGTACGCAACAGACTTATAAACTTGCCAAATCCAAGGCGACCACCACAACCTACTGAGGTGAATAACCCCAATTATTGCCCTTACCATCAAACGGTAAGCCACCCGATTGAGGATTGCTTCGTCTTCAAAGGATGGATTGAATATCAATACCTCCAGGGAAAGTTTGCGCTGTCCAAAAAGTGGAAGGTGAACCCGCATACTCCTAAGAAAGCAGACACACCGGGGGCAACCTGTTCTTTCATTGAGGAAGCTCCATGGGAAGTCGTGCTATCAGCTAAAACCAGAAGAATGCTGAGTGATCTTCATGCGTGCCCAGCGGTCGAATGGAAGGACCCACTTGAACCTCAAATCATCGAAGGGATGTTGAAGTCGCGCCCAACTACAAAGATTCGTGGTGATGGCCCAAGTGCTCACACCCAGCCGTCAAAATCTTCGAAGAAAAAGAAGAAGAAATCTAAGAAGCCCGTGGAGCCTGGAGACAAGCGCACGGATTTACAGAAACAGATTGACGCACTGGAGGAGTACAATCAAAAGGCGCGGACTCCCATCATGCTACAAGAGTTCTTCAACCACGTCTTTCAAGAGGAAGATGATGGAGAGAGCTCATCGGATGAATCCGAGGGGTATGTGGCGAGTTGTCATCTGATTTCCCACTCGGAAGATGAGAAAACTTCTGGCACTGAGAAACTGGGGCACAGCCTGAGCCAGAACTTGTATGGCCAACAGAGGGAATGATCGACGCCTTTCTAGACGAGGTTCGTTTGAAGAGTAAAGCCGATCAGGAGCGTGAGATGGCTGCATCGGAAGGAGCCAAGCGCAGGCGACTAAACGAAAGAATCGAAGCACTCCCACAAGATCAAAAGACATCCGATGCGAATAAAAACAAGTACAAGACGAGGAAGAGGTTCGCCAAAGCCATGTCAATGGGGATGAAGCTATCGCCCTCGGAAAAGAACGCGTTCGATAGGGCGGAGAGGCATCCCAATTATTGCTCATACCATCGGAAAATTTCACACCCTACGGAGGAATGCGACACTTTTAGGACATGGTGGTAGGGATATGTTGCTCACCGGCAGCATTTTAAGCGCATGAAATGCAGAACCCGTCGGGAGCGAAGAAGTACAACCGACAGGCACAAAAGAACTACCGGCAGCTGTTACATGGTCGACGCCGGAGGATCACAAGTTCTCACCTTTGGGAGCGACTCTGATGAGGAAATGGCTTTGGGCCCTCTCTTTAAAGAGTCCGTCTTAGGGAAAGAGGAAGAACCAGAGGCTTGCGAGAACATTCAGCTGCGCAATCGCACGCTTCCGGAAAAGAATCTCGGGCCCGCAAATAGAAAAGATAAGGGAAAGGAAAAGCTCACTGGGGATATCGCCTTAGATGACCAAGTCATGAAAGAGCTGACTGCCAAGGACCCTC
Organism: Agapanthus africanus; assembly: GCA_030015575.1. Taxonomy (NCBI): domain Eukaryota; kingdom Viridiplantae; phylum Streptophyta; class Magnoliopsida; order Asparagales; family Amaryllidaceae; genus Agapanthus; species Agapanthus africanus. Next base: position 756,940,249 of record CM057339.1, read on the forward strand.
CCAGGAAGGGTAAAGTGGACTACAACATCCTAGCGCACCTAAGGAAGCTACCTTCTCAGCTCAGCATTCTCGATGCCCTCTTATTATCCAAAGAAGCGCGAGATTCATTAATCAAGGTGTTACAAGAACCCGAGCAGTTCCAAGCCTTCCTCGCCGCAGAAAGGATGAAAGATGAACTGGAAGAAGTGCACACGGCCGACATCACTTTCGGTGACGAAGACCTTCTCCTCGGGACGAGCGACCACAACCGTCCCCTATATATCTCTGGATACTGCCATGATATCAAGATAAGCAAGATCCTGGTGGATAATGGATCCTCCGTCAATCTCCTTAATGTTCGGGTGTTGAAGGAAATCTGCATGAGCGTACAACATCTCGCTCGTGATAAAATTATCATCTCCGGTTTCGACTCCTAGTCATCACGGACTCTCGGATCTGTAATACTAACATTACGCTTCGGACTACTCGTCACGGACATCAAGTTTCACTTCATTGACGCCAAGACCTGCTACGACGCCTTGCTCGGTCGTCCTTGGTTACACGAGTACAATATCATCCCTTCTACACAGCATCAGTGTATGAAGTACTTCAAGGATGGTTTTGAGTATACCGTAACAGGTGAGCTGAACCCATTCTCCATGAACGAAGTCCGCAAGTACGAAGATGCAAAGTACTTTTTGCCAGACTTCGAGGATACAGAAAAGTGTCACAAGCCGGAGAACAAAGCCGTCGCCACCATCCCTGTTTTCGGGAGCGATACCGAAGAGGAAGAAGAGATAGTTTACGCTGGGCCGTCTCGACGCATCAACCCGGGACCGTCCGCCCCTATGTTGATCTTCGGAAGTGACTTGGAAGATGAGGTTAATGCCGTGTTCTCCAGTCGGCCGTCAATACGAGCATCCCCTAGCGATGATCAGAGTTTGCAAATCACCATGGTGCCGCGGGAACACTACAAGGATCTCGACGCACTTCAAGCTTACAATGTGCAGGACCTGCAGACGTTTTACGTCCCTCCCGGGCGAAAGGGTGAAAAGGCGATCCTGTTCTACCAATCCACGGAAGCAAGAGTGGAGAAAGAAATCTGGCATGGCGCGGATTCTACACTCGACAGGCTCCAACCCATCCGCTTGCCCAGATACTACACAAATGGACTAAAGAGGCTATTGAAGCGCCAAAGAGTACCCTTAAAACAGACTGTTCGACAAGCTCGGTTCTACAACAGGATTTGGGAGGTCCCGGGGACTCAGCGCAAATTGCCCAACGGGAGAATGGAAACACTTGGGCTTGGATATGTGAGATCCGAGAAACGGGAGCGAGTCCACGGCAGCTACGCCATATATAACTTCAATGAGGAGGAGGACACCCTATCGGGAGATGCTAACCCCTCGTCAAAACTGGATCTCGCGAGCGAAGTGCTGAGTCCGTCATTTGAAGAACAAGTGGACAAGCTTATCAGGAAAGCAGGTCAAAAAGCTCGGGAAGACCACAACCGCGAGATGGCCATCTACGAGAAGGCCAGGACGCAACGTCTGTTTCAACAGGCCGCAAAAGACGAAGATGCTCCTCCCTGTCAACCCGTTGTACAAAAGGCCTGACGCAGAGGCAGAAGTAGGTCAAGAAGCGGAAAGAGGAGCCGACAACAACGACGCAGGATTAGAGAGTCATGTGATCGGGCATTCCGCGGTTCGGATTTGTCCCTCATAAAGAAGATGAGTCGAGCGTATTCCTTCCCCCGTGACAAGACGAAGAAGTTACTCGAGCTCGCCATAAAACATCAAATGATCGCGCTTCCGGAGTCTAAGCACCCTGAGCAAGCTAGCAAAGTTTCTCATCCGAGCTATTGCTCTTATCACCGAGCCATAGGACACCCTATCGAAGACTACTTTACCTTCAAGAACTGGGTCGAAGACCAGTACCAGCAAGGCAGATTTGCTTTATCCAGCAGCTGGAGGATAACGCCGCCACGGAAGCACGAACCCAAAGCCGCAAGAGCAGAACCAGATCCACATCGATCTTGGAAGCAGATTCGCACCTATCACGTGATTACAATATTAAAAGAAGAGTCCGAGAATAGGGATGAGTTCCCTTGGTGCTTCGAAAACGATGATGACAAAGTAATCTCAGAATTTCCACCGACGCCGAAAGAGCTGGAAGATGGAATACACACTACTGCAGATAACCTCAAGAAGATTGATTTGGGAACGGCAAGTGACCCGCGACCTACATTTGTCAGTGAGCTGCTATCTGAAGAAAGGATGGCTGCGTTAAAGGACGTGCTTCTACAGCATAGAGATTGCTTCGCGTGGAACTATTCCGAGATGCCAGGATTAGATCTAGAGATTGCTGTGCATAAATTAGCGATATCCCCGGATATCAAGCCAGTCAAGCAGGCGCTGAGAAGGATGCGGCTCGAGCTTGAGATGAGCATCAACGCCGAAGTCAAGAAGCTGATCGATTTTGGATTTATCCAAGAAGTCCAATATCCTGACTGGATCACCAACATCGTCCCGGTAATGAAGAAAAATGGGACGGTGCGCATATGCGTGGACTTCAGGGATCTCAATAAAGCTTGCCCGAAGGACGATTTCCCAGTACCGGTAATCGAGCTGATGATAGATAACACGTCCACTCACGAGGTTTTCTCTTTCATGGACGCATCAGGGTACAATCAGATAAAGATGCATCCCGAAGACCAGAAGCACACCGCTTTCCGGACTCCTTTGGGTATATTCTGCTACAAAGTCATGCCCTTCGGATTAAAAAATGCCGGTGCCACCTATCAGAAGGCCATGACAAAGATCTTTGATGATCTCATACATGAAATCGTCGAGTGCTACATCGACGACCTCGTAGTAAAAAGCATGTCATATGAAGAGCATTTAGAGCATCTGAAGACCGTATTTCAACGCCTTCGGCAATATAATTTGAAGATGAATCCCCTCAAATACGCGTTCGGAGTCTCCTCCGGTAAATTCCTGGGATTCATCATCCGACACCGAGGTATCGAAATAGATCCATCTAAGATCAAGGCGATAATGGAAATGCCATCGCCAAGGACTCTCAAACAGCTGCGGTCTCTCCAAGGGAAGCTCGCGTACATCCGGCGATTTATCGCCAACCTGTCAGGCAAGTGCCGTCCTTACAGTCACCTGATGAAGAAGGGAACTCCGTTCGTCTGGGACCGAAAATGCCAGAGCGCGCTAGATGAAATCAAGCAATACCTGCAGAACCCGCCGGTGCTGGCTGCTCCGGTTAAGGGAAAGCCCCTTATCTTATATACAACAGCCCTCGAAGGGTCCTTAGGCGCATTATGGGCGCAAGAAAACGACCAAGGGAAGGAGAGAGCGCTCTACTATCTGAGTCGAGTCCTACTGGGGGCAGAAAGCAACTACTCCCCTATTGAAAAACATTGCTTGGCGTTAATCTTCGCGATAACAAAGCTCAGGCATTATGCATTGGCGCACGAAGTCCGTCTCATCTCGAAGGTGGACCCCCTTAAATATCTAATGTCAAAGGCCATATTGACAGGGAGACTCGCTAAATGGGCCCTGCTCCTGATGGAGTTTTCAATAACCTATCAGCCTCTTAAGGCAGTGAAAGGCCAAGCTATCGCCGACTTCCTTGCTGAGCATCCAGTACCTGCCGGTTCTCCTCTGAATTGCGATTTGCCAGACGAATGTGCGTTTACGATCGAAAGTAGTAATACCCGATGGGAGCTTTATTTCGATGGAGCATCTTCCGTGAAGAAGCACAAACAAAGTACCCCTATAATTAAATCGGGAGTAGGACTCGTCTTTGTAACTCCATAGGGAGGGATGATGCGCTTCGCTTTCTCCTTAACAGAACCAAGAACGAACAATGAAGCCGAATACGAAGCTTTGATAGCAGGCCTCGAGATCGCCATCGGCATGGGGATTAAAAACCTCCTCATATACGGGGATTCTCAACTAGTCGTTAGTCAAATAAACGGCGACTACCAAACGTGCAAACTGGAGTTGGTAAAATATGGTGAAAAGGTGCGACAACTGTTGACCCAAATTCCCTCCCATACTCTGGAAAGCATACCACGCGCGGAGAACATCAAAGCAGACGCGTTGGCCAAGCTCGCTAAAGAACTGGCTGACGAGAACCTTGATGACGTTAAAATCGTAGTGCAAAGCCGTCGGGTGCTTGCCTCAGCAGAAATATCTCCGGAATCGTCCGAAGAGAAGGGGGTGACTGAGCAGACAACCCTACAAATAAAAGACCGTGAGAAGGCCGAGGACTGGAGGGAGGTCTTCATAGACTACTTTAAGTCCCACCGAATGCCCGAGGAAGCGTCTTCAAGACATCAGCTCGTGAAACGAGCTCTGTCTTTCGCCTTCGTCAACGATACTCTGTATAAAAGGTCGTTCGATTCTTTGTGGTTGAGATTCCTGGGACCTGTCGAAGTGAAAAGGGTCGTTCAGGAAGTTCACGACGGACTCTGCGGTTCTCACCAAGCAGGCCCGAAGATGAAATTGAAGATCAAACGAATGGGTTATTATTGGCCCACGATGATCCAGGACTGGCTCGAGTATGCGAAGCAATGCCATTCGTGTCAGATTCATGGGGACTTTATCCACCAACATCCGAATCCACTACATCCGACGGTGTCTAGCTGGCCATTCGAAATGTGGGGAACTGACGTAATCGGCCCCATCGAACCAGCGTCATCCAGGGGACATCGTTTTATCCTGGCGACGACTGATTACTTCTCCAAATGGGCAGAAGCAGTACCGTTGAGGGAAGTGAAGACGGAGAATATCCTCCATTTCTTCAAGACGCACGTCATATATCGGTTTGGAACGCCAAGACGGATCATCTCCGATAACGGGCCAGCCTACAGAAGCCACAAGATCAGTCACTTCGCGCAACAACATAATATAGACTGGAGATATTCTTCAGTTTACAATCCGCGAGCTAACGGTCTCGCCGAGGCCTTCAACAAGACCTTGACGAAGATCATGAAGAAAACGGTGTCCCGAAATAAGAAGGACTGGCACGAGAAACTGCAGGAGGCTCTCTGGGCATACCGAACTACGTTCAAAACGGCCACGAACACAACGCCGTACGCATTGGTATTCGGTACAGAAGCAGTACTCCCCCTCGAGATAGAGTTACCCTCTCTACGGGTGGCGGTCCACTACGAGCTGACGGACGAAGAAAATGCTCACCTCCGGCTTGAGGAGCTTGATGCCCTTGATGAGACCCGGCTCATAGCACAACAAAATCTGGAGACTTACAAAGCAAAGATGACATGCTCATACGAAAGATTGACCAGGCCAAGGACGTTCCACCAAGGCGAACTTGTGCTAATTGTCAGAAGACCTATGATCCCCAATCGCGCCAAACGGGGAAAATTCGAGCCAAACTATGAAGGCTCGTACATCATAGACAAGGTCTACCAGGGTGGAGCTTATCTACTCATGGATATGCACGGTGAAAGGCCTTTCAGGCCAGTGAACGGTCGCTTCATGAAGAAATACTACGCTTAACGGGTCAAGGTTTAGGTCAATGATAGATGACGACGATTATGTCCGCTCGCTATCTTCCTAAGCCCGAACTCTAGGTAGTAACCAGCATCCTTAATGGCGGACCGAAACGTCCTTAAACTAACGGCGGACCGAAACGTCCTTAAATTAACGGCGGACCGAAACGTCCTTAAACTAACATCGGACCGAAACGTCCTTAAACTAACGGCGGACCGAAACGTCCTTAAACTAACATCGGACTGAAACGCCCTTAAACTAATAACGGACCGAAATGTCCTTAAACTAACAACGGACCGAAACGTCCTTAAACTAACAATGCACCATTATGTCCTAAAACTAGCTGTTGACCGAGATGTCGATAAACTACGGTGGATTGCAGTATCTCAAAGCCGATAAAAAAAATAGATAAATAAATAAAAAACGGTATGTCCATAAGCAAAATGGGCACGGATGAAAACCCGAAAGGGCTCCGTGAGTAAAAACAGCAGGGCTACCGGCGAGTGTTTGTGAAAACCCGAAAGGGCGCTACCTTGTAAAAAAAAAAGATAAAAAGAATATAATAAAAAAGGTATGTCCATAAGCAAAATGGGCACGGATGAAAACCCGAAAGGGCTCCGTGAGTAAAAATAGCGAGACTTCCGGCGAGTGTTTGTGAAAACCCGAAAGGGCGCAACCTCGTTAAAAGACACTTGCAGGGTCCTTACGACCTTGTAAGGAGAAACCACCCGCGTGGGATCCTTACGACTCACAAGGGAGCAACACACTTAGGAGTCCTCACAATTCCTAGGGAGAAAATACACTTGCGAGATCCTCACGACTCGTAAGAAGAACTCTCTTATGGGACCCTCACGGCTCATAAGATTTGAAAGTCTTAAGTTACAGAGACCTGAACCTGTGCTTAAGCAACCCCTACAACCTTCGATATTGCCCTACAGGCGGCTCAATACTGACCCTTGTATACAATCCACGGGCGCGAATAAATATTTCCCCAACCAAGTCCCATCCGTGGTTAGGGATATGTTCATACGGCAAACAACCCCTGTAAGTCCTCTCGACTTATAAGGAGAAAACCTTTTTGTAAGATCCTTACGACTTGCAAGAGGACACACACTTAGGAATCCTCACGATTCCCAAGGAGAAAATACACCTACAAGATCCTCACGACTTGTAGGGAGAAATACCTTTGTGAGACCCTTACGGCTCATGAAGTCAAAAGCCTTAGTCGACAGGATCCTTAACCCTGTTTGCTAAGCCACCTTTGTTCAACATCGACAGAGGCGAATGATGATTCGCTCCTGGCAACGTCCCAGTTGTAGCGATGCTGATGCCGAAAGAGGTGTCTAAAATCCAAGCTTGCAACGAAAAGGCTAGCAAGCCACACATGCATACGAAATAGCCGAAATGACGGGGCAACTTGCAATAAAAAGCAGCAAGTAAAAATGTATGCATGAAAAATAGCCGAAATGATGGGGCAACTCGCAATAAAAAGCAGCGAGTAGAAAATAAATAAATAGCCGAAATGATGGGGCAACTCGCAATAAAAAGCAGCGAGTAGAAAATAAATAAATAGCCGAAATGATTGGGCACCGCGAAAAATAGCCGAAATGATGGGGCAATCGCGACCTTCGCGATATAAAAGCTGAAATGATAGAGCATCGCGGAAAAAGAAATAAAATAAAAATGAAATTTATGCCCTGCAGGCGATGTTCCATCACACCCTGTATACAATAAAAGGGCATAAACAAAGAAGTGAACATACCTCCCCCCCAGGTTTCGTCAAAGAAAGAAGCTAAATCTCGATGGGCCACAAGCGACCTAGAAATCATCCCAACACTCGTCTCGTAACGACGGACACAACTTCAAACAAACCGGAGCAGCGGCAACCCCTAGTTCCATGGCTCGACGATATACATATCACCAACAGTCAAACCTCCATTCCGTGAAATGCGGATACAATCAGCAAAATTCCTGGTTATGTGGAACGCGGATAACGTCACTCTTTGACCCCGTGGAAAACGTCCAGAGCGGATCCTGGTCCTCGCAGAGCACGGCAGTGAACCCGTGTGAAGCATCCAGAGCGGAGCCTAGTCCTCGCCGAGCACGGCAGTGAACCCGTGTGAAGCATCTAGTGCAAAATTCCTGGTTACGTGGAACGCGGATAACGTCACTCTTTGACCCCGTGGAAAACGTCCAGAGCGGATCCTGGTCCTCGCGGAGCACGGCAGTGAACCCGTGTGAAGCATCCAGAGCGGAGCCTAGTCCTCGCCGAGCACGGCAGTGAACCCGTGTGAAGCATCTAGTGCAAAATTCCTGGTTACGTGGAACGCGGATAACGTCACTCTTTGACCCCGTGGAAAACGTCCAGAGCAGATCCTGGTCCTCGCGGAGCACGGCAGTGAACCCGTGTGAAGCATCCAGAGCGGAGCCTAGTCCTCGCCGAGCACGGCAGTGAACCCGTGTGAAGCATCTAGTGCAAAATTCCTGGTTACGTGGAACGCGGATAACGTCACTCTTTGACCCCGTGGAAAACATCCAGAGCGGATCCTGGTCCTCGCGGAGCACGGCAGTGAACCCGTGTGAAGCATCCAGAGCGGAGCCTAGTCCTCGCCAAGCACGGCAGTGAACCCGTGTGAAGCATCTAGTGCAAAATTCCTGGTTACGTGGAACGTGGATAACGTCACTCTTTGACCCGCGGAAAACGTCCAGAGCGGATTCTGGTCCTCACAGAGAACGACAGTGAACCCGTGTGAAGCATCCAGAGCGGAGCCTAGTCCTCGCCAAGCACGGCAGTGAACCCGTGTGAAGCATCTAGTGCAAAATTCCTGGTTACGTGGAACGCGGATAACGTCACTCTTTGACCTCGTGGAAAACGTCCAGAGCGGATCCTGGTCCTCGCGGAGCACGGCAATGAACCCGTGTGAAGCATCCAGAGCGGAGCCTAGTCCTCGCCGAGCACGGCAGTGAACCCGTGTGAAGCATCTAGTGCAAAATTCCTGGTTACGTGGAACGCGGATAACATCACTCTTTGACCCCGTGGAAAATGTCCAAAGCGGATCCTGGTCCTCGCGGAGCACGGCAGTGAACCCGTGTGAAGCATCTAGAGCGGAGCCTAGTCCTCGCCAAGCACGGCAGTGAACCCGTGTGAAGCATCTAGTGCAAAATTCCTGGTTACGTGGAACGCGGATAACGTCACTCTTTGACCCGCGGAAAACTTCCAGAGCGGATTCTGGTCCTCACAGAGCACGGCAGTGAACCCGTGTGAAGCATCCAGAGCGGAGCCTAGTCCTCGCCGAGCACGGCAGTGAACCCGTGTGAAGCATCTAGTGCAAAATTCCTGGTTACGTGGAACGCGGATAACGTCACTCTTTGACCCCGTGGAAAACGTCCAGAGCGGATCCTGGTCCTCGCGGAGCACGGCAGTGAACCCGTGTGAAGCATCCAGAGCGGAGCCTAGTCCTCGTCGAGCACGGCAGTGAACCCGTGTGAAGCATCTAGTGCAAAATTCCTGGTTACGTGGAACGCGGATAACGTCACTCTTTGACCCCGTGGAAAACGTCCAGAGCGGATCCTGGTCCTCGCGGAGCACGGCAGTGAACCCGTGTGAAGCATCCAGAGCGGAGCCTAGTCCTCGCCAAGCATGGCAGTGAACCCGTGTGAAGCATCTAGTGCAAAATTCCTGGTTACGTGGAACGCGGATAACGTCACTCTTTGACCCACGGAAAACGTCCAGAGCGGATTCTGGTCCTCGCAGAGCACGGCAGTGAACCCGTGTGAAGCATTCAGAGCGGAGCCTAGTCCTCGCCAAGCACGACAGTGAACCCGTGTGAAGCATTTAGTGCAAAATTCCTGGTTACGTGGAATGCGGATAACGTCACTCTTTGACCCCGCGGAAAACGCCCAGAGCGGAGCCTGGTCCTCGCCAAGCACGGCAGTGAACCCGTGTGAAGCATCCAGAGCAAACACCGGACTGTGGAGTCCTTAAAATCCACGGACTATGATGTCCTTAATCTCGACCGTAATGTCTTAAAACTAACGATCAACCACCCTGAGTCTATATTGATTCCACCTTGGTTTAGGGGTATATCTCTTCACTCCTTTGATACCTGGCGTTGTAATTCCTCAATGTCTTCAAAGAGGTGACGGGTCCCCGCAACCACACATCGGACTGTGGAGTCCTTAAATCCATGGACTATGAGGTCTTTAACCTTGACCGTGATGTCTTAAAACTAACATCGGACTGTGGAGTCCTTAAATCCACGGACTATGAGGTCCTTAACCTTGACCGTGATGTCTTAAAACTAACATCGGACTGTGGAGTCCTTAAATCCACGGACTATGAGGTCCTTAACCTTGACCGCGATGTCTTAAAACTAACATTGGACTGTGGAGTCCTTAAATCCACGGACTATGAGGTCCTTAACCTTGACCGTGATGTCTTAAAACTAACATCGGACCGTAGAGTCCTTAAACTCACGGACTATGAGGTCCTTAACCTTGACCGTGATGTCTTAAAACTAACATCGGACTGTGGAGTCCTTAAATCCACGGAATATGAGGTCCTTAACCTTGACCGTGATGTCTTAAAACTAACGTCGGACTGTAGAGTCCTTAAATCCACGGACTATGAGGTCCTTAACCTTGACCGCGATGTCTTTAAACTATGACACTCTGGAAACCATCCCGAACCAACCCCTGACCCCGTGAAATACGGATAAGGGTGACCGCATCCAGCACTTGCGGGTCCTCACGACCTGCAAGGAAGAAAACTCTCTCGTGAGATCCTTACGACTCCCAAGAGAGAACCTGCTTAAGAATCCTCACGACTCTTAAGAAGAACTTACACCTACGGGATCCTCTCGACCCGTGGGGAGAAAAACTCTTTATGAGACCTTCACGGCTCATAAAGCCCAAAAGTCTTAGGAAGCAGATCTTAACCCTGAATCCTAAGCCATCGCTGCACTGCAAAGAGATCAAGATAGACTATCCGCAAAATACATTCAATAAAAGAGACACACCATTGAGAAGAAAAATGTATCTTTTATTCATAAACCAAAATGGAAACAAAGTACAATTCCTGAAAGAACAAAAAGAAAATACTCTCATCTATGAGTATATACAAAAAAGGAAGGAAAAGATACAAATGTTTCAAGCCGGCGGGCGATGTAGCAATTTGGTCAGCTCATCCTGCTTTTGTTGGGCCACGGCCTCATGATTTAAGATCGCCAGAAGACGGACCTCCGCCTGAACCTGCTGGACCTGATACGAAGCGAGCCGGCCTTCAAGCTCCTTCTCGGTGGCCTTATGAGCCTCGACCCTCTCACGAGTGAACGTGGCGGTTTTATCAAGAGTCACCACCTCTTTGATAGACTCTTGAAGCACCCGCCAGAGTTCATATGCTTTGTTGGCCTTGGCGGTAAGATTAGCTTGAAGCTCGCTCAGCGCCTTAGAAACCAGCTCCCTCTTTGAGAATTTACGGCCGAGCTTCTTCTCGCACAGCAATATGTTTGCCACATGTCGTTCTATCAGGCCACTTAAGCTCACTTTCGCGACCACAACATTGGAAATGGGACATACACGCTCAAGACCGTATAAATGGGTTTCCAGTCGACAGCGATAGTCGATCTAAAACACGCTCACATCACCTGGTATGAAAAGCAACGAGAAAATTTCCGACGAGCATGCGTTCGCAATTATATGAACATCCAAAAAAGAAATAATATTCGAGGCTTTAATGTGCATGCGACATGATGATAGTGTTGATAATTAAAGAAAGCTCTTATAAGGAGAACACAAAGTTTATTTATGCAAGCGAAAACATACATACGAGCACCGAGCCTACATGGAAGTTCAACATAAAGTATACAAAAAAAAGGGGGACTAATTTAAATATGCTACGTTAGCGGGAAAATGTCACCAAACACAGGATCAATAGTACAAAGGTTAGCAAAGCAGAGAACAAAATTCTCCATCTCCCTCTCGGCTTTCTCCAGCTCATCAAAGCGACGGTTCTCGTGAGGAGTCGCTCCCCATCGATTGGCGCCATGTTCGTCCGCAAAAGCAGACATAATAGCCCGCCGGGCCTTTATTTGGCTCAGCAGGTGAATTGAGTAATCCTTCAAAGCCTGAGTAATCAGGCACGCTTCGTGAAAGCCCTCGAGCTTTTCTTCAGCCGCGTCGAGCATCGCCAGGGTCATATCCGCCGGGTGAGGAGGGATGTCGGCAAGCACGGCCGCGAGAATCATCCGGAGCCAAAGGGACCCCATCGAGAGGGGGGACCCCCTACGGATCGAGAGTTCATACATTGCCGAGTTGCATTCGTCGTCGGTAAGGAGTGGATCCACCAATCGGGCAGCAAAGCGGGGGATCATCTCCTCGATAGGAATTTCCCATGGCTGGCGACGAGCATGAGGGCGATTGCAGGCCATGGCGCGCGGTTGTTTCTCAAGACAAATTATACCAAAAAAAAAATTAAATCTCTCTGTGAAGGTAAAATGAGACTATAGCCTCGGATATAAAGAGGTGCATTAAGTGTGGAGCGCGGAAAACCTTGCATGATGAAGCTATTTCCAAGGCCCAAAAAAGGAAAAGGCATCGAAAATCAAGGGGATGGAACTATTTCCAAGGCTCCTTTTCTGCATCTGATATTGTGCACTAAAAATGTGGCATAATTTTTTTTTTTTGAACAGTCCAATCAAAGGACCCCGCGTGCAGAACACGTGAGCCCCAAACTTGACGTGCACTAAAAAATGGAATAGCACCCTGCATATTAGAAACACCAACAACAACGATAGAAAAATAATAAAATCCCACAGAAAGGCATGCAAACATATAAGGACATAATAGAACTTATCATTTATACTTCAAGAAGTCCATACAAAATGAAAAGAAAACGATTACAACGGCAAGACCTCAGGCCCGGGGCACGGATTGAGAAACTCAAGCTTGACCTTATCCAAGATCCTCCAAGCATTTCGAACCGCCCGAGTATGTTTTCTCTCGCGATCACAAACGTCGGGGTCCTCGCGAATGTCCTCCACCCTCCGATAGGCGGCAAGTATGGCCGACTGCTGAAACGCCTGGTGCAAAAGATCAATGAGGTTGTCACGCCTTCTCTTCGAGATTAGACTCATCAGATACACTGAATGTATCTTATCCTCGGCAACGTCCAATGCCCTGAGCGGCACACCGGCGTAGAAGAGAGGAAGCGCCTCCCAAATCGCCAACACGATGAGCCTCAGAAGAGAAGAGCGACGGGGGAGTAGCCGATGGTTGTACTCGTCAAAGCGGCTCATAATCTCAGCACACTGAGCGTTGGTGAACTCCTGATTCTGACTACGGCCCAGGGCACGGATATTCCCGTAGGAAATGATTTCGTTAAGATTATACAAATGAGCGTTCATGATACCTGAAATAAAAATCAGGAGAATCTATTACAAACCCTTTTCTTCTTCACTGATCACAGAAGGACAACCTCGGGCAAAGAGACCCTAAGAAGCCTCCATGCGAAGAAACTGAGTTCTTCATAGGAATTAAATTCCTTATCAAGAAAAGGGAATTAAATTCCTGGAAACTTTTTTTTTGGGATGGAATTAAATTCCATAGATTTTAACCGCCACCATTATTTCCCTAAAGATCATCTAAACCCTAAGAGATCCACTGTTGAAGGTTAAGTGGTCTCATATTGTGGTTAAAGAACTTCAAGAAAAATGGGTTCTTTGTGAAACCCTTGATATGGATATAAAATCCAGAGAGTTTTGTCAAAATGAAGGTGCTTCAATCACCATTACGTGAGGAAGAAGGGTCACTTGGACAGAGTTAAACTCTGAAAAGTTCGAAGCAGAGAACTAAGCTCTGGAAACGAGAATTAAATTCTCAAGGGAAAAGTTCTCAAAGGAAGAAGATGAGTAAAGTGGAGGCTCTTCTGAAAGGACATGGATATTTATAGGATGTGATGGAGACGCTTCATCTCCCCAAATCCCTAGAGGAATCCAACGGTCACAAAAGTGACAGCGTTGCACTCACGTGCAGACACGTGAGACCAACGCTGTGGGGGCATTTGTTTCCTGATTTAAAATCAGGGAAGCCTACGGAAGAGGCATCACGTGCTAGCATGTGACCAGCAGTCACGAGTTGGCACGTGACAATTAAAAGCAGCGGCAAAGGCAGATTCGGCTCCTTGATTAAATCAAAGAAAAGGCTCCGGAAAGGGTCACGTACTCACACGTGACCAGGGGTCACGTGTTGGCACGTGACGGCTGAACAACGGCAAGAAGACAAAGCACAGAAAGCAGAAGAAAGCTCGTTCCAGGGGGTCACGTGCCTACACGTGACCAGGGGTCACGTGGCCACACGTGACCAGGGGTCACGTGGCCACACGTGACCGGCTTTCAAAGCCCATCTATTTAACAGAATTAAATTCCGAAAGCATTCAAATCTTTCCAAAAGAGAGTGATTATTTGGAACCGTTGGATTAAAGATCTCAGGGTAATTAAATATCACCAATTTATGGAAAAACATCAGACTTGGAAAGATTTCCTCTTAAATCTAACCTAAATAACAAAGAGATATCTTTGGATTTAAAATCCAATGGTGAATAAAATTCACCTAATAATCCAAAGGTCTAAATGAATGATGAATGCAAATCAAATCTCTAATGAATACAAATCAAATCCCGCAATGAATGATTCACTAGAACTAATTGATTCTGCTTCTTCTCCTATAAATAGGAGCCAAGAGATACAGAGGAAGGGGAGAGACATCAATATTCAGAGGAAAAAAAGAGAGAAAAAGAAAGAGAGCCCTGAGACTTTGGAAGAATTTGATCTTCTGCAAAAGAAAACCCTAGGTAAGAAAGGGAAGGCTTTTAAAAAAAAAGAGAATTTAATTCTCATAAGAGTTTAACTCTTACCTTAAAAAGAAGAACTTAGTTCTATCTTTAGTGGAGGATCTGCAAAGTGCACATCTCCCCATGAATTGAGAATTTAATTTTCATTGGGTTGAGATCCTGCCATGCAGATCCAAAACATAGGGAGGGAATGGAAGTTTGAGAATTTAATTCTCATATAACTATAGGAATTTAATTCCTTTAAAATAAAATTAGGGTTTAACCCTATGTTATAGGAATTTAATTCCTTCAAAATGAACAGAACCAGGGTTTAACCCTAGTTAAGAAATCAAATCTGTCAAAATAACAGGAATTTAGTTCCTCACATGAATGGGAATTCAATTCTTACAGAAGACAAGTTAGAATTCAACTCTATCTAAGAATATAATCCTTCATAAGAAAACAGGGATTTAATTCCTCTAAAGTTTATTGCTAGGATTTAACCCCATGAAGAATTCGTAAAAGGATAAACACATCTTCAAACAGGCAAAGAAATAGGGTCACGTGCTACCACGTGACCCCCGAAAAGTGACACAGAGAAGGGCTTTGAGACAACGCCTCACGTTCCCCACGTGACCCCTTGGAAGAAGCTCTAACAGACAAACGTTTAAATGCCCATCACGTGACAGCACGTGATGCTCCCAAGTATGCAATACCTTTGGCAGAATAAAATGAATTGAGGGCGCTCTCACGTGCTACCACATGACCCCTCTTGCCTTAGTGTTTAACACTAAAGTTGAAACCTCTATATCCAGTGTTCAACACTGATTTTCTTAGTGTTTAAACACTAATTCAGAAAACTCTATTTACAGTGTTTAACACCGACTTTCTTAGTGTTGAACACCAACTCGGAGGACCCTGTTTCCAGTGTTTAACACTGGTCTGCCTTAGTGTTAAACACTAATTTGAAATCTCCATTAACAGTGTTTAACACTGATTTGCTTTAGGGTATAAACATTAATTTGAAAGCCCTGTCGCTTAGTGTTTTACACTCATTTGAAAACTCTTTTCCCAGTGTTCAACACTGATTATCTTTTAGTGTTTAACACTAAATTGTTGATCTTATTCCCAGTGTCCAACACTGTCGGTTTATAGTGTTCAACACTAGCTTTAGCCCAACTGGATAAGTTTCCAGAGGTAAAGCCTCTCCTGCAATGGACCAACAGAAGGCCAATATTCTAAACATGATTGGATTTAGCCCAAGCTGGCCATAAGTCCTCAATTCAAACTTAACTGGGCCAATGGGCTCATAACATAATTAATTGGTCTTGGTCCCAAATTGGGCCAAAGATTATTTGATCTACCTTGGTTTAAGGGTACATCTCTTCACTCCTTTGATACTTGGCGTTGTAATTCCTCAACGTCTTCAAAGAGGTGGCGGGTCTCGATGACCATACATTGATACGGACTGTGGGGTCCTTAAACTCATGGACTACGACGTCCTTAACCTTGACCGGGATGTCTTAAAACTAACAACGGACTATGGGGTTCTTAAACTCATGGACTACGACGTCCTTAACCTTGACCATGATGTCTTAAAACTAACATTGGACTGTGGGGTCCTTAAATCCACGGACTACGACGTCCTTAACCTTGACCACAACGTCTTAAAACTAACATTGGACCGTAATGTCCTTAAACTATCTATGGACCGCAATGTCCTTAAACTACCTATTGACCGCAATGCCACTAAACTAAACAACATGGCTCCCCTAGTCGCTCTCTCGTCGGATCTAAACGATCCCGTTAAGTTGATCTTAGTCTAAAACTAGACTAACGTATCCTTAATAAACGTTTAAGTCGATCTTAGTCTCAGACGAGGCTAACGTATCCTTAAACACAACCCCCAAACCCAAATCTAAGATAATGCGGATTTGGACTAGTCTACGCCCTACGGGCGACGACATAACTCAGTCTCCGTATACAATCCACGGGCAACCAAACACAAAACAAACACACACGACACGAAGTGACCATCTGGAGAAGGAGAAACTGGTTACCGCAGTGCGGTAGCGTAATTAACTGTAGAGGCTTGCGCCTGCAGGGAAGAGCGTCCCCACAATCAAAAACCCCTCAAGCGAGGGGGAATCTGACGAAGTCTGCTACATCGGCCGCATCCGTTCAAACCTTCGATACACGGTGCCATAAATCAACTTGGCATCTTCGGAGAGGTGGACGGATAGCACCAATTAGCATCTGCCCCGAATCTCAGTCAAGACGTCCCCATGTCTTGGCCGCCGTTTGGAGGGGAACTCCTCTTTGTCCTTCTTTTCCAATATTCGACGAAGGAATTCGGCGTCGGTTTCCTCCTCTTGGCGTTCATCCGAGGACGTTTCAGGGTTTTCTTTTGGCCCAGTAAGTGCGGCCATAGCGTTCATCATCTCTTGGAGCTTCTGCTGCTGCTCCTGCGCTTTGGTCACTGATCGCGTAAGCGGTCGATGACCCGTAGATATGCGATTGTCCTCTTTACCAGACGCCACATAGACGGTATGAACTACAATGCCCCCTGACTTAGGGCGTTTGGGTTCACCACCTCTGATATTTGTCGCCGGCGCAGGGGTTTTCTCCGGCCTTCTTCTTTTGTGGGCCGTTGAAGTTGGAGGGGCCGTTGCAGTGGGCACCCTAGCGACTGTCGTCCTTTTTTGTTTGATCGGGCGACCTTTTTCCATTTTCGCCTTTTTCTGTTGACGAGAGCGATCTGGGTCAATTACGGAGTCTTGAACTCTCCGCCAAACTTTATAAATTTTTGAGGACAGCCGTTGAGGGGGCTGTTCCTGCTTCGTTTCCGGAACTTTCTCCGCATGTGGAGGAGATCTTTTTAGTGTAGCGGTTGGAGAGTTCTTATGTACCCTCCTCAGCAGCTCAAAGCTGTTCCCAGTTGGAACAGCAGCGTTGACTTCCACCACTGGAGCCGGTGGAGTTAGCCCTGAGGGGGAGTTGCCCCCTGCCTTCCTCACTCGTCGCCAATGGCGACGTCGAGCATGACGAGCCGTTGGGACTGGCTCGGAGATAGAGATAGCTTCTTTTTGCCTCCTGTCTGAATGAGGCGCCGCCGGTGTTAATCTCTTAAAGTCTGATGTTGTCTTTTGAGGGGTGATATTCAACCTGTCGAAGACGGATCCTCGAGCAAGGGCAGGAGCAGGGATCGTCAGTCTTGAAAAGAATGACTCTTTGACAGGGGAAGCCGTCTTGACGACTTCTGGAGCAGCAGTTATTGCTTTCCTCGGGACAGCCAATTTAGAGTTCTGATCCATCCTGGCGAAAATAGAGGCTGTTGGTTTGGTAGTTGGCGACCCGTTGACAGGGGTCGTCGTAGCAGTGAGCCGGTCGAAGACCGACTTCTTGTTCACTTCCGGTGCAGGTATTGGCATAGAGAAGCTTGTAGGCGGGATCATGGTCCCAAAAAACAGGCCGGTGGTGGCCTGGGTCACCACCAGCGGAGCGAGGAAGGAAGCCGCTTGGGGCCCATATGCTACACCTCCGGGGGAGGTGGAGCGTCCGTTGTAGTGGCACTTCGAGCAGTTGGTGCAGTTAAAGGCCATTGATGCTTGAGTTCTGCGCCAGACAAAAGACCAAATCTTAGTAACTGAAAATCCGAAGGCAACCATTAACAAACCGCGATTAGTTCGCGAAGACGACACACGAAGTGTGGAGTGGAAAGAGGAAAAGGTCCCACCGGGCGTGCCAGAATCTGTTCCCCTCCGAACGGCGGCCTACGACGACGCGAGGACGTCTTGCCTTGGATTCGGGGCAGATGCTATTTGGTTTTATCCGTCCACCTCTCCGAAGATGCCAAGTTGATTTATGGCACCGTGTATCGGAGGTTTAGACGAATGCGGCCGATATAGCAGACTTCGTCAGATTCCCCCTCGCTTGAGGAGTTTTTGATTATGGGGACGCTCTTCCCTGCAGGCGCAAGCCCCTGCAGTTAATTACGCTACCGCATCGCATCACGGTAACAACTTTCTCCTTCTCCAGAATTTCACTTCGTGTCGTGTGTGTTTGTTTTGTTTGTGGTTGCCCGTGGATTGTATACGGAGACTGAGTAATGCCGTCGCCCGTAGGACGTAGATTAGTCCAAATCCGTATTTACTTAAATTTGGGTTTGGTGTTTTTAGTTTAAGGATACATTAGCCGTGTTGAGGCGAAGATCAACTTAAACGTCCGTTAAGGATACATTAGTCCTGTTTGAGACTAAGATCAACTTAACGTGGTAATCCATTTAATATATGGCCATTGGGACTCATCACCTCTCTGACGTCGTTGAAGGATTACAACGACAGGTGTCAGAGGAGTTCAGAGATGTACCCTTGAACCAAAGTTGATTTGGAGTTTTATAGTCCATTTGAATGTTTAAGGATACGTTAGCCGTGTTTGGGGCTAAGATCAACTTAAACAGGATCGTTTAGATCCGGCAAAAATGCATTTGAGGGCTCTATTGTTCCAGTTTAGGGACGTAGTGGTCCATGTTCCAGTTTAGGGACGTGGTGGTCTATGTTCCAGTTTAGGGACTTAGGGGTCCATGTTCCAGTTTAGGGACGTTGTGGTCTATCGCCAGTTTAGGGACTTGGTAGTCCATCATTAGTTTAAGAACGTTTCGGTCCAACATTAGTTTAAGGACGTTTCGGTCCACGAGTTTAAGGACCCCGCAGTCCATAAACGTATGTGTGGTCGTCGGGACCCGTCACCTCTCTGACATCGTTGAAGGATTACAACGATAAGTGTCAGAGGAGTTCGGAGATGTACCCTCGAACCGGATATAAATTGATTTAGGGAGCAGCCATGCTCAGTCAATTTAATTTGAGGACTTATGGCCATGGCTGGGCTAAGTCCGGTTTCAAGATTCTTTTGTCTTTGACCTATTGAACCTGTGCTAGGCCCTTGCCCGTTTACTGTATTATTTTTCTTTATTTTGGTTGGGCTCTGCCCCTTTTTCAAAATGCATAGTATTTTTGATTAGGCCTGTTAGGCCTTTTAATTGGGCTCTGTCCCTTTTCTTAATAAGGCGGAGCATCTTTGATTAGGCCTGTTAGGCCTTTTAATTGGGCTCTGTCCCTGTTCTTAATAATGCAGAGCATTAGATACTCTGACAGTGCCCCACATGGCTTGTCAGGCGCTTTGCGCAATTAATGAGCGCAAGCGCTCGTGGAGGTGACACGTGTCATGTTCTGGTGAGCGCAAGCGCAACAGCGCAAGCGCAACAGCGCAGTGCGCTGCGCTGTTGCACTGCTGACACGTGTCGCTTCCTGGCGGCTTGCGCAATAGTGCAGTTTTGGCAAGTGCTGGGCACTGTTATTATTCTTTTGGACCAATTTTAGATCAAAGAAAACAAGTTTTTTCTTGTTTTTTAAAGAACCAGTGTTTCATAAAAGGTGCAAGGCACTGTTATCTTGAGAATCTTTTAGATTCAGAACCAATGGTTCATAGAAGGAAGTGCAAGGCACTGTTTATTGTTTGTTGTTTATTTATTTTTAATTAGAGGTCCTTGATCTTGTTCTCAGATCAATGATCTGTTCATAAGAGAATTTTCTCTTTTTCTAAAGGTTTTTACCTTTTTTTTTGTTCTTGAGGATTTCTCTCCAATTCTTCAGAGTTCTCTCTGTTTAATTTCTCACAAAATGTTGATGCCTTGGAATTGAGGTCTGGGGTACTTTTTATAGTGCCCATAAATTAGTTAAATTTGTTAAAGAGATCTTTCTCTGAGTGATTTGGGGAATTTTCCCCACCGTTGGATCTTTGATCCAAAGGCCTCTGTTTTACAGAAGAAAATCTTCTTGTTTTAACAAGAACAGAAAAGATTTTTTTAAAATCTCAATTCTGTTTTGCGCAAACGCCCCAGCGCGTGACACGCGTCGCGCAGCGCAGCGCTTGCGCAGCTGTGCTTGCGCAACTGCGCAGACACGTGTCGCGCAGCGCAGCTGAAACGTTGCTTCCTTTACCTTTTGTTTTAAAAGAGCCTTGCTCTTATTGGACACATTGCCTCGGACGCTGTGCTGACGTATCAACTTCTGACACGTGGCGCGTTGCGCGCAGCGCACGGGATTTTGAAGCGCTGCTTCAAAAAATTTGAATTTTTGAAATTCAAACAGAGCCTTTCTCTGATTGGGGGAAACAACACTATCACTATAAGTATGGCAATCGGGTAAGATATGTGCATCTATGCAGTTAACATGTCATGTGTAATACAAACTATTATGCACCTTATTAACATATAAAAATTTCATTAAATCATACATTCAAAATTCAGTAAAACGATACAAAGGCGGTAGCAAGTAAACTCAATCGGCAGTTCAGAAAAATTTATTTCAGTGCAATCGGATTTCGGGTTTGCAAGTTACAGCCGTTTCATGTTAAGTGTTCGGTACTGGAAATTCAGTTCCTGAACTGAATGTCCATTTCGCAACACAATTTTCATCCTGTGGGGATCAGAATTAAGCGACGCTATAGTTGAACGAAATTTAGGTTTTTCAATAGGGTTTCCAACGCACCAGACGGATTCTTAATCGCGCCTCTACATCAGAAGTTATGTACTGTACAACAATGGGGTATCAGTTCTGTTTCTGTTTGGGACTGCTATATGTCCTGTTAACCTAAATTACAGTTTAAATAGTAAACGACGGTGAAAAGGGGTGAGATCACTTTCATTAGTTATCTATCTGTTTCATCTTCACTATGGTGTTGGGTTCCGCAATATAACATGTTCAAGCAGTAGAAGGTAACCATTACAAGATGGGAATCAACAGCCAGAGCTGCTCTGGACTGCAGTCCAGAGCCGTTCTCCGAACCAGTTTCCGTCATCTTTTCAGTATAGAAACAATTTAAAACTTTTATGGGGTTTCAGGTCGTCGAGTCGGCTTCTATTTGAGCTCTCGAAAGCATCATTCCAATTTGTAAGCAATTAGTTATGATTTTTACAAGTTTCAGACGTTGGAAATTTTCAGTTTTAACGGGTGTAATTGGGGATGATCGTTCACGTCAGTAACGACGGTATTTTTCAACCAAGTTTTAACACGATGTTCATTACCCCATGGGCCAGCTTATGTGATCAATTTCCATCAGTTTAATGGAAAGTTTTCGTTCGGGTTTTGCATCAAACACTTGCGTCATATAAATTTACACGAATTGTATACACGGAATTCATAGGATTTTGAATTGTAATAGAACAATTTAGCATGAAGCAAGTAGGGTACTTGCCTGGAGATGACGTTGGCACGGTAGCGGTCTATGAACGATGGCAAGGGATCGTCGAACGCGCGGCTAGGCACGACATGGCGATGGCAACAACTTGTGCTCGGCTACGCTCAACGGCGGCTCGTGATCACTGGAGGCGGAGTGGGGTACTGTGAAGCTCAAGGGGGTGTGCTGTGGTCGGCGGAGGTAGCTCCGGCGATGAGTGCAGCGGTGGTGAGGTTGCAGCGAGGGGTCTCCTCGGGTTGGTGAAGCTCGGAGTTGGGGTTGCAGCGATGGAGTGAGGTGGTGGCAGTGGTGCTCGGGTCGACGAGGCGGTTCAGGGGCAGCGGGGAGCTCGTCGGCGTGATGCCGTGCAGGGGAGGCTCGGTAGCGAGAAGGGGTTCTGGATAGTTGGTGAAGAGGTGATGGAAGCAACAGGGGGTGTTGTGTGAAGGAGGCTCGGTTTTGTGCGAGGGAGGAAGACGAGGTCGCGGGATGAGTGGTCGCTCGCGGGGTCGTGCGCCGAGAAGTGGGGACGTGGGGGTGAGGCGTAGGATGAGCGGGAGAGTAAGGGAGATGAGAGAGTGGGAAAACTAGAGCGAGGGGGAGAGAGTAAGAGAGAGGCGCGCGCGCAAGTTCGTGGTCGTGGTAGCGTTGGAGAGCGGCGGGGCGACGTGGGCGAAGGAGGCGGGGACGTGGGGCTCGCAGTAAAAGAAAGGAGCGGGAAAAGAAATTGAGTGGGGAAGAAGGGTGATAACGGGTCGGGTCGCGCGCGATGGGGGATTGGGCTGGGCCGGCTTTTTGAGGATTAATTTGATTATTTAGTTTTGTGTAAAGGGAAAAAGAATATGGAAGTGGGCTAGGCTTGGTTTAATTATATGTTTTGTTTTTATTTTGTTGGACTTGGCTCGGGGAAAAGAGGTTGGGCTGGGTTTATTTATTTAATTAAAATTTTGTCTTGGGCTTTATTTGTTTAGAAAAAATCAAATATTAAAAACCTAAGCAACCAATTTCACACAAAATTACGAGGAAGAATAGGAAAACATTCGGGGGACTAAGAAAATATAGAAAGATTTTATTGATGGAAACGGGAATTTACAGAAATTAACGGTTTACGGACAATAGAACTTTTTACATTACTAATTCAACGGTGAAAAGTGTTAGAATCGTATGAAATTTGATGTATCCACGTCTTAGATGGAAAAAATGATGATGATTATACGGCATTGAAATAGTATTATTTATTTGCTAAAATGAAAATATGTTAATTGGAGTTTTACCAATTATTTTACAAATTATATTATAAAATACTTGGTATTGATGAGTTACTGTTGCTTGGTTAATAATAATATTGGTCTTAATGTGTCTACCGCATAGTATAATAGCTATTTATATGGTTTATATTAGTGTTTGCGTTATAGTTAATGCTACAATTTTTATCATATCCGGATTGTTGTGCTCACTTCCTTTTATGTTGGGCCTATTTGGTAAGCCCATCCGGTCCCATCTCTCAAACACTCGGCCCTCACACTTCTCCCATTCTTTTCCACCGTCTCTCTCTCTATATATAAAGCCCCATTCAATTAAAATCCCTCTCACCCATAGCCGGCAAAACCCTAATCCCAAACTCGAGCAGCCCCTCTCCTCATCATCCTGCGACTTCTTCTTCATCACAGCCGCCGCGGTCTCCTTATTCCTCACTCTCGGTTTCATCATCAATCCCGAGCGTTGTCGCCATCACCTCATCGACGTCGTCATCTTCTTCTTCATCTCGCTTCTTTGACAGCAACCGAGAACCCATCAGGCCGCGCCACCCTACCAAGCAAGCCGAGCCGAACACCGTCCAGGGCTCGAGATCTTGCGTCGCCAACTTTGTCGTTGTTCCGATCGCGTGATCGTCGATCGAGGCAAGTATTTTATACCTGTTACGGCAAGATTAGATCTTTCCATAATATCGTTATGACTTATTATAACACCACTTGTGTTAATTCATTTGAAGTAAAGGATAAGGAGCTTTATATATTAGTTTTATAAGTTGCAGTAGCGTAAGCAGTTCTAGAATCTTATCAACAACTTAAGGTTATGTTCAAATTATCATGCAAATGTGCAAGCTCTATCTGTCAATTAAGAACTTCAAGACTTCTAATAGTGAATTATACAAGGTCCAGATTTAAAACCAGTCCCATATCCAAGGACTCTAAGATTCTTTGAGCTATAAAGAGAGCTCCTCAATCTGAACTCACCTAAGTTGCCATACAATGATCATTCCTCATTCTAAAAAAGGTTGTTATAGCTCAAAGTGAAAGGTATGCATCATCAGCCAATCTGTGTGCTCTATATTAACTATCATGCTTCATTATATATATATATATATATATATATATATATATATATATAGAGAGAGAGAGAGAGAATAATGGAGAAAAGATGCCATAGGAGGGAATTCCCTCCTATGGCGTCGAAAAAATACCCCCTCCACCAATTTTTCCGACGATCGGCCCCTATCATCTTCATCGTCATCATTTAAGATGTGGGTACACCAAATTTCATGTGATTCTACAACCTTTTCACCGTTGATTTAGCAATGTAAAAAGTTCTATTGTCGGTAAACCGTTAATTTTGAACCCACTAAATCAACGGTGAAAAAGTTGTAGAATCACATGAAATTTGGTATACCCACATCTTAAATGATGACGATGAAGATGATGGGGGCCGATCGTCGGAAAAATTGATGGAGGGGGTATTTTTTCGACGCCATAGGAGGGAATTCCCTCCTATGGCCTCTTTCCTCCATTAATCTCATATATATATATATATATATGAGAATAATGGAGGAAAGATGCCATAGGAGGGAATTTCCTCCTATGGCGTCGAAAAAATACCCCCTCCCTCATTTTTTTCGACGATCGGCACCCACCATCTTCATCGTTATCATCTAAAATGTGGGTACACCAAATTTCATGTGATTCTACAACCTTTTCACCGTTGATTTAGCAATGTAAAAAGTTCTATTGTCGGTAAACCGTTAATTTTGAACCACTAAATCAACGGTGAAAAGGTTGTAGAATCACATGAAATTTGGTGTAACCCACATCTTAGATGATAACGATGAAGATGGTGGGTGCCGATCGTCGGAAAAAATAAGGGAGAGTGTATTTTTTCGACGCCGTAGGAGGAAATTCCCTCCTATGGCCTCTTTCCTCCATTATTCTCTATATATATATATATATATATATTGAGATTAATGGAGGAAAGAGGCCATAGGAGGGAATTCCCTCCTATGGCGTCGAAAAAATACCCCCTCCACCAATTTTTCCGACGATCGGCCCCCATCATCTTCATCGTCATCATTTAAGATGTGGGTACACCAAATTTCATGTGATTCTACAACTTTTTCACCGTTGATTTAGTGGGTTCAAAATTAACGGTTTACCGACAATAGAACTTTTTACATTTCTAAATCAACGGTGAAAAAGTTGTAGAATCACATGAAATTTGGTGTACCCACATCTTAAATGATGACGATGAAGATGATGGGGGCCGATCGTCGGAAAAATTGGTGGAGGGGGTATTTTTTCGACGCCATAGGAGGGAATTCCCTCCTATGGCATCTTTTCTCCATTATTCTCATATATATTACTGCTACGAGATCAATACTATTTGTTATTTCTAATTTCAAGACCCTCTACAAATACATACCTCTGAAAATATTGTGGTTTTCGTAATAGTATTATGGCCATTTAACAACTTGGCTTTAAACCTAATTGAAGGTTCACCGTATTAATTCTAATGTAGATATATTATATGTCGGCTTTAAGTATCATACGAACATAGAATTTAAAATACTGTTTCAGGCATAGCTTAAGCCGTCTCAAACCCTTTGAACTGTCTCAAGATAGGCATGCGCTGTCTCAAGACCATCTTGAACCGTTTCCTAGACACAGGAGATTAAATAACGTTTCTGAACAACATGTGAGCCGTATCATCTATATATGAGCCGTCTCAACTGCACTGAAAAATAATACTTGAACTGATATGTAGATTTATTTCAAAAATTTGAGTTATATTGCCCGGTGATGTTACCTAACCGATATCATGCTATTCCTGACATGCTAGAATCATGATTGATTACCGGTAACCGCGTTATCTTGCTATTGATCACATATACATGTATTTCTGATTTTTGACATGCATTATTGCTACCCGTTGTCGATTGTTCACATGTAAACTAGCTTAATCTCTTATAGTTATCATGCAGTATATACTTTCCTGTAATATTTACCGATGCCAACAATCCTGACTTGTTGTCCTGAAATACGTGACCTGTTGTTTAGATAGACATAAGCTGTACCTTTCTGTTCCTGTGTTAGTATTAGGTAGATATTATTCATACCTGATTTGAAAAACGAAAGCTGTGGAAATGGGGAAATCAAAAGTGTAACTGAAGTGTAACTTAAAAGAATATTATATGTTTCCGTGGTTCCGGGGGGTAACGGAACAAAATCATTCTTGATTCATATATCTTGATTCGTAATCCCGGGATGTAATGGGATATATCTTAGTCCGTGGTCCCGGGTGTAGGGTGTTTTTCGTCATCCCATTGAGATAAGAATACACGTCGCTTGTCAGACGTATACAGATTCCCCCTGCCTAGAGTAAGCTAGGGTTTATTGATTGTGGGGATCTGAATCTCCGGCAGCCGCGAACTAAGCTGCTGTTAATTACTCCTCGCTTTTGAAGCGAGAGAACCTACGATCGACGGGTAAAACTGGTCATGTGAATTCAATGTATAGTGTATGTGTTATGTTTTAAAGGACGCATCGGGGGCCTCACAGAGTTTACGGGGGTCCCGCTACTCGTATAGCGGGCTGGGGGTCAAGAGGGCTAGCAGCCCCTTTGCGGGGTGCGGGGCAGTGCCCCGTTAGAAATTTTTTCTAATGGGAGACGTGTTTTGAGTGTGCAACGCAAGGGAAAAAAAGGGTAAGGAGCGTCCTAAGGATGCGTGAACGGCGCGGGTCACGTGAGTAGCGTGTTTGATGCTTGCGGGTTACATGCTTGGCGCGTAGGCGCTGGACGTTAACGGGCCAGTAGGCCATGCGTCCTGCATGCAGGCGCCAGGCGCTAGTGGGTCCGCATCCTGCACGCGGGCGCCGGATGCTAGCGGTTCACGTGCATGGCGTGTGGGCACTAGACGCCAGCGAATCACGCGTCCTGCACGTGGGCGCTAGACGCTTGCGGAAAAAAAGGGGCCTAGCATCTGAACTAGGAGTTGAATCCCCGAGTGACTTTTGGAGTTAAACTCCTAAAAAATGGATATTTTTATGGAGTTAAACTCCTAAAAAATCTGGATTTTTGGGTTCAACTCTTTCGAGAATTTGGATCTCAGAGTTGAGCTTCTCAAAGACTGGTTTGAAGTTAAACTGCTAAAGAAGAGATTCTTGTTCGGAGTTAAACTCCTAAGAGATTTTCGGAGATGATGAAAGGGGACACTTTCTTCTCTCCTGAGCCCTGAATCTTCTCTTGAGCTTCGGATCTTCCTAAAGTGGGATTTTTTGGAGATGGGTCTCCTTCTTCCATCTCTCTGTTGGCTGGATCTTGGAGAAAAAGGGGTGAGACTTAAATATCTTCCATTTTAGAGATTTGATGGGATATCCGAGCTTCTCTTCAAGAGTTTTATGGTGAAAAACTATTTCTTTTTGAAAAAAGAAGAGTTAAACTCCTGATTTAATTAAAAAAAGAAGGTTTAGAACCTTGAGGAAGGAGAAGGAGGCACAGAACCCTAATATTTTTGAGGGGAATGAATTATTTTTTTATTTCATCATAATGTTGCTTTATATAGGCTTACAAGTTTACATATATTCCCCTGGGCTTTACAAAATGACATTTTTCCTATCCCATACCTCATATACTTATTTCTTTTTGCACATGAGCCATATGCTTCAAAAAAAATGGCTTTTTTGCCTATTATTTTAAACATTACATTTATTTGTTGTACTTTCTTGTCATAGAGCCGGTTTGGGCTTGGGCCCACCTGCTTGGACTTGGGTTTGGGCGTGGGCCTGGCTTGGGTTCGGGCATAGGCCCGGCTTGATTCAACAGTAGGGTCCGTTTGTTTTGGCTTGGGCCTACTCGTTCGTGGTTTGATCTTGACTTTGACCTTAAGCTAATAGGGTGTAAATTTTAACCCCAACAAAATGCCCACATCAATGAACGCATGCTACATATATGGGTCGTGTGCATAAAATTGGTGGATCTTCTTCCGCGTGGAGGTTGACTTGATTTGGTTCCCGTTTTTGAGAGGCTGGCATTGCCTTTTTTACGACATGGACGGTCAGTGGTTGACGTATTCGGGAGACGGAGTGTCTGTTTGACGTCTCCCTGAGAGGGAGTGTCAGGGACGGATGTCTGCTTTACTTTTCCCTGAGAAGGAGTGTCACTGTTTGACGTTTCCTCGAGACGGGGTGTTGCTCGTTGATGTTTCCACGAGACAGAGTGTCGCTGGTTGACGTTTCCCCGAGACGGGATATTGCTGGTTGGTGTTTCTACGAGACGTAGTGTCGCTGGTTGACGTTTTCCCGAGACGGAGTGTCTGCTTGACGTGTCTTCGGCATGGAGTGTCACTGGTCGACATTTACCCGGCACGGAGTGTCTGTTTGACGTTTACCTGACATGGAGTATCACTGGTTGACGTGTCCCTGGCACAAAGTGTCTGTTTGACGTTTTCCCGGCACGGAGTGTTGCTGGCTGACGTGTCCTCAGCACGGAGTGTCGCTGGTTGACGTATCCACGATAAGGAATGTCTGTTTGATATTTCCCCAAGACGGAGTGTCTCTGGTTGATGTATCCCGGGAACAGAGAATCTGTAGGGTATTTTTCGTAACCCATTGAGATGGGAATACGCGTCACTTGTCAAGCGTATACAGATTCCCCCTGTTTAGGGTAGGCTGGGGTTTATTGATTATGGGAATCTGAATCTCCAGCAACCGCGGACTAAGCTGCCATTAATTACCCCTCGTTTTTGGAGTGAGGGAACTTCCGATCGACGAGTAAAACTGGTTATGCGAACTCAACATGTAGTGTATGTGTTATGTTTTTAAGGACGTATCGGGGGCCTCACAGAGTTTACGGGGGTCCGGCTATCCGGATAGCGGGCTGAGGGTCAAGGAGGCTAGCCCCTTTGCGGGGTGTGGAGCAGCGTGTCGTTAGAAAGTTTTTCTAATGGGGTGTGTTTTGAGTGTGCAGCATGAGGGAAAAAAGGGCAAGGAGCGTCCTAAGGACGCATGAGCGGCGCGGGCCACGTGCCCTGCACGTGGGCGCTGAGCGTCAGCAGTTCACAAGCTTGGCGCCAGCGGGCCACGCACCCTGCACGCGGATGCTGGATGCCAGCGGTTCACGTGCTTGGTGCTGGGCGCCAGCGGTTCACGTGCATGGCGCGTGGGCGCCGGACGCCAGCGGATCACGTGCCATGCATGTGGGCGCCGGGCGCTCGTGAAAAAAGGGGGGCTTAGCCCCTGAACTAGGAGTTGAACTCCCGAGTGACTTTTGGAGTTAAACTTCTAAAAGATCTGGATTTTTGAGGTTCAACTCTTTCGAAAATTTGGATCTCGGAGTTGAGCTTCTCAGAGACTGGTTTGAAGTTAAACTTCTAAAGAAGAGATTCTTGTTCAGAATTAAACTCCCAAGAGATTTTCGGAGATGATGAAAGGGGACCGTTTTCTTCTCCCTTGAGCCCTGGATCTTTTCTTGAGCCTTGGAGCTTCCCAAAGTGGGATTTTTTGGAGATGAGTCTCTTTCTTCCTCCTTTCTGTTGGCTGGATCTTGGAGAAAAAGGGGCGGGACTTAAAAATCTCCCCTTTTAGAGATTTGATGGGAGATCCGAACTCCCCTTCAAGGATTTTATGGTGAAAAACTATTTTTTTTGGAAAAAGAAGAGTTAAACTTTTGATTTAATTCAAAAAAAGAAGAAGCTTTAGAATCTTGAGGAAGAAGGAGGCACAAAACCCTAATATTTTTGAGGGGACCGAATTGTTTTTTTATTTCATCGTAATGTTACCTTATATATGCTTACAAGTTTACATATAACCCATTGGGCTTTACAAAATAACATTTTGACTATCCCATGCCTCATGTGCTTATTTCTTTTTGCACATGAGCTATGAGCTTTACAAAAATTTGGTTTTTTTGCCTATTTATTTAAACATTACATTTATTTGTTGTAATTTCTTGGCATAGAGCCGGTCTGGGCTTGGGCCCACCTGCTTGGACTTAGGTTCGGGCGTGGGCCCGTCTTGATTCAACAGTAGGATTCGTTTGCTTTGGCTTGGGCTTACTCGTCCGCGGTTTGAGCTTGACTTTGACCTTTAGCCAATAGGATGTAAATTCTTAACTCTCAACTTTCTTAAAAAAGAGAGCAGTGCTCTGAAGAAGAGATAATTCTCAGAAAGAAGATGAACAATGGTCATCTCAGAGGGCCAAAGGCCCTATTTATAGGCATTGACAGCCGTTTCAACTTCCAAAAAGCTAATCCAACGGCAGAGATGCTGTCACCGTTGCACCCACATGTGGGCCACGTAAGCGCAACGGTGGGGGGACATTTGTTTCCCCAATTAGAGCAAAAGCTCTGTTCAAATTCCAAGATTGGAAGCGAAGCAACGCTTCGTGAAAAGTGCTAGCATCAAATGCGCCTGCACTAAGAGTCAAAGACTCTGAAACGGCGCTCACGTGCAAAGCACGAGAGCGCTAAGCGCCAGGGGCGCTAAGCGCCAGAAGCGCTTCACCCTTGCAAGAATTACTTGCACCTGGTTATAACAAGTTAAGTTATGCAGCGCATAAGCGCCTGACAAAGGAATAACAAAGAATTAAAAATAAGAAGAGCACTTGGCAGATACTAAAATACTTAATTAGACATTTTTTTATTATTACAATGTAAACAGATCACCAAACATGGGATCAAAAGGACAGGGGTTTGCAGAGCTAAGAATGAGATTATCCAGTTCCCTCTCTGTCTTCTTCACCATGTCAAAACGGCGATCCTCTCGAGGAGCAGCCATCCATCGATCAACACCGCACTCACCAGAGAAAGTGGAGATAACGACCCGACGAGCCCGTATCTGGCTCAGCAAGTGGACAAAGCAATCCCTCAGGGCTTTAGTGATCAAATGCGTCTCGAAAAAGCACTCGATCTTGTCTTTAGCAGCATTGAGTATTGTTGAGGTCATCTCTGCTGGAGGAGGGGGAATATCAGCGAGCACGGACGCAAGGATCATCCGAAGCCAAATAGAGTGTGGGGAGAGAGGAGACCCTACACGAGTCAAGAACTCGTGCAACGCCGCGTCGCATTGATCATCTGTAAAAGCAGGATCCACCAAGCGCGCGGCAAAGCGAGAACAATGTCCTGAATGGGCACTTCCTACGGTTGTCAACGAGCATGTGGGCGGTTACAAGCTATAGTTGAGAGGGTTCTTTGGAGACGAGGAAAGAAAGAAACTTTGCTTCAGGTTATAAAGACTAGGCACAGAAAATTTTGTGCACAGTGGAGCTATTTCCAAGACCTGGAAAATGAAAGTTCTGGGGAATACAAGTTTGACTTAAAAGGAAGGTGAAAAAACACCTCCAATAAAGCGGCGCTTTAGATGCAGCGCCAGGAGCGCTGCGCCTTAGGCAGCGCACCATGTGTGTGCTAGCGCTAGGCGCGCTGCGCGCCACGTGTCAAATACGGGTGCGCCAGCGCAGGGCGCACTGCGCTCTGAGCAGCACACCACGTGTCAAACACGGGTGCGCTAGCGCAAAGTGCGCTGCGCTCTGAGCAGCGCACTACGTGCAAAGCACGGGTGCGCTAGCGCTGGAATTAAAAATTCCCCATCCTTAGATCAAAAGATCTAATAATAATGATAAATCATTAATTAATCAGAATTAAAATTCTGTTATGGAAAGATTTTCTTTCAATCTTGTTAAAACCAAGAAGATTGCCTTCTGTAAAATAGAAGCCCTAGGATCAAAGATCCAATAGTGAGGAAACATCCCCAAATTAATCAGAGAAAGATCTCTTTAACTGATTCAACAAATCAACTTGCCCTATATAAATGCCCCAAGACTTCAAGTCTGATATAGAGAAACCCCCCTATAAACTTTGAGAAACTCAAAGATAAAGAGCAAGCTCTTGCAAGAAGATACTTCTTCAAGGTAATGATGATGAATGATGAACACAGAGATGAAATCATCTTATAAAAAGAAGAATTATCTTCTTAAAAGATCATAGATCTACAAAGACCAAGGTCTTTTATAAAAGATCAAAAGATATCATCATAAAAACAAAGAAGTACTTACTTCGTTCACAGATCATAGATCTATAAGACAAATTGTCTTTCTGAGAACATGAACATCTCATCATAAAGGGGGAGAAAATTATTAAATTTTCTTAAAGATCATGGATCTATAAAGGCAAAGCCTTTCATAAAAATAAGAGATTGAAGTATCTCCTGCAAAAATAAGAACTGTTGTTCTTGAATCTTGAGACAAAGTCTCTTTTAAAAGAACATAAATTTGTTCTCATATCATAAAATTGATCAAATGCGCTTTGCGCTATTGAACTGCGTCTTGCGCTCTTAAACTGCGCTTCTGCGCTCCTTGGATCGGCGCTCAGCGCCAAATGCGCCACGTGTCAACTACGTATGCGCTAATTAAACAACTCGCGCTTTGCGCTTCTGAAATAGCGCACTGCGCTCATGGGCTGGCACTCAGCGCCAAGCGCACCACGTGTCACTCACGTGTGCTCCACTAAATTGAAAGCGCAATGCGCTCATAAATTAGCGCTTAGCGCTCATAAACTAGCGCTTAGCGCCCATCATCTGGCGCAATGCGCCCATCATCTGGCGCTTAGCGCCAAGCGCGACACGTGTCCTTCATGCGTGCGCTACTTGGCAAAAGCGCATTGTGCTCTTTAACTGGCGCAAAGCACCTGGCGCGCTGTCAGAACATAAATTGTTCTTTAATAAGCTCAGAGCTTTGATCAATGCTCACCATTATTAAAAGGGCCAAGCCCAAATAAAGGCTCAACAGCCCAAAATAAAATATTAAACATTTATTGGACTTAGCCCAATATTGGCCATAAGTCCTCAACTTATATTTAATTGAGCCCATTCGCTCATGAATATTTAACAGATCTTAGTCCCAAATTGGATCACAGATCTTTCAACCAACTCATACCGGTTCGAGGATACATCTCTTTACTCCTCTGATATTTGTCGTTGTAATCCTTCAACGTCTTCAGAGAGGTGACGGGTCCCGACAACCACACATTTCACGAACTGTGGGGTCCTTAAGCCCATGGACTATGATGTCCTTAACCTTGACTGTGAGGTCTTTAAGCTCACGGACTATGATGTCCTTAACCTCGGACTGTGGGGTCCTTTAAAACCCATGGACCGAGATGTTCTTAAACTAACAACGGACCGTAAGGTCCTTAAACTAACAATAGACCGTAATTTCCTTAAACGAACATTCGACCGCAATGTCCCTAAACTAAACAATAGAGTCCAAATACTCTCTTGTTGGATCTAAACGTTCATGTTAAGTTGATCTTAGTCTAAAATGAGGCTAACGTATCCTTAACATACGTTTAAGTTGATCTTAGTCCCAAATAAGGCTAACGTATCCTTAAACCCAACCCCCAAACCCAAATCTAAGAAGATACGGATTTGGACTAATCTACGCTTTACGGGCGACAACATAAATTGGTCTCTGTATACAATCCACGGGCAACCGAAAACAAAACAAACACCCACGACACGAAGTGACCATCTGGAGAAGGAGAAAGTTGTTACCGCGATGCGGTAGTGTAATTAACTGCAGGGGCTTGCGCCTGCAGGGAAGAGCGTCCCCACAATCAAAACTCCCTCAAACGAGGGGGAATCTGACGAAGTCCGCTACATCGGCCGCATCCGTTTAAACCTTTGATACATGGTGCCATAAATCAACTTGGCATCTTCGGAGAGGTGGACGGATAGCACCAATTAGCATCTGCCCCCGAAATTCAGGCGAGACGTCTACCGCGTCTTCGCGCGTCTTTAGGCGGGGAACAACAGCCGATATCACCTTCGGCAATGAAGATCTCTTCCTTGGGACGTGCGAGCACAACCGTCCCCTTTATGTCTCCGGATACTGTCATGATATCAAGATAGGTAAAATCCTGATCGACAATGGGTCCTCCGTCAATCTCCTTAACGTAAAGGTGTTAAAGGAAATCTGCATGAGCATTCAACATCTCGCTCGGGATAAGATCACTATCTCCGGGTTTGACTCTCAGTCATCACGGACGCTCGGGTCTGTAATATTGACATTACGCTTTGGGTTGCTCGTCACAGACATTAAATTTCACGTCATTGACGCCAAGACATGCTACAATACTTCGCTCGGCCGACCCTGGTTACACGAGTACAACATCATTCCTTCTACACAACATCAGTGTATGAAGTATTTCAAAGATGGTCTCGAGTACACTGTGACAGGGGAACTAAACCCGTTCTCCATGAACGAAGTCCGAAAGTACGAAGATGCAAAATACTTCCTGCCAAATTTCGAGGACACAGAAAGATGTCGCAAACCGGAGGATAAGAACAAAACTATCACCACTATTCCAGTCTTCGGGAATGATACTGAGGAGGAAGAAGAAATAGTTTATTTAGGTCCGCCTCAGCGCAACAAGCCGGGACCGTCCACTCCTATGTTGATCTTCGGCAGCGACTCGGAAGATGTGGTCAATACCGTGTTCTCTGCCCGGCCATCAATACAAGCCTTTGCTGCTGATGATGGGAGTTTGCAAATCACCATGGTTCTGCGGGAGCATTATAAAGAGCTCGATGCACTTAACGCCTATAGTTTGCAGGAGCTGCAGACATTCTACGTCCCTCCCAGGCGAAAAGGTGAAAAGGCGATCCTATTCTACCGATCCGGGAAAACCAAAGTGCAGAAAGAAATATGGCATGGCGCGGATTCTACAGTTGACAGGCTCCAGCCCATCCGTTTGCCCATATATTACACGGACGGACTAAAGAGACTCTTGAGACGCCAAGGTGTACCCCTTAAGCAAACTGCTCGACAAGCACAGTTCTATAACAGGATCTGGAACTTTCCCGGAACTCAGCAGAAGTTGCCCAATGGGAGAATGGAAACGGCCAGGCTTGGGTATGTTCAATCCAAGAAACGGGAGCTATTCCACGCCTGCTGTGTCATACATGACTTCGATGAAGAAGGAGATGCTCTGTGGGAAGATGCTAACCCTGAACCAGAAAGAGCTCCCGCCGTGAAAATGCTCAGTTTGTCGTTCGAAGAACAAATGGACAAGCTTATAAGGGAAGCATGTCAAAAGGTTCGCGAAATGGACATCTACGAGAAAGCCAGGACGCAACGCCTCCTTCAATATGCTGTGAAAAATGAAAATGCTCCTCCTTGTCAACCCGTTGTACAAAATGCCCGACACAGAGGCAGAAATAAACCAAAGAACGAGAAAGGTGCTCGACGGCGATAAAGCGGGTCTAAGAAGCCACGAGATCAAGAATCGAGCAGTCCGGATTCGTCTCTTATAAAGAAGATGGGTCGAGCATATTCTTTTCCCCAAGACAAGACAAGGAAGATATTTGATCTTGTCATAAAACATCAAATGATTACCCTCCCGAAGTCCAAGCACCCCGGACAAGCAGGTGAAGTTAATCATCCGGATTATTGCTCCTATCACCGAGCAATAGGATATCCTTTCGAAGACTGCTTCATGTTCAAGGACTGGGTAGAAGACCAGTATCAGCAATGCAGGTTCGCTCTATCCAGCAGCTGGAAGGTAACCCCGCCGCAGAAGCATGAACCGAAAACCACGAGAGCAGAACCAGATCAACATCGATCTTGGAAGCGATCTCGTACTTGTCATATGATAACGCTATCAAAAGAGAGAGAAGGTGTGAGTGAGAATGATAATGAATTATATCTCATTTTAGAATATATGAAGCATGATAATTATTAAATGAATAACATAATAATAATATCAACCATGCTTCATTAACACTCTTTGGGTGAATCATCTCATGAGTCATTAAGCAATAAATGCTTCATTAACTCATTTGGATGAATCACACCATGAGTCACTAATCCATTTAATGCAAATTCCACCTAAGCCTCCAACTCATCAATCTTCTAGAAGCTTCTCGACTAATTACGAGAATGCCCCTCCCATCCGTGAAAACACGGAAATACTAAGACTGTATAAATCCAATAATCCAATACTAGAATCTGGCTTAAACCAAAGCCTGCTAGTATAAACTGTCCGAACATCGTACGTGCGTAAAAACACGTATGTGTCCGAACCCTGTCGTAAAACCATACGACCTCTATATCGTTTCGCCTGAAGCAGGGAAACTCTCTGTGTGGGACTCTAAAGACTCGATACTACGCTGGCAGTGGGTTTAACCACAGGCCGCAAGTGGTACTAGCTGTACGTAACGGTCCCCAGGTAGATGTCGATAAGAAGGCCGATGAGGAAACCCATCCGAACTCCTACTAAGCCTGATGTGACAATCTCCGTACAGTCCGGTCTGTTCGTCTAGGACTATCGCATATCAGGCCTAGGGGGGCGGCAAGCGTCGGTCCCCTAAAAGCTGTATAAGTCGTGTCGGAGTGAAGCCCATTACACCTTGAGAAGCTACTGGAAATCCTACCAGTAAATCTCGTTTGCCCTGGCCAGGGACTCTGCGTAATGGCTCTCCAAACACAGCGCGATATCAACTCCCAATACCGGGAGAGACGAATCCTATCTAACCGCCATTGCCTCCAAGTGCTTCGGGACTGCACCCAACTGCTACCTGTTTGCACGACTCCTTTGAGCCGTGGTAGGGTAGCAATCTAAGAACAGTGGGAACACACTCGAGACGAAGCAGCAGTGTCAAGTCTGCGGACTATGCTGTACTCATGTCACCTGGGAACTGTTAACTGACGACGGGTATAATACCAACCAACAGTTCCCTGCGAGTCCTGTTTGGTGTACCCGTAACCCAACGAGTACCTGTATACTATCTTCAGTACAACGTACTAATGGCTATGGGACAGACCATTTCCCCTGCTGGGATGAGAAGCGTACACACTAGTCTACTCCGGAGTATTGATGCCCTGTCTCGATAATCCTACGACTAGGGACCTGAAAAAGGATGTGCTTGTAGACTACCCAGCCCCCACTAGTGTGACTGCCATCACAACGCTGGTAATCAAGCAAAGATCCAAAGGGCTCTACTAATATGTATAAGCGATATGTTAAAAGAAACATATGCACATATTAAAGTAGAAACAAACCAAGTATCATACTACCATTTTTTAGCAAGACTGTTAATACAACTGTGAATATCCCAAGCTTCCATTAAGTAATATACAAACTAGTATGATACAGTAATGGCCTCTAGGCCATAATCACTAACAATCTCTGGACTGGCGCTCAGCGCCAAATGCGCCACGTGTCAACCATGTATGCGCCAATTAACAACTTGCGCTTTGCGCTTCTGAAATAGCGCACTGCGCTCATGGGTTTGCGCTCAGCGCCAAGCGCACCACGTGTCACTCACGTATGCGCCACTAAATTGAAAGCGCAATGCGCTCATGGTTTAGCGCTCAACGCTCATAAACTGACATCATGCACTCATCATCTGGCGCCTAGTACTGAGCGCGACACGTGTCCCTTACATGTGCGCTACTTGGCAGTAGCGCACTGCGCTCTTTGACTGGCGCAAAGCACCTGGCGCGCCACGTGTTGCGCCGACAGAACATAAATTGTTCTTTAATAAGCCAGAGCTCTGATGAATGCTCAGCATTCAATACAAGACAAAAAAAATTGTCAAGATATAATACTCAGCATTGTTAAAAAGGGCTAAGCCCAAATAAAGGCTCAACAGCCCAGAATAAAAATGTTAAACATTTATTGCACTTAGCCCAAGATTGATCATAAGTCCTCAACCCATATTAATTGAGCTCATCTGCTCATAAATATTTTAACAGATCTTAGTCACAAATTGGACTACAGATCTTTCAACCAACTCACATCGGTTCGAGGGTACATCTCTTTACTCCTCTGATATTTGTCGTTGTAATCCTTCAACGTCTTCAGAGAGGTGACGGGTCCCGACAACCAAACATTCCACGGACTATGATGTCCTTAACCTTGACTGTGAGGTTTTTAAACTTACGGGCTATGACGTCCTTAACCTTGACTATGAGGTCTTTAAACTCACGGACTATGACGTCCTTAACCTTGACTGTGAGGTCTTTAAACTCACGGACTATGATGTCCTTAACCTCGACCGCTATGTCTTTAAACTAACATTGGACCGAGATGTCCTTAAACTAACATTGGACTGCAATGTCCTTAAACTAATCGACCGCAATGTCCCTAAACTAAACAATAGAGTCCAAATGCTCTTTTGTTGGATCTAAACGATCCTGTTAAGTTGATCTTAGTCTAAAAGTAGACTAACGTATCCTTAACATATGTTTAAGTTGATCTTAGTCCCAAATGAGACTAACGTATTCTTAAACCCAACCCCCAAACCCAAATCTAAGAAGATACGGATTTGGACTAATCCACGCCCTACGGGCGACAACATAAATTAGTCTCCGTATACAATCCACGGGCAACCAAAAACAAAACAAACACACACGACACGAAGTGACCATCTGGAGAAGGAGAAACTTGTTACCGCGACGCGGTAGCGTAATTAACTGCAGGGGCTTGCGCCTGCAGGGAAGAGCGTCCCCACAATCAAAAACCCCTCAAATGAGGGGGAATCTGACGAAGTCTGCTATATCGGTTGCATCCGTTTAAACTTTCGATACACGGTGCCATAAATCAACTTGGCATCTTCGAAGAGGTGGACGGATAGCACCAATTAGTATTTGCTCCGAAATTCAGGGGAGACGTTTATCGCGTCTCCGCGTTTTCGGCGGGGAACATGGAGTTTTCATATAATAACAGCTTCCAGGCGACTATTCAGATGGCTCCATTCGAAGCATTGTATGGTCGCAAGTGTCGCTCACCCATCCTTTGGGACGATATTGAAGAGCGAAGATTGTTGGGAACGGATTTGATCGTGCAAACAGTAGAGAATGTTAATACTATCCGGAATCACATGAAGGCAGTACATGATCGACAGAAGAGTTGGGCCGATACATCGAGAAGGCCTCTAGAGTTCGCTGTTGGCGATCTTGTATTCTTGAAGATATCACCGACTAGAGGAGTGATTCGTTTTGGAAGTCGAGATAAGCTTAGTCCTCGATTCGTGGGGCCTTTCGATATTATTGAGCGTGTTGGAGAAGTGGCTTATCGATTGGCTTTACCACCATCTTTGGCGAATGTTCATGATGTGTTTCATATATCTCAACTCCGTAAGTATGTTCGAGATGAAATACACGTACTAGATCATTTGGAGCTGACTGTAAGGGAGGATTTGACCTTTGAGGAACGACCGATGTTGATCGTTGATCGAAGAGAAAAGGTCCTCAAGAACAAGGTTATCTCTCTTGTACTTGTTTCATGGGGAAATCGCCGGCATGGAGAATCGATTTGGGTATGAGAAGACGAGATTCGACAGAAGTTTCCACACCTATTCTTGTAGATTCTTGATTGTTTATCTTTTCTTGTCTTGGGAATATCGAGGACAAAATTCTTTTTGTAGTTGGGTATAATGTAACACCCTAGTTCATTTATACTAGTTCAAGTTCAAGTATTTCTTTATTTATGGTGTTTTCCTGATTTATTGTGTTTGGGGTGCGAATAGTGTTTTTGACATTTGTATTGCATCCGACCCGACCCGCCTGCTGAAAACCCGTCTTGATTCTTGTTTATGATTTATCCCGGCTAGTTATGAGGATCCGTGCACTTTCATTTTTTTTCATATACTGCATACTGGCATTATATCTGGCATCTGCATTTTTTTAATATAACATTTAAAGTCAAATAAACTATTTTAAAAATATCTAGCATGACCTGCATCATACCCCAAACCCTGTGGTGGCATCCATACATCTTGTTCTCGTCCTTTTTAGTGAAATGGACTTGTTTGGATGGCTACGCGCACGTATGTGCATCCGTTCTTGGGGGTATGAATTTTCATTACCCGGATATCCAATTTTAGTTTTGGTCGACACGTATAGTTTTCGTATTTTAAAACTAGATTTTTAGACCAGACCCGGACGTATTTTGGAACAATTTTGTATTAGCTAAAAACTCAAAATTTATTAATATTTTAATCCTATTATGTATAACTGTTTACCTAACGATATATATATATATTCAAATAGATTTTTTTAAATCAAATCTTTAACAGAACCTCAAATCTCTCTCTCTATTTTTATATATTATCTTTTCCTTTTTTAAAATCTTAAAATCCATGCACGTCTCTCTCTCCCCCTCTCTCTTTCCTCTCGTAGTACTGTGCACTCCTTGATTCCCGTCACCTCCCTCTTGCTATGCTCACCTCCCTTCTTCTTTTCTTCTTCTTTTAATTCTCGCCGCTTCATCACGAGAACCCATCACCTCTGAACCCTAACCCTAGCTTCGTCTGTTCTCGACGCCATCGACCTCACCTATGCCCTCTTCCTTCACCGACTCACCCTCATCGTCTTCACCGTCTTTCTCTCTTTTCACCATCGACCAAAACCCCATCATCATCGCCCCCGATCTTCCTCCTCTCCATAGTCGCTGCAACCCAACTCCAGCCAAGCCCGCACCTTCGACTCATCCTCACCACCAACTGCTCTCTCTCCTTCTTCGGCCATCATCCTCGCCACCACAGACTCCAACTTCATCGTCTCCAAACACAACACCATAACCATCTCCAGCATGCCGTCAATTTCAACCCAGCACCGCCAAACCCTAGCAGCCGCCAATACCACGGAAGCGCCTTCGTCGAGATCCCATCACCGTCGCCTCAAGCATCACCACCATCTTCTTCTCCCCACACCTGCAGCCCAACCATTAAGACCTCGCCGGCAGCCTTCTTCTCCCAAACCAACAGAAACCCTCGTCACCATCATCGCCACCTCCTGACCGATCGACAGTGTGATCTCCTTCCTCTTTCCTCGGCTGCAACCCTACCTGAGCATCAAAACAGAGATCGACACCGTCGCATTTGTTTCCCAGTGCCACCGTCGTCACCTGGTTATCCAATCTCATTCGTCAATCTAAGTCGAGCATAATCCAAAGCTTTGATCTTGCTTTGTTCGGCGTCTCCGTATATCCGTCATTCCGTTCTTTGCTTTTCAGGCAAGTTTATCTTGCTACATGCTATACTACTATATCTTGCATCCATGTGAATAATAACATTACATATTGTTTAGTTATGCATCCCACATTACCATTTTACTGTTTTACGACTTTTGGATAACCGTTCACATCCGTATCATGTATGGCATATATAGTCGCATGCAAGTTTATCTTGCTACACACTATAACACTTATCTTGCATCCATATGAATAAAAATATCATATGTTGATTGTATTATACATCCATACTAATGTTTTACTGTTTTCGGATACCCGTATGCATCCATATCATTTAATATACATGTAGCTGCATCTACAGATCATATTAATTCATGTTATTATTGTAGTAACACCCCATGCTTAATAATGTGCATCCCACTTAGACTTGGAGCTGTAAATGTAACCCCTGATCGATATTTGTGCATCCATACCATTAATTATGTACCTAGTTGCATGTCATATTACATTGACTTATATTATTATTACATTAGTACCCCATGCTTGATAACGTGCATCCTACATAGTCATGATGTAACCCCTGATAGATATTTGTGCATCCATGCTTTTATCGTACATCCGTACTTTTATCCTGATCCAATAATTTCTACATTTTACTGTTGGGCACCCATTTGATACACTGTGCACTATTGACATGACCTGATACACCACTACTTGACATGACTTGATATATGTACACTACCTGACATGACCTGATATATCACTACGTGACATGTTACCTGATCCTGTTTCTAATGCCGACAATCCTGACATGTTGTCCCGATGGACATATCCTGTGGTCTGTATACACAAACCTGTTCCTGCTTGATCCTGTGTTGGCATTAGCCTCAGATTTATCAATACCTAACTTGAACACATAACTTGGGGGTATAGGGAACTCAATGATGAAACCTGACTTGTAACTCGACAGTTCGATACTTATACTGATCAGTTTTATGGGCTAGGCCAGCCCGGGGATGATGCTGCTGACATCATTCATCTGTACATGTTTCTTGTTTAGTGCCTAGCGGCATGTCTCGGATTCAGCCCGAAAATCTGGACCATGGTCTCGGGCACGCACGGGATACTATTGAGTTACATCGATAATTCATTAAATTGATTTCAAAGACTTGAGAGTAATTAACCCAGTAGTTTAGTTCAGATTACTCACCGCACGTCACATATGCTTTTATCCTTCACTGTTCTACATTCGTGTTACTGTTACACCTTTATTACTGTTCATACTCGTGCCTGCATGTTTGCTACCCCTGATTATATTATTGTTGATATTATGACGCACTAACGTCTGGGTTTTGTATGGCCCAGATCATCTACCTTTGCAGCAGGCCAATCATGAGTATTTCAGTGAACAGGCCGAGCAGTGAGAACCTGTTAGCATTTTAGTTTAGTTTTTTTCAGCATTTTTATTTCCTGATGTGAGCCCGTATTTGGGACGTACCTTCCAGATTGTTATTGTTTATTGGATCTATTGCTTCCGCATATTATTTCTTGACTCGTTTATTCTGGCATATGGACATGTACTAGATAGTTTATTTTACTTTACTGTTCTTGATATCTCTAGACAGCCGTAATGTGACTGTGGAGGGATATTTCCTAGCCACAGGTAGCATGGTTGGCTCTGTTACGTGCCAATCTTAGCGCACTCTGGGAAGCTGGGCGTGACATTCTATAATTATAATAAACACTTTTTAGTACTTAACAATAGTGGGGAAAATGTCCATTCAAATGTGTAATATTTTAAACTAATCACCTAGATTCATACGTCCAACCCTAACTGTAGAGATCCATGAGTTAAGTTAAGAGTCGCATTCAGGTTATACAGGGAGAGTATGGCCTAGCTAAAAAGTAAGGATAGGGTTCGATAAGTTCATGGTATTTAAATGTAATTAGAGACTTAAGAAAAGTTATAGTACTAAATTGTAATTAGAGTCTTAAAATAGGTTAGGGTATTTATACGTAGATAGGGTCTTTAGAAAGGCTAAGGTATTTATATGTAAATAGGGATCATACGAATATAGAGCTATTTTAGTGAAATTAAGATTCTAGAATGCATAAGGGTATTTTAATAAACTAGAATTTTTAAAAACATAATGGTATTTTAGCGTAATTAAAGGTTAACTATAAATTACATAACTAACACGTAAAACTTTGGTCATGTATCGTGGTAGGTCGTTGCCACGACACGTAAGATCCTAGATTAAAACTACTATCTAATTTAATCCATAAACATGTAATATATTAATTTTGGGTTTTTAATTGTAGCCCCCAAACCTACCAAAATTCATTCTATTCCCAAAAACTTGGTATTTATTTTTTACCTCAAAAACTAATAAGATATATCATTTTACCCCACTTTACGATTTCTGTCAAATTTTAGCGGCATAACATCATGTTTTTCTTTAAAATACCCCAACCACTTACCATTTTTTGAAATACTTAATTTCTTTCCCAAATTGAAATTAGTGTTTAAGCTTTTGTTGCACCTTTCTCAAAATTGGTATTGAAATTTTGGGCATCTTCAACATTCTTCTCTAGATATGAAGAAGTTGAATGCTTCCGTGATCTTATTTGTTATTTTCGGATAAATAGTAAACCTATAATTTATGGAGAAAAATTAAAGTTAAAGTTAACGGGGTTTTTTTTACGGAAATCACAAAGAGGATAAAATGATGTAACTTATCGGTTTTAGGAAGCTAAAAGTAAATACTAAGTTTTGGGGGGTTAGAAAGTAGTTTTCTTTGTTTTGGAGGGAGGCTTTTGTCACGCCCCGCTTCCCGGTGTACGGGGAGGGGACGCGGCGATGTCCACTATGTATTTACTCAGAAGTAAACACTCTAAGCGTATCTAAGCAATATAAAGTAAAATGTACACAAGAGACATGAATGTATTGAACATCAACTTTATTTATTAAACATTCTTTTACAGGTGAAGCTGAAAATGTAAATACAAGTCTGGAAAGTAATGCCTAAACAATGGCATGAACTGAAAAGAAAATATGTATAAGTGACTGTAGCTCGGGGTCTTCAATGTACTGCTCCAAGTGCTCTTGGCTGATCTCGAACCCTAGTGCGTCCGATCCACCTGACAACATTCCAAATAAGAAGAGAAATATGAATGTCGTCAGCGAACAATCGCTTGGTAAGTCCCAAAGAAGGAGAGAAGTAGAATAGACAGAAAGAGAATATAACTAGTAATGTTTAATTATAATGTTAACGCAGTTGTTTGTAACTTGGTACAGAATATGCCAGTGTATACGAGAGGAGTCCAACTTACACCG
This sequence comes from Agapanthus africanus, assembly GCA_030015575.1. Taxonomy (NCBI): domain Eukaryota; kingdom Viridiplantae; phylum Streptophyta; class Magnoliopsida; order Asparagales; family Amaryllidaceae; genus Agapanthus; species Agapanthus africanus. The sequence continues at coordinate 756,984,399 of CM057339.1, forward strand.
TGGTCTTTGGTAACCCGTAGTGTAAGGCTCCGTCGAAAATGCCACGGAACAATGGCATGGATGCAATTACGTCTTTAGTGACCACCTCGTGCCACCTTTAACATGTTCCGTACCAGTCTACCCCTTTATAAACCCCGTAATGTTTATTGTATTAATTGTATTGGTGTACTGGTGGTATTGTATTGTCTTGTAATAAATGAAAGACTTGCCGAAACCATGATATCGGTAAATGGAATGAATATAAATGGATAGTCATGTAGACGGAGTATATCCATTGTTCGCTTCAGTCAATATAGATTGATATAGATTGAATAGACGGATTCATGGATTCATATTGTATTGTAGTTTATACTTGAATCATATTCAAATCCGATTGATTAGATTGAGACTCAGTCTGAGTCAGACACTTTGAAAAGAACTTGAAGTCCTGAATTAGTTTTGATGTTATCGGCAACTGCTGCACATGGACGACAGGATTTGTGTCTTTTTCCAAGACAATTACCGTATTGATAACACCGTTTGTTAGATTGTCTACCTTAGATAGGCAAGCACCCACATTCTCCGGCTCCGTGAGGCTCAAGAGAATCAGTCCCGCTTAAACCTATATTTACTAGGGTCCTTATTGTAATTTAGTATAACTTGAGAGAATTTTATGTAAAAATAGTTTTGATATATTTCCAAAATACACCTCAAGTATTTAATTATCGTCTTTAAGGTTTTCATAGATGTATATTTTATAAAAGTAAAGTTTCTAGTGAGTAGAACCTAGTTTCCATTGTTCATGGTATTTTAATGAAATATTGGAATTTTGCATTGAATTGAAATGGTATTTTCCTGTAATGGTGATTCCTTTGATATAGAAAACTTGGGATATTTGTATAATATATTAAAAATAGATCTTTTGATAATACTCATATATATATATATTTATATATTTAATAAAAATAAATTTATTTATTTTCTATAAATCTCATTTTCTTAAAAATAGCATTAAAAATTCCATCGAGATCGAATGCTGCTTGCGGAGGTCTGCATCTCGTTCTACTAGGCCCAAGAACTTGCGATAATCCGCACCATCCCGATCGGGGTTCCCCAAAATGGGTTGTACATGCGTAATTGCAAGGAATTAGATAATATTTTTCTTAAAGAAAACGGTTTTGTAATAGTTTAGGATATTTTATTGTAACTCGTGATATTCCCAAAAACATTGACCAAAAGTAAATCGTGCTATGTCCAATATGTGTGTTGTGATGAGATGGGTCATTACCTCGTAAGTTGTCTAAAGGTAATAAAAGTATTATGTTGATTTGCGTCGAAACTAAAGTATATTGTATTTTACCGTAAAAATACGATAAAAGTTGCACAAAAGATTCTTTTGAGATGAAACTTATTATAATATGTTTGTTAAGGTTTGTTAAACATTATATGAGAGTATGGTATTTTATTGTTTAAGAAAAATAGAATTTTTAAGGAAAAACCGAATCGAAAGTCGGATTAACTCCGCTTCCGTCGGGTTTTGAAGAATGTAAATTTTAGAATAGATAAAGAGAGGGGAAGAAGGGACTTACTGGCTACAAGGTTAGAGGGGAGAAGGGGGAAGTTAGGGAAGGTGTCGGGGCGTCGCCGGAATCTTCTCAGAACTTCACCCTTTGCTAACTCCACTTGCACACTATAAGGACTTGAGAATTTTTGAGAGTTTTGGCAATGAATTTCTGAGTGAGGATGTGTATAATGGAGTGTGGTATTTATAGGGAAAACTAGGGTTTAGAGAGTTAAACAATGCATTAAAAATATGCATTAAAAGTTGAATTAAAGGTGATTTAATATTCTCTAGATGAATGCAAAGAAAATAAACAACATGAGAGAAATGGGGTAGGCCAAGGGGTGCTCGGGTGAAGAGATGGAGATCATCCCCTATGGGGGGCGTCGTCGCCGGTATATGGGCTAATCTCGCTGGTTGGATTGGTGGGGTCGGGGCTAAGATTTTCGCCACGTGTCTCTGTCGCCTCATATACCCTAGCGCACGTGTTTGTTTATTCTGTGTCTTTTCATTTTACGTGTAGTGCACGTGTAAACCTTTGGGATTCTAAAAGATTAAAAGAAAAATTAGATAAAAAGATAATGTGGTTAGGGGGATTTGATCACAGGGGCTACATAACAACAGTGTAAGGCTCTACCAATGAGCTATAAGTGCTTTCTTGTTATTTAAAAGCAAATCAAATTTATAACTTGTGCTCAGGCTTAGGTATTCCTTCTGTATTTTTTTGAAAAAATTTCGTACAGAAAGTTTAGGGTTGTTACAGCTACAAATAGAAAACCCATTAATATTTAAAAACACCACCTAACTAAATTAACTAAATAATTAAAGTAAACCCCAAGGGGTTTTCTACAAAAACTAAACTACTATTAATTTACCAAATTATCTAATCTAATCATCCAAAAATATAATGGAGGTCAAGAGGGATCCTGCCTCTTGAAGAAAGTTTGCCGACATGAATATCTATGGCATAGATTGCGTCGAGACGATCGCACGGGAATTTTCCTGGCCATCACCCTTTGGCAGGGTCACCATCCTCCTCTGCCAGCCCACTCTGGGCAACATGTAATGAAAATTTAATTATTCTATTCCGTCGTCACTGTTTTAACATCGGATGTGGGATTATTACTCAATACGTCGTCTTCTGCTTCGAAAGCAATTTCAACTACACCGACCCCGCCCCCGCCGCCATATTCTCAACAACACCAATACAACTACACCACCACTCACATACCAATTACAACTACACCACCACCGTGGCCATCAAGGCTATCGTAACCAATAGATCCCCCCATATCCAACATCAATTTCAATTTGCACATCAACCACATTCAATGATCTTCACTTCGTTGGTCATCGTCATAACAAAATGAAGAGAGATTGGTGTGGTTGGATGGGGCTCCAACACAAGTTCACAATGCGCAAATGAAGATGTAGTCACAGCGTTTGTTTTTGATTCTCATGCTAATGGTTTCCGCCAAAAATGAAGTGACAAGGCACATGATGAATTTTGAGGCGCCTTACAGTGACTGCTTTCTTGTCGACGATGAAATTCATTTAAAGATATGGATGCGGTAGATTCTTTTAGAGCCAACGTTGGCATTGGGGCATCCATGATGCTGATACTTCATATGATATTTATTTTCGTCCGCATGGTTATCTACAAAATGTTCGTCTAGTTTCGATGGTGGGATGAGTATCGAAATGGTATCCGGATTAAAATAATGTTGGTCTTCTGTGAAGCTTATTTTCTGATGTTGAGGTAAAATTTATGGAAGAACTCCACAGTTCAAAAAAAATGAACATAGATTCAAGAGATTATGAATTTGGAAAAGATGAAAAAGGGAAAGAAAAAATAGTTAAATTATGGGGAAAAAATTACCAACAAGGCTTTTGTAAGCCCTTGGATAGATTTTGAGATTAGTGCAAGGGAAGAGAGTGTAAAAAAAGAGTATAAAAAAGACTTGCACGAATCTCAAAACCCATTCAAAGGCTTGCAAGAAGCTAGTAGAGAAATTTCTCTACAAGCCCATATGGAAAAGATATTTTCGTTAAATTAATTAGATTGAGTAGAAAATGCATTTTTGTGCAATATGAATGAAAATAGGAACACCGTTAGGGTTTGCGGGATGAAGTGCATGTTTTTCAAGTTCAAAAAGATAACCTCTAAAAATGGAAATTTTTTTCTACGTGCCGGCCGTATACGTCCGGAGTAAGAGAGAAAAGAAATAGAAATGTGGCGCCCACACGCTGTCCAAGGCTATGCGAAACTCCTTTCTCTCTGTCACCTCCTGCCCTCGTATATTACACCCGGTACACCGAATAATTCCTCGTAAAAAAAGAAAGGATTTCCTGCATTTTAGTCTTTAAAAGTTAAAACAAAATCTAAAAGACAAATATCATGAACCCGCCTATTTTACACGTTACGCAGGTTTATGGCTCATATCATTTTATCTCTCGGGTAAACACGGGGAAAGACAAATTACGTGCTGTAAAATGATTGCTCAAGTTAAAAAGGTCACTTAATTAAGAATAGGAGGAACAACGAATAAAAGGACAGGGGATCAATGAATCATGATGACACTGTAAATATCCACTAATTATGACGAAAAAAGAAAAAGTAATAATGATTTGACGCGGAATTGACATCAAAGAAACTTAACTTGTTATATCAATGTTTAAGCTTGCCTCCCTGTTTTACATGTTGCAGCATAGCTTAACCTTTCACCACGTAAGATTCGAAAATAGTTTAAACACAAGGTATTTTGTTTTTTGTTTTTTTTTTCATGGTCGAATGGCTGATATTTTTTAATAAATAGTTTAATCTACCTATATAAGATTTTCTATTAAGATTTTTAATTAATTTGGATTCAAAAATCTAATAGGTCCAATAGATACAACGTGAATCATGAATATGAACTGAAAATATAGAAAATATTGTTGTGTTGTTTTATTGTCATTTCGTCTATTAATTTCTTTAAATGGATCAATGTTTTAAAGCTTACTTTTTTATTCTTGTAATAATATAATTTATTATGAATAAAATTGTAATAATATAATTCATTATGAATAACATCATAATAATAATTATTATAAGTAAATTAATGACTTATGCTATTTGCGTTTTTCGCTATTTGGCAGTGAAACGTTATATTGTACATCATCCTTATTTTTAACATCGAGTTTTATATATCCCTAACCTTGAGGTACTCTTTTTTTTTTGCTGCATTAGTGTGAAATTATTCATGCACCCGTTTAAGTAAATCACCGAATTAAATTAATGACTGGAGTTTCGGCTTCTGATGCCTAAGTGATCAATGCGGCTGCTATGAAACAATAACTGGGTTTTTTTCAGTATATGATAAAATGCCGATCAAACTAGGGTTTATGTATAGATTGTATACTCCTAGTCATTAATTTAAAATGCCGATCAAACTAGGGGTTTTAGTAGCAGAGATTATGCTGCATACCCGAATTAAATTAATGACTAGAGTTAGAATGTTACATTAAAGTTTGACCGGCTGCTATGAAATTACTCATGCTATGAAATAATAACCTTTCGACTTTCTTTCCAAACTTTAATGTAACATTCTAACTCAAAAAATAAAAATAAAAATAAAAATGATAAAAAAAAAAGGAAAGAAAGTTGAAAGTAACATCACAGCTTGCACGATGGGAGACCCTTTCCATCTCTTAATAATCTCTGCTACTATAAGCAAAACTCTTAAAAATTCCCAAATTGATTTTAACTTATTTGTCTGCACAGCATAAAATAGTTGCCACATCAGCATCTAAAAGCATCTAAAAAACAGATGCATATTTTTTTAAGCAGATCTATCTGCTATATCCATATCTGCTATATTAATGCTAAAGAAACGGCGTACGGAAACACGTGTAAAAGAAACCTCTCTAATTTCCTGTCATGTCAGAAATGACTATGTGTCAAAAATTGGTAATTTTGATTTATATTAAAGTTGAAATAAAAAAAAATAAAATATGAAGATTTTGGAATTATTGTTGCTATTCACTCATAAACAAACTCCCCACAATCGAAAGATTTTATGTTTCATCATCATATATGTAACTCTTCTCATTCCCATGTACGCATCTCTCCAACTAATTCTCTAAAAATCTTTTCAAATCTTTGTGATGTCAAAATATACAAATGTGCATCGCACGCGTGACATACTAGCCTACTATATTAATGCCCAAGGAGGGGTGTACGGAGTACGTGCCAGAAAACCCCTCTCTAATTTGCTGCCACCTAAGCAGCAATGACGTGTCAATTTATTATAGCACGTGTAATGCACATAATTAAATTAATAAGATATTGAAAAAAGATATTTGTTAGATTTTTTTTAAGTTTAAATCACTTTAATTATTTGTTGAGAAATATTAAATACTTGGTTACAATTTTTAAAAATTATTTAAGAAAGTTATCAAATTAATTTTTAGAAATAAAAATCCTGTGAAAAGACTTTAAATTCTATATTATTTTAACTAATTCTTAAAAAAATCTCAAATCTTTATCCATGTTAAAATATACAAACGACTTGCTAAACATTAGTATTTAATAAATACAATCATCAACTCATTTAGTTATAACTGTACTATCATATTGGAATAACTGACGACGTCGATCATCTCGTTAATAACAACGCCCACTGCAGCAATGGTTTAAATATTTCTTTTCATGTGATATTTATTTAACCAAACACAAAATGTGGGTTGAACTTAAAATGATCCATTTTTTTAGAAGAACGTGGCAAGTTGCAACTTTTATTGCCTATGAAAAATAAATGCATGTGTTTTCTGTAATTTTTTAAATATATTAAAGAAAAAGGAAGGTCAGAGCATGAAGAATTTTGATCTAGAAAGAGGCTTGGAGAAGTGGAGACTGGGATCGAGCCCGGGATCTTCCATTTATGAGAGATGGCTAATTTATCTCATCTATTATCTAGAAAAGAAGAAGTTTGCTCTGTACCTTGACTAGAGTCCACGGATCCTCACTCAGTCGGGTCCCACACACTCAGACCCGAATCCGACAACCCGCATGCAGCCATATTTGATTCGCCGTCCTCCGGCTGCATATGCTAATCGGGTCAAACCTTCTATTCCGGATCCTAATCCGCATGAGGTTAACCCGTTAATTTAAACACCAATAAAGAAAAAAAAGGCAGCTGCAGTCAACAGAAACTCACCCGTTACGTGCCAGTGCCTCTTTCCCATATGCGGGCCCCACCCCCAAAACCCAAATAAAAAAATAAATTAATGCAAAAATTATTCAAAACAAAAGATAATAATTTTAATTTTGCAAAGTCTTTGCGGGGCCCACATTTTTATCAGGCCCGTTTGATAATGGAGCTATGTACAGTGTACACAAGCGACATTCTTTTGGGGAATATTTTAATGAGCCCCCTCATCATCTCCCAATCTTTTCTTTTGGTCCCTCCTCCTCTTTTCTCTCTCAATATTTTTTATATTTGTTACATAATGATGGGAATTTTCATCTTCTCCTTCACTCCTTCCCATTTCTTGGCACTGACAGTTTCAGGTCAGTTTTACCTTTTGGCCCTTTTGTAGGAATTTCACATTTTTGGTCTTCATAGTTTTGAAATCATGATATGGGTATTGATATTTAATTCATGCAAATTTGATGTTTTTTTTTTATTGTTTTCATAAATGGGTATTTGGGTATCTTTTCGATCGATCATTTTATTTTTCTCATATGGGTTTCTCTTGATTGTTCATTATTCTTGTAGCCATTTGAATAAATTTGGGAGCTTCTTTCTGAGGATGATGGAGGAGGTAGAAGAAGCTAGTAGAGTAGCTATTGAAAGCTGCCATAGAGTCCTCAGCCATTTGTCTGAGCCCCAAGGTGATCAAGCTCAATATGGAACCCTAATGATTGAAACTAGCGTAGTCGTTTCAAATTTTGGAAAAGTTGCAACTTTGCTTGGAAATGGAGGGGGTCATGCTAGGTTTAGGAAATCAAACAAAACCCTAGCATCATTCAATCACAAGATCTTTTTAGACAACCCATTGGTAGCATCATCAACTCCCAAAACCCTTTTGGATTTGGATTCATCACTTGCCTCTTCCTCCTCCTCACAACATTTCCAGTACCTGAGGTTTCAGCAGATTCAGCATCAGATGAAGCTTGATCAAGCCGAGATCTTTAAGAGGAGCGGCGGCGGCGGCGGCGGCGGCGGCGTTAACCTAAAGTTTGATAACTCTAGTTGCACGCCGACCGTTTCCTCGACCAGGTCGTTCCGGTCGCCTCTGAGTATGGATGTGAGTGTGGCTAGCTTGGAAGAGAAGCCGTTTCAGTTGATCGGTGGGTCCCAGTCTTCGGAGCCACTGGCGCTTCATCCGCCTCCGAAGATGAGGTGCACCGGAATAGGAGAGGATGGGAACGGCAAATGCTCGACGAGCGGGAGGTGCCACCGCTCCAAGAAGAGGTTGAACTTTTAATTGTTAGAATATAGAAATAATATAACCTTCATCGTAACTTCAAAGTTGTGGTACAGTATATCAAAATCCCTAGATTTCGCTCTAGGCACCGGATGAAGTGGTGGAGTATGGAAACATATTATCTCTGTGCTCTCATCGCTACTTGGAAGTTTCGGTGTTTGGCAGAGACTTTACTACCAGTCGTTGTATCAAACTTTACTTGATGATATGTCTGTGGCGGTTTTGATTTAACCAACAATATATTTTTGATAATGTAGGAAGCAGAGAGTGAAAAGGTCGATCAGGGTGGCCGCCATTAGCAACAAGCTTGCGGATATTCCTTCCGATGAGTACTCATGGAGGAAGTATGGGCAGAAGCCCATCAAGGGCTCCCCGCATCCGAGGTACGAGAAGCTTCTCCTGCAAACAAAAAATGTTCTTATATATTTTTGTGGGATCGATATTGCAATTTGGCATTCTTGTGTGAAGGAGTTCATAAAGACTATTATTAGCATGGTTCTTTTATGAGAAATTTACATTAAATGCTGTTTATTAGTATAATCTGAAAGTTATTTTCGCCACTTCCAGATTAGATTCAACCATCCTCGAACCCTAGAAAGAAGAGTGATAAAAATGCGAAATTTTAAGTTCAATTGAAGCACTTGGTTAGAGAGAATTAAGTTAGACTAGTTCCCTGCATCTGCATTCATGCAAGATGAAGATAGACTTTTCCTATCTCTGGCTCTTTCCTTTTAATTAATGGCCAAGTGCATATGTAACAATTCTCATTCTTTGTTTCATTATTGTCAAAAGTCTAGTAAAAAGTAGTGAAAGAGGAGAACCAACTCATATGTGTGCCCATTTTGAATCAATGCAGGGGATACTATAAATGTAGCAGCATGAGGGGTTGCCCTGCGAGGAAGCACGTCGAGAGATGCTTAGAAGAACCCTCGATGCTCATCGTCACGTACGATGGCGAGCACAACCACACCAGGTTGTTGACACAATCTGCCACCACTTAGTTAGAGAGAGAGAGAGAGATTGTTCGAGTGAATGCTCTCTCATCTCTAATTTTAGTCGAGTCTCAAACAAATGCAACACATGGTTGAGACTTTTCCATTGGAATCATGCATCATCCTTTGTTTGCATCTTTGTCTAAAAAAAGAAAAGAAAAGAAAAGATCATGTGAACTTAAAATTAGAAAAATGCTATAACAATGCAGAGGGCAAATTGGGAAGAAATTGTAATGTCTAAATTATTGTATACAGGAGTTTACTTTGGTTGTGCCTTTGGGAACTTGCCTGCATGTTTGTCCCTGTAGTAGAAAGTGAAAATTTCCATGAAGGCTCCTTCTGAACTGCATTGTGTCTTGTATGAAGTCCTAAATGTTATTGTTGACCTCAAGTGTTGCTCCATTTGTTATAAAACTATAAGATTATATGGTTGGCAGCTGCTTAAAATAAACGAATAAGTAAATAAATAAATAAATAATCTAGTTTTTGTCTGAGGTCTTTGGAATAGGAGCAGTTTGTGTAGTGAGTCAGAGACTGACAGCTTGTGCTGGATGTGGCTCTCTGACCTAATGTCTTGCACCAATGGCAATGGGGGGACCCTCGGGAGATGTCTCTTGAGTTCTCACAAGGAATCTTCTCAAATCATTGATCAAATCTTTTGCAACATATCGTACCTAAATATTCTAGCTTTGTTCTCCTTTCATTAAAGGCTAAGGTACACTAAAATACCCTGAAATATCATGTTTTTTCACTTGATTGAATACCTTAAAGTTCTTTAATTACATTAAAACACCTTAAGCGATGCTTTTGAGGGTATTTTAGTGAAAATAACCCTTATGAATCACGGTTCAAGGTATTATAGTGTGATAAAATGTAAACGTATTTTAGCGTAAAGCTCGTCATATTTGAGAGTATTTTAGTGCAATTAACGCAAAATTATGTTTTTTTTTGTTTAAATTTATCATGGGCATTTTGTGTTTACACATTTTTGTAATTGTATATTTTTAAAAGTTATGGGTCGATTTTTTATTGTTTATTTTGGAGTCAGAATTATTGAAAAGGTCTGCGGATATAATCAAGCTATTCACCGTCGTGTGTTCGGATGGTTGGAAGACAAGCATGCCTACAGCTATATGATGCAGTGATTCATGTTCGACATTTTTTATTGGATTACACAACTATGGTTTCAATGTGAATGCCTTGACTATCATAATGTAAACTCCATATGGAGATACAAGCGCCGTACCAAAGAAAGAACACTATGGAATTGACACATTAGTCAATATAATCACTTTATTGAAAGAAAGAAACAAACAAACAAAAAGAAAGAAAAAACCCTGCCACAACTATCTATCTTCAAACATATTTATTTCAAGAGAAGTACATTTTTACCAATATAAAGCCAACTGCTCCGACTTTCCAAATTAGCGGTAAACGACTTTGTGACAAACTCGCGACGTATTTATTCCGAAAAAGTTTTTTCTCGAAACAAATACGCTAAGCGTAAATGAGCAATATAAAAGTGAGAAGAAATTAACAGATTGAAATTTTCAACAACTTTATTTACTTTCAATTTTAACAAGTTTAATACATAGATATTATGTTTGTAACAAAAGTACGATAATAGGAAAAGCGCCCAAATAGTGGCATAATGAGAGAAAAAAATAAAAGCTAGAAAGAAAACTAAGAATCGGCTTCAGAAGCTAGCTGGTCGTAATTCTTTGCAGTCGGTTCCACCTTCGCAGTCTTTAGATCATCCAACGAACATTTCAAAGAAACAAAAATGGATGGAATGCCCATCAACGAACTTTCGTTCGGTAAGTCCCAAAAAAAAAGAGGTGTGATGTGTGTGTGTGTAATGCAAGGTGGTATGTGATATAGATGAAATATGAACATATATAATATGGCAATGTGACATAAGTATAGCAAGTAAGCATAGTATGGCAGTGAAGTGTAGGTATAGGGTACTGAACTGCATGTAAGTGTCCTAAAAAGTCTCTTCAAGGTAATCTAATTAACGTAAATTTAAATGTGAATGACAACCAATCTCAAAAGTATTAGGAATGTCGGGATTCCAAACTGTGGAGGAGTGGACCCGAATCAAGGATGTAGTATCGGGACCCATGATTGATCATTCTTCGTGTGTATGTAAAATGTTTCACAACCAAAGATATTTATACCGCAATCAATTAACGGTGTCGATATAGCGCGTTAATGAATACGGATTGTCCACCGAGATGTGTGTTTTGATCGATCTTGTTTTAAATGAGTCGAAATGAAAAGATAAAAGAAATTGCAAGAAAGTTGATTCAAGATTTGTGAAATTTGATTTCAAGAAACATAAAGAAAAATAAAGATCTAGAATCAAGAAATGTCCTAATCGTTTGAATTATCAAGATTTGTAAAGTAGCTTGTAGGAATCGATTCAATTTATAGTGATGATGAACACTAATGATTACTAATTCTTATCTATTGAAGATTTGTCGCTAGATCAATGACGATCAATGAGGTTTAGGGATCTCTTGAAGAAACTAGGGTTTCTCCAACATCATCCCTTGTCCTTTCATTGATTATCATTCAAATTCTAACCTCTAGCAAATTGAATCACCGATCGTTGATCTCTAATTTGAAGCGAAGAAAGCGATCTTACTCAAATTAGGTTTTCGATAATTCAATTTTCTAAAGTTTACAAAACTCATAAGACTTAAGAATCGTTCAAGAATTTCATCAACATCATCTACATATTCTCTCGATTCCGCTACAAGCGGAGTTTTCACTCAAACATCATGAAAAAGAAAAGAATCAAGACCCGATCACTCTTCATAATGTAAGAATGTAAAGATAAGCAAGATTTACAATCTTTACCTTTATTAATCGATGATTAGTTACAATTCACTCGAGTCGAGGTTACAAGAATTGAGGAGAGAACTAAATCGTCGAAATTAGCTTCGCTTCGGTCTTCTTCAGTCACGGATCGTCGTGGATCTCTTGCTCGGATGAAGATCGGCGTTGCTTCAAAGGATCGATGGTTGCTTGCTTGATTTGCTTCTCAAAATGATCTTGATTTGGCTTTGGAAATGGATTTGGGCTAGGGTTTTGGTATCAAGTTGTGTCACTCAACTTGAATTTGAATTTGTGGCTCTTAATTTTCCCCCTCCAATTTTAACAACTTATTCAACAACTAATCAACAACCAATCAACAACCTCCAAATTCTAGATCTAGATCCCTTTTTATAACCATTCATTTGAATCTTCCCTCAAAAGCTAGGTTGTTAGAGAGAGCCTTCTAGAAGAAGTTTGTTAGAGGGAATATTCTAGAATGAGATTGTTATAAGGAATATTCTAGAGTGAGTTTGTTATGCAGAGCCTTCTGGAAGAAGCCACGTGGTAATTGAGAGTCTTCTGGAAGCTAGGGTTGTTACAGGGAATATTCCAGAGGATTTTGGAGCGCCAAGGAGCTAACCAGGCCGCGGAACCGCGGCGGATCCGCCAACTCGGCCGCGGATCCGCGGCCATATAGTGGGCTTGAAAGCTCATTTTTCTGGATCTGATTCATGTTGGTATTTGGATACTTTTCTGATGCCTGGAATCTTCAACTTATTTCTTGGTTGCTGTCAGATCTCAAGTTTTTGACTTGATGCATTTTATCGGCACTTTTGTAATTCCGACTCTTTGACCTGAAGGATTTTCTGCACACAATCTTGATAAACAGTGTTGAGATATACAAAAATCATGCGTGTAGTAATAAACACTCAATTTCCTCTAGAATGTCGATTATAACTATAACACGTGTTATTTGGTATTTTACAGATGAATTCGTAATCCGTGTTATATTTACAATAAACACCCTTGTATGATTGATAAGAGTAGAGAAATTGACGTGTTGAGAATGCAATATTTTGACTGATCAAATTCCTCCAAACTTAATTTTGGTCGTCTCGAGCAAACGTCTTTTATTTTTTTTTATTTAAGAGAAGGAGAAAATATAAGAAAGAGAAAAACTAACTAGCACACTTTCGTAGGCAATACGATTGCACTGAGCACGTGCAACAAGCCTTTAAATCTCTAGGTGTCCCTAGTAGGAGGAGTGTTGTCTCCTGAGGGTTTTCAGCGGATTGCACCCACAAAATCCCATAATAAAAGGAAGACCGTGAAAGTTACATATAAAGATAAGAATTGTAAAAGAAAGACTTTGAAAATTAGAGTTTCCAACTACACTAGCTTTTCAGTTGTCATGAGCCCTATCTTAATAGTCATGAAAAGATGTTAGAAATCACGCCATCCTTCAATAAAACATCGTCTTTATTCTTCATTTCTACCCTTCTTCCAAACATTGATCATATACCCCTCGTGTGTGAAAAGAACATCCCTACACTCGGAGAATTCAATTCAAGCTATCATACTCTTGTCCATCTACCTCAGTACTTTTTAATCGGTGAATATTTAGATGGATTTGCTCACACATTTTTCATGCGACCGTTAATACTTCTTGAGGTACTAACTGATCGATTACTCAACATGCTTGCTGATTAAGTGTATTAGTATTTTCCTCGTCTTGCAACACCTAAGGCTTAGCAGTGACTCCCAAACCAGTTGGTCTAAGGCACTAGGTGATGAAGCACCCTCGCTATATTTTTTTTATGCTGCCTTGGTGATAATAAAACCAGTGTTCATTTTTCTTTTCACCATTTTATCTTTTATTTTCCATTTATTATTTCCTTCATACTTTGGCTTTAAGACAAGAGCATTTCAAGGTATCCTCTACTATCCCGAGTTTCAAGACGTGTGTAAGTGCGAATAGTAGGGTATCAACATTCAAATGTTTGGCTTCCAGAATAGGAACTATTTTTCAAACTTATTTTTATCCGCAGATTAGTGACTTCCTTCTTCTTGCTAACCCTTCGGACAACGGCTCATAACTACTTATTACTAGTTTCGTTTAAGAAAACTTCTAACTTTCTAGGTTTTCTTAAACTATAATAATCTTTTGGATGTAATTTTTCACTATCTAATCTTTTATTATCTTATTTATGTACAATTTTTTTTTATTATATGTTTTGTACTTATGCAAAGTATGATGCAAAGTGATGCGTAAATAAGCACAAACCTCCCCCAAACTTGTTTTCAACAGTGTCCTCACTGTTGTCTTCTGCTAACCCTCAAAAAACCTGTAAGCTTGGGAGGACATTATTAATGGGGGCAAAAATATATTAAAGTGAAAATCCCCCCCTTCCTCCCCCCCCTCCCCAAAATTTATTTTTGGCTCATAATTTTGAGGACAAAAGTTATGTTCAAGAGCCAAAAATATATCCCCCCTCAAACATGAGTTAGACAATATTAAGCATTTTAAAAGGGGGTAAGGTAATTTGGTCAATATAAGACTTTGCAAAGACAAAAAATTAATACCAATCATTCGAAGATTTTATCAATGTAGCGTATAGGTCGGTGAAAGAACATGTTGTATAGAGTCAGGAAGAAATGGGGAAGAGATAAGTGGTGGTCTGGAAAGGGTTTGAGTTTTAAATTATAGAAATGAAAGAATGATGATGAATGACAACAAGAATGTGAATGATTAGGAAGAAGGAGTGATGGCGGTTCAACTTCTATAGGTAGAGGTTGATTAATCACAAAATCCGTGTTGTTTAGGAATGCAAGTTCGTCAGCAAAAAGTTCTTCAAAATTTTCATCAATGGTGTGATTGAACATTTTGCTGTCAATAAGTTTTGTGCCAGAATTTATCATATTTGATTTGTCAAAAATTATGGAGGTAGGAGACTCGAAAAACTCATCTACCTCATTTTCAAAAGTATCCAAATCAAGTTGACTTTCTGGTATTATTGAACTTGATTAACAGATTCCGATTCATCAACACTCGCTAACATTACGGGAAGAATAGAAGAAGAACCAGAGTAAGTAGAAGGTGAAATGGGTAAACAAATTGGTGTGTCGAGTATTGCAGAACCAGATGTGGAAGATGTAGGCTGAATTTCGGTCTGATCTTCAGGTATACCATTGTTATCAACTTGGAGAAGCATTTGGGGTTCGGGAAGAATTAAAGGCTCAAGATAATGACCACAAGGAAGCGAAATGATCTAATGAATTGGTGGAACAAACTCATCCAAAATTTCGGGTTCATCAATCAATATATCCCCAACGCCAATCTCCTCATTCCAGTGAAAGTTAAAATTCTCAAACACCTCATTCAAATTATGGTTTTCAATCAATTTTGGTTCAAGAGTGGAGGTGTAGAGATCACAAGGGTTTGGTATGGTTTCACTTGAAATGGACCCTTCACAGTCGGGTAAATCAAACACTGCATTATTACACAACTTCTCATACATTTTATCGTCAATTGGTGAATCTTTTGGTGTACTCGATAAATCTGTGAAACTGGAGTTGTGGATTTCAGCATGGAAAGGGAAGGTTTGATTAGGAAGGGTGTATAATTCTGTCTCACTACCCAAATTCTCATTTTGTCCTATGCCCGAATTATATACTGAAAATTTTTGGGCTGGTTTGAAATTATTTGCTTGCCCCCACTCTGTCATTTCCTTCCTAAATTGGTTCGACAATTCCAGATATTTTTCTAATGTCTGCTCAAGACTATACTTGGGTCGATAAGGGGTTTCCGTATAAGATTGAAATTCCTGTGAATACTTAAAACTCCCAAATGACTGATTAAAAGGATCGTTTAGAGACGGTGGAAAAGTCGGATTGGATTGATAGGAACAGAATGGTTGTGAAAATTGGGCAGGAGTAGGGTCAACATTGTGATAAGAAGAATTTTGATATTGGTTGGGGTTGAAACTTTGGCCTTTAGCCCTAGCTATATGCTCAGCAATGGACATGCGTCTAGGGGCATCCTCACTCGGAGTATCAACTGTAACGGATGTAGAATTAGGATACGGTTGATATTGGTCCGGGTTGAAACTTTGGCCTTTAGCCCTAACTATATGCTCAGCAATGGACATGCGTCTAGGAGCATCCTCACTCGGAGTATCAACTGTAACAGATGTAGAATTAGGATATGGTTGATAAGACCTGGACTGAGGTGGCCAACTGTTTCTACCCTCTTGTTCTATCCGATCTCTTAAGGACATGGGAGAGTCGGACGGTATACCGAAGCAATTACGAAAACAAGAAATATCTGGTTGTGGACAGCAAAGCTCGGCAAGAGTTCTTCTGTTTGGTTCACCCATTATAAGAAGAGAAGAGGGGGAAAAAGGGTAAAAAGGGAAGAAGAATAATTGGTTTGTTTTGGAAAAGGACGGATTTATGAAAATTCACACAAACATGCACAAGCAACCCTATATCTAATGGTCACCTAGGTCAATTCTCTAGACCGCTCTTAGACTTCCAGAAGACAAATCGCAGGATAAATCCTCTACTGCCTCTTTATCCCTCCTGTGGCCAGGTAAGTGCCAGGTAAGTGGGAGGTTATCCGCTACGTAAGTAGCGGGCCTAATTAAGTAACCATTTTCCTTATACACACTTGCCTTAGACACCACAAAAGAAATGCGGATAAGCAATAGATTACCCACGACCTTCTCCTGTCCTAATTGAGCGCGACGGTCCTTAGAGTCTTGTCTAGATATTTTTTAATTAATGAGGGTGATGCGGATGCAAGTTTTGTGATTTTCGAGACTTAGGAAGGGTAATGAAATCCCCACATAATCTGAATTTGGTCTTTGCCCCTTAATTTCCGTATTAAAATATGCAAACAACCAATTTCAAGAATCGCAACAAATTTATTTTTTAGCGGCGTTGAATTTTGCAAAGAATCCTGTAGGAAATTGATATTGGACAAGATCAGAGAGAAGAGGAGGAAACAGATAGTAGACCTGAGAAATTTGGCACAGTGCAAACCCTAAACGGTGGCGGAACCGCCGCAAAAACGCCTCATTGGCCGCGGAACCGCGGCTTGATGGGCGAATTAGGGTTTAGAAATTTTTGTGCAGGTCCCTGTGCTTCTCTGGATTCTTCAGATGTTCTCTGAATCTTGATCTCACTGTTGAAATGATTCCAGATTCCCTCGCAAAAATTCAAACACTAATCGTTAAGCACTTGAAGCGAATCTTGGATGAAAATTTGATGGAATAATAATTTTTCAATTCAAATAACAAAAACGAACAAAACAGCACACATCCCCGGCAACGGCGCCATTTGATTGATCATTCTTCGTGTGTATGTAAAATGTTTCACAACCAAAGATATTTATACCGCAATCAATTAACGGTGTCGATGTAGCGCGTTAATGAATACAGATCGTCCACTGAGATGTGTGTTTTGATCGATCTTTTTTTAGATGATTCGAAATGAAAAGATAAAAGAAATTGCAAGAAAGTTGATTCAAGATTTGTGAAATTTGATTTCAAGAAACATAAAGAAATATAAAGATCTAGAATCAAAAAATTTCCCAATCGTTTGAACTATCAAGATTTGTAAAGTAGCTTGTAGGAATCGATCCAATTGATAGTGATGATGAACACTAATGATTACTAATTCTTATCTATTAAAGATTTGTTGCTAGATCAATGACGATCAATGAGGTTTAGGGATCTCTTGAAGAAACTAGGGTTTCTCCATCATCATCCCTTGTCCTTTCATTGATTATCATTCAAATTCTAGCCTCTAGCAAATTGAATCACCGATCGTTGATCTCTAATTTGAAGCGAAGAAAGCGATCTTGCTCAAATTAGGTTTTCGATGATTCAATTTTCTAAAGTTTACAAAACTCATAAGACTTAAGAATCGTTCAAGAATTTTATCAACATCATCTACATATTCTCTCGATTCTGCTACAAGCGGAGTTTTCACTCAAACATCATGAAAAAGAAAAGAATCAAGACTCGATCACTCTTCATAATGCAAGAATGTAAAGATAAGCAAGATTTATAATCTTTACCTTTATTAATCGATGATTAGTTACAATTCACTCGAGTCGAGGTTACAAGAATCGAGGAGAGAACTAAATCATCGAAATTAGCTTCGCTTCGGTCTTCTTGAGTCGCGGATCGTCGTGGATCTCTTGTTCGGATGAAGATCGGCGTTGCTTCAAAGGATCGATGGTTGCTTGCTTGATTTGCTTCTCAAAATGATCTTGATTTGGCTTTGGAAATGGATTTGGGCTAGGGTTTTGGTATCAAGTTGTGTCACTCAACTTGAATTTGAATTTGTGGCTCAATTTTTTCCTTCCAATTTTAACAACTTATTCAACAACTAATCAACAACCAATCAACAACCTCCAAATTCTAGATCTAGATCCCTTTTTATAACCACTCATTTGAATCTTCCCTCCAAAGCTAGATTGTTAGAGAGAGCCTTCTAGAAGAAGTTTGTTAGAGGGAATATTCTATAATGAGGTTGTTATAAGGAATATTCTAGAGTGAGTTTGTTATGCAGAGCCTTCTGGAAGAAGCCACGTGGTAATTGAGAGTCTTCTGGAAGTTAGGGTTGTTACAGGGAATATTCCAGAGGATTTTGGAGCGCCAAGGAGCTAACCAGGCCGCGGAACCGCGGCGGATCTGCCAACTCGGCCGCGGATCCGCGGCCATATAGTGGACTTGAAAGCTCATTTTTCTGGATCTGATTCATGTTGGTATTTGGATACTTTTCTGATGCCTGGAATCTTCTACTTATTTCTTGGTTGCTGCCAGATCTCAATTCTTTGACTTGATGCATTTTATTGGCACTTTTGTGATTCTGGCTCTTTGATCTGAAGGATTTTCTGCACTCAATCTTGATAAACAGTGTTGAGATATACAAAAATCATGTGTGTAGTAATAAACACTCAATTTCTCTCTAGAATGTCGATTATAACTATAACACGTGTTATTTGGTATTTTACAGATAAATTCGTAATCCGTGTTATATTTACAATAAACACCCTTATATGATTGATAAGAGTAGGGAGGTTGACATGTTGAGAATGCAATATTTTCGACTGATCAACCCCCAAACTGTGGAGGAGTCGATCCGATCAAGAGTGTGGTATCGGGAGCCCAAGCTGTGGAGGAGTCGACCCAATTCAAGAGTTCATGTATTGAGGGGACTCGTGAGATTTCGTTGAATTCATACTTAAACTATCCCAATATCCCAATACTCCGCGTATCTAAAATTATAGTTAAAATTACAAGTCTTGCTCAAATTCATGAATACATCAAATTGAAAGATTGAGTTCATGTCAAGGTCCAGTATTCATGTCAAGTGTTCATATATTCATATCAAGTTGTATTCATAATTCGAGTCAAGTAAATTCAAGTGTAGATATTGGGTTCAGGTATTCATATTAAGTTCAAGTATCAAGCTAAGTTCAACTTTAAGTCAAGTACAAGTTCAATTTTAAGTTCAAGTTCGAGTTTAAGTAAGTGATTTGATTCGAGTGATATTATATTTTATATTTAGCAAGAATTTTATATTTTGAAAACTTCTTAAGTTTGAGAATAATCGGGCAATCCCTGCACATGAACGACAATATTTGCGAATTTTTTAAAGACGATTGTCAACGATAATTCCTTTAATTTGTAGGTTTAACTAATCTAGATAGGCCAGCACTCACTTTGTCCGGCTCCCCGAGACCTAGAGAAATGATCCCGCTTACACCCATTTTTTATTTAAATACCTTAGGTTATTTATGTAAATATTACATTTGAAAACTTGAGGAGGTTTAAGTAAAATGTTTTATTTTGGAAAATAATCTTGAGGGTGTTTTATATAAGATTATAGTATTTAAAATGTCAAGTATTTTAATAAAAAAGCATTTTAGGTTTTGTGGTATTTCAAAACCTAGTTTTTAAAAGTTTATGGTATTTTAATGAAAAAATCTATCTTTTCAGAAACTTGGGGTATTTTCTTAAAAACTTACTTTGATCGATATTTTAGAATTAGTGATAACCCAAATTAACAAAACTTGTTATATTTTCTTTTATGTTAAATTGTATAGAATTTTTTTAATTTTTTTTTAAACTGTATTTTATTACTTTCGGGACCGAATTCTCCATGAGAAGTTCTGCATCTCACTCTACTATCTCCAGGATGTGCAATAATCCGCATCATCCATAAACGAGTCCCCTAACGAGGGTTGTAGAGACGTATTTGCAAATGATAAAAATTATAGATTTAAATTCGACTTTATATAACTTGAGAGTATTTTGGCATAATACAATTCTTTGTGACAAACAAATGAACGTGCCATGATTCCAAGTGTGCATGTGTGGGGAAGGTCATTACCCTGTGCAATGTTTATAACATATTTAACAACAAACTACTACACATAATTGAATATACTATTTACTGGTTACTTTATTTTCTTTTCAATTTAAAGTGACATTAACTATATCAATTAACATATCAAAATATCTTTTAAAGAATATAGAGTTACATGCATTGCAAGATTATAGAGAGGTAATTTGTTTTTCTTATTCTTAGGATGAACTTTGTAATGAACATGACAATTGGTACAACTAAATGGATGAGGTGGAAACGGTGTTGGAAAAGAAAGAGAAAGAGAAGAAAATAGGGGTTTATGGGTTGCATAATTTAGAGGGGATGTAGAAGATAAGAGAAGTCTCGGTTGGAAGAACCGGGACCTACGATGCGTGGAGGAACGAGCTCGAGATCGAACGACGAACGGAGGAACCAACTTGAGAGAACTTTGAGACATGGCTTGGACTTGGCTTACGAAAGAGACTTGATTTGAGAAATTTTGAAAGTGGAATTTTCAGAATAATTTAGAGGGGAGATGACTAGGAAGAAAGAGACTTGATTTGAGAAATTTTGAGAGTGGAATTTTCAGAATAATTTAGAGGGGAGATGACTAGGGAATATGGTAGGTATTTATAGGGAAAATAGGGGGTATGGTGTGTTAAAAAGAAAATTAAAAATTGAATTAAAAAGGGTGTAAATGAGATAGATGAAGATTTTGACAATTCTCTGATTGATTGCAGGGGATTTAAAGTATCAAAAGGGGTAATGGGGAGCTAAAAGGATGCACGAGAGGAGCACGGATCCAATTGGTCGAATCCGGGCCGCCGGTTTTGGGTTTCTGGCTGCCAGACTCGAGTCGGTTATGTAACGTTTTGAAAATCGTTTCGGTGAAATTTCGAAAAAAACGGTAAAATAAGGGGGTTTTCTGTAAAAAATCAAAATGCAAATATCTTTATTATAAAATTAAATATACATATTCTAGCTATGTAATTACTGGTATTTGGTGTTTATTGAGCCACTGGTGAAATTTCAAATTTTCTGAAAAAAATATTATTTTAATATTATTTTAAGCCGGTAAGAAAATACATTAAATTAGCGATAAATACAAATTTAAATAGGCAAATTTTAATATTTAAAATCATGTTAATTAAAATCTAGTTGTAATATAAATTTTTAGTATTTTATTTCAAGTTTTAATGGGTTTTTATTATGGAGAATAAAAAAATAATTAATTTAAGCTAAAACTTGCAATTTTGAGCTTGTGGGGGGTCTTTTTGCATAGAATTTCTTTGTAAAATCTCTCTCACTCATTCCTCTCCATCATGGCCGGCCCCACCACTGCTGGAACAGCCCACTCCCCCCCTCATTTTTGTTTTCATCTCATTTTAAAAGTTCAATATGATAAGGATTAAAATATAGTAATTGGAGTATGTGTTGTTGTTGTTTGTGTGGTCTTTTGACTTTGTGAAACTTTCCCCAACTCCCCACACCCTCTCTCCTCTCCCCACCTGCATTTGGCCGAGCCCCCTCCCATTTAGAGCAGCCCTCACTTCTTCATCTCACTTTCTCTTCAAAAAAATCCAAAAAAATGCTTAAAAATCCACAAAATTTCAAAATCAAAATCCAACTCCTACCCATTTCTCATTAACCATTCTAGCATGGATCTAGGGATCAAAATGGCATTTTAGGAGGCTAGATCTTGAGCTTGATCTCATCATGGGAGGTATAATCTCATGCTTTTGTTAAAATTTGTTATCTAGTTGCTTTAATCTAAGTTAACTAAGTGCTTAATTAGATTTTGATGAGTTTAATTGCATGATTAAAGATTTCAAGTTAGGGTTTTGTTGTGGAAATGGGTTATGATAAATTGTGTATGGTTTTGTGTTGTGGATTAACATCTTAAGTTTTATAGAAAGCTAATTTAGTTGTTAATTCCAAACCATTACTTATAAAATGCCCTAATTAAGTTATTTTGCTAACTAGAGTTTTGGAAAATTATTAAATGCTTTAGATTAAATTATAATTATGGTTTCATGTCATTATAGATAATATATTGAGTGGTTTAATGCTTTTAGTTCATGAAAATCCTAGCTAAATTGTTGTTTGTGCATTTTTGCTATAAATTGTTAAAAAATTGGGTATTTTGTAAACTAGAATTTTGGGGTTAATGGAATTTAATGAGATTAAATTATGGAAATTGTTTTTCTAATTTATTTAAGATATTTAATAAGTATTATGGCCACTAGATTTGTTTAAACATCATGTTTTGTACAAAAACGGCGAATTGTGCTTGCTAGATTTTCAGAAAAATGACTTTTTAAGTGGAATTGGTGTTTTTGTGAATTTTAACCTATTTTATATTAAAATTAGTGTTCGTGAATGTGCAAATGAGTGTATTTGGGTTTTTCTCAATGATTTGGCATTTGTACGCCGACGTCGAGGGTTTTTGGGTTGATTTGTGAAAGCAACCATAGGTTTTGACCTATGTGGGATTCGTGCGTCGTTTTGGTCATGAGTCGGATTTTAATACGATACGGTGCGTTATGATATGTAGGTACCCCATGTGGACTTCGAGACGACAAGCAAGCGCGTGGCGACGTCGGCACCGGCGAACGAGGACCAGGTGAGTAGATTTATATCTACGGGGAGAAGTCGGGTGGATGGCGTATAGCACCCCCGCAGTTCGTGGTGATGTATACGAATACGTATACACACAGATATTGATTATATGTTGTTGATATTATTGATGATAAGATGGATATTTGGTATTTTTGGATTGGTTTAGTGTAGTTGCGAAACACTAGAGTAGTGGTCGCACTCACACACGCACACACACACATACTTGCATACATTCTTTCTTTTATATGTGCGTATATGGGAGTATATATTTATGTGTTTATATGGATATGGGACTATGTGTTCATATACTGGATTTGAGGATAGTATTTGGAATTTGAGATGAGTCGATGATATTGGGCTTGAGGCCAGAAGATCGGTGATGTGATTTGGTTCGTATTGAGATACGACATGATGTTTTAGCGGGTCTTTTGACGTAGCAATTCTTACACCTGTATGCATACTTAGGCGGTATCAGTATTGTACTAGACGTAGGACATTATCCCGGATCATGATATTTGATAAAGAAGATACCAGATGAATAGTGTGATTGAATGTGATATTAACCCGTACCCAGATTTGGGGATGCCGTACGACGGATTTACGTACGAGCTATATTTTGATGATTGATCCGCACTCTTGACTCGGGATGTCTGATTATAGATATGGTATCAGATATGATATTATTGAGGCGGGATCACCGACTAATATATATACAGGTATGTATATGAATCGACTCAGATGTTAGGCAGTTTCCTTACCTGTAGTCCAGCTGGTTAGCTTAGACCTTTAGTTTAGTTTAGTTGTTAGATTAGATTCGATTCTTACCTATTTCAAAAACTAACGAATCGTGGGTATTTTAAAAGACAGCCCAAGGGATCCGTAACGTATCTTTTCATAAAAACACCGTAGCCTCTATTTTCAAAACCCCATGATTCGTGTTATTTCAAAAGGCACCATTTGTAGGACTTATATTATATTAATGCAGATTAGTTATAGTTGCGTCTAGTATTCAGCTCCCGCTCATTATTGTGGTTCGCTTCGCATCGCATGCTTATATTATGTTTCATACTCCATTATTGATATTATGCTGTTAGGACACCAGCACCATTACCGATGATGCGTATGTACCACGTACACTTACTTGCCGGTTCACACACATCTTCATCGGTAATTGCCATGTCACGTATACCTTAGAAATATTATTGCTTGACATAGCATGTTAGCTAATAGTTTAGACATTGTAGTTATTACCTGCTACTTCATGCATACTGTTATTCATTGTTATGCCGCATTCATGGATTCTCATGCATATATTCACTATTTTACGTGTTATTGAGGTTTTGGATTCGGATTCCATGAGATTTTCTGGATTTGGAGGAAAATCGCAAAAACATAAATAAACCTTTTCTCTCTTTTAAAATAAAAAGTGCGGTTTTCCCATGATGTATGAGTCGTCCACCATGAGTTTGCTGATGGATTTCGAGACCCGATTCGAGGAGTGGAGGAACCGTTTCGGGTACATGGTGGGCCCGGTGCGGTACCCTGGGGCAAGAGGAATGTGTTGTTGACGTTGAGCCCGGCAGGGGAGCACTACCGACCGGTGATATTACCCGACGCGTCGGATATCCGGAGGATACCGTCGTGGTCTTGAGATGGATGGTAGGGGCCGATCTGGATTGACGGCACCCTAGATATTGATTTTGAGATATTGAGGTACAAAGATTGTGATACAGAGATATCGAGATATTTGGACACTTGTTTTGTGTCGATACTGGGCACTGTTTTATGCTGATTTCATTATGATACCTCATTTTAAAAATACAAAGGAAATCTCATTAAATTATGAAAACAGTTCTTCATTTACATGTATTCTATTTTCATGCATTCATACCTCATTCATATGATATATTGCTACCTGAGGCACTGACACGGGCACATGAGATTACACTCGGGTTAGATATTTACCCTAGCCTTGTTATAGGCTGCTGGTTATATATTTTTGAGGATATATTATGATCGTATGACCTAGGATTGCGTCATATATGCGATTTCTGTTCGTAGATGTTTTTCTATTCACGAGTTGGCAACTCACCCCCGTTGTGCCGCAGTTTCTTGCAGGTTTGCCGTACAGGTTTCATTACGGCTTGCGGGTATAGTTTCCTTCGGGTGATTTGCTAGTAGGTGGGTTCATTGGTATCGTACCCATCATATTACCTTGTATTATATTATTCAGTTGTATCTAGTAAATTCCATCAACCAAACATGTATTTATTTTTGAGATAGAGACCAGTGATGTTATTCTTTCGACCTTAGAGTCGCGCGTCTATTTCTGCAGATTTCTTGTGGTTTTGAGTTTCCTTTGAGTTTTTGATCCTCGCCGTTGGCGTTGTATATTATATTGCTTGTGTGGTTGTGACCGTCGATTGACGAAGAGCTAGCTCCCGCTTGGGGATGCCTTTTATTGATTTTGTATACTATTCATGTTGTATCCCGTTTGGGAGCCAGTATTTACAAAGGAGACTCTGCCGAAATTTTCAGAAAATACTTGATGTTTTTAAAAACCGTATAATTCGGCTTATGCTATTAAAACTTCTGGATTTAAATTGGTTTTCCTACTCTCTACTACTCTTATTGGTTTGGATTTCTGGGTTTTCGGCTTACTTAGAATACGTACGCCTTGAGACGTTCGTAGTTTAAGTGCCGGTCATGTTCCGTACTTTCGGGTCGTGACAAAGTTGGTATCAGAGCGTTAGGTTTTACCTTCGGAGCCTAGGATGACCCTTGGTTGATGGAATAGGTGACTAAAGTAGAGTGACGTACCGTTGGTATGTTCCGCGGCATATTTACGATACGCTACTCCACTTAAGAAGCCTTAGGATGTACATTTCTTTGCTCAGTATTATATTCATTCCGATCTAGCGTCATCAGTAGCAGTTATGGTTTTGCTGCCATGATTACGGGCAGGGAGAGCTACAGATAGAGTTGCGGTCAGCACGAGCTCGTCACGAACGAGGACTGACCAGGGCGAAATTCCGGCAACACACGATTGCAGAGATGTGTCTTTTTACTGTGTTTCCGCGCCACGAGCGTTTGGCGGATCGATTTTATGAGGTTACTCGGATGTGCTGATCGATACTAGAGGATGAGCCAATGATAGAGGCCAGCCAGATTTTGATGACCGTTGGTGTGTTGCTTATTCATGATGATCGAGGTACTGTTCAGCGTGCAGACGAGCGAGCCAGTTAATGCAGCGAACGACGAGATATTGCCCCAGATGCTGGAATTAGTGCAGAACGAGTTGTACTAAGAGATGATAGAAGGTCGCTAGTCATCGAGGATGAATGACTAGGACATGTGGATCGTTCGCCTACCCCGATGCGAGGTCATCAGATAAATTGATTCCAGCTAGAGACGACTTCACGCGGAGACGTTGGGAGTCGACAGAGACGATCGAATGTCAGAAACCTATTATTCCAAGTTTAAAATAGTCGGAAAGACATGCAGGCAATTCTATGGTCCCTCTAGAAGAATGAAACCCTAACTCGACTTAATGACCGTGTGAAAGCCTTTGAACCTTCGGGTTTGCGGCAGTTCCACGGCGCCATTAGTGAGGCTTGAGTTTGCCCTTCTACGGCTGGACCACCGATGCTGTGGTATGTACTCGATACTATTATATTGCACCCAAGATGTTGAGCTCTTGGGGGATTATGAGGTTTTGACGACTCGATTGGATGGCTCGACTTAATTCGGATGCTAGGTGGTGAGATGCATTTCTTGGGAGACTCCCGATATGAGGATAGCCGTTGGAGCTCAGTCCATGCAGCCACGACGAGACGAGTCCGAAGCGGTCGACCTTAGAGAAAAGTGGAGTAAGCGGTGCGTACGAGATCTTGATAAGATGACGTTCTACTCCGCCGACATCAGAGATGTGATACGCATGCCGAGGCATTGTACTTGGATATACCTTCCAGAAGGAGTCGCGATGAGTATGCAGCGGTTTCGGAACAAGAAGAAGATATAGTAAAGGACGATGACTCCCGGACAGTTGGCAGAGATGAGACTAGAAGAGACCTTGAGTAGGATTCCTTTCAGGACAATGCTGCAATGATATTTGCACCCAGGATCAGATGTGTCACGTGCATTTAGAGAGCCAGAGGCCGACTCCAGTGACATGTTGCTTTACGAGTGGTCGTGCGGATTGACCGAGAGATGACCAGAAAAGTGCCAAAACGGAATCGTCCCCGTTAGCATACCTGACAGGGCCGATGAGCCGGTGGATCGTGAGATTGGTAATTCACAGTGAAGACCTTGACCCAGGAGTGGTCATTGTTACGCACACCAGCAGGCCAGAGTTCATGATCATTGACGAGACGTCCCACTAGTGACCGCGACAGTTGGCCCGAGATTCTTAGAGGATGCACTTGAGCGGTACTATTCCGCCATTATTGATTTCGATGTTTTGGGTGATTTATTCGCATGATTTGATTTTGATGATTGAGGATTTACGATCCTTGCACAGTGTTGCACTTGATATCGTTTTCGTGCTTGGGTTTCACATGTTTGTGATGTTACGG
This sequence comes from Agapanthus africanus, assembly GCA_030015575.1. Taxonomy (NCBI): domain Eukaryota; kingdom Viridiplantae; phylum Streptophyta; class Magnoliopsida; order Asparagales; family Amaryllidaceae; genus Agapanthus; species Agapanthus africanus. The sequence continues at coordinate 757,011,800 of CM057339.1, forward strand.
TTTTAGACATTTGAGTTGGTTTTGTGCGTATGCACGCACACGATTTGGTTCCTGCACTCTGTATAGTTTATATATGCCTGCAGTGCAGTGATACGCCTTTTGTGCACTTAGATGCATTGGACTTTGATTTCGATGGTGATGTTCGATATTTGTTTTGTGCACCTTGTGCACCTGATTTGATTTTGCGCATGTTCGGCACTTGGTATTGGATTTCATGATTTCGTGCACGATGGATGCACCTGATTTGGATTTTCGCGCATGTTGGGCGCATATTTTGAAGTGTGATTTTGGTGCACACCAGATGCACTAAATCGAGATTTTTCGTGCATGTCAGATGCACCTGATTTTGCTGTCAGGCACACATGTTGCTTACGACAGATGTTTCGTGCACACCCGATGCACTTAGATGTTGTTTCTGTGCATATGTATGGCACATGTTTGGATTTTGATTTCCGTGCGCACAAGACGCGCGTAGTATTCATACGCGTATTTTGGGATTGATTTTTCTTATAGAGCAGTACGTTTTTATGATATTGCTATGTGTTTTCGTACTGAGCAGGACTAGTCAGAGGACAGTACCTGAATATATTTTACATGTATAGTTTCGAGTTATATCATATTGGTTTTGCTTTGGATTTGGTATTGATGTCTTCCCCATGACTCCGATGATTGCGGGATGCTTGACGGAGTTCTGATTTGAGTTATATGCTCATTTTTCATGCGCATGCGTTGCGCTACGATTTGTTTTATGTATTTATGATTTCGGAGCCCCGGCGATTTGATGGTTTTGGCTGAACTATTTTAGTATTTGGGGGAAGTTTTAATTTAAATTCGGGGACCGAATTTCTTTAAGGGGGGAATATTGTAACGTTTTGAAAATCGTTTCGGTGAAATTTCGAAAAAAACGGTAAAATAAGGGGGTTTTCTGTAAAAAATCAAAATGCAAATATCTTTATTATAAAATTAAATATACATATTCTAGCTATGTAATTACTGGTATTTGGTGTTTATTGAGCCACTGGTGAAATTTCAAATTTTCTGAAAAAAATATTATTTTAATATTATTTTAAGCCGGTAAGAAAATACATTAAATTAGCGATAAATACAAATTTAAATAGGCTAATTTTAATATTTAAAATCATGTTAATTAAAATCTAGTTGTAATATAAATTTTTAGTATTTTATTTCAAGTTTTAATGGGTTTTTATTATGGAGAATAAAAAAATAATTAATTTAAGCTAAAACTTGCAATTTTGAGCTTGTGGGGGGTCTTTTTGCATAGAATTTCTTTGTAAAATCTCTCTCACTCATTCCTCTCCATCATGGCCGGCCCCACCACTGCTGGAACAGCCCACTCCCCCCCTCATTTTTGTTTTCATCTCATTTTAAAAGTTCAATATGATAAGGATTAAAATATAGTAATTGGAGTATGTGTTGTTGTTGTTTGTGTGGTCTTTTGACTTTGTGAAACTTTCCCCAACTCCCCACACCCTCTCTCCTCTCCCCACCTGCATTTGGCCGAGCCCCCTCCCATTTAGAACATCCCTCACTTCTTCATCTCACTTTCTCTTCAAAAAAATCCAAAAAAATGCTTAAAAATCCACAAAATTTCAAAATCAAAATCCAACTCCTACCCATTTCTCATTAACCATTCTAGCATGAATCTAGGGATCAAAATGGCATTTTAGGAGGCTAGATCTTGAGCTTGATCTCATCATGGGAGGTATAATCTCATGCTTTTGTTAAAATTTGTTATCTAGTTGCTTTAATCTAAGTTAACTAAGTGCTTAATTAGGTTTTGATGAGTTTAATTGCATGATTAAAGATTTCAAGTTAGGGTTTTGTTGTGGAAATGGGTTATGATAAATTGTGCATGGTTTTGTGTTGTGGATTAACATCTTAAGTTTTATAGAAAGCTAATTTAGTTGTTAATTCCAAACCATTACTTATAAAATGCCCTAATTAAGTTATTTTGCTAACTAGAGTTTTGGAAAATTATTAAATGCTTTAGATTAAATTATAATTATGGTTTCATGTCATTATAGATAATATATTGAGTGGTTTAATGCTTTTAGTTCATGAAAATCCTAGCTAAATTGTTGTTTGTGCATTTTTGCTATAAATTGTTAAAAAATTGGGTATTTTGTAAACTAGAATTTTGGGGTTAATGGAATTTAATGAGATTAAATTATGGAAATTATTTTTATGATTTATTTAAGATATTTAATAAGTATTATGGCCACTAGATTTGTTTAAACATCATGTTTTGTACAAAAACGGCGAATTGTGCTTGCTAGATTTTCAGAAAAATGACTTTTTAAGTGGAATTGGTGTTTTTGTGAATTTTAACCTATTTTATATTAAAATTAGTGTTCGTGAATGTGCAAATGAGTGTATTTGGGTTTTTCTCGATGATTTGGCATTTGTACGCCGACGTCGAGGGTTTTTGGGTTGATTTGTGAAAGCAACCATAGGTTTTGACCTATGTGGGATTCGTGCGTCGTTTTGGTCATGAGTCGGATTTTAATACGATACGGTGCGTTATGATATATAGGTACCCCATGTGGACTTCAAGACGACAAGCAAGCGCGTGGCGACGTCGGCACCGGCGAACGAGGACCAGGTGAGTAGATTTATATCTACGGGGAGAAGTCGGGTGGATGGCGTATAGCACCCCCGCAGTTCGTGGTGATGTATACGAATACGTATACACACAGATATTGATTATATGTTGTTGAGATTATTGATGATAAGATGGATATTTGGTATTTTTGGATTGGTTTAGTGTAGTTGCGAAACCCTAGAGTAGTGGTCGCACTCACACACGCACACACACACATACTTGCATACATTCTTTCTTTTATATGTGCGTATATGGGAGTATATATTTATGTGTTCATATGGATATGGGACTATGTGTTCATATACTGGATTTGAGGATAGTATTTGGAATTTGAGATGAGTCGATGATATTGGGCTTGAGGCCAGAAGATCGGTGATGTGATTTGGTTCGTATTGAGATGCGACATGATGTTTTAGCGGGTCTTTTGACGTAGCAATTCTTACACCTGTATGCATACTTAGGCGGTATCAGTATTGTACTAGACGTAGGACATTATGCCGGATCATGATATTTGATAAAGAAGATACCAGATGAATAGTGTGATTGAATGTGATATTAACCCGTACCCAGATTTGGGGATGCCGTACGACGGATTTACGTACGAGCTATATTTTGATGATTGATCCGCACTCTTGACTTGGGATGTCTGATTATAGATATGGTATCAGATATGATATTATTGAGGCGGGATCACCGACTAATATATATACAGGTATGTATATGAATCGACTCAGATGTTAGGCAGTTTCCTTACCTGTAGTCCAGCTGGTTAGCTTAGACCTTTAGTTTAGTTTAGTTGTTAGATTAGATTCGATTCTTACCTATTTCAAAAACTAACGAATCGTGGGTATTTTAAAAGACAGCCCAAGGGATCCGTAACGTATCTTTTCATAAAAACACCGTAGCCTCTATTTTCAAAACCCCATGATTCGTGTTATTTCAAAAGGCACCATTTGTAGGACTTATATTATATTAATGCAGATTAGTTATAGTTGCGTCTAGTATTCAGCTCCCGCTCATTATTGTGGTTCGCTTCGCATCGCATGCTTGTATTATGTTTCATACTCCATTATTGATATCATGCTGTTAGGACACCAGCACCATTACCGATGATGCGTATGTACCACGTACACTTACTTGCCGGCTCACACACATCTTCATCGGTAATTGCCATATCACGTATACCTTAGAAATATTATTGCTTGACATAGCATGTTAGCTAATAGTTTAGACATTGTAGTTATTACCTGCTACTTCATGCATACTGTTATTCATTGTTATGCCGCATTCATGGATTCTCATGCATATATTCACTATTTTACGTGTTATTGAGGTTTTGGATTCGGATTCCATGAGATTTTCTGGATTTGGAGGAAAACCGCAAAAACATAAATAAACCTTTTCTCTCTTTTAAAATAAAAAGTGCGGTTTTCCCATGATGTATGAGTCGTCCACCATGAGTTTGCTGATGGATTTCGAGACCCGATTCGAGGAGTGGAGGAACCGTTTCGGGTACATGGTGGGCCCGGTGCGGTACCCTGGGGCAAGAGGAATGTGTTGTTAACGTTGAGCCCGGCAGGGGAGCACTACCGACCGGTGATATTACCCGACGCGTCGGATATCCGGAGGATACCGTCGTGGTCTTGAGATGGATGGTAGGGGCCGATCTGGATTGACGGCACCCTAGATATTGATTTTGAGATATTGAGGTACAGAGATTGTGATACAGAGATATCGAGATATTTGGACACTTGTTTTGTGTCGATGCTGGGCACTGTTTTATGCTGATTTCATTATGATACCTCATTTTAAAAATACAAAGGAAATCTCATTAAATTATGAAAACAGTTCTTCATTTACATGTATTCTATTTTCATGCATTCATACCTCATTCATATGATATATTGCTACCTGAGGCACTGACACGGGCACATGAGATTACACTCGGGTTAGATATTTACCCTAGCCTTGTTATAGGCTGCTGGTTATATATTTTTGAGGATATATTATGATCGTATGACCTAGGATTGCGTCATATATGCGATTTCTGTTCGTAGATGTTTTTCTATTCACGAGTTGGCAACTTACCCCCGTTGTGCCGCAGTTTCTTGCAGGTTTGCCGTACAGGTTTCATTACGGCTTGCGGGTATAGTTTCCTTCGGGTGATTTGCTAGTAGGTGGGTTCATTGGTATCGTACCCATCATATTACCTTGTATTATATTATTCAGTTGTATCTAGTAAATTCTATCAACCAAACATGTATTTATTTTTGAGATAGAGACCAGTGATATTATTCTTTCGACCTTAGAGTCGCGCGTCTATTTCTGCAGATTTCTTGTGGTTTTGAGTTTCCTTTGAGTTTTTGATCCTCGCCGTTGGTGTTGTATATTATATTGCTTGTGTGGTTGTGACCGTCGATTGACGAAGAGCTAGCTCCCGCTTGGAGATGCCTTTTATTGATTTCGTATACTATTCATGTTGTATCCCGTTTGGGAGCCAGTATTTACAAAGGAGACTCTGCCGAAATTTTCAGAAAATACTTGATGTTTTTAAAAACCGCATAATTCGGCTTATGCTATTAAAACTTCTGGATTTAAATTGGTTTTCCTACTCTCTACTACTCTTATTGGTTTGGATTTCTGGGTTTTCGGCTTACTTAGAATACGTACGCCTTGAGACGTTCGTAGTTTAAGTGCCGGTCATGTTCCGTACTTTCGGGTCGTGACAGGTTACCTCGGGGTTTGTGCCATTGGTTTGGATTAGGTTAAGGATTCTATTTTAATACCTTGTTTCAGTTGCAACATTGCGTAAACATGTGTGAAGCTCGTGCAAACTTTTGGGCTTCCAAAACGTTAAAAAGAATTGAGGCTGATAGAATTCGAACACACAGGTTAAGAAATATCAATGGAGAGGCTTAACCAATAGGTTATAAAGAGTTTCTTGTACATTAATTATCAAGAATAACTTATAATTTGAAACCAGAACAAAAAATACGACCTCTTTTATTAATTAAAGCAAAGGAGACGGTACAAAAAATTTAGGGTCGTTAGACAGCATGAATCTTTAATTTGTGTATTGTTCACATTATAATATTGCAATTCATACGCCCCATTTTTGTGCAATTTATAAGTAAACAGGTGCTTTTGACGATCGTTTGTTACATGATACAGGATACAGACTTTTGAAGCAAATACAGTGAAAAAGACAAAGATGATACAGGAAATAGACTTTTGACCAACCAGCACACTGATCCTACTCAAGCCGAGACGAACGTCAAGTGAAACGGTCAAAAAGATCCTTACGAGTTTCACTGAGAATCTGAAGAATAACAAAAAGCCCAACAGAGAAAAGCACAGTGAAAACAGAGAGCCCAAGACAAGATCAACCAAGCACAGAAAGTTGGAGGCCCAACACCACCATAGGGCCGCGGATCCGCGGCCCAAGCCAGTATATGCCGCGGATCCGCGGCCGTCTAGTACCCGGGTCGGTGGAAAATTCTTCTGTTGCTGAGACGGTTCTGGTGTTGTGATTTTTAGGGGGTAAATCAGTAAAGTCATGTCTACAAGAGTCTGTAACCCTAGCTTCACTAGTTACTTATAAATTGTAATCTAGATCTAAAAAAATGTATGCCTCTTTATAATCAATAAAAGTGAGATTTGTTGAAGAATTCAGAGCATCATCTTTTCTTGTAAGTCTTAGTTTAATTTAATTCTTGCCTTAGTATAATCTTTTACTTGCCCTAGTTATTTAATTTTTGCTCTAGTGTAATCCTCCTTAATCTGCACCAAGTAGTTAACCTTTAAAACATAAACATAAAAATGTCTCTTTGCAACAATTCCCTAATGAGCGAGTAAAATCCTCGCTCGTTAGGGTTAGGAACAAGGGAGTAAGTGAGAGATGGATGTCTCTCACCTCCTTCAATGCCAACTTATTTTTAAAACGAAATCTTCATGCATTCATATACGATCCGCCCCCTACGGCACCCTACCTACAAGGTAACGGTGAACCTTAGTATAAAAGGCCGGACTTATATGACATCCATGAAGATCACATCAATTAATAGGAAAGGACGGACAAGGATCTAGAGGAAGAAACTTTGTTTCTTCCCGATCATCCTAATCCCCTTTGCTAATAATTGTTGTGATATTTCTAAAAAGCTTAAATCATGGCATTGAAAGAGGTGAAAACATAGATCTCAACACCCCTACCTTCGACCTAACCCTAACGAGTCCTTTCTTATCACATAACTTCGTCTTTAAATTAATCGATAAAACCAAACAACGATTTGAATCAACTCGTTATAACACAAAATCAGAAACTAACACATCCCTGCGGATCGACCCGTACTCACCGGCTAGCTGCGAAGCGACGCTGTTTCTGATTACGGTAAACTACAAATTTTTGGAATAATCATGTATCCCATTATCTGGCTAAATCTACATGATCAAATGAACAAAGCAAGTAAAATGAACTGAAGAAACTAGGAGAGAGGTTCCCCTTTCTTTGATGGGTATAAAGTTGATTATGATGAGCCTTAGACGATTTACTGAACGTGTCAAACGCTAGTATATTAATATAATAATTTGGAAAAGAGAAAACATAGAAGATGTGGGAATTTCCTCCTATGGCGTCGAAAAAATACACCATCCCTCATTTTTTTCGACGATCGGCACCCACCATCTTCATCGTTATCATCTAAGATGTGGGTACACCAAATTTCATGTGATTCTACAACTTTTTCACCGTTGATTTAGTGGGTTCAAAATTAACAGTTTACCGACAATAGAACTTTTTACATTGCTAAATCAACGGTGAAAAGGTTGTAGAATTACATGAAATTTGGTGTACCCGCATCTTAGATGATAACGATGAAGATGGTGGTTGCTGATCTGCGAAAAGAATAAGGGAGGGTGTATTTTTTCGACGCCGTAGAAGGAAATTCCCTCCTATGGCATCTTTCCTCCATTATATATATATATATATATATAGAGAGAGAGAGAGAGAGAGCCCTTATATGGGTTTTTCGGTTATGCGGCGCAAAAAAATTCACCCTCCACCATTTTTTCCGACGATCGGCCTTCGTCATCATCATGTTTATCATCTAAGATGTTGAAACACCAAATTTCATGTGAATCCATCACGTTTTCACTGTTAATTTAGTGGGTGCAAATTTAACGGTTTACCGACATTAAAACTTTTATATTACTAAATCTACGGTGAAAAGGTGTTGGAATCACATGAAACTTGGTGTATCCAGATGATAAAGATGATGATGATGTGTGCCGATCGTCGAATAAATGATGGAGGCTGTAGTTTTTTGATGCCACCTAACAAAAAAGCCTCTTAGGATCTCTTTCCTATATTATTCTCATCTATATATATATAAAACTCAACACCTTCATTGAAAAACTTTAAGCTAGATTTGGTTACAATAGAGACTTTGATAGTGCTCACTAAGAGCATACGACAACAAAATAGAGGAGGAGTTTTGATGGGAGCAAATCCAATAATTAGTTGAACCACATGCTGTGAATCTTCCCCTCCGATACGTATCGTCGAGGGGAAAATCCGGTCTTTAACGTTCGAGCACGTAAAACATCAATCCATAAGAAAAAGTAATCAACACAGAGTTTTTAACATGGTTCGACCAACGGCCTACTCCACGGGGCAAACATGAGGATTCTATTGATATAAGAAATAGTACATCCGATACCTTATCATCTCTTTAATTTGATCATCTAAAACAATAGTATCTCTCAAATCTAGATTAGACCCCTAATCTCTCAATGAAGATAAAACATATGAGATCTCACACATCTCAATTTCTCTCTCACATCTTCTCATCTCCCCTTCCCCCATCACTTGTCTCATAAGAGAGGGGGCTTACAAACCCTCAACTCTAGTGTCATGCCCCGCTTTCCAAAATATGGAATATGGAGAGTAACGAAGGCCAGCCATGCTACCTACTGTAAGGAAAGATTCTTCCGTCGTCAGATTAAGACTCTCTAGCTAAACTTGTCAATGAAAATCTCCAAATAAAAATACTAACAACATGTTGCATAGATAACGAGTACTACCAATATGGATCGACAAGATAATAATAGATTCAAATAAAGATCCAAATAACAATAGGTCCAAAACCATAGAGTCAAATTAAATTAATACATGATCTGAAAAAAAAGATACCCCCTCCGTCACTTTTTACTTGACGTTTTGGAGAGAAAAAGTGTCCCACTTTACTTGAAGTTTTGGAATAATTAGAAAATCATTAATGATAAAGATATCAATAAATGATATAATACCAAAAATAGCCTAGAAAATTACTAATGGTGATTCTATATCATTAATGCTTTCCAAAATAGTTGAGGGAAGAAATTGTATGATTTTTTTAGTGGTGATGTGGCAATAGATTAATTGTTGATATTAAGAAAGTGATAATCTTTTCTTTAATCGGTATGCATTCCTCTAAAATGTCAAGTAAAAAGGGACAGATGAAGTACATAACTCTTAGTCCCACGAGGGGTACACATACTAAATGCGAACCTAAATAAAAGAAACATACGTCAACCACTGATCTTCAACAAGCTCCTGAAAATCACGCTGATCCTGCTCTGCTGATAGATCTGTCTCCAAACATGATGTGGCAAATCTCAAGGGTGTAAGAACAGCCAACAAGTACTCAACGGAATAATGTGTAATAGCATGCTAAGAAAAAGTGTAGTGTAAAGCCCGCGTACACAAGCAAGTATGAATATAGCAATGATAAAAGTAAACATGTCAAGTAAATTCTAAATGTCACTACAAGGGTAATCTAACTTATCATGAATTCAAGCATGAGCGTCAACCACCGCAGGAGTATTCCCAACCCAAGGGTAAGCCCTGGAGGCACGAAAATACGGGCTCAAAGTGTCGTGTAATGGAATGTACCATTCCCGCCCGGTACTACAACATAATGTAATGAAATTGGTTCCGTTCCTGCCCGGTCTCCCCAGCATAATGTCAAGTAAAAGATTGATATTGTTCCCCGCCCGGTCTTCCCAGCATATTGTCATGTAAAGGATTGATACCGTTTCCCTCCCGATCTCCCTTGCATATTGTCATGTAATGGTTTGGAACCGTTCCTGTCCGGTAACCCCAGCATATTGTCATGTAATGGTTTGGTACCATTACCGCTCGGTAACCCCAGCATAATATCATGTAATGGTTTAAACCGGCAATGGAAATCCCGAGATTCCGTTGACCAAACTCACTCTTAAACTAGCCCAATCAGCCCACGTTTATACTTTTATATAACAACATTAAAACCCAATCACAAAATATGAATGTTGACTAGACAAGTTCTGCAATCGATTCACGAGTAATCACAATAATGTAATGAGTAGGAAAGCATGTAAACATGAGTAATTGTTTCAGTTATGTGGTTCAGCATTCCAGTCGGTGATTGCATTTTAATGTCAATAACAGTGATCACGAATAGGCATAGCATGTCAAGGGTGTGTCCAACATGATGATAATAACAAGAATCATGTCATAGCAATATCATGAGCGGGTCATCAGAAATCATATAAGCATGTCAAGGGTTTCTTATGCATATCAAGGATAACACGTACTAATAGGATTGCAATAATAACAATAATAAGACCGTGCATGACTCATACAAACATGGTAATTGGTTGCGGTATTTAATCGAACACAAGATATACATGATATTAAAAGTTTCTTAATGGGTGTACTATGATCCTTAGGTTTTCCGTTAAATACACAAAACGTGAGTTTCCTACGAAATCACAATTCCTGATACCAAGATCTTATCTTTTCTTTCATTTCAAGTTAATAAATTAAATCAAGATGTTTTACCGATGTTGCATCGATAAAGAGACAATGAGCAAGAGCACTTGCCTTATAGTGATTTGCTCGTAGGATCTTGAAGATGGATGAGGACGATGAACGATCTCTATCCTTGCGCTTGGATCGATGTGCTTGGATCGATAAGTTTAGATACTTCCACGAAGAAGATGGTATTGATGTCGATGATGTTGGGTTTGCTCGAGTTTGGTGTGGAGATGAGAGATGAGAAAGGTAGGTTTTTAGAAAAGAGAACTAGGGTTTTCAGAGAGGAAGGAGACCGCCAATATTAGGGTTTTCTCAAGTTTATTCGTGGATTTATATAGAGACAAGTTCGGTTACAAATAAAAGCCCAATTGAAAATCAGAAATTTCGATCAGATCGAGTTTGAGCCGGCTCAAAGTAATGTTAAGCTGTCTCAACAAGATAAAGAATAAAATAATTGGTTCAGGAGAGTTTTTGGACCTATGAGCCGGCTAAATATGGTCATGAGCCTTCTCAAGGAGTTTTTTTGAGCCGGCTCAAGCAAATGTTGAGTCGTCTCATACCCACAGAGAAAACAAGGAACTTGAAGGGAACTTCTATGGACCTATGAGCCGGTTCAAGAAATGTCTGAGCTGTCTCAAAAGTGTTGAGCAGCTTAATACCCATCTCAAACATCCAGAGAGGAAATAAACATTGGAATTGAATCTTGAGCCGTCTCAAGAAATGTTGAGCCGGTTCAAGCACTGATATTTGCTGATATCAGATCAGATATTGTTCGAAACACTGTATAAGGACATGGAATCAAGGAAATACGTTCAAACACATATTTTATTAGGAATTAAAGGTACATGGTGTTACATCCTACCCACCATACAAGAAATTTCGTTCTCGAAATTAAAAGAAAGATTAAGGAAACAAATGGGGGTACTTTTGATGGATTTCGTTTTCACGCTCCCAAGTGGATTCTCCACGTCAGCGTCCGCCCCAAGACACAAGGACTAAGGGAATAACCTTGTTCTTCAACACTTTCTCTCTACGGTTCATGATAGCTGTAGGTTGCTCCTTATATGAGAGATCAGTTCTCAAGGTCAATTCGGAGTGATCAAGTACATGGCTGTTGTCTCGAATGTACCGACGTAGCTGAGAAACATGGAATACGTCGTGAACACCTGCTAAGGAAGGAGGTAAAGCCAAATGATAGGCCACCTCACTGACACGCTTCACAAGATCGAAGGGTCTGATGAATCGGGGACTTAGTTTCCTACGACTACCGAATCTAATCACCCCTCTCGTCGGCGAAATCTTAAGGAACACGTGGTCACCAACCTCGAACTCAAGCGGTCTTCTACTAGCATCTGCTCAACTCTTCTGGCGATCTTGAGCAGCCTTGATATGGTTTTTGATCAGTTGCACCTTATCAACGGTCTGAACTATGAGCTCGGGTCCTAACAATTTTCTCTCTCCCACATCATCCCAGCAAATTGGTGAGCGACACTTCCGTCCATAAAGCGTCTCGAATGGGGACATCTGTATACTTTCCTGATAACTGTTATTATAGAAGAATTTTACCAAGTGTAGATGATCCTCCCACGATCTCTTGAAATCCAACATACAAGCTCTCAACATATCCTCTAGTATTTGTATGGTGTGCTCAGATTATCCGTCAGTCTGTGGGTGATAAGACATACTGTAATTGAGGCGTGTGTCCAAATTTTCTTGCAAACTTCTCCAAAACTATGAGAGAAATCTATTGTCTTTTTCTGATACGATACCGACGGGCACTCCATACAGCCTCATAATCTCCTACATGTATTTCTCTGCCAAAGTCTCCGTCGATTGTCCCACTCAAAATGGTAGAAGGTGAGCCGCCTTTGTGAGGCGATCGATAATGACCCAAATTGCATTATTGCTCTTAGGACTCCACGGTAAAGCCGTCAAGAAGTCCACAGTGATGTGTTCCCATTTCCACTTAGGAATAGGAAGAGGTTGCAGAAGACTGGCCACTCTTATGATGTTCGGCCTTCACCTGCTGACACACTAAGCATTTCGACACATAGTGGGCGATATCCCTCTTCATGCCATTCCACCAAAAATGCTGCCTCAAGTCTCTGTACATCTTGGTGCTTTCTAGGTGCACCGAATAAACTAAACCGTGCACTTCTTTCAAAACTTATTTTCAAACCTCTCCCTTCGGTAAACACAACCGACTACCAAATCTTAAAAAAACATCTTCGTGTATTAATAAATCTATTCTCAATCCGGCCTCTATCCGGCCTCGAATCTTCTGTAACTGTGGGGTCACTATCTTATGCCGTCTTAATACGATCTACAAGAGAGGATAGCACCTGTAGCTGCCAATATTGCCCGTAGGTTCACAGTTTCACCACTTCCAAATCAAGTCTTTGAAAATCATTTAAAATCTCCTTCCGACACGTCAACATCATAGCCGCTGGTCTCCGAATGAGAGCGTCGGGTATGACATTTACTTTACCGGGGTGATATTGCAAATCAAGGTCATAATCGGCCATAAACTTTGTTGGATATAGTGACCTCAAGGTAATTATTGTAATTGCAGTCAGGCAATTATGATAATTGAGGGATGACCTATATGGGTAGAACAGTCTTGTTTGAGATGATTGTATGCTATCTAGTTTTTCTTTATCATTGATGTGTATACGTTTTACTGGTTATTACGTGTCGCTAATACATATGTATAAAGCCCGTTGGATTCTTGCTTGACTATCAGCATTATGATGGCGATCATATACGTGAGAGCTGGGTAGTCCATAAGCACATTGTTCGCACTTATTTGAAAAAGAAAAATATCAAGTGCACACTTATAATAAAATGACTAAAGGCACTTGCGCAAGTGTTAAGTGCGCCTATGGAAAATAAGTAGCGATGATGATGTGTGCACCAATATACATGCGCATATGAAAGCTAATGCATGAGATAGGCAGCAACACATGCGCAGCACGTGTGCGCATCATTGCCATGTGCACTAGAAGCCAAGAAAGCATGCGGTTCTGTTCAATATTGTTACAAGATCTAAATATTTGTTGAGAAGGAAAATCTTCTGTTATTGATCAAATCAATCTTGGATCAAGATCCAATGGTGTGCAGGGCCTCCAAAGTGATATGAATCAATTTAAACTTAATCTGAAATCAAATTAAAATCAATTAAATCTCTAACTAATTGCAACAAATCGTATGGAACCTCTACTATAAATAGAGATCTAAAAGATAATTCTAGGAGATGGATAATTCTCAGGAGATTCATAATTTTCAAGAGAGCCACCAGCAAGCAAGTGCACACTCTTCTCAACAAAGAACAATTTCACATTTTTCGATTTCTTTTATAAACAAGGTAAAAAGAAGAAGAAGAAAAAGAGAAAAATATCGTCCTTCGATAACTGAAGCGTTGGCTTTATGATAAAAACGTTGTCTTTTTGTTGAATCTTTTAATTCATTATATAAAAGATTGAAAGATCTTACGGTTGATCTCTCTCATATAAAAGTTCATACTTTTATGAGATATCGATCTTAAGATCTAAGACTCTCATCAATGGAGGTTTCGACACACAGATAATAAAAAATAGAAGCTTTTGCTTCTCTTTAATATTGATCCTTTATGAAAAATCATAACCTTTCATGAAAAATAGATGTGCACTATAGATACTTAAATAACAGAAACCTTTAACTTCTTTTTGAAAGCCATCGCTTTCTGATGAACAGTGCGCATCTATCCTTAGATCACACTTAAAAGAAGATTGCCTATACAGAAGTGTGCATATGAGCACTTAAGAAAATAACGATGCCTAAAAATAATAATAATAATAAATAATGATGCCTTTAGAAAGGTGCACATCATGTGATATGCACGTGTGCGCAAATGGAAATATGAACTTCTCAATACGTGCGCACCTATATATACGCAGATGTGAATTTGACCTGATAAGAAGTGCACAACCACGTGATATACACGTGTACAATCCCCTTGAATGCAGCAAGTGTGCATCATATGTAATGCACATGCGCATGTGCACACTTGGACCGACAAACTTTTGCTTGATTACTTAATTAGAATAAATTAAGTATAAAAGTTTTTGCTTCTAATATGTGATCCTATGATCAAATAAAACATATTTTCTAAGTAGATCTTAATCTAAAACAAGATTAACGATCCTTCCATATTACCTAAGTTGATCTTAGTCTCATATACGACTAACGATCCTTAATCCAAATCACCTAAGTGGATCTTAGTCCCAAATATGACCAACGATCCTTAGATCAAACCCAAGTATCTCGTGAACTGATGGACCTCATTTATATGAGATATGCGAGCTAAGTTCAACCCCAAATCTATTATATACAGATTTGGACTAATCTACGCCCTACGGGTGACGATATATATTAGTCTCCGTACACAATCCAAGGGCAACCCAAAATAAACAAACCATAACACGACACAAAGTGATATATCTAGAGTAAAGAAAGTTGTTATCGTTTGGAAATAACGTAATTAACTGCAGGGGCTTGTGCCTGCAGGGAAAAGAATCCCCACAATCAAAAACCCTTCAACTATGAGGGGGAATATGAAAGTTCAGCTACACTCCCATCCATCCAAACCTCCGATATACGGTACCATAAATTAACTTGGTATCTTCGGAGAGGTGGATGGATATATTCCATATAGCATCTGCCCTCGTATTCAGGCTGGACGTGCTCCCCGCACCTGAGACCCGATTTCTGGCTGTAAACAGATTTTGGCATGCACGGTGGGACCCTTTTCTCTTTCCACTCCACACTTTGTGTGTCGTGTTTCGCAAACGAAATCGCGATAGCTTATGTTTATGTTGCCTCTGGATGTTAGGATACCAAAGTAGGTGTTTCACCTCTATGCAGATCAATGGCCTTAATCTGCAATACCTGCAACTCAAGCTCCACCCCATCTGAAGGGATGTTGAAGCCCATCTTCTGCCTTCCAGCTCCTCAAGACATGATTAGGGTATTCTTCGGGACCATACCCGCAACTGCTACATTTGGTGCATCAACGCTGAAGGATGAAGCTGAGAAGAAGTAAGTTTTCGATAGGCTGGCGACTACTGCTGCAGGCCCCTTCAAAAAGCCTATGATCCCGAAGAAGTCAGTCTTCAAACGACTGGTATTTTCAGTGCCTGCTATCCTTGAGGCTCCAAAGAATGCTAATCCTCTAAGGCAGTCAGTTTTCCATAGGCTGACACCCTAGGTCACCGTTGCTGCTATGCCAAGACAGTCGGTTTTTAGATGACTGTCACCAGCTGAGATCCAAGATAAAAACAAGGGGCGGATTCTAGAGGCCCCCAAAGCTAAAGAGACTCCTGTCACAAGGGCTGCTCAACGTCGATACTAGCACCGAGTGAGGCAGGCTGGGGGAAGTTCCCCATCTGGGATGACTCCACCGTTGCCGACTATACACGCTGCTGTTCCAACCGGGAGTAGTTTCGAACCGTTGATGAGGGTCAAACGTAACTTTCTTACTGCAATACTGAAGAAGTCTCCACCTCCTGCGAAGAAGTCAAGCGAGCCGAAGCCGGCCCATTCAATGAAGCGACTTTCCTCAACCATACGTAGGGTCTGGAAGAAGTACAGGCGTCCGTCATCAATAAGGATTACTCTCCCTAGTCTAAGAAAGAGAAAAGTGATGCTGCCAACTCTTCTCCCAAGCTGAAGGTGTCTCCTCCTACAGTCACTCCTTCAAAGATAGTTCCTCATACATCAACTTTTTATAAGTGTTATTGATATATGCCCTAGAGCCTATTATTGTATAGTACTAGTTTGTATATTACATTTTGGAAGCTTGGGATATACACGGATTTTTTGACAGTCTTGCTCAATATGGTAGTATGCTATTTGGTTTGTTTCTATCTTAATATGTGTATACGTTTCTTTTAGCGTATCGCTAATACATATTGGTATAGCCCTTATGATCTTTGCTTGACTACCAGTGTTGTGATGGCAGTCACACTAGTGGAGGCTGGGTAGTCTATAAGTACATCCTTATACAGATCCCTAGTCGTAGGATTATCGAGACAGGGTATCGATACTCCAGAGTAGACTAGTGTATATGCTTCTCATCCCAGCAGGGGAGATGGTATGTCCCACAGCCATTAATACGTCGTACTAGAGATAGTATGTAGGTGCTTATTGGGTTATGAGTTATACTGGACAGACTCATAGGTAACTGCTGGTTTGTACTATACCTATCGTCAGGTAGCAATTCACAGGTGACATGAGTACAACGTGGTCCGTTGACTTAACACTGCTACCTCGCCTCGAGTGTGTTCCCACTGTTCTTAGATTACTACCTTATCACTGTTAGTTATATGTGTGCCCTAGAGGCCATTACTGTACATACGATGTATATTGTAGTGGATGCTTGGACATATATAGGGAGGACTTTCTTGCTCGACATGATAGTACGCTATCTGGTTGTACTTTATCTAAACATGTACTCCGATTGTCTCTTTTGTTACATGTTGATAAAGCCCTTAGGATTTGTACTCGACTACTGGGACTATGATGAGATCATACTAGTGGGGCCATAGTAGTCTATAAGTACATCCTATAACTGTTCCTAGTCGAGGGTGTGTCGAGACAGGGCATCGATACACCAGAGTAGACTAGCGTATACGCATCTTGACCCATATGATGGGCGATGGATGATCCCATATCCATCGGTGTTTGACATCAAGGATGGTGTACGGGTGCTCAGTGGAGACTGGGTACACTGAACGGACTCGCTGAGAACTCCTAGATGGTATATATACCTATTGTCAGATAGTAGTTCTCTGGTGACACTTGTACAGGTTAGTCTGTAGACCCGAGATCGTCATAGAGTCTTGTGTGGTTCCCACTGTGCTTTGATTTCCTCCCTACCACGGCTCTACTGAGTCGTGCAAACAGGTGGATTTTGGGTACAGTCCCGAATCATATGGAGACAGTGAGCGATAGGAGGGGTTTCGTCTCTCCCGGTATGGGGAGTTGATGTCGCGCTATGTTTGATCGGCTATAACACCTAAATCCCTGGCCAGGGTTCTCGAGGTTTACTGATAAGTGTTATCAGTAGTTCCTCGACCGGTTATGAGCCATAAATCAACATGACTTATAAAGTTACTGGGGTCTGACATTTACCACCCCTAGACTGAATATGCGACGTATCAGACGAAGAGACCGGACTGTACGGTAAGTGTTGCTTACAGGCTCGTAAGGGTTGTGATGAGTTCGCTCGTCGGCCACCTTTTTTGTCAATACCTGGTAGCCCGTTATGTATTGGCTTATACCTCTAACGTGCTAGTGGTTAAATCCACAACTAAGGTGTTGACGAGTCTTTAGAGTCCCCCACATTTAGTTACTCAAGTTTTCGGGCGAAAAGATGTAGAAAACCGTAAGTTGTTACGGCAGCCGTAAAGTGTTGCGGCAGGTTTTCGATTATGTTCGGTAATTGTTACAGGAATAATAATCGAAAGAATAATACTGGACGGATACCAGTATTATATTATTGGATTAATGGTATTCGTATTTTTCGGAATTCGGATACGGGTATACAGTATACGGTATACGGTATACGGAGGAGGGGTATTTTTGTAATTGTTACAAAATACCTTCTAGAAGATGCCACCTCATAATGACATAATTATGACATCATTTATTTTGTGAAAATAAATAAGTGAGGTGTAAATTAAAAGGTATAAGCATGATAACATGTTTGTTGAAGTGGATGTACTATTTAAAGCATGATACTTCTTTCATAATGCATGCTTTACTTAGTGCTAAATTCTTTTCTTTCTTTTTTCTATCATGCTTAAACTTTTTAATTATAAATGAAATTATTCTCTCCTCCATTTCTTCTTATAAATACCTTCACATGAGATGTGAAATCAAGGCATTCAATTCCTTAACAAAGTTATGATAAGTGTATCATAACAAGTTCATAAGAAGAGAGAAAGAAAAATGATGGTGATCATTCTTCCTAGCTTTAACCCTCACATGAGATGTGAATCAAAAGCTTAGGATTTCAAGTTAATCCAATACACATTCTACATCAAATCTTGGACGCGTCGGCTAGCCAACTTCGCGCCCGAGTTGCCTCGGCATTGAGGTGGGAGCCCGTAAAAAACGTAGGCGATGTGGTGCCCTTCCGGCGATGAGATGGAGACCGGACATTCCGCGGGACTTCGGGTGGATCATCGTGGACAAGGAAGGCTTCCATCGATCCGTTACAAACTCTCATAGTGCCAAGGAGTCACCGAGGAAGATCTACAAAGGTTGTAATCTTTCCTCTTAGTGATAGTTTTACAATTGCATGTGATGCTTATTTGTATGAATCCCTAAAACTTCTAGCTACGATTCTCGTCGGGGCTAGCTTAGCACCTCTAAAATTTTGATTATGGAATGTGTGATGCCACCGAACCCTTGACCAGGTGCTAGGCCATCCCAGCAGTGGTATCAGAGCCAAGCTAGAGCTTTAGGCGATGCGTAGGCGAAATTAAAAGTCCGATCGAACCACGAAACACCAATTTTGACAGCTTTTTGGAAATTTTTTGAAAATTGGATTTTTCCAAATTTAAAGGTCCTAAAAAAATCAGCAGGCAAATATAAGAATTACCATGTAAAAATTTTCGAACGATCTCTCTAAAGCGCCGCGGAAGGGCGGCCAAAACATGGTTTTGGCGGCGCTTTAGCGGCCGTACTGTAGCATCAGGGAAAATTTTTTTGTGCACAGTACCTGATAAATTCTTACTATGCCTCTGGAATGTTTAAAACTCACTCAAGTGTTGAGTGTTCTGGAGATAAATTGGTTTTGGTGATTCGATTGGAAAGGTTTAATTTTGTTCAGATTTTCAGATTTTTAGAACGTGTTAAAATGTTTGAACGAATATTAGAAACACAGTTTTTTCCCGTATTGGAAAAATTCCAAGTGTTGGATTTTTCCCTAGTTCGAAACTTTCGAAAAACGTGCAAGCGCATTTATGGACACTCTAGAAGAACATAACCATAACTCGATTATGTGACCGTCAAAACTATCACTGAACCTTAGGGTTTGTGGTAGTTTAGCGTTGCCACATGTGAGGCGTTGGTTTGGCCCTTCTACGGTTGGTCCATAAGGGGCTGTGGCATGTTCTAGAAACTTTTGAACTCGGCCCAAGTGTTGTGCAGTTTGGGAATTCTAGGGTGTTTTGTATATTCGATCGAAAAGTTTAACATTGTCTATTTATCTGAAATGTGATACAATATGTGGAATTCATATAGTTAGGCATGAAATACGAAGTATGTGATATTTCGAATTTATGATGTCTAAGGTGATTGTGAATTCCAAATGTTGTAGTTTTTCATTTTATTTTCTGTGACCGTAAGTGTAGTATGTGGTGTATCGCCGTTTTCGTTGCTATACGTCAACGACAATCGGGATACGCATACTTACTTACGTTGATGATATGAGATATTATGTGTTGCTGAAATATGTTGAGCAGGATTGTCGCGAATGAATAGCCGGGGGTTTTTATGTGAGATGTGAGTTTTTTTTTATTTTCATTCATGTATAAATCAATTGTATATTATTTACTTTTCCGCATTAGGATAGACCCAAGGAGGGGAGCACAAGTGACCGGGTTCTAGGGTTCAGTGGGAGGCCATCTCGAGGAGTCGAGACCGGGTCTCCTAAACTCTAGAATTGGCAGGGTCACTTGCCGCTCTCGTAGGGGTCTAAGGGTGTGGGCTTGGCTATTCATCACGACCGTGGAATCCGTATTTTCTATTGTTGGCTCGATACAAAATACGGACATCCTATATATCCTTTTATATGCTTCTGCTGTTGATATTCTGTAATGTGATTACTTAGTATCTGAGACGAATGGATTATTATTATATATATGATATATAATAAACGTTGCTTATGTTTTGTACCCGCGCTAGTCCAGCCCCCGCTCTGCCGTTAGTTAAGTAACCTAAAGGTGCATGACGGGGCCCAGTGGCAAATGCGGATGGCATAAGCGTACGTTCTATTTGCGTTTCTTTTCTGTGATGTTTAAGAAACATAAAAGATAGGAAACATAATTGATGGGACAACATTAATGTGATTAATGTTAAGAAAAAGAAACCTAATGATGTTGTAGAATCAAACTTTTTTGAAAAAGAGTAACTCTAGCTTTTGTTTTGCATAGTGGTATTGTTGAATATCCTGCACCTCATTCGATGAGGAAAGGGCCGAGATCCCTTCACCGGGAGTGACCCCTTTAACGAAACTGGAAAAAGTTACAAAGAACTCGAATTGATTTTATAGTTGATCTATTGTTGCTTTGCATCGTGGTATTTACATATCCAGCACTTTATTCGATAAGGAAAGAGCCGAGATCCCTTCACCGGGAGTGACCTCTTTAGCAAAATTAGAAAGATACTACAAAACCATTCGATATTTAAACTGGAGCTTAAACCACTCCTTCCCACTTGATTCTACAACGACATCAAGTTCAAAACGTTAAAGGTTTTCATAAAAACCATCCGTTGCCCTCCGTCATTTTAGGAAGCAGAGTACTTAGTATTCGTGCTACGTATGTCGACCATAGCCGAGGCGTAGTGTTCGGTAGCTAAGTGATGAATTCCTACAAAGCATATGATGCGATTAATTAGGACATTCATGTGATTATGTTGATCATAGTCAAGGGTCATATGGGTGGGTCTAGTTAATCACGAAATGACGGGCAGAACTTGACTAGTACTTATGATATGTTGATCATAGTCAAGGTCATAAGGATTAGGGGTAGAAACCATATCGGGAATTTCAAGAGTTGAAATTTGCAATGAGATTGCATACCTTCTATATGATAATTGGATCCCGATCTCACTGCGAGTAAGAGTTACTCCTGGGAAAGTTTTACACAAAACAATTTGATGAAATTATAGGGTGTAATTATGCCCGGCTAATCTTACCTTTTAGGGTTTGAAGGAGGATTTGATAAAAACAGTGGGAGACATCTGGGTTAGATAAATAACCAATCTAATCTTGCAAGAGCATACGCTAAAGTGTTTACTTCTATCTCTCTCTCAAGATAGTGACCATATCATGCTTTAATCGAGATAATAAATACGGATATATTGACTGAACCCGCTTGTTATATTGAGCTGGAGAACGTTGGTCCCGCTCCGACCTATAATTGTTATAAGACAGAGCAGGAAATAGGGAAATACCAGAATTCCTATGCCACCCAAACGAAGATAGTACATGTTGATGCATGATCTTCAGGTGTGTCTATTACAAAGAACTGTTTCTCAGTATCTTTTACGTCCTGGGTATAATGATACCGGATCAGGATCCCACAAATGTAATCTGTTACATGGGCTACAGAAAGGTAAATGACTGAGAACAGATGATAATTTTCAAGAGTTGGAAATGGTGCAATTGTTGCAAGCCAAGAAGTTGGCAGTTATCACTCTGTATTAAGAATACATTGATTCTGAACAAATGCTATTAGATACCGAACCTGATATGCAAAATCATATCAATCTCTTTATTAGTAAAGAAATGATAAATTTTTGTATTGATGGATAATGTTTTGAACATTTCCTATATCAAGTGTTGATCGGTTCAGGCACGTTATCTAAAAGCATAGACGTTCTAAATCAAACTATAGTTCTCAGTATACAGAACACACACAAGAGGAAGAGTTCAGAAATGAACGGATCCTTCTTGAGGCATTGTAGACTAGGTCAGATCAATGCGACCTGGCTAGCTGAAGTTACATCTAGATGCATATTTAAATTAGTTTAAATTTACATCTTGTGAAACTTGCCAGTCATGTCACATAAATAAGATGACCATAGCTCTGTTTATTGGAAACAGAGAAAGAGTTAGTGAACTCTTGGGATTGATACATGATGATGTATGAAAGGCCCCCTGTCTACATATGCCATGACCGGTTCTTTATACTTCATTATTTTCTCTGATAATCTCTCAAGATTCAGACATATGTTCCTGTTGAAACATAGGTCCAAAGCTTTTGAGATATTCACAGAATATAAATTGGAAGTAGAGAACCGAAAACGGGTATAAGTATTATGTCCTTTGATGAGATCAAGGAGGAGAATACTTGTGCATGGAATTCCTGGACTATTCTAAAAGAGAATGAGATTCTCTCTCAGCATTACTCCTCCGTATACACCATAGCACGATGGTATATCGGGGCGGAGCAAATGCACCCTATGTGATATGGTGTGCTCCATGATGAGTACTACTGAGTTTCTTATTTTCCTTTTGGGAGTTATGCACTTGTGAAGCTGCATACCTATTGAATAGGGTTCTAATCAAATCAGGTGCCTACTACTCCATATGTGATATGGTATGGGAAGAGCCCATCTCTTAAAGATGTTAAGATTTGGGGTTGTCCGGCCTATGTCTAAAAAACCTAAATCCGGACAAGCTCGAGGCAAAGTCAAAACTGTGGAAGTTTGTTGGATATCCCAAGCATTAGCAAGGGAATATCTTCTACCTAACAGAGGAACAAAAGTTGTTTTGTTTCTCAGCATGCCACCTTTGTGAAAGGGAATTTCTTGTGAAGAAATTAGTGGTCATGAGGTAAAACTGGAAGGAGTTCCAGCTACAGCAAATGATTTGGTAGAACCAAAGGATTCAATAGACACTAACGAACCTCAGCCTCTCCGCCGATCTAGTAGGGTTCCTCACCCACCTAAGAGATACTTTGGTTTCTCTATGACAGTGGGAGCAAGGATTTCATATTACCCCAGCGTGTCCCGAGACCGGAAGGTGTTCCGGCGGGTTGTAGTCCTCGCAAGGGGGCATGCGTAGAAAGTAGCTGCTGAGGGATTTTTTGGTGCCACGGTGACCCTATGAGATGGGGTTGTTGCCTGACCAAAATGGTATGACCTAACTAGTTTCGAGCAGGCCATCAGGAGTGGGACTCTGTAAGAATGGCTGGATGATTAGCTATCTGAGATGGAATCCTTATACACCAACAAAGTATGGACTTTGGTTGCTTTATCTGAAGGGTTAAAACCCCATCAGAAGCAAGTATATCTTGAGAAGATTACTTGGTGTACATGGAAAAGTTGAGACTTTCAAAGCTATGCTTAAGTTCATCCAGATCCTACTTGCCACTGCTACATACCTTGACTGCGATATCTGGTGGTTGGGTGTCATGACTGCTTTTCTAAAAGAAGTTTTAGAAGAGAGCGTCTATAAGTACACAGCCAGAGGGCTTCGTAGACAGTGGGAGCAGCGGAAAAGTGTGCAGGATGTTTTATGTGATAAAACAGGCATCGCGGAGTTGGAACATCTATTTTGATGTGGTAGTCAAAGAGTTTGACTTCATCAAAATAAATAGATGAACCTTGTATATACATAAAAGGTAGTAGGGAGTATGGTGGTGATCCTCGTAGAGTACGTGGATGACATACTCTTGATAGGAAAGGAGTTTCCTATGCTACGCTCAGTCGATCTCCTCTTATTATAAAGATTCTCCATATAGGATCAAAGGTGATACTCCTAAATTCAGGGTTTTTGGATCTATGAGATAGATCTAAATGGATATAGGATACTCACTAGTTGTAGTGAGATAGTATCAATCGATCCTGGGGAGAATCACAGCGGAGTTGGAACATTTGTTTTGATGTGGTAGTCAAAGAGTTTGACTACATCAAAATGGTAGAACCTCGTGGTATGGAGTATGGTGGTGATCCTCGTAGAGTACGTGGATGACATACTCTTGATAGGAAAAGAGTTTCCTATGATACACTCGGTCAATCTCCGCTTATCACAAGGATTCTCCATATAAGATCAAGGTGATACCTCCTAAATCCTAGGTTTTGGATCTATGAGATAGATCTAAATGGATGTTAGGATACTCACTAGTTGTAGTGAGATAGTATCAATCGATCCTGGGGAGAATCACTGGAAAGGTTCCAGAGTGATAAAGACGACTGAATGTCAGTCGCAGGCATTGTCTTTACCCTTAGTAGAGGGACGGTATGTTGGAAGAGTTCCAAGCTAGATACCGTGACATACTAGAAAGGCAAGATACGTCATTATTAAAGATGCTACCAAAGATAAAATCTGGATATATATATAAAGTTCATAAGATGAACTTCGTTCCTACCATTGTGTAACAATGGAGTTGTGGAATTAGCCAAGGAACAACCGTCCCATCAGAAATCCAGATATAATTCTTAGGCAGCACCACCTGATCATGGAGATGGTTGATCTCTAGGAAGATCGAGGTTAGGAGAGTAGATACAGAGGACAACAGAGCGGATCCACTCACTAAGGCTTTTTCCCAGTAGAGACTTTTATGGGATGGTTGAGTATGAGATACTTCAACCACAGCTGATTGATTGGTATGTGATACCACAACAGATGGCCCTAGTGCAAGTGGGAGATTGTTAGTTATATGTGTGCCCTAGAGGCCATTACTGTACATACGATGTATATTGTAGTGGATGCTTGGATATATATAGGGAGGACTTTCTTGCTCGACATGATAGTACGCTATCTGGTTGTACTTTATCTAATTATGTACTCCGATTGTCTCTTTTGTTACATGTTGATAAAGCCCTTAGGATTTGTACTCGACTACTGGGACTATGATAAGATCATACTAGTGGGGCCATAGTAGTCTATAAGTACATCCTATAACTGTTCCTAGTCGAGGGTGTGTCGAGACAGGGCATCGATACACCAGAGTAGACTAGCGTATACGCATCTTGACCCATATGATGGGCGATGGATGGTCCCATATCCATCGGTGTTTGACATCAAGGATGGTGTACGGGTGCTCAGTGGAGACTGGGTACACTGAACGGACTCGCTGAGAACTCCTAGATGGTATATATACCTATTGTCAGATAGCAGTTCTCTGGTGACACTTGTACAGGTTAGTCTGTAGACCCGAGATCGTCATAGAGTCTTGTGTGGTTCCCACTGTGCTTTGATTTCCTCCCTACCACGGCTCTACTGAGTCGTGCAAACAGGTGGATTTTGGGTACAGTCCCGAATCATATGGAGACAGTGAGCGATAGGAGGGGTTTCGTCTCTCCCGGTATGGGGAGTTGATGTCGCGCTATGTTTGATCGGCTATAACACCTAAATCCCTGGCCAGGGTTCTCGAGGTTTACTGATAAGTGTTATCAGTAGTTCCTCGACCGGTTATGAGCCATAAATCAACATGACTTATAAAGTTACTGGGGTCTGACATTTACCACCCCTAGACTGAATATGCGACGTATCAGACGAAGAGACCGGACTGTACGGTAAGTGTTGCTTACAGGCTCGTAAGGGTTGTGATGAGTTCGCTCGTCGGCCACCTTTTTTGTCAATACCTGGTAGCCCGTTATGTATTGGCTTATACCTCTAACGTGCTAGTGGTTAAATCCACAACTAAGGTGTTGACGAGTCTTTAGAGTCCCCCACATTTAGTTACTCAAGTTTTCGGGCGAAAAGATGTAGAAAACCGTAAGTTGTTACGGCAGCCGTAAAGTGTTGCGGCAGGTTTTCGATTATGTTCGGTAATTGTTACAGGAATAATAATCGAAAGAATAATACTGGACGGATACCAGTATTATATTATTGGATTAATGGTATTCGTATTTTTCGGAATTCGGATACGGGTATACAGTATACGGTATACGGTATACGGAGGAGGGGTATTTTTGTAATTGTTACAAAATACCTTCTAGAAGATGCCACCTCATAATGACATAATTATGACATCATTTATTTTGTGAAAATAAATAAGTGAGGTGTAAATTAAAAGGTATAAGCATGATAACATGTTTGTTGAAGTGGATGTACTATTTAAAGCATGATACTTCTTTCATAATGCATGCTTTACTTAGTGCTAAATTCTTTTCTTTCTTTTTTCTATCATGCTTAAACTTTTTAATTATAAATGAAATTATTCTCTCCTCCATTTCTTCTTATAAATACCTTCACATGAGATGTGAAATCAAAGCATTCAATTCCTTAACAAAGTTATGATAAGTGTATCATAACAAGTTCATAAGAAGAGAGAAAGAAAAATGATGGTGATCATTCTTCCTAGCTTTAACCCTCACATGAGATGTGAATCAAAAGCTTAGGATTTCAAGTTAATCCAATACACATTCTACATCAAATCTTGGACGCGTCGGCTAGCCAACTTCGCGCCCGAGTTGCCTCGGCATTGAGGTAGGAGCCCGTAAAAAACGTAGGCGATGTGGTGCCCTTCCGGCGATGAGATGGAGACCGGACATTCCGCGGGACTTCGGGTGGATCATCGTGGACAAGGAAGGCTTCCATCGATCCGTTACAAACTCTCATAGTGCCAAGGAGTCACCGAGGAAGATCTACAAAGGTTGTAATCTTTCCTCTTAGTGATAGTTTTACAATTGCATGTGATGCTTATTTGTATGAATCCCTAAAACTTCTAGCTACGATTCTCGTCGGGGCTAGCTTAGCACCTCTAAAATTTTGATTATGGCATGTGTGATGCCACCGAACCCTTGACCAGGTGCTAGGCCATCCCAGCAATCACGACTCTGATGAGTCGTGCAAACATGCAGTAGTTGGGTGCAGTCCCGAAGCACTTGGAGGCAGTGGCGGTTAGATAGGATTCGACTCTCCTGGTATTTGGGGTTGATGTCGCGCTGTGTTCGGAAAGCCATTACACAAAGTCAGGGTGTTTTTGGTAGGTACTCCAGTAGTTTCTCAGGGTGTTTTTGGGCTCTACTCCGACACGACTTATTGCGCTATTAGGGGTCTGACGGCTACCGCCCCCTAAGCCCGATATGCGATATTCTTAGACGAACAGACCAGACTGTACGGATATTGTCACAGACAGGCTCAGTAGGAGTTCAGATGAGTTTTCTCATCGGTCTTCTTATCGACAGATACCTTGATAGCCGTTACATGCAGCTAGTACCGCTGACGTGCTTGTGGTTAAACCCACTGCAACCGTACTGTCGAGTCTTTAGAGTCCCACACAGAGGGTTTCCCTGCTTTGGGCAAAACGATGTAGATGTCGTATAGTTTTATGACAGGGTTTGAACATATACGTATACTTGTGCACGGATCATGTTCGGACGGATAATACTAGTGGGGTTTGGTTTAAGCCGAATCCTAGTATTAGATTATTCGATTAGTTTTGTCTCATTGCATTCGTGTTTTTCGGAATACGGATACGGGTATGTATATATGGTGAGGGGTATTCTTGTAATTTACTCAAGAGTGCTTCTAGAATAAGTCACCTCATTTCTTGTATTACCATTTATGTTAAATGGTCAATGAGGTGGAGGTATGAGGTGTTATTTTGTGATAAATGAATCATGGCTACTTGGTGACCCATGGATGACTATTGAGGCAAGGGTGGACTTAGATATTTTGCGAGATATTTTGGCATGCTTCATAGTCATCACAATTAGCCATATTCATTTCATTATTATCTTAAACACTCTCTCACCTCAAGCTCTCTCTTCTACTTCCTCAAACCCTAATTGTATCATGTGTTGAGAAACCTAGGGTTATTGAGACTAATCTATCCATAATTACTCTCTACATCTTCTGGGTTACTTAGATTAGCACACTAGGTACCCTAGTTACCTCATTTTAGAGGTAGGAGCTCTTAGTAGACACTTTCGGGTGGATCTTCTTTGACTCGAGGAGGCCAACGAGGAGGCACGATCCGTACACCCTTCAAGGAGCTCAAGAAGAGGAGGAGTGCAAGAAGAAGAAGGAATTGATTCTTGAGGTTGTAGGGTTTTCTTAGCACCATGCCTAGGGTTTGTTTTGCATCAAACATGCCATAATAAAAATTTTAGGGGTGTAAGTAAAACCAACCATGAATCGAACTAGAAATTTAGGGTAACATAAACAAGTATCATATACTAGTAAGTGTCTAACACTAAGAGGGGAGAATTACAACCATTGTAGACCTCCTCTTTGTGACTCCTTGGATCAACTTGGTGTTTGAACCGGTTCGCTTGAGTCCTTCGAAGTCCACGACGATCCACCATGGAGTCCCTTTGCACAAGCTCCTAGCTTCACTTGATCAAGATGGAAGTGAAGAAAACAATCTACACCAGTGGGCTAGACTAACATAGATTGGTGATGTGGGTTGTGTTCTCACTTAAAAACCTTTTCCTTTTCTTTTCTTTACTCACTATCCAAAACCTAGAGAGCTTGAAAGAGGAAGAAAAAGGAGGAGATGGCTAAGCTTAAGCTCTTATGATAATTCTCAATAATAAAAAGAGAATAATAATATATATGAGAGAGTCACACTCACCCAAACCATGGTCAATAAATATCTAGATATTTTTGATAATGAGTTAATGACCAATAAGAAATTAAACCATGGTTTATATTTGGGTCAACATAAGAAGAGTGTAGAAGAAATGCAACAATGATTTAATTTCATTTTTCTTTTTCTCAATAATAAAAAATATATAAATATATTCCATGTGAGTCTTGCATTGCCATCTCCAATGTATCATCAACCATGACACATGCATGCATGCATGTGTGCATTCATATCAATATATACATACCTACATTCATGCATACACATAAAAGAAAAGGGTTTAATGAATGGGCTAATGGTCATTGATATTAAATCGATACTTGATTTAATAACCCCGTCATATCACATACGGCCCGACCAAAAGAAAATGCTAGATTAAAATGCGGTATCATATACACGCATTTAATCAAGCTCCTACGCATATCCACATATGCACCCTGTTCCTTGATAAAATATCAGGAAATACCCCAATGGGGTGTCACGTGCTCACACGTGACCAAGGGTCACGTGTTGACACGTAATAGGTTCCGGTGATCTCTGATTTATAGAATTAAATTCTAATCAAACGATCAATTAATGGAGTCACGTGTCCACACATGATAGGCCCTTCAACCCACTAAAAAGGAATTATAAGCCATGATAGAATGACAAGGAAAAATACCAATGGGATATCACTGTTCCCTGATAAAATATCAGAAAGACCCCAATGGGGGATCACGTGTTCACACGTGACCATGGGTCACGTATGAACACGTGACCATGGGTAACGTGCAGACACGCAATGGGCTCTTAAGCCCTCCAAAATAATGAAAAGAATTAAATTCTAAACAGGAGTCACGTGTCCCCACGTGATAAGTCTTTAAACCCCTCTGGAAAGAATTAAAAATAAAGTAAAATATCAGGGAATTCCCCAATGGGGTATCACGTGCTCACACGTGACCAAGGGTCACGTGTTGACACGTGATAGGTTCCGGTGATCTCTGATTTATAGAATTAAATTCTAATCAAACAAAAATATAACAAAACAGCCAGGAAATACCTCAATGAGGTATCACATGCTCATACGTGACCAAGGGTCACGTGTTGACACGTGATAGCTTCCTTTGATCTCTACTTTATAGAATTAAATTCTAATCAAACAAAATGTAACAAAACAGCTAAGGAAAGACCCCAATGGGACATCACGTGCTCGCACGTGACCAAGGGTCATGTGATGACACGTGATGATCCGTTAGCTCTGTTAAAAGGCAGAAATAAATTCTGAATAAAAGAGGGTCACGTGCTGACACGTGATGGTCCCTTAGCTCTGTTAAAAGGCAGAATTAAATTCTGAATAAAAGAGGGTGACGTGCTGACACGTGATAGGTCCCTCAACTCTTTAATTGATAGAATTAAATTATCAAACATTGGGATCACGTGCCAACACGTGATGGGCTTTAAAAGACTTCTGAATTAATAAAATTAAATTCTAATTATGGGGAATCAAGAACCCTAACTGGAAAAATATTTCCTTAGATCTTTCCAAACAAAAAAGATTATGCTCTGTAAAGTGGAGCACCGTTGGATTAAAAAATCCAATGGTGATTAAAAAATCACCAATTTATGGAAAGATTTTATACAAGGAAAGATTTCCCTAAAAAAATTCACTAAAAATAACAAACAGAATATCTTCTGGATTAGAAATCCAATGGTGAATAAAATTCACTGAGTGATCTAAAAGATCATGCTAGTTACAAAAACAACCAAAATCTTTCAATGAAAGATTCACTAAACAAATTGATTCTTTTCTTTCTCCTATAAATAGGAGCCAAGAAAAAAAGAGAAGGGATCTTTGGAATTTTGATTTTCTGAAGAAAAACAACAACAGAGAGAAAAGAGAGGAGAATTTAATTCTCAAGAGAGAAAAGAAGTTCCTTTCAGAGAAAAGAAACCCTAGGTGAGAAAGGGGAAAGAGATCTAAGCTCCATAAAATAAAAGAGAATTTAATTCTCAATTTAAGAGTTTAACTCTTCTGAATAAGAACTTAGTTCTTCCTTTGGTTGAAGATCTGCAGAAGCAGATCTCCCCACAGGTTGAGAATTTAATTCTCATCGGGGAGATGCTGCCATGCAGATCCAAAACTTATAGGGAGAATTTAAGTTTAAGGAATTTAATTCCCCCAAATTCATAGGAATTTAATTCCTCCAAACAGAACTAGGGTTTAACCCTATATGAGAATTTAATTCTCCCAAATTCATAGGAATTTAATTCCTCCAAACAGAACTAGGGTTTAACCCTATATGAGAATTTAATTCTCCCAAATTCATAGGAATTTAATTCCTCTAAACAGAACTAGGGTTTAACACTATTTGAGAATTTAATTCTCCCAACTTCATAGGAATTTAATTCCTCTAAAAGAACAGAGCTAGGGTTTAACCCTATATGAGAATTTAATTCTCCCAAATAAGAATTTAATTCTTCCACATACACAAGAATTTAATTCCTCTAAAACAGAATTAGGGTTTAACCCTACAAAGAATCTAATTCTTAAAACAAGAGACTCGAAAGCTCTCCAAGAACTTGGTCACATGGTGACACGTGACCCCTATCCTCAATGATCAGAAAAGAAAGAATAAAACTAGATCACGTGCCCCCACGTAACCCTTGAAACCGATTCTTCAAAATGAGAAAGAAAAAGCTTGGAGACAATGCCTCACGTGCTCACACGTGACCCTCAAAACAAAAGAGAACAAATCCAAGAGCAGAGTTAATTTTGGGCGCCGTCACGTGTCCCCACGTGACCCCTTAATAAACACTTTAATAATCAATACATGGATACCCATCACGTGCCAACACGTGATGGCCTGAAGACTAAAAGTGTTTAACACTTATTTGCAGATTTGAGGGTAAAATAAAGGAGGTTTGTCCCAATTCTCAGGCGCCTCACGTGACCCCACGTGACCACCCAATTTTTAGTGTTTAACACTACTTTGAGCACTTTGTCCCCAATGTTTAACACTGTTTTAAAGCGCATCACGTGGGAACACGTGATCGCCAAATATCTTCTAGTGTTTAACACTATTTTAAAACCAATCTAGCCCAAATTGGCTAAGTCTTCCAGAGGCAAGACTTCCCTTTGAATGAGCCTCAAATATATCCTTGTCTTCCAAGATTGATCATCTCATATGGCATATGAGTGCTCAGCACTCAATAAAAGATAAAGACATCGTCAGAACCCAGACTCATGTTTAGCATTGCTAAATAATGGGGGGCTGAATCAAGACAAATGTTCAACAGTCTAACAAAGGGCCAACAATCCAAACTTAATTGGAATTAGCCCAAATTGGCCATAAGTCCTCAATTCAGATTTAACTGAGCCAATGCGCTCATAATCTAATTAATTGATCTTAGTTTCAAATTGGACTACAGATCTCCCAATCAACTTTGGTTCAAGGGTACATCTCTGAACTCCTCTGATATTTGTCGTTGTAATCCTTCAACGTCTTCAGAGAGGTGACGGGTCCCGACAACCATACATTTCATAGACTGTGACGTCTTTAAACTGGATTGTGGGGTCCTTAAACTCATGGACTATGATGTCCTTAACTTCGGACTGTGGGGTCCCTTTAAACCCACGGACTATGATGTCCTTAACCTTGGACCGGGATGTCCTTAAACCAACAATGGACCACCATGTCCTTAAACTGGTAATCGACCACAATTTCCCTAAACTAAACAATAGAGCCCAAATGCTCTTTTGTCGGATCAAAACGATCCCGTTAAGTTGATCTTAGTCTAAAAATTAGACTAACGTATCCTTAACAAACGTTTAAGTTGATATTAGTCTCAAATGAGACTAACGTATCCTTAAACCCAACTCCCAAACCCAAATCTAAGAAAATACGGATTTGGACTAATCCACGTCCTACGGGCGACAACATAAATTAGTCTCCGTATACAATCCACGGGCAACCAAAAACAAAATAAACACACACGACACGAAGTGACCATCTGGAGAATGAGAAAGTGGTTACTGCGATGCGGTAGCGTAATTAACTCCAGGGGCTTGCGCCTGCAGGGAAGAGCGTCCCCACAATCAAAACCCCCTCAAATGAGGGGAATCTGACGAAGTCTGCTACATCGGCTACATCCGTTTAAACCTTCGATACACGGTGTCATAAATCAACTTGGCATATTCGGAGAGGTGGACGGATAGCACCAAATAGCATCTGCCCCTAAATTCAGGCAAGACGAACCTACGCGGTCGCGTCTCTGTGTTTCGGCGGGGAACAGATTCTGGCACGCCCGGTGGGACCTTTTCCTCTTTCCACTCCACACTTCGTGTGTCGTGTTCGCAAGCGAATCGCGGTTTGATATGGTTGCCCTTGAGTTTGAGGTATTAAGATTTGGTGTCTTGCTTGGTGCAGAAAACGAAAGATCAATGGCGTCTACTTGCACGAAGTGTTCCGGCTGCAACTGCAACTCACGTTTCGCCTCATCTGGAAGTATAGCTTATGGGCCCCAGGCGGCCTCCCTGTTCACAATGCCGATAGAGCAGGTGACACAGGCTACCATCGGATTGTTCTTCGGGACCATGCTCCCACCAGTGAGCATTAACATCCCGCTGTCGCAAGAAGCGCAAAAGAAGTCGGTCTTTGATCAGCTGACTACCACCACGACCCCTCTCAACGGGTCGTCCAATGTCAAGCCAGCAGCATCAGTCATCGATAGGCTGAGCCTGAACTTCAATGGGCCCGTCAAGAAGCCCACGATACTTGAAGTGGCCATCCCGAAACGGATAGCCATTCCTGCTCTCGTGGTCACTAAAGAAGCCTCTCCCGTTAAGGGACCAGTCTTTACGAGGCTGGCCACTCCGGCTCCTGCTCCTGCTCAAAGGTCTGTCTTTGATAGACTGGATACTACTGCTCAACGGACGTCGGTCTTCAAGAGGCTAATACCAGCAGTGCCTCACCAGAACAGGGGGCACGACGAAGTCACCCCTAAAGATGAAACAATCCCAACGGCTCAACAAGCTCGACGTCGACACTGGCGCCGAGTAAGGAAAGCTGGGGGGAACTCCCCTTCTGGGCTAACTCCACCAGCCCCAACGGTGGAAGTCAATGCTGCTGTTCCAACTGGGAACAGCTTCGAGCTTCTTAATAGGGTGCGCAGGAATTCACCCACCGCCGTACTGAAAAGGTCTCCTCCACCCGTGGAGAATGGTACAGAAACGAAGCCGGAGCAGCCCCTCAGCGGCTATCCTCCAAAATTTACAAAGTCTGGCGACAGGTTCAGGACTCAGTAATTAATCAAGATTACTCTCGCCGACTGTAACAACTCCAATTTTTGTATACATAAATTTGATTTAAATTTGAAGTATACTTGGAGTATTTAATATTGCTGATATCACTTTAAGTATCTATTTTCCTACAATAATTACAAGAAGGAACTTGTAGCTCATTGGTAACACCTTGCACTGCTGAACCAAGCCACCAGAGTTCGAATCCCATGCCCCACATTATTTTTAGATTATTTTTCTTTTAAAATTCTTGGAAGCCCAACAGTCCACAGGTCATAACTCCCAAAAGTTGAACTGAACCCAAAAATGTGAGTATACCAGAGCCCACGTCAGGCGAACCCACGCCCGACGGCACCCCGACTCGGCCGAGTCGGCCGGACGGCCGAGTCGTCTACATGAAAGTTTCGCCTTTTCATCTTCCCAACTCCCCTGTTAACTCCAATTTAATTGATCAGTTCTCAAATGTTAAATACAACCAATTTAATACAAATTTTAATGCTTTTTCTTTAATTTTTACAATATTTTTTTTAAATAAAAACCTTTCATCTACCCTACCCTAGCTACCCTATAAATAGACCCCTACCCGCTACCCTCTCATCCCAAAACCCTAGGTTTACTCTCTCAAAATTTCTACAAGAAAGGTGTGCTTTGAAACCGAGTTCACGGTGAAGCGCTGACGGATTTCCGGCGACGTTCTTGGAAACAACCGGCGACGAAACAAAGCCTCGACCACTCACCTTGTTCCTCTATACTCTTTAGTATAGATCGAAACTCGTAAGTCCCGTTCTTCTCTTCTTCTACTTCTCAAAAAAAAAAAAAATACGAATTTATGAAACCCGACGGAAATCGGAACAAAACGATTTCCGATTCGGTTTTTCTACAAAATCTCACTTGTCACCCATACCATAATACCTAAACATATTCATGATGACCATTAATCACATAACAATTAATTTGGACAAAGTTTCTCACATGAAATGATAGCTTTCTTGTAATATCGTATTCTTTTCATAATAATACCATAATGTTTATTTTTTCTTCTTCTAATCAATTCCATCATTCCTAAACATGTTCATCTTGATCACTAAACTTGTAAAAATCAATTTGAATGAGTTTTCACACATGAAATGATAACTTTTGCAAATACCGTATTCTTTCACCTAAATACCCTCATGTTTAATTTATCATATTTAACCCCTAAACTTCACTATACCTTAAAATAAGTCACGAGGTAATGACCTACCTCCACACACACGCAAAGCAACCCTAAAATGATAACATCAAAACTTAGAATACGATAAAACGAAATTTTCATTAAAATATCATAATCTTCATAAAACCATTCTTAAAGGTTTTAGATTGTTACACTTTTAAGTAAATACTTCTTATTAGGAAAATACGATAAGTTGTGGACATTGATCGTTTATCTAAACTGACTTTATGGTGTCTAGGCTAGGCAAGTGAGTTTGGGTAACTTTAAAAGGCCCGCCTCACGATTCGTGAGCGGATCCCTCCCTCCTCACTTGTACTTACCTGGCCACAATTGGCGGTGAAGAGGCGATTTGAGGCTTCTAACGACTTGTCGTTTAGACCTTAGAAATAGGCTAGTTGGCTTAGGAAACCCTAGAAACTACAATACGGAAATTGACATCTTTTTACAAATAAATCCTCATAAACCATTTTTTCTAAATGACTAGTATTTATTAAATCTTTGCAAAGCGCCACTACAACCCACCTTTGGGGAACTCGTTAGGGATAGTACGGTTTATCGTACACCCTCGAGCTTAGTAGTGCGAGAATCAGACCTCCACAAGGAGCATTCGGTCTTGAAAGGTTTAAAATACGACATTTAAGAAAAAATGAGATTTTGGAAAATAAAATATTTATTTAAAATTATTTTTGTATTAACATATATATAATTAACATTTAAACGCCTATTTTATTATAATATAAATTTTCCACCTTTTTCTAAAATTCACAAAAGAATAAAGGTTACACTAAAATACCATGAACTTCAAATCATCAATATTACAGATAAATACCATTATTTATGAAACTAGGATATTTTCATTAGAAATGTCACAACATAAAATACACAACTCTAAACACGAAAAATAAATACTTGAGGTGTATTTTGAAAAGTATATAAAAGTATTTTTACATAAAACCCCCTCAAGTTTTGTAAATTACCCTAAGGTCCCTAGCAATTATAAGACCTCGATTCACAATTCTGATTGTCTGACTCGGGTTTGAGTCTGATTAATCAGACTTGAATATGATTCAAGTCAATCCATAATCTACAAGTTTCCAATTCAATATGAACACATGAATCCATGAATACAATTATCAGTTTATACAATTTGGCTGAACCGAACCATGGATATATTCCTTTTACATGATTCCCAGTATTCCATTTACATGACTCTACGGTTATAACCGTTTCCTGATATCATGGTTTCGGTCAGTCAGTCAATCAATCTTACAACCAACACAATTTACAAGATAACAATACAAACAAGACATCACGGGGTTTAAAGAGGTAGATTGGTACGGAAGGTGTTAAAGGTGGCACGAGGTGGTCAGATTAAGACACCTAACCTATATTCCGTTGCTGTTGTACCGTGGCTTAACGGTTCCTTGTACTTCCGTTTGCCCTGGTCTCTAGCATATAGAGACCCCCCTCGTATACACTGGCATCCTTCTGTACCAAGCTACAAACAACAGCGTTGACATAACATTACAACAATAGTTTACACTTTAAAATGTATCTTCTTATTCTGTCTTCTCTACTTCTCTCTTACCTTTGGTACTTACTGAGTGATCTGTTCGCTGACGACATTCTGTTTCTCTTTTCTTTGAATGTCATCAGGTGACTTGGACCCGGCAGAAGTTGAGCCATCACAAGAAGACTTGGACCAGTTTACTCAAGACCCTGCAGTATAATTTCATTGTACACTTTTCTTTTCAGTACCTTTCATTTCCTGTTATGCCACTGTTTAGGTATCTTTATTTCAGTTGTATTTTCTTTTCATGTATTGTACAAAGAATGTTAATAAATAAAAGTTGCTGTTCTTTTATACTCTTGTCTCTTGTGTAATTATTTCTATATTGCTTAGCTACGCTTAGCGTATGTACTTCTGAGTATATACGTAGCGGATCTCGTCGCGTCCCCTTCGCCGTACACTGGGAAGCGGAGCGTGACAGGTTTTGTTGGTGGCCCATGCAGGTCAGAGCTGTATGAATCCCTGTCATGCAGTTCTGGTCTGCGTGAACAACCTAAGCAATATAACACAAGAACCAGCAACTAAAACATTCTTTACAATTCATGTTCCTTGAATCTTGCAAATTTCTATTCCTTGAATCTTATCATTTCATGTATTTGAATTTGTCCTAACCCGAATTTTTCTTCAAGGTTATGGATTTCCCGAACAACACCAGCACCAACGTCAACAACACCCCTTCAGCACTACCTCTTACACCAGCTGTTCCTGCACCACCCACCGAGCAAACAATGTTATTTGAGGCGATTCGCAGTCTTCTCGAGGGACAACAACAACTTCTGAACCGTTCTGAGACTGACGCACAGGAAGTAAAGCAATTCAGGGCTTTACATCCCAAGCAGTTCTCTGGTAAAGGAAGCCCTCTTGAAGCGGAAGAATGGGCACAAAGTATCGAAGACAATCTGGCAGCAGCTCAAGTGCCAGACAACGCTTGGGTCCGTGTAGCAAAACTACAGCTCACGGATAATGCTCGCAACCGGTGGAAGGCGGAAGAAAGCCGTCTGGTGCAGCCGATTGAATGGAACACCTTTCGCGAGAAGTTCGACGCGAAATACTTCCCTGTGACTGCCAGGTTTGCAATGGAGCAGCAGTTTATTCATCTACAACAAGGTTCAATGTGGGATAAATCAGTAGATGAATACGATGCTGAATTCGCCATGTTAAGCTGATTCGCGGCACACTTGATACCGACGGACGATATCAGAGCCCGTCGCTTTCAACAAGGTTTGGACACAGAGATTAAGGCTGCTCTAGCCACAGGAAAGTTCTTGACTCATGAGGATGCTCTAGAAGCTGCCCGCAGTTATGAGGCAGTGATAAAAGAGAGGGGCAGATCCCAGTCTGCAGGAGTCAAACGCCTTGCCAACCAGATGGCAGGTGGAGCCTCGTCCAGACCACCTTTCGTGCCAAGGCAACCCGGAGTACCAACCCATCGTCCTAGCCCAGCCTTTTGCACCTACTGCAAGAGACCTGGACATATGATGAAGGATTGCCGTTGAGCCAACCGCCTTTGCTTAGTCTGCGGCTCAGCTACTCACGATATTGGGTCTTGTCCTCAAAGACAGAACCCAGTTGCTGCACCCAGGCCAGCAATTACCTATCCACAGCGACCAGCTCTTCAGGTACCTGCTCACAGACTTGCACTGCCTGCACCACCCAGGGGACCACAAGCTGCACCACCTCTTCGATAGTTCCATCAAGCTCAAAGGAACGTTCAGAGGAATGCTCCTCAGGCCAGGAGGAATGTGCCAAAGCGCCAGGCTTTCATGATGTCTGTGGAAGAAGCTGAGGCCACTGGCCAAGTTATTACTGGTAAACTTCCTTCTCAAACTTATCTTTTAGTCTTGTTTACCTACACACTTTCCCTATACCTAAAACATATCCCATATACCTTAGGTACAATCCTAGTAGCTTCATTACCTGCACTTGCACTGTTTGATACTGGAGCATCTCACTGCTTTATGTCGCAACGGTTTGTCCGAACCCATGCGATTCCAGTCTCACCGCTTGTATCCAGCTGGAATATCAGTTCCGGAAATGGCGTTCTAAAGGCAACTATGGGATACAACATGTGTCCAGTCGTCGTCTGCAGTCGAGAGTTTTATGCTGACTTCAAAGTACTGGACATACCGAACTTCGATGTGGTTCTAGGAATGGATTGGCTTGGAACTTTTTATGCTACCATCGACTGTCGTTAAAGGAGGGTAGTATTTGAGATTCCAGATCATCCGGTCTTCTATTTCAAGAGTGGAGATCGTACCCTGGAGCCAAGTACCTACAAAGCGAAGCCAAGAGAAGCAGTAGTTGCGGCAACTCAAGCAGAGGAAGAATCAAGACCAGAGGTAGTTTGAGAGTTCGACGATGTATTTCCTGACGATATATCAGGTTTGCCTCCCGATCGAGCTCTTGAATTCAGTATTGACTTAGTACCAGTAGCACAACCGGTGATCAAAGCACCTTATAGACTAAGTCCGGAAGGTTTGAAGGAAGTTCGAACACAGTTGGACGAATTATTGGCGAAAGGATGGATTCGTCCCAGCACTTCAAGTTGGGGAGCACCTGTACTACTGGTAAAGAAGAAGGAAGGTTCATACAGAATGTGCATCGATTATAGGGCCTTAAACGAAGTCACTATAAAGAACAAGTATCCACTCCCGCGCATCGATGATTTATTCGATCAGCTAAGTGGATCTTGTGTTTTCTCTAAACTAGATCTTCGTTCAGGTTATCATCAAGTGAAGGTCAAGGAAGCTGATATTCATAAAACAGCTTTCAGAACTCGCTATGGACATTACGAATTTCTAGTGATGCCATTTGGAGTGACTAATGCACCTGCAATCTTCATGAACCTAATGAACCAAGTTTTTCGGGAGTATTTAGACAGGTTTGTTGTCATCTTCATCGACAACATCCTGGTATATTCTAAGAATCGGAAAGAGCATGCAGAGCATCTACGAATTGTCCTGGAAACTCTTCGACAGCATAAGCTTTATGCCAAGTACAGCAAGTGCGAGTTTTGGCTAAATCAAGTTGGTTTTCTTGGACATATCGTATCAAGAGAAGGAATCTCTGTGGATCCAGCGAATGTTTCGGCAGTTAGCGAATGGCCTACACCAAAGTCAGTGAAGGATATTCGAAGTTTCTTGGGTTTAGCTGGATATTACAGAAGGTTCATTGAAGGATTCTCAAAGATAGCAACACCCCTGACCAAGCTCACACGAAAAGATGAAGAATTTGTGTGGTCAGAAGCATGCGAGCAAGCTTTCGTAGAACTCAAGTTAAGATTGACATCTGCACCTATTCTCGTAATACCGGATCAATCTGGAGGATTCGAAGTGTATTGTGATGCATCCGGTAAGGGATTAGGATGTGTTCTACATCAGCACGGTAAGGTTGTGGCTTATGCTTCAAGACAACTGAAGACTCATGAGCGCAATTATCCGACGCATGATTTGGAGTTGACAGCCGTCATCTTTTCTCTCAAGATTTGGCGTCATTACCTACTTGGTGAACGAGTGAACATCTACACAGATCATAAAAGTCTGAAGTATGTGTTTACTCAGAAGGAGTTGAATATGCGGCAGAGAAGATGGTTAGAACTCATGGCGGACTTTGACATCAACTTGCAATATCACCCAGGAAAGGTGAACGTAGTACCTGATACTCTTAGTCGCCAACCATTATCATTGAATCTCACCGCTCAGTGGAAGCTTCAGCAAGACTTACATTAGATGGAGATTGAAGTAGTCATGCCAGGTGATGCTTCAAGTTTGATGAATCTACAAGTTCAATCAACCATTGTCAATCAGATCAAAGCAGCTCAAGCCAGCGATGCTAAGTTGCAAAAGATCAGAGAACAAGTGGAGAATGGACTCAGAACAGATTTCATCATCCATGAAGACGGATCTTTGAGATACGGTAGCAGGTTGTGTGTACCAAAAGGTCCTGTTCGGGAAGAGTTAATGAAAGAAGCTCACAGCTCTCCCTATTCAGTACATCCTGGAGGTACCAAAATGTACAAAGATCTACGTCAGAATTATTGGTGGCATGGAATGAAGCGTGAAGTAGCCAGAAGCGTCGCAAAATGTTTGGTGTGTCAGCAAGTAAAGGCTGAACATCACAGGACAATTGGACTACTTCAACCGTTACCAATTCCAGAATGGAAGTGGCAGCACATCACGATGGACTTTGTAACTGCTCTTCCTCGTAGCACAAAGGGTAACGATGCGATATGGGTCATTGTGGATCGACTCACAAAGTCGGTTCACTTCATCCCATTTCGAGTTGGCCAATCAACTGAGATACTAGCAAAGATGTACATGGAGGTAATAATCTAATTAAGATTTAAACACTTCATAATGTACTATCTCTGATACCCATGAACTCATACAGGAAATTATGAGACTTCATGGAGTACCGGTCTGCATTGTCTCCGATCGTGACACCAGGTTCCGATCGCAATTTTGGCAGAGTCTGCAAGCTAGCTTGGGAACAAGTCTGAACTTCAGCACGGCTTCTTATACATTCCACAAACAGATGGTCAGTCGGAACGAACTATTCAGATCTTGGAAGATATGCTCAGAGCATGTATGCTCGACTTCAAAGGATCGTGGGAAGATCACCTGCATCTTATGGAGTTCGCATACAACAACAGTTACCAAGCAAGCATAGGAATGTCACCTTTTGCAGTGGAAGTGTCGATCACCATTAGTTGGAAGACATCGGAGATAGGGAACTTCTTGGACCAGAGATGATAGTAGCGACCGTTGATGTGGTTCGTACTATCAGGGAAAGAATGCGCATAGCCCAAGATAGACAGAAACCTGGGCCTGATGCAAAGAGACGACACTTGGAGTTCCAGCCAGGAGACCATGTATTCTTGAAGATATCTCCGAACCGCGGAGTGATCCGATTTGGAAGACGGGGTAAATTGAGTCCGAGATACATTGGACCGTTCGACATACTCGAATGAGTCGGTGAATGTGGCATCCCGATTAGCGCTTCCACCCTCATTGGAAGGAGTGCATAATGTGTTCCACATATCCCAACTCAGAAAGTATGTGAGTGACCCAGCCATGTACTTGATCAATCCGAGCTCATTATATAACCCGACTTGTCTTGTGAGCAACAACCTGTGGAAAATCTGGACAGGAAGTGAAGACACGACAGAACAAGGAAGTTAACTTGGTCGGGTAATGTGGAGAAAGATACTCCAGGAGAATCCACGTGGGAAAGGAAGATGAAATGCGTGCAAGATATCCGCACCTTTTTGT
Source organism: Agapanthus africanus (assembly GCA_030015575.1). Lineage (NCBI taxonomy): Eukaryota > Viridiplantae > Streptophyta > Magnoliopsida > Asparagales > Amaryllidaceae > Agapanthus > Agapanthus africanus. The sequence continues at coordinate 757,053,905 of CM057339.1, forward strand.
AACTAGTCCTCAAATATAGTTGTAAATTTCGAGGACGAAATTTTTGTAAGGAGGGTAGATTGTAACAACTCCAATTTTGTATACATAAATTTGATTTAAATTTGAAATATACTTGGAGTATTTAATGTTGCTGATATCACTTTAAGTATCTATTTTTCTACAATAATTACAAGAAGGAGCTTGTAGCTCATTGGTAACACCTTGCACTGCTGAACCAAGCCACCAGAGTTCGAATCCCATGCCCCACATTATTTTTAGATTATTTTTCTTTTAAAATTCTTGAAAACCCAACAGTCCACAGGCCATAACTCCCAAAAGTTGAACTGAACCCAAAAATGTGAGTATACCTGAGCCTACGTCAGGCGAACCCACGCCCGACGGCACCCCGACTTAGCGAGTCGGCCGGACGGCCGAGTCGTCTACATGAAAGTTTTGCCTTTTCATCTTCCCAACTCCCCTGTTAACTCCAATTTAATTGATCGGTTCTCAAATGTTAAATACAACCAATTTAATACAAATTTTAATGCTTTTCTTTAATTTTTACAATATTTTTTTTAAATAAAAACCTTTCATCTACCCTACCTTAGCTACCCTATAAATAGACCCCTACCCTCTACCCTCTCATCCCAAAACCCTAGGTTTACTCTCTCAAAATTTCTACAAGAAAGGTGTGCTTTGAAACCGAGTTCACGGCGAAGCACTGACGGATTTCCGGCGACGTTCTTGGAAACAACCGGCGACGAAACAAAGCCTCGACCACTCACCTTGTTCCTCTATACTCTTTAGTATAGATCGAAACCCGTAAGTCCCGTTCTTCTCTTCTTCTACTTCTCAAAAAAAATACGAATTTATGAAACCCGACGGAAATCGGAACAAAACGATTTCCGATTCGGTTTTTCTACAAAATCTCACTTGTCACCCATACCATAATACCTAAACATATTCATGATGACCATTAGTCACATAACAATTATTTGGACAAAGTTTCTCACATGAAATGATAGCCTTCTTGTAATATCGTATTCTTTTCACAATAGTACCATAATGTTTATTTTTTCTTCTTCTAATCAATTCCATCATTCCTAAACATGTTCATTTTGATCACTAAACTAGTAAAAATCAATTTGAATGAGTTTTCACACATGAAATGATAACTTTTGCAAATACCGTATTCTTTTCACCTAAATACCCTCATGTTTAATTTATCATATTTAACCCCTAAACTTCACTATACCTTAAAATAAGTCACGAGGTAATGATCTACCTCCACACACACGCAAAGACAACCCTAAAATGATAACATCAAAACTTAGAATACGATAAAACGAAATTTTCATTAAAATACCATAATCTTCATAAAACCATTCTTAAAGGTTTTAGATTGTTACACTTTTAAGTAAATACTTCTTATTAGGAAAATACGATAAGTTGTGGACATCGATCGTTTATCTAAACTGACTTTGTGGTGTCTAGGCTAGGCAAGTGAGCTTGGGTAACTTTAAAAAGGCCCGCCTCACGATTCGTGAACGGATCCCTTCCTCCTCACTTGTACTTACCTGGCCACAATTGGCGGTGAAGAGGCGATTTGAGGCTTCTAACGACTTGTCGTTTAGACTTAGAAATAGGCTAGTTGCTTAGGAAAACCCTAGAAACTACAATACGGAAATTGACATCTTTTTACAAATAATACCTCATAAACCATTTTTCTAAATGACTAGTATTTATTAAATCTTTGCAAAGCGCCACTACAACCACGTTTGGGGAACTCATTAGGGATAGTACGGTTTATCGTACACCCTCGAGCTTAGTAGTGCGGGATTCAGACCTCCGGCAAAGAGCATTCGGTCTTGAAAGGTTTAAAATACGACATTTAAGAAAAAATGAGATTTTGGAAAATAAAATATTTATTTAAATTATTTTTGTATTAACATATATATAATTAACATTTAAACGCCTATTTTATTATAATATAAATTTTCCACCTTTTTCTAAAATTCACAAAAGAATAAAGGTTACACTAAAATATCATGAACTTCAATCATCATATTACAGATAAATACCATTATTTATGAAACTAGGATATTTTCATTAGAAATGTCATAACATAAAATCCACAACTCTAAAGACGAAAAAATAATACTTGAGGTGTATTTTGAAAAGTATATAAAAGTATTTTACATAAAACCCCCTCAAGTTTATAAATTACCCTAAGGTCCCTAGCAATTATAAGACCTCGATTCACAATTCTGATTGTCTGACTCGGGTTTGAGTCTGATTAATCTGACTTGAAATGATTCAAGTCAATCCATAATCTACAAGTTTCCAATTCAATATGAACACATGAATCCATGAATACAATTATCGGTTTATACATTTGGCTGAACCGAACCATGGATATATTCCTTTTACATGATTCCCAGTATTCCATTTACATGACTCTACGGTTATAAACCGTTTCCTGATATCATGGTTTCGGTCAGTCAGTCAATCAATCTTACAACCAACACAATTTACAAGATAACAATACAAACAAGACATCGCGAGGTTTAAAGGGGTAGATTGGTGCGGAAGGTGTTAAAGGTGGCACGAGGTGGTCAGATTAAGACACCTAACCTATATTCCGTTGCTGTTGTACCGTGGCTTAACGGTTCCTTGTACTTCCGTTTGCCTGGTCTCTAGCATATAGAGATCCCCCTCGTATACACTGGCATCCTTCTGTACCAAGCTACAAACAACAGCGTTGACATAACATTACAACAATAGTTTACACTTTAAAATGTATCTTCTTATTCTGTCTTCTCTACTTCTCTCTTACCTTTGGGACTTACCGAGCGATCTGTTCGCTGACGACATTCTGTTTCTCTCTTCTTTGAATGTCGTCAGGTGACTTTGGACCCGGCAGAAATTGAGCCATCACAAGAAGACTTGGACCAGTTTACTCAAGACCCTGCAGTATAATTTCATTGTACACTTTTCTTTTCAGTACCTTTCATTTCCTGTTATGCCACTTTTTAGGCATCTTTATTTCAGTGTATTTCCTTTTCATGTATTGTACAAAGAATGTTAATAAATAAAAGTTGCTGTTCTTTTTATACTCTTGTCTCTTGTGTAGTTATTTCTATATTGCTTAGCTACGCTTAGCGTATGTACTTCTGAGTATATACGTAGCGGATCTCGTCGCGTCCCTTCGCCGTACACTGGGAAGCGGGGCGTGACAACCGACAGAAAAAGGCGAAGGTTCAGCAGGAAGAGAACCGTCCTGTCAAGCCACGAAAGACTATAGCTACTTGGGTGCCCGCTGCAACGGGCCCTCAACTTCAACTGCTAAAAAGAGAAGGAGGTCAGAGAAAGCCACTATGACCACGACGAACCGCAAGGACGATGAGCTGAAATGCCCCAAGTCTGGGGGCATGGTGGTCCACACTATTTATATGGATTCGGAAAAGAAGAAAGCCGCGCTTCTACGGGTCATCGACCGCTTACCCGATCGATAACGAAGGCTCAGGAGCAACAGCAGCAGAAACTTCAGGAGATGCTGACTGCAATGGTCGCACTCACCGGGCCGAAAGAAAATCCAGAAACCTCGGAGCATCGTCGGGAACAGGAAACTGATACGGAGTTCCTCCGAAGAATGCTCGAGAGGAAAGAAAAGGAGGCCGCAGAGCAGGGCAGCCAATATAAAAAGAATGGCCTCTTTTGTTCCAAGACATGGCCGGCATGATGTTACACCCGGAACCTCCAGCTGAAGATCCCCCGATCATCGTTGAAGACGACAGAGGGGAAACATCGAATCTCCTCAGGCTCTTTAGTAGCCAAAGAGGAGACCATCTCAAGGCTGCTCTGGATGATTATATTTCCCAGCAAATACGAGCTCACCAAGCGAATGAGGAGGCCGGGCAGATCGTTAAAACGGGACGACCATATCCAAGCTGGTATGACCAGATAATGTACCCGCCGGGATATACGATCCCTAAATTTCACATATATAAAGGGCCGGGGAACCCACATCATCATGTCTTTCAGTTCAGGGCTCTATGCGGCAACACCGGAGGCGACGATAACTGCTACTATCGCCAGTTCGTCGTCAGCTTGTCGGAGACGGCGTTCGAATGATACTCTGAACTTCCGAATGACTCTGTCAAGACATTTGCAGAGATGGAGATGCTGTTTACTCCAACGTTTCGCAAGCGCTAGTGGACGCACCCCGATCACCGCATTGATTAACGCCCAGGGTGAAGCCAGGCGAGACATGGGTTCAATACACAATACGATGGCGGAACTTGTGGTCAAAATGTAAGCAGCGCATTGAAGAAGCGCCGGCAGTAGGCATGTTTGTGGCACTCTTGACCCTCAAGCAACTATTTCCCAATTCATGATGTTCTTCAAGCCGACTACGTTCAGGCCTTGATTGACAAACTGGCCCAAATGGACCAGATGGGTCATAGACCGTCTCCTCCAAAGTCGGAGCCGCAAAATGAAAAGGGTAAAGAAGGCGACATTCGTTGCGAATACTCAACAGCAGCCCAGTGCCCCAAAACTAACTGATCGCCTAGACGAGAGGCGGCAATTCTATAATGAGAAAATGAAGCGCCCTTACTCGTTTCCCCAGGACAAAACAAAGAGATTGTTCGAGCTGGCGGTGCGCAACAGGCTCATCAATCTGCCAATCCAAAACGTCCGTTGCAACCCGGCGAGGCTAATCAGTCCCAATTATTTCCCCTACCATCAAACGATAAGCATCCAATTGAAGATTGCTTCGTCTTCAAGGGCTGGATTGAAGACAGTATCAATAGGGCAATTCGCACTGTCTGAGAAGTGGAAGTAAGCCCGCCTCAACTGCATGCTCCTAAGAAGATGGACACACTGGGGGCATCGTGCTCTTTTGTTGAAGAAGCTCCATGGGAGGTCGTTCTTTCAGCAAGACTAAAAGAATGTGAAGGAGCTCCAAACATGTCCGGCGATCAAGTGGAAAAATCCATTGGAACCCGAGATCATTGAGGGAATGCTGAAAATCCATTGGAACCCGAGATCATTGAGGGAATGCTGAAGCCGCGCCCAACTCCAAAGATTGGCGGTGACAGCGAAAGCACCCACACCCAACCGTCAAAATCTTAGAAGAAGAAGAAGAAGACCAAAAAGCCCGTGAAGCCTGGTGACAAGCGCACGGACCTGCAAAAACAAATTGACGCGCTGGAAGAATATAACCAGAAGGAGCGGACTCCAGTCACACTCCAAGAATTTCTCAGCCACATCCTCGAGGTCGGAGATGATGATAGTGGAGAAGACTCGTCGGACGAGTCTGAGGATTATGTGGCAAGCTGTCATGTGATCTCTCACTCGTAATAAACGATGAGGAAGATCTGGATGCAGAGAAACTGGGGGCAAATCCGGAGCCGGAACTTCTAGGGCCATCAGACGAAATGATTGATACATTCTTAAACGAAGCTCTTTTGAAAAGCAAAGCTGATCGAGAGCGCGAGATGGCTATATTTGAGAAGGCCAAACACCGGCGACTGGACGAAAGAGTTGAAACACTCCCATCGAGTCAGAGTATAGCCGCCACAAATAAAAGCAGGTTCAAGATAAGAAAAAGGTTCGCGAAAGCCATATCGATGAGAATGAAGCTGCTACCCTCTGAAGGAAACGCTCATGATGAAGCGGATGTACATCCTAACTTCTGCTTATACCATCAGAGGATTACACATTCTACTGAAGAATGCATGTCCTTTAAAAAACTGGTGGCAAGGATATGTTGCTCACCCGACAACATTTCAAGCGGATGAAACACAAAACTCGTCGGGAGCAGAGAAATACGACCGGAGAGCGCAAAAGAACTGCCGGCAACTGTCACATGGTCGACGCCAGTGGATCACAAGTTCTCACCTTCGGGAGTGATTCTGATGAAGAAATAGCCCTTGGCCCTCGCTTCAAAGAACCCACCTCCGAGACGGAGAAATAAAGACTTGTGAGAACATCCAGCTGTGCAATCGTACGCTACCAGAAAAGAATCTTGGACCTGCTAACAGTGGATCGAATAGAAAAGATAAAGGGAAAGAAAAAGTCCCTGAAGATATCACCCTCGATGATCAAGTCGTCAAAGAGCTTGCAGCCAAGGACCCGCCCAAGAAAAACAAGGTGGATTACAACGTCCTGGCACACTTGAGGAAGTTACCCTCACAGCTAAGCATCCTCGATGCCCTTCTGCTATCAAAAGAAGCGAGAGATTCTCTGATCAAGGCGTTACAACAGCCTGACCAGTTTTAAGCTTTCCTCGCCGAAGAAAGGATGAAGGACGAGCTGGAAGAAGTGCACACTGCTGACATCACTTTCGGCGATGAAGATCTTCTCCTCGGGACATGTGAGCACAACCGCCCCCTTTATGTCTCCGGATACTGTCATGATATTAAGATCGGCAAAATCCTGGTTGACAATAGGTCCTCCGTCAATCTCCTCAATATAAGAGTGTTGAAGGAAATATGCATAAGCATCCAACACCTCGCTCGGGATAAGATTACTATCTCCGGGTTTGACTCCCAGTCATCACGGACGCTCGGGTCCTGTGATACTGACGCTGCGCTTTGGGCTGCTAGTCACTGACATCAAGTTTCACGTCATTGACGCTAAGACCTGCTATAACGCTTTGCTTGGCCGGCCTTGGTTACACGAGTACAACATCATCCCTTCTACACAACATCAGTGTATGAAGTATTTCAAGGATGGTCTCGAGTATACTGTGACAGGGGAGTTGAACCCATTCTCCGTGAATGAGGTCCGAAAGTACGAAGATGCGAAATACTTCTTACCGGATTTTGAAGACACGGAAAGATGTCACAAACCAAAGAACAAAGCTATCACCACTATTCCGGTCTTCGGGAGTGATACCGAGGAGGAAGAAGAAATAGTTTATTCAGGGCCGCCTCAATATAATAAGCCGGGACCGTCCACCCGTATGTTGATCTTCGGTAGCGGCTCGGAAGATGAAGTCAATACCGTGTTCTCTGCTCGGCCGTCAATACGAGCCTTCGCTAGCGATAATCAGAGTTTGCAAATTGCCATGGTTCCGCAAAAGCATTACAAAGGTCTAGACGCACTTGAAACTTATAGTGTGCAGGAACTGCAAACATTCTACGTTCCTCCTAGACGAAGAGATGAAAAGGCGATCCTCTTTTATCAATCACGGAAACCAAAGTGGAGAAAGAAATTTGGCATGGTGCAGATTCTATACTTGACAGGCTCCAGCCCATCCGTTTGCCCAGATACTACACAGAAGGCTTGAGAAGGCTGTTGAAGCGCCAAGGGGTACCTTTAGACAGACTGCTCGACAGGCTCAATTTTACAACAGGATCTGGAACGTTCCCGGAACTCAGCAAAAAATTGCCCAACGGAAAAATGGAAACGATCGGGCTTGGATATATTCGATCCAAGAAACGGGAGCGAGTCCATGGCAGTTACATCGTACATGACTTCGATGAAGAAGAAGACGTTCCGTTGAAAGACGCTGACCCTGAACCAAAACAAAGCCCTGCCATGAAAATGCCAAGTCCGTCGTTTGAGGAAAAGATGGACAAGCTAATAAGGGAAGCGGGTCAAAAGGTTCGAGACGACCATAATCGCGAAATGGCCTTCTATGAGAAATCCAGGACGCAGCGCCTTCTTCGACAGGCCGTGGAGAATGACAATGCTCCTCGTGCCCAGCCCGTCCTACAAAAGACCCGGCGCAGAGGCAAAAATAAACCAAAGAATGGAAAAAACGTTCGACAGCAGCCAAGCAGGTCTGAGAAGCCACGCGAGAAAGAGTCGCGCAGTCGGGATCCGCCCCTTGTAAAGAAGATGGGTCGAGCGTATTCTTTTCCTCGAGACAAGACAAGGAAGATATTTGATCTCGTCATAAAGCATCAGATGATGACACTCCCGGAGTCCAAGCACCCCGAGCAAGCAGGTGAAGTCAATCATCCAGATTATTGCTCCTATCACCGGCAATAGGTCATCCTCTCGAAGACTGCTTCACCTTCAAGAACTGGGTCAAAGACCAATATCAACAAGGCAGATTCGCTTTATCCAGCAATTGGAGGGTAAGCCTGCCACAGAAGCATGAACCGAGAGCGACGCGTATAGCAAGAGTAGAACCAAACCAACATCGGTCCGGAAAATGATCTCGTACCTGTCACGTGATAACGCTGTCGGAAGAAGAACCCGAGAGTATGGATAACCTCCCCTGGTGCTTTGAAAACGATAAAGATGAGTTAATCTCAGAATTTCTACCGGCGCCAAAAGAGCTGGAAGATGGAATACATACTACTGCAGATGACCTCAGAAAAATCGACTTGGGAGCGGCAAACGACCCACGGCCGACATTCTTCAGTGAGCTATTGTCTGAAGAAAAGGTGGCTATGCTCAAGGACGTGCTCATGCAGTATAAAGACTGTTTTGCATGGAACTATTCCGAGATGCACCGGATTGGACCCAGAGATAGCTGTCCACAAATTGGCAATATCTCCGGACGTCAAGCCGATCAAACAAGCACCGAGAAGAATGCGGCTCGAGCTTGAGATGAGAATCAATGCCGAGGTCAAGAAGCTAATCGACTCCAGCTTCATCCAAGAAGTTCAATACCCTGACTGGATTGCCAACATCGTCCCAGTGATGAAGAAAAATTAGACAATGCGCATATGTGTGGACTTTCGGGATCTCAACAAAGCTTGCCCGAAGGACGACTTTCCAGTACCGGTCACCGAGCTGATGATCGACAGTACATCCACCCACGAAGTCTTCTCTTTCATGGATGGCTCATCAGGATACAATAAGATAAAGATGCATTCCAAAGACCAGAAGCATACCGCTTTCCGGACCCTTTTGGGCATATTCTGCTATAAGGTGATGCCTTTCGGTTTAAAGAACGTCGGTGCCACTTATCAGAGGGCCATGACGAAGATCTTTGATGACCTCATACATGAAATCGTCGAATGTTATATTGACGACCTCGTGGTTAAAAGCAAATCATACGAGGAACATCTAGAGCATATGAAGATTGTGTTTCAGCGCCTTCGAAAATATAACTTGAAGATGAACCCCTTCAAATGCGCGTTCGGAGTTTCCTCAGGCAAATTCCTAGGATTCGTCGTCCGCCACCGAGGCATTGAGATAGACCCGTCGAAGATCAAGGCGATCATGGAAATGCCACCGCCAAGGACTCTCAAGCAACTGCGGTCTCTCCAAGGAAAGCTCGCGTATATCCGGCGATTTATAGCCAATCTCTCCAGCAAGTGCCTCCCCTATAGTCACTTGATGAAAAAGGGAACCCCATTCGTCTGGATCACAAATTCCAAAGCGCACAGGACGAAATCAAGCAGTACCTGCAGAATCCACCAGTGCTGGCCGCTCCCGTTAAAGGAAAACCTCTCATCTTGTATACGACCGCCCTCGAAGGTTCTTTAGGCACGCTATGGGCATAAGGGAACGGCCAAGGGAAAGAAAGAGCCCTCTACTATTTGAGTCGAGTTCTCCTGGGAGGTAGAAAGCAATTACTCCCCTATCGAAAAACACTGCCTGGCGTTGATCTTTGCGATAATGAAGCTCAGACACTACGCATTGGCACATGAGGTCCATCTCATATCAAAGGTGGATCTTCTAAAATATTTGATGTCAAAGGCTATATTAACGGACGGCTCGCTAAATGGGCCCTACTCTTGATGGAGTTCTCGATAACTTATCGTCCCCTTAAAGCAGTGAAAGGTCAGGCCATCGCCGACTTCCTTGCTGAACATCCGATACCTACCGACTCTCCTTTGAACTGCGAATTGCCGGACGAACACACGTTTGACACGATCGACGAAGAGAGAAGAGATAATGATACCCGATGGGAACTCTACTTCGATGGAGCATCTTCCATGAAGAAGCGCAAGCAAAGCACCCCCATAATCAAATCAGGGGTAGGCCTCATCTTCGTGACTCCATAAGGAGGGATAATGCGCTTTGCCTTCTCCTTAACAGAGTCGAGGGCGAACAATGAAGCCGAATATGAAGCTTTGATAGCAGTTCTCGAGATCGCTATCAACATGGAATTGAAAACCTCTTCATATATGGAGACTCCCAGCTGGTCGTTAGTTAAGTAAACGGCGACTACCAAATGTGCAAGCCAGAGTTGATGAAGTACGGTGAGAGAGTACAACAACTGCTAATTCAAATTCCTTCCAACACCTTGAAAAGCATACCGCGTGCGGAAAATAGCAAGAGGATGCATTAGCCAAGCTCGCTAAAGAACTGGCCGACGAGAACCTCGATAACGTGAGGATCGTTGTGCAAAGCCGTCGGGTTCTTGCACCGGCAGAAATATCTTCAGAGTCATCCGAAGAAAAAGGAGCGACTGAGCAAACGGCTCTGCAAATAAAAGACCAGGAAAAGGCTGAGGATTGGAGAGAAGTCTTTATAGACTACTTCAAATCCCGTCGAACACCTGAAGATGCATCCTTAAGACATCAGCTCATGAAACGAGCTCTTTCTTTTGCATTCGTCAATGATACTCTGTATAAGAGATCGTTTGACTCTCTATGGCTAAGATGCCTGGGACCGGAAGAAGCAAAAAGAGTCGTCCAAGAAACTCATGACGGAATCTGCGGTTCCCACCTAGCCGGCCCAAAGATGAAGCTGAAAATCAAAAGGATGGGCTATTATTGGCCCATGATGATCCAAGACTGCCTTGAATATGCGAAGCAGTGCCACTCGTGCCAGATTCACGGAGACTTCATCCATTAGCATCCAAATCCACTACATCCGACGGTGGCAAGCTGGCCGTTCGAAATATAGGGAATTGACATAATCGGCTCCATCGAACCAGCATCGTCCCGAGGACATCGATTCATTTTGGCGACAACTGATTATTTCTCCAAATGGGCAGAAGCAGTACCGCTAAGGGAAGTGAAGACGGAGAATATCCTCCATTTCTTCAAGACACATGTCATTTATCGATTTGGCACTCCACGACGGATTATCTCCGATAACGGGCCAGCCTATAGAAGACATAAGATCAGCCGCTTCACACAACAGCATAATATATACTGGAGATACTCTTCAGTCTATAATCCCCGAGCTAAGGGTCTAGCCAAGGCTTTCAACAAGACTTTGACAAAGATCGTGAAAAAGACGGTGTCTCGAAATAAGAAGGACTGGCATGAGAGACTGCATGAAGCTCTCTGGGCGTATCGAACTACATTCAAAACGGCCACGAACACAACGCCGTACGCATTGGTGTTCGGCACAGAAGCGGTGCTCCCCCTCGAGATAGAGTTATCCTCTCTGCGAGTGGCAGTTCATTATGAGCTAACAGACGAAGAAAATGCCCACCTTCGGCTTGAGGAGCTCGACGCCCTTGATGAAACCCGGCTCATGGCGCAACAAAACCTGGAGGCTTATAAAGCAAAGATGACGCGCTCATACGAGAGATTGACTAGGCCGAGATCATTCCGTCAAGGCGAACTCGTGCTAGTGGTCAAAAGACCTATGATCCCCAATCGCGCTAAACGGGGGAAATTCGAGCCAAACTATGAAGGCCCGTATATCATAGACAAAGTTTATCAGGGTAGAACTTATCTACTCATGAACATGCATGGCGAAAGGCCCTTCAGGCCAATAAATGGTCGCTTCCTCAAAAAGTACTACCCCTAACGAGTCACAGCCTAGGTTAATGATAGATGACGACGCCTATGCCCGCTCGCTATCTTCTTAAGCCCAAACTCTATAAGTAGTAGCCGGCTTTCGGACCGAAATGTCCTTAAACTAACAATGGACCATTATGTCCTAAAACTGGCGACGGACCGAAACGTCCTTAAACTAATAATGGACCACTATGTCCTAAAACTGGCTGTTGACCGAGACGTCGATAAACTACTACGGACCGCAGCATCCCAAGGCTGACACAAAAAAAATAATAAAAAAGAAATAAAAAAAAGAAAAAAAAGAAAACGGTATGCAAAATAGGCACGGACGAAAACCCGAAAGGGCTCCGTGAGTAAAAACAGCTGGGCTACCGGCGAGTTTTATGAAAACCCGAAAGGGCGCAATCTCGTTAAAAGACACTTGCGAGGTCCTCTCGACCTTGTAAGGAGGAAACACCTGCGTGAGATCCTTACGACTCACAAGGAAGCAACACACTTAGGAATCCCCACGATTCCCAAGGAGAAAGTACACTTGTGAGATCCTCACGACTCGTAAGGAGAACCCTCCTTTGAGACCCTCACGGCTCATAGGATTCAAAAGTCTTAAGCTACAGGGATCTGAACCTGTTCTTAAGCGGCCATCACAACCTCCAATGCTGCCCTACAAGTGGTTCAGTATTGAACCTTGTATACAATCCACGGGCGCGAATAAACATTTCCCTAACAAAGTCCCACCCGTGACTAGGGATATGTTTACACGGTGAATTGCCCTTGTAAGTCCTCTCGACTTATAAGGAGAAAACACTCTTGTAAGATCCTTACGACTTACAAGAAGTCATACACTTGGGAATCCTCATGACTCCTAAGGAAAAAACGCACCTACGAGATCCTCACGACTCGTAGGGAGAAATACCTTTATGAGACCCTTACGGCTCATGAAGTCAATATTTGTTATATGTATGCCCTAGAGGCCATTACTGTACATACGATGTATATTGTAATGGATGCTTTTACATATATAGGGAGGAATTTCTTGCTCGACATGATAGTATGCTATCTGGTTGTACTTTATCTTAACATGTACTCTGATTGTCTCTATATTACAAGTTGATAAAGCCCTTAGGATATGTACTCGACTACTGGGACTATGATGAGATCATACTAGTGGGGCCACGGTAGTCGACGAGTACATCCTATAACTGTTCCTAGTCGAGGGTGTATCGAGACAGGGCATCGATGCACCAGAGTAGACTAGCGTATGCGCATCTTGACCCATATGATGGGCGATGGATGATCCCATATCCATTATTGTTTGACATCAAGGATGGTGTACGGGTGCTCAGTGGAGACTGGGTACACTGGACGGACTCGCCGAGAACTCCCAGATGGTATTATACCTTACGTCAGATGGCAGTTCTCCGGTGACACTGGTACAGAGTAGTCTGTTGACTCGAGATCGTCATGGAGTCTTGTGTGATTCCCACTGTGCTTTGATTTCCATCATACCACGTCCAAGAGGGCGTGCAAAAAGGTGGCTTTTGGGTACAGTCCCGAATCACATGGAGGCAATGAGCGATAGGAGGGGATTCGTCTCTCCCGGTATAGGGAGTTGATGTTGTGCTGTGTTCGATTGGCTATAACCGGAAATCCCTGGCCAGGGTTGCTGAGATTTACTGGTAAGTGTTATCAGTAGTTTCTCGAACTGTTATAGACCTCATATCGACATGACTTATCGAGCTACTGGGGTCTGACGTTTACCACCCCTAGGTGAGATATGCGACATATCAGACGACGAGACCGGACTGTACGGGAGTGTTACTGATTGGATTCACGGGAGAATGTACAGGCTTGCTTGTTGATCTTCTGAGCGCTCAATACCTGGGTAGCTGTTACGTTTAGCTGACCGCTTGCAGCTTGTGGGTGTTTGATATGATCATCACCTACTGCCGGCGTATTGACGATTCTTTAGAGTCCTACACAGAGGTTTCTTGACTCAGGCAAAACGGAGTAGGGGCACATATGTGATATGTGCGGGACCGAGGATAATACGATATGAGATACCGTATTCTATTCTCGCGATATTTGATATCAGCCGGGTCATCGGATCAAGTGTTGATTCGATGAATCGGTACGGATAAATATTAGTCGGTTATATGCGATATAGCCGGATTGTCGGATCAAGTGTTGATTCGATAATTTAATGTATAATAATATATATGATATATTAAATTACATTAACTAATATTAGCTCACTAAAAGATTCTTTTTCTCACTCGGGTAATACATTGATATATATGCGATATATGTTAATTGTATTATTTTATTTTGTTACGATAAATATTATATATGTGATATATAATATTGTAACATGATATGATAACTAATGAAACATGTTTAGTGGAGTTTAAACATGATTAGGGTTTGGATTAGGGTTAACACTTCTAGTTGATTCTAGAAGGTTTCTTTTTGTCATGATAAAGATATTTTGTTATGACTCATGCTTTAACCTAACCCAAACCCTAACCCTAGTTAATTCTCTACATGAGTTTAGTTGACCATGGTTACATTATTCATCATTATCTTCTTTGCATTATTCATCACAAAAGGTTTCTAATATTGTTCATCTTCTTCCTTCTTCTTTCTTCACGGAAAAAGCTTACTAGCTTTTTTCCAAGTGATGAATAAATGTGAGAAAAAGATAAATAAAGAGAGCAAAAATCCTACTTCATCATCCGCATCTTCCCTTGCCCTTTAGATGAGAGTGTTCACTCAATTTTAGTGAGTGTTAGCTTGTGTTAATGAAACTTCAAGGTAGATCATCTTTGTATCGAAGATCGGAAGCAAGACTGCATCTTTCTCTTCGTGGAACCTCTCGAGAGTCCGGAGTACGATGATCGCAGCGAAGGGACCTCAACACGGAGCATATGAAGTGAAGGACCGGATCTACAAAGGTTGTAATCCCTCTCACTTAGTGTTAAAGTGTTTAGCATGTTAGTTTTCGCCTAATCTCTAGTTTAAAGATCCGGCTTCGGATTGTTCGGCACGGCTAATTTTTAAATCGGGCATGGTTGATGCCTCGTAGAACCTTGTGCGCGTGCCCAGCAAACCTACAGTGGTATCAGAGCCAAGCTAGAGCTTTAGGCGAAGTCTAGACGAAGTTTAAAATCCGATCGAATGCCGAAACCCCGATACGGAACCCTCTCTGGACAATTTTCAAAATGTTGATTTTTTCTGAATTAAAAATGCTAAGAAAAACAAGCAAGAAAAACGAAGAATTACTGTGAAGTACGGACCTCTAATTCAAAAATTTGACCGCGGAACCGGGGCCAAACCATGGGTCTTGCGGCGGTTCCGCGGCCAAAATTTGGACTTAGTCCCTGAAATTTCATGTAATTATTTTTAGGCCCTTTCTTGTTATTTATTGCTGGGAATATTTTAATTCCACTCAAGTGTTGAGTTTTCAAGGGTTGTATTGGGGAATCGTTGATTCAATCGGATGATTTAACTTTGTTTAGTTTGTCCGGATAATTTTTAGAAACTGTTAAAAAGTTCGAACGGATATCAATAACTCACTTTTTCCCCTATCGGAAATTTTTTCAAAAGTTGGATTTTTTCTCATGTTTAAGAACGTTCTAAGTCGTGCAAGTAACGCGGTGGACCTTCTAGAAGACAACAAACCTTAACTCGATTATGTGACCGTCTTGAACTGCCTTTTGAACCTTAGGGTTTGGGGCAGTACGGCGTGCCACATGTGAGGCGTTGGCTTGACCCTTCTACGGCTGGACCATTGGTACTGTGGCATGTGATGGATGTTTTTAAACTGATTTCAAGTGTTGAGATATATTGGGGAAATCTTGGGTGTTTGATTATTCGATCGGAAAGTTTAACTTTGTCTATTTATTTGGATTGTGATACAATATTTGGAATCCACTAGTTGTTATGAGATAACTAATTTGAATGTTATAAATCGAGCAGTTTAGTCTCCAACTGATCGGTTGCCACGGAATTTTGATGTGATCAAAAGTCCGTCGCAATCACGTAGCGTACGCGGATACTCGCCGGATAAACTTAATAGACAGCTACGCCCCATAGCCCCGACCAAGTGACTGTAGGAGAACCCCGTCGCCGAAAGCATCCGTTCGGGTGCTCGCGGCAGCGGTGTTCCGCCTTAGTGCACTTCGTCGACGGTATCGGGGGTGCGGCCGTCTACTAAAGTTTGCGACGAGCATTCGATCAGGTTGTCGGGAATCTTGTTGAATTGCCCGACTTGATATTGAAAAGAGTTTTCGATAATGAGACTAAAATACGGGTTTATAATTGTTAGGCATGTGATGTCTAAGGAATTCATTTGGTTAGGCATGTGATGTCTAAAAAGGTTGCGGATTCCAACTGTTGTAGTTTTACACTTTCTTTTCTATGACCGTAAGCGTAGTATGTGGTATATCGCCGGCTTCGTTGCTATACATCAACGACAATCGGGATACGCATACTTGCTTACGTTGATGATATGTGATATTATGTGTTGCTGTGATATGTTATATTGGATCGTCGCCTTTTGAATAGCCGGGGGTTTTATGTGAGATGAGAGTTTTTCTTTTTCATTGATGTAAAAACTTGTATATAATATTCTTTTATTGGGGCACTTCCAGGTTGCGGAAGATGTCACCGTTGATGTATATTATTTACTTTTCCGCATTAGGTAGACCCAAGGACGGGAGCACAAGTAACCGGGTTCTGGGGTCCAGTGGGAGACCATCTCGAGGAGTCGAGACCGGGTCTCCTAACCCTAGA
Source organism: Agapanthus africanus (assembly GCA_030015575.1). Classification (NCBI taxonomy): domain Eukaryota; kingdom Viridiplantae; phylum Streptophyta; class Magnoliopsida; order Asparagales; family Amaryllidaceae; genus Agapanthus; species Agapanthus africanus. The sequence continues at coordinate 757,070,347 of CM057339.1, forward strand.
ATTGGTAGTGTTACTTTCCGCTCTCGTAGGGGTCTAGGGATGTGGGTTTGGCTATTCATCGCGACCGTGGAATCCGTGTTTTATACAGGCTCGTATTGAAAACACGGACATCCTAGTATATCCAATATTTCATATATGTTCTTCTGCTGCAATGTTCTGTGATGAGATCATATTACTGCCTGAGACGAATGTTTATATTATATATATGAGATATATGTTATATTGTAGATTTCGTTTCAAATGTGATGCTTGCATAGCATAATTAAAATGGGACTTCATTAATGAGATTAATGAAATAAAAGAAACCTAAAGATGTTGTAGAAACTTGTTTTAAAAACTGGTAGCTCTAGTTCTTGCTTTGCATAGCGGTGTTCCTTGAAGAACATCCAGCACCTTATTTGATAAGGAAAGAACCGAGATCCCTTCACCGGGAGTGACTCCTTTAGCAATAACTGGCAGATGCTACAAACTCGGTTTGTCTTTTGATTGCTTCTATAGTTCTTGCTTTGCATAGCGGTATATATGATATATCCTGCACCTTATTCGATGAGGAAAGGGCCGACGATCCCTTCACCGGGAGTGACCCCTTTAGCAAAACTAGAAAATCCTCAAAAACATTCCATTTAAAATCACTCGATTCTACAACGATATAAAGTTCATTACGCAAAGGGTTTTCTTAAAAACCTGTCGTAGCCCTCCGTCATTTCAGATAAGTAATAGTTAGTATTCGTGCTGCGTTTGTTGACTCAGTCAAGGCGTAGTGTGCGGTAGCTGATTAGTGCTTATCTGCAAAGCATATGATGCGATTGGATTAGGGTAGTCGTGCGGCCTTGTTGACTCAGTCAAGGGTCGTGCGGGTGGGTTTAATTCAATCGGGAAATGATGGGTTGAACTTTACTTGCGGTCTATGGTTTGTTGACTCAGTCAAGGTCATAGATCGCTTGGGGCAAAATATTATTGGGAATTTCAAGTGTTGAAATTTGCATTGAGATTGCATACCTTCTATGAGATAGTTGGATCCCGATACCCGCTGTGAGTAAGAGTTACTCCTGGGAGAGTTTTACACATTACAATTAGTCGATCAAGTAGGTGTCTAGAAAGGTGTTAACGGGGTTACGCCCCTGGGAAAACGAGGTTTACTTTAATTAGGTTCGTGCGAAAGCACGGGGGACCTCCCTCAAAGTACCGACACTGGCCTGGCTGAAAGATTGGCGAACTTGTAGCGTGTAATTAATCCCGGCTAGTCTTTCCTTTTAGGGTTTGAAGGAAGATTTGATTAAAACAGTGGGAGACATCCTGATTAGATATATTAGATAACCAATCTAATCTTGCAAGAGCATACGCTGAGTGTTTTCTTCTCTCTCTCTCCAGGTAGCGACCATATCACGCCTTAATCAAGATAATAAAACGGATATATTGACCGAACCCGCTTGTTATACTGAGCTGGGGAACGTTGGTCCTGCTCCAACTTATAATTGTTATAAGACAGAGCAGGAAATTAGGGATTACCAGAATTCCCGTGCCTCCCAAACGAAGAAAGTGCATGCTGATGCATCATCTTCGGGTGTGTTCATTACAGAGAACTGTTTCTCAGTATCCTTTACGTCCTGGGTATGTGATACCGGATCAGGATCCCGCATATGTAATCTGTTACATGGGCTACAGAAAGGTAGAGAACTGAGAACGGGTGATAAGTTTCATGAGATAGAAAACGGTGCAAGTGTTGCAGCCAAGTCTGTTGGTCACTGTCACCCTGTATTACCAGAATACATTGATTCTGAACGGATGTTATTAGATACCGAACCTGATATACAAAATCATATCAGTCTCTTTATTAGTAAAGAAGGATATAATTTTGTATTGTTGGATAATGTTTTAAACATTTCCTATATCAAGAGTTGATCGGTTCAGGCATGTTATCTAAAAGCATTGACGTTCTAAATCAAACTACAGTTCTTAGTATACAGAACACACACGAGAGGAAGAGTTCAGAAATGAACGAATCCTTCTTGAGGCATTGTAGACTAGGTCATATCAATGCGACCCGACTAGCTAAGTTACATTTAGATGCATATTTAAATTTGTTTGAATTTACATCTTGTGAAACTTGCCGGTCATGTCACAAAGATAAGATGACCATAGCTCTGTTTATTGGAAACAGAGAAAGAGTTAGTGAACTCTTGGGATTGATACATGCTGATGTATGAAAGTCCCCTGTCTACATATGCCAGGACCGGTTCTTTGTACTTCATTCCATTCTTTGATAATCTCTCAAGATTCAGACATATGTTTCTGTTGAAACACAGGTCTGAACCTTTTGAGATATTCACAGAATATGAGTTAGAAGTAGAGAACCAAAAATACGGGTAAAAGTATTATGTCCTTTGATGTGATCAAGGAGGAGAATACTTGAGCACGGAATTCCTGGAATATTCTAATAGAGAATGAGATTCTCTCTCAGCATTACTCCTCCGTATACACCACAGCACGTCGGTGTATCGGGGCGGAGCAATAGCACCCTATGTGATATGGTGTGCTCTATGATGAGTACTACTGAGTTTCTTATTTCCTTTTGGATGTTATGCGCTTGAGAAGCAGCATACCTATTGAATAGGGTTCAAATCAAATCAGTTGCCTACCACTTCATATGTGATATGGAAAGGGAAGAGCCCATATCTTAAGTTTGTTAAGATTTAGGGTTTTCCGGACTATGTCTAAAAGCAAAATCCGGACAAACTCGAGGCAAGGTCTGTTATGTAGAACTGGAAATGTTCCATCTACACAAACTGCAGCTAATGATTTGGTAGAACCAAAGGATTCAATAGTTTCCAACGAACCTCAGCCTCTCCGCCGATCTAGTAGGGTTCCTCACCCACCTGAGAGATACTTCGGTTTCTCTATGACAGTGGGAGCGGGGATTGCATCATGAGATGATGACCCAACTAGTTTCGAGCTGGCCATCAGGAGATGGAATCTGTAAGAATGGCTGGATGCTTAGTGATCTGAGATGTAATCCTTATACACCAACAAAGTATGGACTTTAGTTGCTTTATCTGAAGGGTTAAATCCCCATCAGGAGCAAGTATATCTTGAGAAGATTACTTGGTGTACATGGAAAAGTTGTGACTTTCAAAGCTATGCTTAAGTCCATCCAGATCCTACTTGCCACGGCTACATACCATGACTACGATATCTGGTGGTTGGGTGTCATGACTGCTTTTCTAAATGATGTTTTAGAAAGAGAACGTCTATAAGTACACAGCCAGAGGGCTTCGTAGACAGTGGTAGCAGCGGAAACGTGTACAAGATATTTTATATGATAAAACAGGCATCGCGGAGTTGGAACATCTGTTTTGATGTGGTAGTCAAAGAGTTTGACTTCATCAAAATGGTAGATGAACCTTGTATATACAAAAAGGTAGTAGGGAGTATGGTGGTGATCCTCGTAGAGTATGTGGATGACATACTCTTGATAGGGAAGGAGTTTCCTATGCTACGCTCGGTCAATCTCCGCTTATCACAAGGATTCTCCATATAGGATCAAGGTGATACCTCCTAAATCCTAGGTTTTGGATCTATGAGATAGATCTAATTGGATGTTAGGATTCTCACTAGTTGTAGTGAGATGGTATCAATCGATCCTTGGGAGAATCACTGGAAAGGTTCCAGGGTGATAAGGACGACTGAATGTCAGTCGAGGCATTGTCTATACCCTCAGTGGAGGGACGGTATGTTGGAAGAGTTCCAAGCTAGATACCGTGACATACTAGACGATTAAAGGCAAGATACATCGTTACCAAGGATGCTACCAATGAGGCAGTCTGGATATATATAAGTTCATGAGATGAACTTCATTCCTACCATTGTGTGACAATGGAGTTGTGGCTTTAGCCAAGGAACTACCATCCCATCAGAAATCCAGATATAATTCTTAGGCAGTATCACCTGATCATGGAGATGGTTGATCTCCAGGGAGATCGAGGTCAGGAGAGTAGACACAGAGGACAACAGCGCGGATCCACTCACGAAGGCCTTTTTCCCAGTAGAGACTTTTATAGGATGGTTGAGTATGAGATACTTCAACCGCAGCTAATTGTTGGGTATGGATACCACAACAGATGGCCCTAGTGCAAGTGGGAGATTGTTAGTTATATGTATGCCCTAGAGGCCATTACTGTACATACGATGTATATTGTAATAGATGCTTGTACATATATAGGGAGGACTTTCTTGCTCGACATGATAGTATGCTATCTGGTTGTACTTTATCTTAACATGTACTCTGATTGTCTCTATATTACAAGTTGATAAAGCCCTTAGGATATGTACTCGACTACTGGGACTATGATGAGATCATACTAGTGGGGCCACGGTAGTCGACGAGTACATCCTATAACTGTTCCTAGTCGAGGGTGTATCGAGACAGGGCATCGATGCACCAGAGTAGACTAGCGTATGCGCATCTTGACCCATATGATGGGCGATGGATGATCCCATATCCATTATTGTTTGACATCAAGGATGGTGTACGGGTGCTCAGTGGAGACTGGGTACACTGGACGGAATCGCCGAGAACTCCCAGATGGTATTATACCTCACGTCAGATGGCAGTTCTCCGGTGACACTGGTACAGAGTAGTCTGTTGACCCGAGATCGTCATGGAGTCTTGTGTGATTCCCACTGTGCTTTGATTTCCATCATACCACGTCCAAGAGGGCGTGCAAAAAGGTGGCTTTTGGGTACAGTCCCGAATCACATGGAGGCAATGAGCGATAGGAGGGGATTCGTCTCTCCCGGTATAGGGAGTTGATGTTGTGCTGTGTTCGATTGGCTATAACCGGAAATCCCTGGCCAGGGTTGCTGAGATTTACTGGTAAGTGTTATCAGTAGTTTCTCGAACTGTTATAGACCTCATATCGACATGACTTATCGAGCTACTGGGGTCTGACGTTTACCACCCCTAGGCGAGATATGCGACATATCAGACGACGAGACCGGACTGTACGGGAGTGTTACTGATTGGATTCACGGGAGAATGTACAGGCTTGCTTGTTGATCTTCTGAGCGCTCAATACCTGGGTAGCTGTTACGTTTAGCTGACCGTTTGCAGCTTGTGGGTGTTTGATATGATCATCACCTACTGCCGGCGTATTGATGATTCTTTAGAGTCCTACACAGAGGTTTCTTGACTCAGGCAAAACGGAGTAGGGGCACATATGTGATATGTGCGGGACCGAGGATAATACGATATGAGATATCGTATTCTATTCTCGCGATATTTGATATCAGCCGGGTCATCGGATCAAGTGTTGATTCGATGAATCGGTACGGATAAATATTAGTCGGTTATATGCGATATAGCCGGATTGTCGGATCAAGTGTTGATTCGATAATTTAATGTATAATAATATATATGATATATTAAATTACATTAACTAATATTAGCTCACTAAAAGATTCTTTTTCTCACTCGGGTAATACATTGATATATATGCGATATATGTTAATTGTATTATTTTATTTTGTTACGATAAATATTATATATGTGATATATAATATTGTAACATGATATGATAACTAATGCAACATGTTTAGTGGAGTTTAAACATGATTAGGGTTTGGATTAGGGTTAACACTTCTAGTTGATTCTAGAAGGTTTCTTTTTGTCATGATAAAGATATTTTGTTATGACTCATGCTTTAACCCAACCCAAACCCTAACCCTAGTTAATTCTCTACATGAGTTTAGTTGACCATGGTTACATTATTCATCATTGTCTTCTTTGCATTATTCATCACAAAAGGTTTTTAATATTGTTCATCTTCTTCCTTCTTCTTTCTTCACGGAAAAAGCTTACTAGCTTTTTTCCAAGTGATGAATAAATGTGAGAAAAAGATAAATAAAGAGAGCAAAAATCCTACTTCATCATCTGCATCTTCCCTTGCCCTTTAGATGAGAGTGTTCACTCAATTTTAGTGAGTGTTAGCTTGTGTTAATGAAACTTCAAGGTAGATCATCTTTGTATCGAAGATCGGAAGCAAGACTGCATCTTTCTCTTCGTGGAACCTCTCGAGAGTCCGGAGTACGATGATCGCAGCGAAGGGACCTCAACACGGAGCATATGAAGTGAAGGACCGGATCTACAAAGGTTGTAATCCCTCTCACTTAGTGTTAAAGTGTTTAGCATGTTAGTTTTCGCCTAATCTCTAGTTTAAAGATCCGGCTTCGGGTTGTTCGGCACGGCTAATTTTTAAATCGGGCATGGTTGATGCCTCGTAGAACCTTATGCACGTGCCCAGCAAACCTACAGTCAAAAGCCTTAGTCGACAGGATCTTAACCCTGTTTGCTAAGCCACCTTTGTTCGACATCGACAGAGGCAAATGATGATTCGCTCCTGGAAATATCCCAGTTGTAGCGATGCTGATACCTAAATCGGTATCAATTCCCAAGCTCGCAGCAAAGAAAAATGCATACAAAAACAGCCGAAATGATGGGGCAACTTGCAACAAAATCATCATGTAAAAATGTATGCATACAAAAACAGCCGAAATGATTGGGCAACTCGCAATAAAAAAAAGCAGCGAGTAAAAAGAAAAAATAGCCGAAATTTTTGGGCACCACGAAAAATAGCCGAAATGATTGGGCAATCGTGACTTTCGCGATATGAAAGCTGAAATGATAGAGCCTCGCGGAAAGAAAAATATAAAATGAAACTTATGCCCTACAGGTGATATCACATCAATACCTGTATACAATCCAGGGGCACAAACAAAGAGGGAATCACACCTTTCTTCCCCAGGCTTCATCGGGAGAAGGAGCCAAATCTCAACGGTTCACAGATAGCCTGGAGATCATCTCAACATTCGACACAACATCAAGCAAATCGGAACCGCGGCAACTCGCAGTTCTATGAATCGGCGGTCCACAGATTACCGAGAGTCAAACCCCGACTCCGTGAAATGCGGATAAAGCCAAAATTCCTGGCTACGTGGAACATGGCCTATATCAATCCTAACCCCGTGGGAAACGTCCAGAGCGGAGCCTGGTCCTCCCAGAACACGGCTATGATCCTGTGGGAAGCATCCAGAGCAAATTCCTGGTTACGTGGAACGCGGCTTATGTCAATCCTGACCCCGTGGGAAACGTTCAGAGCGGATCCTGGTCCTCGCAGAACACGGCAATGACCCCGTGGGAAGCATCCAGAGCGGAGCCCGGTCCTCGCAGAACACGGCTATGACCCCGTGGGAAGCATCCAGAGCAAATTCCTGGTTATGTGGAACACGGCCTTTGTCGATCCTGACCCCGTGGGAAACATCCAGAGCGGAGCTTGGTCCTCGCAGAACATGGCTATGACCCCGTGGGAAGCATCCAAAGCAAATTCTTGGTTACGTGGAACGTGGCTTATGTCAATCTTGACCCCATGGGAAGCATCTAGAGCAGATCTTGGTCCTCGCAGAACACGGCTATGACCCCGTGGGAAGCATCCAGAGTAAATTCCTGGTTTCGTGGAACGCGGCTTATGTCAATCCTGACCCCGTGGGAAGCATCCAGAGCGGAGCCTGGTCCTCGCAGAACACGGCTATGACCCCGTGGGAAGCATCCAGAGCAAATTCCTGGTTACGTGGAACGCGGCTTATGTCAATCCTGACCCCGTGGGAAGCATCCAGAGTGGAACCTGGTCCTCGCAGAACACGGCTATGATCCCGTGGGAAGCATCCAGAGCAAATTCCTGGTTACGTGGAACATGGCCTATGTTAATCCTGACCCCGTGGGAAACGTCCAGAGCAGATCCTGGTCTTCGCAGAACACGGCTATGACCCCGCGGGAAGCATCCAAAATAAATTCCTGGTTACGTGGAACGCGGCTTATGTCAATCCTGACCCCGTGGGAAACGTCCAGAGCGAATCCTGGTCCTCCCAGAACACGGTAATGACCCCGTGGGAAGCATCCAGAGCGGAGCCTGGTCCTCCCAGAACACGGCTATGACCCCGTGGGAAGCATCCGGAGCAAATTCCTGGTTACGTGGAACATGGCCTATGTCAATCCTGACCCTGTGGAAAACGTCCAGAGCGGAGCCTGGTCCTCGCAGAACACGGCTATAACCCCGTGGGAAGCATCCAGAGCAAATCATGGTCCCATAAGACATGGCTAAAGTCAATCTTGACCCCGTAGAAAATGACCAGAGCAACCCCTGACTCCGTGAAATGCGGATAATGGTAACCTCACCCATCACTTACGGGTCCTCACGACTCGTAAGGGAGCAAACTCTCTTGTGAGATCCTTACGACTCTCAAGAGAAAACACACTTAGGAATCCTCACGATTCTTAAGGAGAAATTACACCTATGGGATCCTCCCGACCTGTAGGCAGAAAATTCTTTATGAGACCCTCACGGCTCACAGAGTTGAAAAGTCTTAGGAGACAGATCTTAACCCTGAATCCTAAGCCATCACTGTCCTACAAGGAAATCGAAATAGATTATCCACAAGATGCATTTACCAAAAGAGACACACCATTATGAAGCAAAATATGTCTTTTATTCATGAATCAAAATGAATACAAAGTACAATTTATGAAAGAAACAAAAAATACTCTCATTCAGGAGTATGTACAAAATAAAAAATAAAAAATACACAATTCTTTAAGACGGCGGACAATTTAATAGACGTGCCAGTTCATCCTTCTTCCGCTGGGCCTCGGCTTCATGATTCATTATTATTATAAGACGGGCCTCCGCTTGAGCCTGTTGGGCCTGGTATGAGGCAAGCCGACCTTCAAGCTCTTTTTCAGTAACTTTATGGGCTTCGACCATTTCACGAGTAAAAACGTCGGCTTTATCAATAGCTACCACCTCCTTGATAGCCTCTTGAAGCACCCGCCACAGTTCATACGCCCTAGTGGTCTTGGCCGTAAGATTGGCTTGAAGCTCCCTCAGCGCTTTGGAGGCCAGCTCCCTCTCCGAAAACTTGCGGCTGAACCTCTCTCGCAAGATATCATATTCGCAGCGCACCACTCAATAAGCCCCTGTAGGCTCGCCTTCGCGGCCACAACCTCCGAAGGAAGGCGTGTACATTCAAGAACATGCAAGCAAGCCTCTACCTGACGACAGAACTCAACCCAGACTTGCACCAAGGTCTCACTATGGTAAGTAGCAACAAAGGGAAGAGAACCGTTGGCTTCAGCGGCAAACGCTTCGGCCGTGATCAGACTGCCAGCGCGAAGATCCTCAATTAGGGCTGACAGGGAGTGGAGGCTTAGCTTGGCCATCCGTTCCGAGGCACGTAGAGCATAAGGGCCGGGTGGCATGACAATGCGAGACTCCAGCGCGGTAAGCACTGGCAAAGCTGTTCAGATTTATAAACAGTCAGCGAGACTCGTAAGCGAAGAACAAATGGAACAATGTTGAGACTTTACTTACCCACAGTCATGCAAGAGGGGTCTGAAGGCTCCCCAGGCCCGTCAAGAATTTCAACCTCGTCATCAGCTTCCAGAACTGCAAAAGACATCAATGTCATTATATAGAATAACAATAATGCCGTAAGGAGAAGGGCAAACGACACTAACCTTGCCCGGAAGAGAGAACGATGCGTTGAGGAGATATCGCCTGCGGAGCGGCCATCTCCAACAGGCGCTGAAAGAACTTCCTGGGAGACAGGTCAGCAATAGATGCCGCCAATCCGCGCAATTCTGAAAAAGACAGAAGGGTTCAGATAATGGAGAGATTATTAATATAAAAGATAGAAGGCTACCTTCGATGCTTCTCCCGTTCTGGGCTGGAGGGATAGCAGCCTTGGCAGCCTCCTCCGTGCCCCCAGGCATATCATCGGGGACGTGGGCCGGTATAAAAACTTCCAAGCAAGGAGCAGTGACCGCCATTGCGGGCTCCAGCAGAAGGACGGTAGCCTCGACTACTTGTCCCCTAATCTCCGAACCGCCCTCAGAAAGATCCATCGGATCGGTGACCAACAAAGATGCCTCTCCCAAGGGAGCAAGCGCTTGGGGAGCGGGAGTCACTAAGGGAGGCTCCATTGCAAGTGCAACGGTTGCATCGACCCCCTCCACACTGATTAGTGTTTCATCGGGGATATTAGCGGAGTCTACAGTCAAAGCGCGACTCAAATATAGATCCTCCGCCGCCGCCGAAGTCACTGCAAAGTTTTCATGAAGATGAGGATATATATATATATATATATGTATGTATAAGCATTGCAAAATAATACAAAAAGATATATAAAAATACCGATGCGCAAAGGAGCTTCTAGTATGGCTTTTTCAAGCCGGCGATCCTTCTCAAGAAGTCGTGCTCACCGGGGCTCGAGGGTAAACTCGTGACCACCAGTCCACAATGAAAGCGCGTCTTTGGCATCGACCGAGATAGGTTGCTTGAGGGCTATCTCGCCTTCTTCCTCCAAAGGACCTATGAGGCTATCTCGCCTCCTTCCTCCAAAGGACCTATGAATATCCTCCGTATTAATGGAGGATCTTCGTAGAAGATGACGGCAGGATAAGGCCTCTTTGGGATCCTTACCTTCTCAGTTTCAAGCTGTGAGCATCTTATAGCCTCAGCCAATTGTGCGGCTTCCTCGGCAGATGAACCTGGGAAAAGAAGACCATCATCCGGCGCTATCATGGATATTGGTTCGTCTTGAACGATAGGCTCGGATTCTACTAAAAGATCGAGCAGACAGGTGACTGTCTTCTTCCTCCTCTTCGGCCCAGAACTAATACCAGAAGACGCTCGCTTCTTTTCCCGTGGAGCTTTGGTATGGTGTTGACCCACTTCTCCTTCAATGTCCTCGCTTGGCGGTGCTACCGATGACGACACGGCCATTGCTGACGCCGCAGCCGATGACACTGCTACTGGTTCCCTATTGCCCCTTGATTGAGCTCTAGTGCGCAGCGGCATACCAGCTGTGGGAGTTAAATCCACTCCTACCGCCTTCAGAATAAGAACGACGCTGGTATCCCTCAAGGGAGGGCGAACCGTTGCACGCGGTTGCGGCGGAACTCCCGTGGCTTGGATCGGAGTGGGAACTCTATATCCGAGGAGCACCCTCCTCTCCTTGGCAATGATTGGGCTGACTCGGTGTAGATACCAACCCGTGAATGACCCCACACATTGTGGAATGTGATCAGCTTCGGGATTCATGAAGCGGGAGCCAGTGTTCAGCCGCATGAAGTGATGAGAAGCGTCATGAACAACTTCTGGCGACGGGCTAGGCTCCATCGTAAATGCCTCGAAAGAGACGCCCTGGTCATACCCGAGTTGCCGAGCAAAGCGGTGTGGGTTTTACCGCATAAAAAGGGCCGCACCGTTTTGGTGAAACACCATGTAACCCGGCCTGATTGAATATAAATAGGTGGATTCCTTTGGCTTCAAGGAGGGTGCTCCCTCTTTTGACAAATCAAGGAGCTGCTGAATCGGTCCTGAAGGAGCAGAGAGGACTCGATCGTTAAACACCATCCCACCCACATTAGCATAAGGACTAAGCAGCACGCGAATAGCCCCGGACTGAGTCGGGTCAGGAGCAGAAGCGTCCACCAGCCGCATGACTCGCGGAAAAGTGTAGGCATCATAAAAGCTGGGTCTTTGGTGCGCAACAAATGCCCCCAGTACATGCAACTCAATCCAGGACGTAAAGTAATGAAGAGAGAAATTTACCACATCTACGCGTGGGGTTGAGGTATTAGCCGCAACACTTAACCCATGATATAGATGCGCCAGCCCTGCAATACCCACAACTAGTCGCGTCCCCTCGGCAATGCGATGAGTGGGGTAAATAACTTAGGCTCTCATGAAACGACGGTGCATGGGAATGGCGAACCAACCGAGCTAAACACTGATGAAGCCCATGAAGAAAGTCTCCTCATCCATACCAGGAGCTACGATCGACTCGAAAGAAACGGCCGGCATGATGGGAATGTAGAACCGCGGCAAGTCCTCCTCTTTTGCAGGCCGCTTATTTAAACCAAACCCGAAGGGGTCGTTGATGTTTGTGAACTTCGGAGCCGTCTTTGATAGAACATCTTCGCGAAGGAAGCAAGCGATAAAGCTTTTGAAGGTGACGCCCTGCTCGTCTGATTCTGTGAACAACTTTTCAAAGATGCCCAGAGCCTTGATTTGACTTGGGTGCTTATGGCGGACGTCGTTCTCGGTCGACAAACCATCAAGCATAGCAGGTTCAACTTCAAAAACGTATTCATCAAAAGGCAGCAATTCTTCATAAAGCGTCCCCCTGATCGGCAACCCCGAAATTTCGCGAAACTCGTCCAAAGAAATTGAAACTTCGCGGTCCCCTAGCAAGAAAGTGTTGGTGGGGAGATTCCATTGATTTAAGAAGGCCTTAACTCACCAGACAAGGGAAAATTGATAGTGAAAGAGAGACGCATTTACCGCCTGATAGAGTCCGACCCTCTGCAGTCACGCACGATGGGCGGACAGGATATAACGGGCCCAGAGAAGGTAGCCTTTGGGATGTCGAGGGGTAAGCCCTATCTTGTAAATCTGTCCCCATGGTTGGGCTTTGCCCTGGTAAATGCGGCGCCCTAAAATGTTTATAGCCGGCACCGGATGGTTCGAAATACCAGTTGTTGAAGGCTCAAGCCGTCCCATAGGGGTCCAATTCAGCATCTCCACAGCAAAGGCGGTCCGTGGAAGATCCATCGACAGAAATGGACAGGTGGGCTCTGTCGGTATCTCGCAAAGGAAACTGCGGCGACCGCGGATAATGTGACCATAGCAGGTCCCCCATAAAAGTAGATTGGTGCAATTCGGGTCATGAGCCCTGATCATCGCCATCACCTCTTCGTCAGACGGTGACTGAGGAAAGGCAGCCTCCGAGCGGGTGAAAGGGAAGTACGGAACAGAAGTCATTGTGCCTGAAATAAAAGAAAGGGAAACTGTTAAGCAAAGCCAATACGTGTATATATACATATATACATATATATGTTTATAAATGCATATATAAAATAAAGACAATGGAAGAAAGCGACAGAAGGCTTATTTTATGAGACCATTGGTTACAAAACGCATGGGTCCCACAAAATCAAGATGGCGGCTTACTAATGATGAGGCAAAGCAATCATTATGAGAACAAAAGGGAAGATTCTCAATAAATGGACAGTGGATTTCAAATGACCCTACACATTCAACAAAAAGAAATCCATCTTGGACTCTGCAAAAATCAAGTAGAACAGGGGAATTAAATTCCCATAAAAACCCTACTGCAAATCTTTTCTTTTGTTGCAAAGAACAACTCAGGGCAAGAAAACCCCCAAGAAGTTCTCTGTGAAGAACTGAGTTCTTTAGAAGAATTAAATTCCTTTTGAGCAGAGGGATTAAATTCCCAGAAAATTGGCAGAGCCAAAACTCTTTAAAATGGAATTAAATTCCAGAGAAAAGACAAGCATCACCATCGATTCCTTAAGATCAGAGAAACCCTAGCAAAAGGGGTTTATTATTTAAAGAATTAGACATCTTTGAAGAACTTAGAAAGATGGGTTCTTTGAAGGGAAAAACCCTTGGTGTGGATTTAAAATCCAAAGAGTTTTTTTTATATATATGAAAGTTCTTCGGTCGTTCAAAACCATTACCTGAAGAAAGGATTCTTTCTTGGAACAGAGTTAAACTCTGAATATTTTGGAATAGAGAACTGAGCTTTAAGAAAGAGAATTAAATTCTCAAAAGAAAATGAACAAGGAAGAAGATGAAAGAGTGGAGGCGCTTCTGAAGAAACCCCTGCATTTATAGGATGTGATGGGGAACGGTTCATCTCCCCTATTCTCTAGGCAGATCCAACGGTCACAAAGGTGACAGCATTGCACTCACGTGCGAACACGTGAGAACAACACTGTGGGGGCATTTGTTCCCTGATAAAATATCAGGAAATACCCCAATGGGGTGTCACGTGCTCACACGTGACCAAGGGTCACGTGTTGACACGTGATAGGTTCCGGTGATCTCTGATTTATAGAATTAAATTCTAATCAAATGATCAATTAAAGGAGTCACGTGTCCACACATGATAGGCACTTCAACCCACTAAAAAGGAATTATAAGGCATGATAGAACGGCAAGGAAAAATCCCAATGGGATATCACTGTTCCCTGATAAAATATCAGAAAGACCCCAATGGGGGATCACGTGTTCACACGTGACTATGGGTCACGTGTAGACACGCAATGGGCTCTTAAGCCCTCTAAAATAATGAAAAGAATTAAATTCTAAACAGGATTCATGTGTCCCCACGTGATAAGTCTTTAAACCCCTGTAAAGAATTAAAAATAAAGTAAAATATCAGGGAATTCCCCAATGGGGTATCACGTGCTCACACGTGACCAAGGGTCACGTGTTGACACGTGATAGGTTCCGGTGATCTCTGATTTATAGAATTAAATTCTAATCAAACAAAAATATAACAAAACAGCCAGGAAATATCTCAATGAGGTATCACATGCTCACACGTGACCAAGGGTCACGTGTTGACACGTGATAGCTTTCTTTGATCTCTACTTTATAGAATTAAATTCTAATCAAACAAAATGTAACAAAACAGCTAAGGAAAGACCCCAATGGGGCATCACGTGCTTGCACGTGACCAAGGGTCACGTGCTGACACGTGATGATCCCTTAGCTCTGTTAAAAGGCAGAAGTAAATTCTGAATAAAAGAGGGTCACGTGCTGACAAGTGATGGTCCCTTAGCTCTGTTAAAAGGCAGAATTAAATTCTGAATAAAAGAGGGTCACGTGCTGACACGTGACAGGTCCCTCAGCTCTTTAATTGATAGAATTAAATTATCAAACATTGGGATCACGTGCCAACACGTGATGGGCTTTAAAAGCCTTCCGAATTAATAAAATTAAATTCTAATTATGGGGAATCAAGAACCCTAACTGGAAAAATATTTCCTTAGATCTTTCCAAACAAAAAAGATTGTGCTCTGTAAAGTGGAGCACCGTTGGATTAAAAAATTCAATGGTGATTAAAAAATCACCAATTTATGGAAAGATTTTATACAAGGAAAGATTTCCCTAAAAAAATTCACCAAGGATAACAAACAGAATATCTTCTGGATTAGAAATCCAATGGTGAATGAAATTCACTGAGTGATTTAAAAGATCATGTTAGTTACAAAAACAACCAAAATCTTTCAATGAAAGATTCACTAAACAAATTGATTCTTTTCTTTCTCCTATAAATAGGAGCCAAGAAAAAAAGAGAAGGGATCTTTGGAATTTTGATTTTCTGAAGAAAAACAACAACAGAGAGAAAAGAGAGGAGAATTTAATTCTCAAGAGAGAAAAGAAGTTCCTTTCAGAGAAAAGAAACCCTAGGTGAGAAAGGGGAAAGAGATCTAAGCTCCATAAAATAAAAGAGAATTTAATTCTCAATTTAAGAGTTTAACTCTTCTGAACAGGAACTTAGTTCTTCTTTTGGTTGAAGATCTGCAGAAGCAGATCTCCCCACAGGTTGAGAATTTAATTCTTATCGGGGAGATTCTGCCATGCAGATCCAAAACTTAGTGGGAGAATTTAAGTTTAAGGAATTTAATTCCTCCAAACAGAACTAGGGTTTAACCCTATATGAGAATTTAATTCTCCCAAATTCATAGGAATTTAATTCCTCTAAACAGAACTAGGGTTTAACCCTATATGAGAATTTAATTCTCCCAAATTCATAGGAATTTAATTCCTCCAAACAGAACTAGGGTTTAATCCTATTTGAGAATTTAATTCTCCCAACTTCATAGGAATTTAATTCCTCTAAAAGAACAGAGCTAGGGTTTAACCCTATATGAGAATTTAATTCTCCCAAATAAGAATTTAATTCTTCCACATACATAGGAATTTAATTCCTCTAAAACAGAATTAGGGTTTAACCCTACAAAGAATCTAATTCTTAAAACAAGAGACTCGAAAGCTCTCCAAGAACTTGGTCACGTGGTGACACGTGACCCCTATCCTCAATGATCAGAAAAAAAGAATAAAACTAGATTACGTGCCCCCACGTAACCCCTGAAACCGATTCTTCAAAATGAGAAAGAAAAAGATTGGAGACAATGCCTCACGTGCTCACACGTGACCCTCAAAACAAAAGGGAACAAATCCAAGAGCAGAGTTAATTTTGGGCGCCCTCACGTGTCCCCACGTGACCCCTTAATAAACACAATAATAATCAATACATGGATACCTATCACGTGCCAACACGTGATGGCCTGAAGACTAAAAGTGTTTAACACTTATTTGCAGATTTGAGGGTAAAATAAAGGAGGTTTGTCCCAATTCTCAGGCGCTTCACGTGACCCCACGTGACCACCCCATTTTTAGTGTTTAACACTACTTTGAGCACTTAGTCCCCAGTGTTTAACACTGTTTTAAAGCGCATCACGTGGGAACACGTGATCGCCAAATATCTTCTAGTGTTTAACACTATTTTAAAACCAATCTAGCCCAAATTGGCTAAGTCTTCCAGAGGCAAGACTTCCCTTTGAATGAGCCTCAAATATATCCTTGTCTTCCAAGATTGATAATCTCATATGGCATATGAGTGCTCAGCACTCAATAAAAGATAAAGACATCGTCAGAACCCAGACTCATGTTTAGAATTGCTAAATAATGGGGGGCTGAATCAAGACAAATGTTCAACAGTCCAACAAAGGGCTAACATTCCAATTTAATTGGACTTAGCCTAAATTGGCCATAAGTCCTCAATTCAGATTTAACTGAGCCAATGCGCTCATAATCTAATTAATTGATCTTAGTTCCAAATTGGACTACAGATCTCCCAATCAACTTTGGTTCAAGGGTACATCTCTGAACTCCTCTGATATTTGTCGTTGTAATTCTTCAACGTCTTCAGAGAGGTGACGGGTTCCGACAACCATACATTTCATAGACTATGACATCTTTAAACTGGACTGTGGGGTCCTTAAACTCATAGACTATGATGTCCTTAACCTCGGACTATGGGGTCCCTTTAAACCCACGGACTACGATGTCCTTAACCTTGGACCGAGATGTCCTTAAACTAACAATGGACCACCATGTCCTTAAACTGGTAATCGACCGCAATGTCCCTAAACTAAACAATAGAGCCCAAATGCTCTTTTGTCGGATCTAAACGATCCCGTTAAGTTGATCTTAGTCTAAAATTTAGACTAACGTATCCTTAACAAACGTTTATGTTGATCTTAGTCTCAAATGAGACTAACGTATCCCTAAACCCAACTCCCAAACCCAAATCTAAGAAAATACGGATTTGGACTAATCCACGTCCTACGGGCGACAACATAAATTAGTCTCCGTATACAATCCACGGGCAACCAAAAGCAAAACAAACACACACGACACGAAGTGACCGTCTGAAGAAGGAGAAAGTGGTTACCGCGATGCGGTTGCGTAATTAACAGCAGGGGATTGCGCCTGCAGGGAAGAGCGTCCCCACAATCAAAACCCCCTCAAATGAGGGGGAATCTGACGAAGTCTGCTACATCGGCCGCATCCGTTTAAACCTTCGATACATGGTGTCATAAATCAACTTGGTATATTCGGAGAGGTGGACGGATAGCACCAAATAGCATCTGCCCCAAAATTCAGGCAAGACGAACCTACGCGGTCGCGTCTCTGTGTTTCAGCGGAGAACACACCCCACATCGTTTCGCCTGAGCTAGGAAACCCCTTTGTGGGACTCTAAGACTCGTCAATACGCTGGCAGTAGACAGTGATCATATCACATACCCACAAACCATCAGAGGCACAAATTGTACATAACGGCTCCCAGGTATTGAGCGATCAGAAGAAAAACAAGCGAACCTGTCAAAACTCCCGTCGATCCAACTGGAAACACTTACCGTACAGTCCGGTCTCTTCGTCAGATATGCTGCATATCGAGTCTAGGGATGGTATAGTCGACCCCAATAACTCAATAAGTCTTGCCGGTATATGGCCTATAACAGATTGAGAAACTACTGATAACACTTATCAGTAAATCTCATCAGCCCTGTCCAAGGACTTCCTGTTATAGCCAATCGAGAATAGTGCAACATCAACCCCCAAAACCGGGAGAGACGAAACCCCTCCTATCACTCATTGCCACCATGTGCCTCGGGACTGTACCTAAAATCCACCTGTTTGCACGACTCAGTAGAGCCGTAGTAGGGTGGAGATCAAAGTACAGTAGGAGCACACACAAGACTCTATAACGATCTCGGGTCTACAGTCTAACCTGTACCAGTGTCACCTGAGGACTGCTATCTGACAATAGATATAATATCACATAGGAGTTCTCGGCGAGTCCATTCAGTGTACCCAGTCTCCACTGAGCACCCGTATACAATCTTTGGTGTCACCACACCAATGGATATGGGATCATCCATCGCCCATCATATGGGTCAAGAAACGTATACGCTAGTCTACTCTAGAATATTGATGCCCCGTCTCGATACACCCACGACTAGGAACATTTTAAGCATATGCTTATAAACTACACATGTCCCACTAGTATGATCTGGATCATAATCCCAGTAGTCAAGCAAATATCCTAAGGGCTTTATCAATATGTACCAAATGAGTAATATGCATGATCATGTGAACATGTCAAGATAAAGAACAACCAGATTGCATACTATCATGTCGAGCAAGAATGTCCTCTGAATATATATATATACACATACCGACACATCCACTATCAAATAATAGCCTCTAGGGCATACATATATCCAACAATCTCCCACTTTCACTAAGACCAATTATTGGCGTATCTCATAACCAACATCTCAAAAATTCGCTCATGCTGCGGCTGAGGGAGGGCCTTGGTGAGTGGATCCGCGGTGTTATTCTTTGTATCTACTCTCCGAATCTCGATCTCGTGGTGATCAACTATTTCCCGGATCAAATGATATCGCCTCAGGATGTATCTGGATCGCTGATGGGACTTGGGCTCTTTAGCCAACGCCATAGCCCCAATATTATCACAATACAATGGTATTGGATCAATAATGGTTGGAACTACTCCTAGCTCCGAGATGAACTTCCTCATCCAGACGGCTTCCTTGGCAACATCATTTGCAGCAATATACTCAGCTTCCATCGTGGAGTCTGCAACGGTATCCTGTTTGGAACTCTTCCAACATACCGCCCCTCTATTGAGGGTAAATACAAACCCTGAGATAGATTTGCTGTCATCCTTATCACTCTGGAAGCTCGAATCGGTAAAGGCCTCCATTTGGAGATCCATGTTACCATACACCAAGAACATTTCTTTAGTCCTACGCAAGTAATTAAGAATGTTCTTCACAGTTGTCCAGTGTTCTTCCCTGGGTTGGATTGATACCTGCTTACTACACCCAGTGCATAAGCTACATCAGGACGAGTACATAACATCGCATACATTATAGATCCTACGGCTGAAGCGTAGGGTATAATGCTCATGCGAGCTCTCTCTTCATCAGTCTTTGGGCAAAAGTCCTTGGAGAGAGTGACTCCATGACAAGCGGGTATGGCACCCCGCTTGGAGTCTTCCATACTAAACCTCTTTAGGATGGTGTTAATGTACATGGTTTGGGACAATCCCAACAACCTTTTAGATCTATCCCTATAGATCTTCATGATATGTACGAGGCATCACCAAGGTCCTTCATGGAGAACCTTTGTGATAAGAACAGTTTGACCGATTGTAGCATAGGAACATCGTTTCCTATCAGAAGAATGTCATCGATGTACAATACGAGGAATGCGACAATACTCCCTACAATCTTCTTATAAACACAAGGTTCATCTGGATTTTTGACGAAATCAAACTCTTTGATGACATCATCAAAACAGATGTTCCAACTCCGTGATGCCTGCTTCAATCCATAAATGGATTTAACCAACCTACATGCTTTCCCACTGCTCCCACTATCAATGAAGCCCTCTGGCTGATCCATATAAACGCATTCTTCCAAATCACTATTTAGAAAAGCAGTTTTAACGTCCATCTGCCAGATTTCATAGTTGTAGTGAGCAGCAATAGCAAGTAGGATCCGAATGGATTTAAGCATGGCTACAGGAGAAAAGGTTTCGTCATAGTCCAGTCCTGGTCTTTGACGAAATCCTTTCGCTACAAGCCTTTCCTTATAGGTCTCCACCTGCCCATCTACACCGATCTTTCTCTTAAAGATCCGTTTGCACCCTACGGGTTTTACCCCAGAGGGTACAACTTCCAAAGTCCATACTTTGTTGGTGTACATAGACTTCATTTCGGATCTCATGGCATCCAGCCACCTCACAGAGTCACCACTCGTGATAGCTTGTTGAAAACTGATAGGGTCATCATCATCCATGATGCAATCTTCTCCATCACCATCAATGAGAAAACCGTAGTATCACTCCGGTGGGCGAGAAGTCTTACCAAATCTACAGAGTGGCTGAGGTTCATAAGATTCTATTGCAACATCAGGTTCAACCAAGTCGTTATTTGTAATTTGTGTCTCTAGGACCTCTTCTATATCTACCACATTGCCATATGTGCCATTTGGAAAAAAATCATTTTCTAGAAATGTGGCATGTTGAGAAACAAAGACCTTTTGTTCCTCCTTATGGTATAAAAGATATCCAAACGAATGTTTTGGATATCCCACAAATATACACTTAACCGATCGTGTCTCGAGTTTATCTGGATTCTGCTTTTTAACAAAAGCCGGACAACCCCAAATCTTAACTCGTTTAAGAGATGGTCTCTTCCCATACCATATCTCATATGGAGTGCTAGACACGGTCTTGGTTGGAAGTTTGTTCAACAGAAACGCTGCAGTCTCCAATGCATGCCCCCAAAAGGAGAGAGGTAACTCAGTATCACTCATCATGGATCGCACCATATCCAATACCACCGTTCTGACACACCGTTGTGCTGTGGTGTGTAAGGGGGAGTGAGCTGAGAGAGAATCCCATTCTCTTTTAGAAAGTTAGAAAACTCTGTACTAAGATACTTTCCACTTCGATCTGATCTAAGTATCTTGATGCTCATTCCTGTTTGTTTTTCTACTTCAAGTTTGTACTTCTTAAATTTCTCGAATGCTTCAGACTTATACTTTAATAAAAACACATGACCGAATCTTGAGAAATCATCAGTAAAAGTTATGAAGTAAGAAAAACCGCCTCTCGCATGTGTAGACATTGGCCCACATACATCACTATGTATGAGGCCCAAGATCTCTATAGCTCTTTCTCCATGTCCAGTAAACAGAGTTTTGGTCATTTTCCCTTTGATACAAGACTGACAAGTTGCATAAGATTTATATTAAAAAGGATTTAATATCCATCTTTATGAAACTTGTTTAGTCTTGTTTCGCTAATATGACAAAGTCTACAATGCCAAAGAAAAGCTTCTTTTATATCTGAAAATTTTCTTTTATTTGTGTGTTGTATGTTGAAAACCGTGTGATGATTTAGGACGTATATCTCGTTATTATGTGTACCATAACCAATCAACTCTTGATTCAGTTTAATGTTCATAACATTATGCTGCAATACAAAATGATATCTTTCATTGTCTAACAAAGAAACGAATATTATATTACAAAGCATGCTAGGTACATAATAACATGGGTTCAAAACCAATATACAACCAGACGACAACCCCAGGTGATACTCTCCCACTGAAACTGCATGTACATTGGAACCATTTCCAACTCGGAGAGTGTGATCACCGGTCTTCAAAACTCTGCTATTTCTCAAGCCCTGCACAGAATTGCAGATATGAGAACCCGAACCGGTATCCAATACCCAAGAAACAGAGTTTATAGAAAAACCGTTTTCAGTCACGAACACACCTGAAGCAGAAGCATCACCATACTTCTTTTTCTTGAGATCAAGGTATTCAGTACAATTCCGCTTCCTGTGCTCCGTCTTCTTACAGTAGAAACATTCTCCTTTTCCCGACTTCTCAGCCTTGGATTTGTCTCTCCCTTGTGCCTTTTTGATTCCACCTCTCGGTTTGGTGGGTTTCTTCTTATTCCTTCCCTTGGCCTTGGATTTTAGGGCGGAAGAGGAAGATTGCCCAACAATCAGAGAGGGAGACTTTTCCTTGAGCGTTCTCTTCGTACTTCTCAACATATTGAGAAGTTCGGATATTGACTTCTCCATGTTGTGCATGTTGAAGTTCACTATGAATGGAGCAAAGGCAGGGGGAAGAGACTGTAGAATAATATCAACATATTGTTCTTTCTCCATTGTCCATCTGAGGCCCTCAAGCTCTTCAATAAGAGCTATCATCTTCAAAACGTGATCATTTACTGGTGTGCCAGGAGCCCTCTGCATCTGAAACAACTTTCGAGATGCCTCGTATCGTAGGGTACGAGATTGCTCCCCATACAACTTATTTGTATGGAGAAAGATGGATTGAACATCCATCTGCTCATGCCGCTTTTGATGTGTATTGTCCATCGATGCAAGAGCGAGGCATTTGGCAGTGGCACGGTCAATATCCCATGTTTTGCCGATCTCCCTATCCACAACAGAAGATTCAGGGTCTAGGCTGGAAGGGGCTGAGGCAGTGAGGACATATGATACTTTATCATATGTGAGAGCAATGTTAATGTTCCTCAGCCAGTCTATATAGTTCGGTACGGTTAGCTTATTTTTCTCTAACAAAAGCTTAAGTCCAGTCATGGGTATCTGCCATTAGGAGAGAGAAAAGAATACACTCAGCGAAAGCTCTTGCAAAGATTAGATTGGTTTATTTATCTTATCTAATTGATATCTCCCACTGCTTTTATCAAATTTTCCTTCAAACCTTAAAAAGAAAATTAGCCAGGATTAATTACATTCTACAACTTTGCTAACCGTTCAGCCAGGCCAGTGTCAGTACCTTGAGGGAGGTTCCCCGTGCTTTCGCACGGACTTAATTAAAATAAACCTCGTTTTTCCATATGCTTAGCCCCATTGACACCTTTTTAGACACCTAATGGGTTAGCTAATTGCAAAGTGCAAAACTCTCCTGGGAGAAACTCTTGCTCATAGTGGGATTGGGATCCAACTATCACATAGAAGGAATGCAATCTCATAGCAAATTTCAACTCTTGAAACCCCCGATATGGTTTTTACCCTTAGCACTTATGATTTTGGCCACGGTCAACATATCATAAGCACTAGTCAAGGTCTACCCATCATTTCATGATTAATTAGACCCACCCATATGGACCTTGTCTATGGTCAACATAATCATGTGACTGTCCTAATTAATCGCATATATACTGTGTAGGAAGACACCACTTAGCTACTGTACACTACGCCTTGGCTATAGTCAACATACGTATCACGAATACTAAGTACTCCGCTTCCTAAAATGACGGAGGGCTGCGAATAGTTTGTAAGAAAACCTTTAACGCTTTGAACTTGATATCATTGTAGAATCAAATAGTTTTAAAAGGAGTGGCTTAATCTCCGTATTTTGAAAAATTGCTTTTTCATAAAAAGCCGAGTAGGTTTAAAATCCGATTTTACAACATCTTTTAGGTTTCTTTTTCTTTACATTAATCTCATTAAAGTAGTCCCATCATTTAAGTCCTTAAGCCATCACAGAAAAGAAACAAAAATAGAACGTACGCTTATGCCATCCACATTCGCCACAGTGTCCCGATATGCACCGTTATGTTACTTAACTAACGGCATAGCGGGGCGGGACTAGCGCAGATGCAAAACATAAACAACGTTTATTATATATCATATATATAATACACCATTCGTCTCAGCATATAGAGTGATCACATCACAGAATATCAATAGCAGAAGCACATATATGAAAATATATGATATACTAGGAGGTCCGTATTTTGTATTTAGCCAACAATAGAAAGTACGGATTCCACGGTCGCGATGAATAGCCAAGCCCACACCCCTAGACCCCTACGAGAGCGGTAAGTGACTCTACTAATTCTAAAGTTAGGAGACCCGGTCTCGACTCCTTGAGATGGCCTCCCACTGGACTCTAGAACCCGGTCACTTATGCTCCCGACCTTGGGTCTATCCTAATGCGGAAAAGTAAATAATATACAACAATGGTGACATCATCCTCAACCCGGAAGTGCCCTAATAAAAGAATATTACATACAATGAATTTTACATGAATGAAAATAAAAACTCCCATCTCACATAAAACCCCCAGCCATTCAATCACGACGATCCTATACATCATATCTCAGCAACACATAACATCACATGTCATCAACGTAAGTAAGTATGCATACCCCAATTGTCGTTGACATATAGCAATGAAACCGGCGATACACCACAT
This sequence comes from Agapanthus africanus, assembly GCA_030015575.1. Lineage (NCBI taxonomy): Eukaryota > Viridiplantae > Streptophyta > Magnoliopsida > Asparagales > Amaryllidaceae > Agapanthus > Agapanthus africanus. The sequence goes on from CM057339.1 coordinate 757,094,620, forward strand.
ACTACACTTACGGTCGCAGAAAAGAAAGTGAAAAACTACAACAATTGGAATCATCACTGTCTTTAGACATCATAAACCCGGAATATCACATATTCTGGATTTCATGCCTAACGATGCAAATCTTACATTTGGGTCTCATCTATGAAAACACCTTTTCAAAGGAAGTCGGGTAATTCAATAAGATTCCCGATTCCACCAGAGACCGAAATGTTAAATATACACGCAACTAATTACTTTTCACAAAACTAATCGGCGTAGATTCTAATTATTGTATCACATTCCTAAATATCTAGACGATGTTAAACGTTTTGATCGAATTATCAAACACCTATATTTCCCCGAGAGCTCAACACTTGAGCAAAATTAAAATACCCAAAACATGCCATAGTACCTATGGACCAACCGCAGAAGGGTCAACCCTTGCCTCACCTATGGCGCCACGGAACTACGGCAAACCCTAGGGTTTGGCCGTGGTTCCGTGGTCATAGAATCGAGTTAGGGTTACGTTCTTTTAGAGGGTCCATAGAATTACCTGCATGATTTTTCGAATATTTTTAACTTAGAAAATTCCAACTTTTGGAAAACTTTCAGAGGGGGTCATGAGGCGGTGATTGATGTTCGTTCGAACTGTTAAACGCCGTCTAGGTTACCTAAAACAATGTTAAAATTACGACTACGAAATACTCCGAATAGTCTTTACTAAAAGATAACATCACATGCAATCTTAGTAAAAACAAACAATACCTGAAACACCAAACCCCAGAGACCAGAGCACCAAACAAAAACGAGGCGCAAACAACATGGGAAAACCGGCCAGGCCGGATATTTTGAGCATTTCGCCGGGTCAAATCCGGTGGAATGGCCTTGTTTTCGTTCGGTGTTCATATTACATCATATGTAACATTCTGCAACCGCTTAAAAAAATTTTAGAGGCTCTGAAAAATTTGACAGGGAGCAGGTTTAGGGTTTCAATTTTCGAAGTTGTTTCGGTTTCGTAATTTATCTAATATCGTCTAAGTTTCTAACTTGGCTCTGATACCACTGTAGGGTTTCCTTAGCACCATGCCTAGGGTTTGTCTTGCATCAAACATGCATAATAAATTTTTTAGGGGTGATAAGCAAAACCAACCATGAATCGAACTAGAAATTTAGGGTAACATAAACAAGTATCATATACTAGTAAGTGTATAACACTAATAGGGGAGAATTACAACCTTTGTAGACCTTCTCTTTGTGACTCCTTGGATCAACTTGGTGTTTGAACCGGTTCGCTTGAGTCCTTCGAAGTCTACGACGATCCACCACGGAGTCCCTTTGCACAAGCTCCTAACTTCACTTGATCAAGATGGAATTGAAGCAAACAATCTACACTAGTGGGCTAGACTAATATAGATTGGTGATGTGGGTTGTGTTCTCACTTAAAAACCTTTTTTTTCTTCTTTTCTTCACTCACTATCGAAAACCTAGAGAGCTTGAAGGAGGAAAAAGAAGGAGGAGATGGCTAAGCTTGAGCTCTTATGATAATTCTCAATAATAAAAAGAGAATAAAAATATATATGAGAGAGTCACACTCATCCAAACCATGGTCAATAAATATCTAGATATTTTTTATAATGAGTTAAAGACCAATAATAAATTAAACCATGGTTTATATTTGGGTCAACATAAGAAGTGTGTAAAAGAAATGCAACCATGATTTAATTTCATTTTTCTTTTTCTCAATAATCAAAAATATATAAATATATTCCATGTGAGTCTTGCATTGCCATCTCCAATGTATCATCAACCATGACACATGTATGCTGTAAGTCTACGCTAGCGCCCCGGCAGTCTACAGAGGCCAAATGCGGAACAAAAACATTTAAACTGGCGCTATCGTATACTTTAACCCGGATCTGCCATTATTGCTAAACTAACAAACTGTAAAGAGTGTAGAAAGGTTATACCGAACGATCCGAGTCCTTCATTCTTTAACCATCATCCCACGCTCCGTTGCGGCTGCTCCGATCTCGTCGATCTCCGATTCCTTCGTCGAGGTGGCACCACATGATCGATTCTTTAAACGGGCTCCCGCCTCTCACTTGAGGCAACTCGATCGTCAAGTTTGCTAAAAGAGACGACCAAGAATGATGTAGAGAATGAGTAGATGACTTTGTCTCACTTCGTCCAAATCCGTGGACAATCGGTTAATGAAGTTGCCGAGGGAATCGGGTGATGGAATGAAATGAACTGTGAAATTCCATACACCCAAAATCTATCATAATCTTTTCTCTCAAAAATGAAACATCAAGTGAAGTGAGGAGAGAGAGGGCCGGCCACTTTATAGGATGGAGGAGGGTGAGTGTAGGAGCAAGTGGTGACCTTAAGCAAAATATCATAATGTGAACACAAAAGAATATCAAGCATAAAGATCTTAAGGAAAACAAGAATGTTAAGAAATCAAAGCACGAGTCACATGACACCTCTCCATTTCTAGAACCTTCTAGAAGCTTCTAGAAGCATGATCCACTCTCATCCAAGAAAAGATAAATCCGTCTTTAACCGAATGTTAAAAGACGGCTGATAGAAAACTGGAAACTGGCAACTTCCAAAAGTGATCCTGAAACGAATTTCAGGACAACCCCGAAACTGTATAAATATACCCGCATTTGTATTACGACCGAATACAAATGCAACTGAGACAAAGATATTATACCTACTCAATATAATACTCGGATCCGGCTTAAACCAAAGCCGACCAGTATCATCTGCCCGAAAAATAACACGTGCGTAAACGCACGTGCATTTTCCGAACCCTGCCATAAAACCATACGGCCTCTAAAACGTTTCGCCCGAACTTGGGAAACTGTCTATGGGGGACTCTAATGACTCGTCAGTACCCTGGCAGTGGGTTTAACCACAAACCGTCAGCGGCACTAGCAATGCGTAACGGCTGCCCATGGACTGACCTCAAGGGATGCCGATGAGCGCATTCATCCGGAAAACCCTACTGAGCCTAACAGTGACAATGTATATACAGTCCGGTCCGTTCGTCTATGAGTATCGCATATCTGCCTAGGGGGCTAGTAACGTCAGACCCCCAATAGCAGTATAAGTCGTGTCGGAGTGAAGCCCAATAACACCCTGAGATACTACTGGAGTACCTACCAGTAAATCTCCTGCCATGGCCATGGACTTTGTGTAATGGCTCTCCTAGACACAGCACGACCTCGCCCCCAATACCGGGAGAGACGAATCCCCTGCCGATCCGCTCACGTGCCTCCATATGGCTCGGGACTGTACCCAAAAGCTACCTGTTTGCATGACTCCTTTGAGCCGTGGTAGGGTAGAAATCAAAGCACAGTGGGAACTTACACGAGACAAATGACGACCTCAGGTCGATGAACTAACCTGTACACATGTCACCAGGGAACTGCTATTTGACGGTAGATATAATACTAACTAGCAGATTCCCGGCGAGTCCTGTCCGGTGTACTCATAACCCAATGAGCACCTGTATACATCTTAGGTGATCCAACTGACACCAGTGGCTTGTGAGACCGGCCACCGCCCCTCGTCGGGGTCTCGACTGTACACACTAGTCTACTCCGGAGTATCGATGCCCTGTCTCGAAACTCCCACGACTAGGGACCACAATTAAGGATATGTGTATAAACCACCCAACTCTCACGTATATGATCGCCATCATACTGTTGGTGGTAAAGCAAGATCCTAAGGGCTCTATCAAAGTGTAGCAGTGATCAGTCACCTGAACCTGTACACTACTGATAAAGGCAAACCAGATAGCATACTATCATCTTGAGTAAGACTGTCGTCCTGGTATAGGTCCTCCGCAATCATTGCAATCACGTACCTGTGATCCAATAATTGACTATGAGGGCACTATCTCCAACAATCTCCCACTTGCACTCAAGGCTAATTATTGCGATGTCGACTACTCACAGCCCGTGTGAAACCGAACATCCAACTCCTCTACTAATCAGTATCACAAAGCCCGTTTGTAAAACTATTGTGTTCGAGAAATAGCCTTAGTGAGTGGATCCGCCTAGAAGTTTCTTTCTATATCTCTCTAAATCTCAAGTTCGTGGAGAAAGCCATCTCCCGAATCGAGTAATACCTGTCTTAGAATATGTCTGGATATCTGATGGGACCTAGTTCATAAATGAACTCCAAATCCAAACTTCTTAGACTGTATCGATCACTGAACCTAATCAGTATCCGGCACCATGCCACCCACAGTATCCTCTTGGACCACCTGTCCATAATACTGTCCCTCTTCGTCAGAGGGAAAAACTATAACTCTGACAATCACTCTGTCATCTATGTCACCTTTGAAGCCTGGAATGATAACCGTCTCCCGAAGGAGGCTGCCGTCATCAAATCCGTAGAACATGTACTTATGTTCTAAAACTGCTTCCTTATGTTTCTCCAGGATTGGATTAATACAAACTTATTGCATCTAGTGCAAAAACAACATCTGGTGTGGTACTTGACATCTCATGATTGACTCAATTGCCTAAGCAAGTGATCTGCCAATCATGCACATCCCTCTCCTCTTTAGTCTGTAAGACACCTTTAGAGAGGGTGACTCCATCACCTGCAGGTACACCACCATGCTAGGAGTCAACTATTCCAAAAACCATTAGAATATCTGTCAAAGTACCCACATTGGGAAACTACCCAAATCCAGATCTAAAACCATAGATCTAGAAACCGGAATGTCAAATATTATATCCATATTCTGTCTGGAGAAACAACTGTGTGACGACCACAGTACAACCGATCGTAGTATAGGAATTTTACTTCCTACTCTGTGTATGTCATCCAATACCATGGCATCACACCCTACTACCTCCTTAACAGATCCATCCCCTATTCTGATGAAGTCAAACCTATGACTGTCACATCAAAATTAGATGATCTATCTCCGCTATAACTGCTCTAGTCTATAAATAGACATAAGCTACTTGCCCACCATGCTTCCGTTGCTCCCACTGACTACGACAACCCTCCTACCGGGTCTCATAACCTGGAACAACAGTAGTGTCAAGTCTGGGTAGATAAGAATCTCCCTGTCACAGTCTCTGAGGCTACCGAAGTACCTCTCGGGCGTCTGAAGTTACCTACCATACCTACGGAGTGGCTATTGGAATGTCAAACCTGATTGAATATATAGGTCCTATTAAATTTTCCGTAATCGTTCGCGGTTCTGGAATCACTTCCAATTCTACCTTACTCCCACTACTGTTTTCTGAAAAAGATCCATTTTACTAAAACTGTGGCGAGTCAAGAACAATATCACTATTGATCTTCGAAATGGTAGAATATCAACCTTCGTCATAGCCAGGGTCAAGCCACAAACAGCCATTACAGAAACGTGCCCTGAGTTATCCAGAGTCTGGTTTTAAGCATAAGCTGGACAACTCCCCGTACCTCAATATCTTTTAAGGTACGATCCATTCTATATCCAATACAGAAACTTTGGCACTAATTTAATTGGAACCATATTCAAATCATGCAGCTGTCTCCAGTGCATATCAACTTAATGGAAAGAGGCTAATCAGCATTACTCAACTTAGGAATCCATCCAATTATGAGTAACCTGAAAGAGAAAACTCGTTTCTCAAAACCATCACTATCATCTGAATACCAATCACAAGAATCTACATCTTCGATCTCTTTAAAGAATCCCGATACTTGTGACACCTGGTTCTCTACTTTATTCTTATACCCACAACTTCTCAAAACTTAGACCTTGTATTTCTACGAAACACTCGTCTAAATACTAGAGAAGTTATAAGTAAACAGAACATAGTACGGGGACCTACCCCTTTGTCCTGAAGGGCACTTGGACAACATACAATACTCTGTATAAGTCCGCTGAGTTAAACAACTCAAAACCTGTGCGTCGTAGGTAGAAAACTGTACCCTGACGATTTCCTCAAATATCACCAATTACAACGAATTCCGATATAATGAGGATAATCATCTAATTCCCAATATCTTACTCCCACTCATCATCTGTAAAACTATACAGATATGAGAATGAAACCTGGTAAATACATACCCTTGGAGTAAGTGTCTAATCGGGAAAACGGTTTTTCTTTAACAATGCACTGAAACATGAAAATATTTCGTAGGGGTATCCTGGTATTCATAGCAATGCCTCTTCCATAATCCAATTCATGACTTCAACCGTATATTTTATTGCCGTCTTTCCAAATCCCTTTATTTGTCTTTAGTCGTTACCTTCTGTATACCATCGTTAGGCTAACTGGTTTTCTTCCTTCCCTACCGTTCGGCACCAGCCTATGGTTTGGAAGAAGACTATCCAGTAAGCATAATAGGTGTACCCTCCTAAACCAAGGAGTACTCGCATCTCGAGAGAAGGTGATGATAAAAGACAATTGAATAATACCTTATTCTTTTAAAGGTGAAATAGGAGTGGCGATGAAGTACGCGGTTTTGGTCGTGAATGATATCAGTCGCAATTTACTTTGCCCTCTTTCTAATCCCTTTATTTTGTCTTTACATATTACCTTCTGCACACCCTACTTAGGCTAATTGGTTTTCTTCATTCCCTACCTTTCGGCACCAGCCTATGGTTTGGAATAAGACTATCCAATAGGCGTAATAGGTGTACACTCCTAAACCAAGGAGCTCTCACAACCTGAGAGAAGGTGATAATAAAAGACAACTGAATAAACCAATTCTATTTCTCCTGAACCTGGATCCATCCTCGAAGAAGTCCCTTCGAGTTCGTATATAACCATACGATGGATCTATCCAATGGAAGTGGATATCCGTAGTAATACGGGTGTTCTGAGAAATGCAAAGGGTAAAAGAAGGAGTGGCAATGACTTATGCAACTCAGAAAATCCCAAAGCCAGTATTTTAAGAAGGTTCGGTCAACCTGGTCACTGAGTCATAGTCTAGGGTCGGTCAAAGGTTGCTGCCAAAGAGAGAGAGAAAAGAAACACTCTGCGTGTACTCTAACCTAGATCAGAATGGTCATCATTTTATCTAATCCGGAAACCTCCCACTGTCCTGTCAAATTCTCCTCCAAACCTAAAGAAGAATTAATCGGGATCACCCGAAGAGTAAACCAACTCATCAGTGGGAATCGGGATCCAACTCTCATCGCATGATAACGTGATGGAATGCATCCACGTTACTCATACTCCAGATGGTATGCGCATACTTGGCAAGTTTCAGTTTCTTTAGAAACTCCCGATATGATTTATGCCCCATGCTCTTATGACCTTGGCGTATGTCAACAAATCATAAGTCACATGTCAAGTTCTGCCCGTCATTATCTTGTTAATTTGAACCCACCCGTACATACCCTTGACGTATGCCAACAAGGTAATACGACTGTCCCAAACCAACTCATCTATCTATGCAACAAATGAATACCCAGCAGCTACCAAACACTATGCCTTGACGTATGCCAACAAACATAGCTTGAATACTACTGACCATCCATAAGAAACGACGGAGGGCTACGGCTGGTTTTTGGCGAAAAACCTTTAACGTAGTGAACTTGATATCGCTGAAGGAACCTGATAGCTTTTTTAAAATATAGTGGCGAAAACCTTTTGCTAAAGAGGTCACTCCCGGTAATGGGATCTCGGCTCTTTCCTCGTGGAATGAGGTGCAGGATATTCCACTGAATACCGCTATGCAAAGCAACTTGTAATCGACTATAGTGAAGTTATTACCCTGACGCAAACTTCTGTCCAAGGGGTCGGTCCCGGTGAAGGGATATCGGCCCTTGCCCCGTCGAATGAGGTGCAGGATATTCCACTGAATACCGCTATGCATAACAAAAGGAAACGTCTTTGTAACAACACTTTTTAAATTTGTTCCAACAACTGCAAACATGTTTGTTTTACTTTGTATTGATCAGAATCAACACAGTCCCATCATTCAATCACACCAGAAAAGAACGAAAATAAAATGTACGTATATGCCATCCGCATTCGTCACTGGGTCCCGTCATCACCCGTTAGGTTACTTAACTAACGACAGAGCGGGGACTGGACTAGCGCGGGTGTAAAACATATACAACATCTAATAGTATATAAACCAATATACAATAATCGCTCCAGGCGTGATAGTATGCAACATTACAGAAAAGTAATAAGCATCACAGAATAAAACAGATAATCTGGGATCCCCGAGTTTCACAGAGCCGCTGCTGAAACTCGACGTTCCCCTGTCGTGTGGATAGCCTGTGCAATGAAACCTAGACCCCTACGGGTGCGGCAAGTTACCCGCCAAAACCTGAAGCGAGGCAGCCCCCTACAACATAGTGAATGGACCACCCAGCACTTCACGGAATCCGGTAATCTTGGGCACCCCTCCTTGGGTCAACCTGTACCCCCTACGAGTGCGTCTAATAGTCTGCCAATTCTAGAGTAGGACCCCTCTGCCTCTCAAAGCCATGAGATGCGGACCCGTTGCCCCCCAGAACCCGGCTATCCGTGCACTCCGTCGCGGGGCAAAACCTAGTACAGTAATGAAAAATAGTACAATAGGTACATCGACCGCAACCTGGTCGTGCCCCAAAAGAATATTATACAACAGGCAGTGACGGCAGTCCACAAGTTGGACGCTCACCCCGCAATATCAAATGTACAAATAAACACAACCTGTACTACCATTGCACACTGCTATCCACCACGACAAATCCGCAACATCACAGCACAACACAGAACATCAACGCGAATGTCATGTTCGCAAACCCGTCTAAAAGAACTATAGCAATCAGACGCGGTTTACCGATCAAATGACATTCCCGGTCGAAGATATAATGTAAGCACTGTAAACTAACGTGTTTAAATTTCGATCGACCAAATATCAAAAAATGGGCCCCACGACTTACTGGTGAACAGTAACAAAATCTGGGCCAAAACGATATTTACCAAAAACCCCAAAATCCAGAGAAGAACCTACTGACAAATTTTGGGAGCATGTGCTCACCACGTGGCCGCGGATGCGCGGCCAAACCATGGGTTTGGCCGCGTTTCCGCGGCGCTTTAGTGGAGACACGTGCCCAAATTTCGTCGTGGTTCTTAGAAAAGCCTGCACAGTATACTGAGACATGTAGAAAAATTTTATCAGACCATTTAAAATTGACAGAAACTGTCAAGCTAGGATTTTGCAATTTTCGATTTCCGGTCGGATCGATATTTTAAACGCGTTAGCACAAGTTAGTATAGCAAAATGGTGAGGCTCTGATACCACTGTAAGTCTACGCTAGCGCCCCGGCAGTCTACAGACGCCAAATGCGGAACAAAAACTTTTAAACTGGCGCTATCGTATACTTTAACCCGGATCTGCCATTATTGCTAAACTAACAAACTGTAAAGAGTGTAGAAAGGTTATACCGAACGATCCGAGTCCTCCGTTCTTTAACCATCATCCCACGCTCCGTTGCGGCTGCTCCGATCTCGTCGATCTCCGATTCCTTCGTCGAGGTGGCACCACATGATCGATTCTTTAAACGGGCTCCCGCCTCTGACTTGAGGCAACTCGATCGTCAAGTTTGCTAAAAGAGACGACCAAGAATGATGTAGAGAATGAGTAGATGACTTTGTCTCACTTCGTCCAAATCCGTGGACAATCGGTTAATGAAGTTGCCAAGGGAATCGGGTGATGGAATGAAATGAACTGTGAAATTCCATACACCCAAAATCTATCATAATCTTTTCTCTCAAAAATGAAACATCAAGTGAAGTGAGGAGAGAGAGGGCCGGCCACTTTATAGGATGGAGGAGGATGAGTGTAGGAGCAAGTGGTGACCTTAAGCAAAATATCATAATGTGAACACAAAAGAATATCAAGCATAAAGATCTTAAGGAAAACAAGAATGTTAAGAAATCAAAGCATGAGTCACATGACACCTCTCCATTTCTAGAACCTTCTAGAAGCATGACTCACTCTCATCCAAGAAAAGATAAATCCGTCTTTAACCGAATGTTAAAAGACGGCTGATAGAAAACTGGAAACTGGCAACTTCCAAAAGTGATCCTGAAACGAATTTCAGGACAACCCCGAAACTGTATAAATATACCCGCATTTGTATTACGACCGAATACAAATGCAACTGAGACAAAGATATTATACCTACTCAATATAATACTCGGATCCGGCTTAAACCAAAGCCGACCAGTATCATCTGCCCGAAAAATAACACGTGCGTAAACGCACGTGCATTTTCCGAACCCTGCCATAAAACCATACGGCCTCTACAACGTTTCGCCCGAACTTGGGAAACTGTCTGTGGGGGACTCTAATGACTCGTCAGTACCCTGGCAGTGGTGTTCATCGCATATTTTTGTATATTTGTACCGCTCATTCTTAATCACATTGCATACAGGTAGGTGCTTTTTATCCGTATTTGCTGCATGTTACAGATTACAGGTTTCCAGTCCAAGAAAGAGCAAATCCGACAAAATCACCACATTTACGGCAAAATCCAGAACATCTGTCACAAACAGATAAAAGCCGGGTTCCAGCATCCGTCCCGTACCAGTTCAGAAGAGGGGACGAAAAGAGTCGTCATTTGAGACTAAAGGGAAATTTGAAGTCAAAATGGTGAAAAGTCAAAAAGTGAAGAAATGAAGACATTTTGGAAAAGAAATCTGGAGATCCTCTGGAAATTGATACTGCAGTATGAGGATTTCAAACATCAGGAAAAACTAGCACAAGACCAGAGAAAAGAGCAGCCAAGGTTTGGCCACCAAAGCGCCACGCTTGCGCGGCCAAACCCTTGCTTTGGCCGCGCAAGCGCGGCGGACACGTGTCCATTCAGTGTGGTTTTTTGGGGTGTTTTCTGCAATTGTATGTAGGTTTGGACTATAGTGCTAAAATCTCAGAATCAGGCCTATAAATAGCCTAGAGCAGAACCAAGAATGAGTACTTAGTTTTCATTTGTAATTTTTGTATTAGAATTATTTAGTTTCTAATAAAAGTCCATTTTCCTCCATCTTCCTCCATTAAAGCTTGTGAGAGGTTTTCTTGAGTGTGAAGCATGCAAGAAGTGTTCTTTATCTATTTGTGTAATTTGTAATTCCGTTTCTTATATTGCTTGTAATTTTCATTGTTAAACGTAGTTGTTGTTATTTCTTAAAATCGTCGTTTTAATTTTCTTCCATTTTCCGGTTATCCTTACAACCATGATGCTTAGTGTGATCCTTGCCTAAGTGAGGTCCCGAATAACTAGTTGTGATTTTCTACCTCAATTCTTATTACCCTCTTTCCTTGTTTTATTTCATTTAACTTTTCTAATGGGTGAGTAACTTTTCACTTGTTAGGGTAGGAAACGGAAAGTTTGAAAGACGGAAAACTCCCTCACTTTTCTCTTTTACATATATCTTGAATTGAACTCTTGTTAATTGATCCACAATCCGCTCCCTACGGCACCCTATTCTTCATAATAGCGGTGATACCCTAGTGAGACCGGTTGTGGTTGAATCAACCTGAGGTTGCGACTAAGAGCCAAGAACGGACGGACAAGGACCAAAAAGAGAAAACGAAGTGTTGGAAAGCCTAGCTTATACTCGCAACTTTTCTCTTAGTCGTGCTAATCCCCGTTGTTGCCGATTACCGTAACATCAATATTAAGAAGTGGAAAAAGAATCAAGTGAGCGATCCTCCTAACTCAAACCAACCAAATCCTGCCCTTAACAAGCTCTCTTATCATTCATTTTCAATTAGCTAAACTCAAACAAACCCAACATATTTGGACTTAACTCGTCAAGACATTAAGAAAAAGACTCCCATCTCTCTGTGGATCGACCCGTACTCATCCGGCTAGCTGCAAAGCGAAACCGTCCTGATTGCGGTAATTAAACTTAAACACGCAGAATCTCTGTCAATCAAATGGCGCCGTTGCCGGGGAGACGGTAGTTTATTTCTTTTCGTAATTTCGGGTTAATTTGTGAATAAAAATATAACCAAAAACAAAACAAAAAAAATATACTGTACAAAATCATTTTGTTATTCTTTGTGCAAGAGTGCAGGAAAAGAAGAATTTCAAGTTCAGTGCCAAAGTCGTGGGGAGTTAGACCCATATCTCGCGGCTACACCGCGGCGGATCAAGGCGAAAACCAAAAATCCTCTGTGAGTATCTCAACCCTCTTCTCAACTCCTCTAAACTCCACTGAACTGTGTTTTCTGCAGCATTCTTTGCGCCGCGCTAAAAATAAAAAAATTGTTTGCAGTTGATTTGTTACTGTTTTGCATTGATTAATACGGACTTTAAGGGGCTTGAAACCAATTCAGATTGGGTGGGGATTTCATCACCCTTCCCAGGACCCCAGAAATCACAAAAGCATATGCATTGACCATTGTTAATAAAAAAAATACTAGACTCAGCCCTAAGGACTTCGCGCTCATTAAGAGAAGTTAAACCGTGTTTAGAACCTCGCTTAACGGTGCATTGTTTAAGGGGTGTCTAGGAAAGTGTTAACGGCGCAACCGCCAAAAGAGAAAGGGTTACATAATTAAGGAACTTCGCGAAAGCGTTGGAAAACCTCCCCTTATCTCTGCACTTACCTGGCCTCTTGATCAGTGTATCTTGAGCCTGTTTTTCGACATAGTTTTGCTTCGACAATCAAGTCTTGGAGCAGGTCTAGCTAGACCTAGGTGACTCTAGATCTAGGTGTGAGTGTGCATATCTTGTTTGTGATTGTGAAAAGCCGTAAATCTATACATATCTCTGTAAACTCTTTCTAAAAAAAAAAATAAAAAGAAAAAAAATCAAAAACTTTTACAAAAACTTGCCCTTTGTCGCCACATTCCATCTTTCACTTCACCACCCATTGCCTTTCTCATTGAAATTTTCTTACCCTCACCTTCTCCGCTTTGACTATACTAAACTCGTTTAGTATATGTCCGCTTGGACTCGGGACACTAGCGCCCGTTTAGTCCGCGTTTCGTTAGTCGCCTCCGACTGCGCGATCGACTCAGACGTCGATACACCAACCTCTTCTTCCGCGATGTCAGGATTTAATCCGAACATCTCTTTGACTACCCCTGGATTGGCTCCACCTCCTATGGAGACCAATATCACACCACCGCCTGTTGTAGCGCCGCAGCGAATTGCGCTCCAGGATCGTTTCTATCCTACCCGTTCTGCACTCCCCACTTGCCTTTCTCTTCCACCGGCCAATGGGGATAATTTTGAAATTAAGCCCCACTTCATCAACATGCTTCCACGTTTTCACGGGCTTGAATCTGAAGATGCCTATATCTTCATCAACAAATTTCAAAACGTCTGTGCCATGATGAAAACCACCCAGCTGTCGGACGATACTATACGTCTACGGGTCATTCCGTTCACTTTATGCGATCTCGCTGAAAAATGGATGTATAGCACCGCTTCCCACTCAATCACCAGCTGGGACGAGTTTGTTAAGGCGTTTCTCAAAAAGTTCTATCCAAATCATAAAACCGCAAGGATACGCAATGAAATCAATCAGTTCTCCCAGCTTCCTTCTGAACCCTTCTGGAAATGCTTTGACCGATACAAAGACCTTCTTGTTCAGTGTCCTCACCACGGTATAGAGAGATGGCAACTTTGCCAAACCTTATACGAGGGACTAAACCCAGCAACGAAGCAGTTGCTGGAAACCATCTGTCAGGGCCACTTCCTATCGAAATCTGACGAGGAAGCGTGGCAGTTCTTTGACGACCTTGCGGAGCAAACGCTACAGTGGGAGAGCACCAGACCGACTTCTTCTTCTTCTTCATCTTCCTCTACATCCACTTCTACCGGTCAGTCTAGGGTAGGAATTCACCAACTTGACGTCTCTATTGCAATGAAAGCTGAAATGGCTGCAATAACAAGAAAGCTTGAAGCGATAGAGAGCAAATTTTCTTCACCTGCTCCTACCCCTGTTCTCCCCCTTCGTACCATCTGCGCTTGTTGTTCCGATCCTTCTCACTTGACCGAAGAGTGTCCCTACAATCCACCATCGCAAGGATAGGATCAGGTTAATGCATTCCAGCAAAGACCGAGGAATGATCCATACTCTTCCACGTACAATCCCGGCTGGAGGAACCATCCCAATTTCGCCTGGAATCAGAATCAGAATCAATTCCAGGGCAACAATTTTCAGAGACCCCCTCCGCCGCAACAACAAGCGCAGCAACAAACTCAATATCAGCAGCCCTTCCAACCCCAACCTTTCCAAAACCAGACGAACAACTCTTTTCCACCAAACAACTTTGTTCCGTCGAACAATGATAAGGTTTCCTCGCTCGAGCGAAGTCTGGAGGTGTTTGTTAAACAATCGACTCAATCCACCGCCAACATCCAGTCTTCGATTCAATCTTTAGTGCAACACACTGCCGCACACGGGCAAAGCATCAAAACCATCGAGGCCCAGATTGCACAGCTGAACGCGGCCCTGAGCGAGTGAGAAAAGGGGAAGCTCCCATCCCAGCCACTTCCAAATCCCGGTCACCCACATAATGCGCATGTTGCTCTTGAACAACAAAACCACAATGTGAGTGCCGTGACCACACTGAGATCGGGGAGGATGCTGCAAAACAACATTGGCACACGGATCAACGATAACACCCCGACCGCTTCTTCTTCTTCTCCTACTTCGTCATCTTCTGAGCCTATTCTCCGCTCTTCACAAGGCTCTTCTTCCTCTTCTTCTGCTTTGAATGGACCCACTTCTCACTCCACGAAAACACCTATTCTGGGATCCGTTCCAACTCCACAATCTCCTCCTCCAGCGTTAGACTCAACCAATTTTCAAAATGTTCCATTTCCAAACCGGTTGAGGTCTAACAAACAAAATCCACAAATGGAGAAGATTTTGGAGTTATTTAAGCAAGTTAACATTAACATTCCTCTTTTAGATGCCGTCCAACAAGTCCCCTCCTACGCAAAAATCTTAAAGGACTTGTGCACGAAAAAGAGGAAGTCTCAGGTACCAAAGAAAGTTTTCTTGGCTAGTGCCGTGAGTGATGCCCTTACCCAATCTTTACCACTAAAACGGAAGGACCCTGGCTGTCCTACGATTTCAATTACCATTGGGGATAAGAACATCAACCGCGCACTATTAGATCTTGGTGCCAGTGTTAACCTGCTTCCATATTCAGTATACGAGCAATTAGGCATAGGAGAGCTGAAACCTACGCATTGTACTCTCCAAATGGCCGACCGATCGATCACCCATCCTAGGGGTGAGCTAGAGGATGTGTTAATAAAAGTCGGGGACTTCATCTTCCCCGTTGACTTTATTGTATTAGACACACAACCTGTAGCTAACCCCAGGAATCAAATTCCTGTGATACTCGGTCGCCCATTTCTCGCAACCTCAAATGCTGTGATCAATTGTCGCAATGGTTCTATGAACCTATCTTTCGGAATTATGACGATTGAACTCAACATTTTTAGGTTGGGGAATCAGCCCTCTGAACCTAATGCTCATATACTGGATGTCTGCTCGATCCAGGAGATCACCTCAGAAGAGTGTGAATTCGAGGAGTTTCTGTTTGATAATGATAATCTTGACGCCACTAGTGCGTTTCTCCTCGAACCTGCTGCTGTTTCTGCGTCCGATAACGAATACGAGTGTTTCACGTTCTCGAACGATCTTAGCTGCGAACAACCCGAGTTTGAATCTTTCGACTTTTCGGATGAGTTACCTGAACCATCCAACTCGGTTGCCTACACTCGCTTTGAACCTTTGCTGGAGTCCTTTGAGTTCGAAACCTTTGCACCAGTCTTGCCTTCAATCGTTTTACCGCCAGCACTCGAACTCAAGCCTTTGCCTTCTCACCTCAAGTATGCTTACTTGGGAGACGACGAGACCCTCCCTGTCATCATCTCGGCTTCTCTAGCTTCCGAGCAAGAGAAAGCCCTTCTCGCGGTCTTGCACAGCAACAGGCAAGCTTTTGGCTGGTCCATGGCGGACATCAAGGGGATTAGTCCCCTCATCGTTGAGCATCACATTCATCTGATGGATGATGCCAAACCAGCCCGGGATCCACAAAGACGTCTTAATCCAGTCATGAAGGAGGCTGTGAAGAAGGAGATCGTCAAATGTCTAGATAGCGGTATCATTTACCCTATCTCTGATAGCCAGTGGGTCAGCCCCATTCATGTTGTCCCCAAGAAGTCGGGCATCACGGTCATAACCAACGAGGCGAATGAGTTAATCCCTACTCGCACCCAAACTGGGTGGCGAGTTTGCATTGATTACAGGAAACTAAACGCCGCAACACGGAAAGACCACTTTCCGCTACCTTTCATTGACCAGATGCTCGAACGATTGGCTGGACATGAGTACTATTGCTTTCTTGACGGCTACTCTGGCTATAACCAAATTCCCATCGCCGAAAAAGACCAGGACAAGAACACTTTCACTTGTCCTTTCGGCACGTTTGCATATCGACGCATGCCCTTTGGGTTATGCAATGCGCCCGCCACCTTCCAGCGGTGTATGATGGGAATTTTCTCAGACATGGTGGAGAAATTCTTGGAGATCTTCATGGATGACTTCTCCATTTTCGGCGACTCCTTTGACGAGTGTCTGCTACATCTTGACGCTGTCCTTACCCGATGTAAGGACAAGAATCTCACTTTAAACTGGGAGAAATGCCACTTCATGGTGCGCGAAGGTATTGTCTTAGGACATATCATCTCGCGAAACGGCATAGAGGTTGACAAAGCAAAGATTGAGGTCATTTCCAATCTTCCTCCTCCCAGTTGCGTCAGAGATATCCGAGCCTTCCTTGGCCATGCCGGTTTTTATAGACGGTTCATCAAAGACTTTAGCAAGATTGCTAGGCCTTTGACTCTTTTGCTGGCCAAGGATACACATTTCGATTTCAACTCGAGCTGTGTGACTGCATTCGAGTCACTGAAACGCTCACTCACTTCTGCTCCCGTTCTCTCTTCTCCTGACTGGACGCACCCATTCGAGATTATGTGCGATGCATCCGACTTTGCCATCGGTGCTGTCCTGGGACAACACATCAACAAGATGCCGCACGTGATCTATTACGCTAGCCGAACCCTGAACGACGCCCAACTCAACTATACAACAACTGAGAAGGAATTCCTGGCTGTTGTATTTGCTTTAGAAAAGTTCAGGCCATACCTCATCGGCTCTCCAGTCATTGTCTACACTGACCATTCTGCTCTACGCCATCTTTTTGCGAAGAAAGATGCCAAATCTCGGCTTATACGTTGGATCCTCTTGCTTCAAGAGTTTGACCTTGTCATTAAGGACAAACGAGGATGTGAAAACGTCGTTGCCGACCATCTCTCACGACTTCCTTCTTCGCCGTCGCTTCAAATTCCGATCAATGATGATTTCCCGGATGAACAGCTCTTGACAGTATCTTGCGAACCCTGGTTCGCAGATATTGTGAACTATTTAGCCACGGGATTACTACCGACCGAATGTTCGAGTCAGGACAGACTTCGCTTCTTATCCCAAGTAAAACATTTTTACTGGGACGAACCCTACTTGTTCAAGTACTGTCCTGACCAGATTATTCGTCGGTGTGTTCCGGACAATGAATTCAAGAGTGTGCTGTCGTTTTGCCACGACCAAGCATGTGGCGGGCATTTTGGCCCCAGAAAGACAGCTGAGAAGATCTTGCAATGTGGTTTCTACTGGCCACAACTCTTCAAAGATGCCTATGATTATTGCAAGACTTGCTCCCGGTGCCAACACATGGGCCAAATATCCCGGAGGAATGAGATGCCGCTCCAACCAATCTTGGTTGTGGAGATTTTCGATGTTTGGGGGATAGATTTCATGGGGCCGTTTCCCAGCTCTTTCGGGAACTTGTACATCCTTCTAGCTGTTGATTACGTCTCTAAATGGGTCGAGGCTGTGCCCAGCCGAACTAACGACAACAAGGTTGTCGTTAGGTTTCTTAAAGAAAACATTTTCTCTCGTTTTGGGCACCCCCGAGCAATCATTAGCGACAATGGAACTCACTTCTGCAATAAGACTTTCGAAGCCTTGATGCGGAAGTATTCCATTAATCATAAGCTATCCACGCCCTACCACCCCCAAACCAGTGGTCAAGCCGAAGTTTCAAATCGGCAGATCAAGCAGATATTGGAGAAGACGGTTTCCAAGAACCGTAAGGATTGGTCTTTAAAACTCACTGATGCCCTTTGGGCCTTCCGAACCGCTTATAAGACCAACCTTGGCATGTCTCCTTATCGACTTGTATACGGAAAAGCTTGCCACCTTCCTGTCGAAATAGAGCATCGCGCAATTTGGGCGATAAGAGAGCTGAATCTGTCGCTAGAAGATGCGGGCAGCAATCGGAAGCTGCAACTGAACGAACTGAGCGAGCTTAGGGACGAAGCTTACGATAACGCGGTTGTCATAAAGAATCGAACGAAGGTGTTTCATGATAAACACCTTGTGCGCAAAACCTTCGTACCTGGTCAGCAGGTACTTCTCTACGACACCCGGCTACATTTCCATCCTGGAAAGCTCAGATCTCGATGGAACGGGCCGTATTTCGTGCGGATTGTCTATCCGCATGGCGCTGTGGATTTGGAGAATCCAAAGGACGGTTCATTTTTCAAGGTAAACGGACATCGACTCAAACCGTACATTAGCGCCGATCAAACAGAGGAGCTCCTGTTTTTACAGGAGCCGGTTTACACTGAATAATCTTCCTCTTCCCCTACACCCAAACTTCGACAATCCAGCCAAAAACAGTGGAAACACTGTTTCAAATAAGTTTGGGGGTATGTAAATACAATTTTGTTTTTTTTTGTGTGCCTGGAAAAATTTCAAATAATAAAAATAAAAACAAAAACTAAAAAAAAAAATTCAAAAAAATAAAAAAAAAATAATAAAAAAAATAATAAAAATGTAAATATGTATTTGCAAATAATATTTCTATTTATAGGGGTTTAAGTGTAAATAATCAAAATCCCCTATAAATAGCCCTCTAACCCTTCATTTTTATTTTTCTGCCTCACAACTCTCCCCATCAGAAACCCTAGCCGCCGCACAAAGCCCGAGCCCTGAAGCTCTGCCGCCGCCGCCCAACCGCCGCGCGACCCCCCTTCCCGCCGCCCTTCCGCCGCCACTTGGAAGCTTCACCCTCTGGAAATTTTTCCAGAGGAGGTTTGCACTGTTTTCTCCCCACTCTGATCTGTAAAAATTTCTATAATTCTGTAATGGCTTCAAACTTGCAATATGAGCGTAATTTCTCCCAAATTTTTGAACATAATGTGTACGGGAGTTATTTTGGCGACGAGATCCGGAAACGCGGATGGAATTATCTTCTGTATAACCATCCGAACGCATTCGCGCTTCCGGATCTAGTCCGACGATTTTATGCGTACATGGAGGAGGGTAGCTTTCACAAATACGGATTTATTAGGTTGTTTTGGGGAGGTCAAGAGATACGAATAGATAGGGACTTCATTCACGAAGTCACATTAATCCCACGAATACCCGCACATGACCAACCCCTCCAATTTGAGGATTACACCCCGTTAATGGGAAATGATTGCTATAGGGAACCACGGAAAGGGATTCCGGCGCGTACACTTTACGCGAATGTGCTGACTGTGTGCCGATGGGCACAAAATAACATTTTTGGCAGCTCGCACAACACGACATTTTTTTACACCATCGCTACACATCGTGCACACATTAATGAACAAACATCCAAGTTATGACATGTGCACGGTACTACTTCAGTCGATTGCTGCTGGCAAAACTTCATCCAACCTTCCGTGCCCTATGCTGGTGACACAACTGTGTCGCCAATTCATCCCTTCTGACGAATTTGCAGTACACATGCAAGCTGACTCATGCATTCGACCTGCTCTTGAGGGTGTTTCGACATCCTACACTAGACTTCAAGATGTATGGTCACGTACAGAACCGAGCGAGCATGTAGTAGCCAGCTCGAGCTCCACAGCGAGCGAAGAAGAGCTTACCCCCGCTGAGCAAGCACGCTTACTTAGACGGACACATAGGGGGGTAGAAAGAATGATGGGTATGATGACAACCCTCGATCAGAGAATGGCAAGCTTAGAACAAGGAATGGCAACACTTTTGGGACGAGAGGAGAGATCGAGGTCGCGATCTAGGGCCCCTAGGGCAGATTCAAGTGAACCAGGGACGAGTTCTGCAGCGTCTGGGAGACGACGCAGGGGGCAGTGAGGACACTGCCATTAACAAGTTTGGGGGAGGGATTAGACTGTAAATAGTTATCCTTGCATTGCATCTGCATATTTTATTTATCTTTTATGTAAATATTTGGATTTACTTTGCATGTTTAAATTCTGCACTGCATATTTTTTTTTGAACAAATTGAAAAAAAAATACAAAAAAATTGAAAAACTTGAAAATAAAAACAAAAATTTTAAAAGAAAAAAAAACAAAAATATTATTGACCGTTTCTGACTCAAGTCTAATATGACATTTAACTAGTTAAAAGCTACTAGATCTTAAACTTTGTTAATTATGAACTCTAAAAATAACATTCCTTGAAGTTTAACTATAGAAAGTATACGCTCCAGCGGTTTGTTTTGAAATAAGCAAATTTTGAGTCTAGTTCTTAGGCGAAGTCAAAATGAGGGAAAATTATTGAAGCTCTATTTGAAGAATAATTCTGAAAAATAATTCTAAATCTTAAGTCCAAATTTTTGAAAGTATATACCCTACAAAAATGCACATACACCACCTTGAAACTCGGAATAGTAGAGGATACCTAGAAATACTCTTGCCTGAAAGCCTAGTATGAAAGAAAAAACGGTATTTGAAGCTAAACACCATAAGAGCACGCTGAAAAATATATCCGGTCTTGAAAAAAAAAATAGAAAAAAAAGAGAGAGAAAAATAGAATGAAGTCAAGACCTGGATACTGCTATTTACGCTTTAAGTTCATACATTCAGTAATCGGCCGTTAGTGCCTTAAGAAGCATTAATAGTCGCATGAAAGATGTATGAACGAACCCGTCCATCATTAATAAAAAGAAGTAGTGCTAGGTATTAAGGCAAGGGTATCATAGCTTGAACTGAATTTCCAAGTGTAGGGGTGACAATTACACACACGTAGGGGTATATAATCAGAGTTTGGAGGAGAGATGAGGAATGAAAGATAGGATTTATTTCTTCGATAGAATGGATAAAAATTCCGGATTTGAGATTCCGCTTAAGAAGGAAAATTCAGGAGATGCTGAAAGCTTTATAAACTGGCTAGGCGTATAGGATCTTAAGTTAAATGGAAAGGAAGTGTGAAGAATACGGGTTAGTAATTTGTAAGTTTATGATAATAGGATTTTTGGTTAGAATGCTGAAATAGAAGATTAGAGTCGACGGCCAATTGATCGGATTTTGTGGGTGTAATCCGCTGAAAACCCTCAGGAGACAACACTCCTCCTACTAGGGACACCTAGAGGTTTAACGGCTTGTTGCACGTGCTCAGTGCAATCGCGTTCCCTGCGAAAGTGAGGTTAGGAAATTTTTGTGAATAAAATGGTTTTGCTCGGGACGAGTAAAAGATAAGTTTGGGGGTATTTGTTCATCGCATATTTTTGTATATTTGTACCGCTCATTCTTAATCACATTGCATACAGGTAGGTGCTTTTTATCCGTATTTGCTGCATGTTACAGAATACAGGTTTCCAGTCCAAGAAAGAGCAAATCCGACAAAATCACCACATTTACGGCAAAATCCAGAACATCTGTCACAAACAGATAAAAGCCGGGTTCCAGCATCCGTCCCGTACCAGTTCAGAAGAGGGGACGAAAAGAGTCGTCATTTGAGACTAAAGGGAAATTTGAAGTCAAAATGGTGAAAAGTCAAAAAGTGAAGAAATGAAGACATTTTGGAAAAGAAATCTGGAGATCCTCTGGAAATTGATACTGCAGTATGAGGATTTCAAACATCAGGAAAAACTAGCACAAGACCAGAGAAAAGAGCAGCCAAGGTTTGGCCACCAAAGCGCCGCGCTTGCGCGGCCAAACCCTTGCTTTGGCCGCGCAAGCGCGGCGGACACGTGTCCATTCAGTGTGGTTTTTTGGGGTGTTTTCTGCAATTGTATGTAGGTTTGGACTATAGTGCTAAAATCTCAGAATCAGGCCTATAAATAGCCCCGAGCAGAACCAAGAATGAGTACTTAGTTTTCATTTGTAATTTTTGTATTAGAATTATTTAGTTTCTAATAAAAGTCCATTTTCCTCCATCTTCCTCCATTAAAGCTTGTGAGAGGTTTTCTTGAGTGTGAAGCATGCAAGAAGTGTTCTTTATCTATTTGTGTAATTTGTAATTCCGTTTCTTATATTGCTTGTAATTTTCATTGTTAAACGTAATTGTTGTTATTTCTTAAAATCGTCGTTTTAATTTTCTTCCATTTTCCGGTTATCCTTACAACCATGATGCTTAGTGTGATCCTTGCCTAAGTGAGGTCCCGAATAGCTAGTTGTGATTTTCTACCTCAATTCTTATTACCCTCTTTCCTTGTTTTATTTCATTTAACTTTTCTAATGGGTGAGTAACTTTTCACTTGTTAGGGTAGGAAACGGAAAGTTTGAAAGACGGAAAACTCCCTCACTTTTCTCTTTTACATATATCTTGAATTGAACTCTTGTTAATTGATCCACAATCCGCTCCCTACGGCACCCTATTCTTCATAATAGCGGTGATACCCTAGTGAGACCGGTTGTGGTTGAATCAACCTGAGGTTGCGACTAAGAGCCAAGAACGGACGGACAAGGACCAAAAAGAGAAAACGAAGTGTTGGAAAGCCTAGCTTATACTCGCAACTTTTCTCTTAGTCGTGCTAATCCCCGTTGTTGCCGATTACCGTAACATCAATATTAAGAAGTGGAAAAAGAATCAAGTGAGCGATCCTCCTAACTCAAACCAACCAAATCCTGCCCTTAACAAGATCTCTTATCATTCATTTTCAATTAGCTAAACTCAAACAAACCCAACATATTTGGACTTAACTCGTCAAGACATTAAGAAAAAGACTCCCATCTCTCTGTGGATCGACCCGTACTCATCCGGCTAGCTGCAAAGCGAAACCGTCCTGATTGCGGTAATTAAACTTAAACACGCAGAATCTCTGTCAATCAAGTGGGTTTAACCACAAACCGTCAGCGGCACTAGCAATGCGTAACGGCTGCCCATGGACTGACCTCAAGGGATGCCGATGAGCGCAATCATTCGGAAAACCCTACTGAGCCTAACAGTGACAATGTATATACAGTCCGGTCCGTTCGTCTATGAGTATCGCATATCTGCCTAGGGGGCTAGTAACGTCAGACCCCCAATAGCAGTATAAGTCGTGTCGGAGTGAAGCCCAATAACACCCTGAGATACTACTGGAGTACCTACCAGTAAATCTCCTGCCATGGCCATGGACTTTTTGTAATGGTTCTCCTAGACACAGCACGACCTCGCCCCCAATACCGGGAGAGACGAATCCCCTGCCGATCCGCTCACGTGCCTCCATATGGCTCGGGACTGTACCCAAAAGCTACATGTTTGCACGACTCCTTTGAGCCGTGGTAGGGTAGAAATCAAAGCACAGTGGGAACTCACACGAGACAAATGACGACCTCAGATCGATGAACTAACCTGTACACATGTCACCAGGGAACTGCTATCTGACGGTAGATATAATACTAACTAGCAGATTCCCGGCGAGTCATGTCCGGTGTACTCATAACCCAATGAGCACCTGTATACATCTTAGGTGATCCAACTGACACCAGTGGCTTGTGAGACCGGCCACCGCCCCTCGTCGGGGTCTCGACTGTACACACTAGTCTACTCCGGAGTATCGATGCCCTGTCTCGAAACTCCCACGACTAGGGACCACAATTAAGGATATGCGTATAAATCACCCAACTCTCACGTATATGATCGCCATCATACTGTTGGTGGTAAAGCAAGATCCTAAGGGCTCTATCAAAGTGTAGCAGTGATCAGTCACCTGAACCTGTACACTACTGATAAAGGCAAACCAGATAGCATACTATCATCTTGAGTAAGACTGTCGTCCTGGTATAGGTCCTCCGCAATCATTGCAATCACGTACCTGTGATCCAATAATTGACTATGAGGGCACTATCTCCAACATATGCATGCATGCGTGCATTCATATTAATATATACATACATACATTCATGCATACACATAAAAGAAAAGGGTTTAATGAATGAGCTAATGGTCATTGATAGTAAATCGATACTTGATTTAATAACCCGGTCATATCACATACGACCCGACCAATAGAAAATGCCAGTTTAAAATGCGGTATCATATACACGCATTTAATCAAGCTCCCGCACATATCCTCATATGCACCCCACATCGTTTCGCCTGAGCTAAGAAACCCCTTTGTGGGACTCTAAGACTCGTCAATACGCTGACAGTAGGCAGTGATCATATCCATACCTACAAACCGTCAGCGACACTAGCTGTACATAATGGCTCCCAGGTATTGAGTGATCAGAAGAAAAACAAGCGAACCTGTCAAAACTCCCGTCGAGCCGACTGGAAACAATTACCGTACAGGACGGTCTCTTCATCAGATATGCTGCATATCGAGTTTAAGGATTGTATCGTCAACCCCAATAACTCAATAAGTCATGCCGGTATATGTCCTATAACAGATCAAGAAACTACTGATAACACTTATCAGTAAATCTCATCAGCCCTGACCAGGGACTTCTTGTTATAGCCAATCGAGCATAGCGCAATATCAACCCCCAATACTGGGAGAGATGAAATTCCTCTTATCGCTCATTGCCTCTATGTGCCTCGGGACTGTACCTAAAATCCACCTGTTGGCACGACTCAGTAGAGTCGTGGTAGGGTAGAGATCAAAGTACAGTGGGAGCACAAACAAGACTCTATGACGATCTCCGATCTACAGACTAACCTGTACCAGTGTCACCTGAGAACTACTATCCGACGATAGATATAATACCACATAGGAGTTCTCCGTGAGTCCGTTCAGTATACCCAGTTTCTACTGAAAACCCGTATACAATCTTTGGTGTCACCACACCAATGGTTATGGGATCATCCGTCGCCCATCATATGGGTTAAGAAACGTATACGCTAGTCTACTCTGGAATATCGATGCCCCGTCTCGATACACCCACGACTAGGAACATTTTAAGGATATGCTTATAAACCACACATGTCCCACTAGTATGATCTGCATCATAATCCCAGTAGTCGAGCAAATATCTAAAGGGCTTTATCAACATGTACCAAATGAGTAATATGCATGATCAAATGAACATGTCAAGATAAAGAACAACCAGATAGCATACTATCATGTCGAGCAAGAATGTCCTCTGAATATATATATATATACACATATTGATACATCCACAATCAAATAATGGCATCTAGGGCATACATATATCCAACAGAGGTATAACTTTCTTACATAGCAGTTAAACCTTATAGTTGTTTTGTTAGCTAGGGTTTAGTATCGATCCTGGAGTTTAGTCGGTGTTGCGAAGCATATAATAATCAGTTTTTGCAAACTCCGCCTTCCCGCTAACCCGCGGGGTGCGCTATATCGACTTACAGTGGTATCAGAGCCAACTAAACCTTAACTAACAGATTAAACGACAAGTAAAACTACGAAACCAAAATAACTCCGAAACATCGAAACATAGATCCAAGTTTCTGTTGAATTTTTTAGAGGCTCTAATTTTTTTTTAAACAATTGCAGAGTGCTCCTTTGCTTGTAAGATGAACACAAAACAAAAACAAGACAATTCCATCACTTTGTGGCCGACCAAACACCCAAAATGACCGGCCTCACTGGTTGAAGTATGAGGAATTGCCTTGGATTTTGTTCTGTGTTCTTGTTACTTGGATTTTGGGTTTCAGGTGGTGTTTGATTCTGCCAAGATTGCTTATACTGTTAACTTTCTGTTGTGGCAATACAGAGTATTTCGAATTCACGGTTTTAAACGTCATTTAACATATTTCAGTTGTTATATGTGTTCGTAAACTTCCGCTGATTGCTATACGTCGGTTAGTTGGGGGTTGCACATATCAGTGATGATAGGTTTGTGTATATGGAGTATTGGATCGTCGTAGATGAATAGCCGGGTTGTGAGAAGAGATTTTTCTTTCTTTCATTCGATGTAAATTGTGAAGTGATGTAAAATTATTTTGCGGGGCACATCCGGGTTGAGGTTGTAGCCACCTTTGTATTATTTCATTTACTGTTTTTTGCTCCTAGGATAGACCCAAGGTGGGGTGCATAAACTACCGGGTTCTTGAAGTGCCGAGTGACCTACTCATTTTACTGAGGGAGGTTGCTTCACTTCGGGAATTTTGCGGGTAGTTTGCCGCACCCGTAGGGGTTTAGGGTGGGGTTTTGGCTATTCATCACGACCGTGGAATCCGTCTTTCGTTATAGGATTAAACGAAATGCGGAATTCCTAGTATATCCAATATGTTCATCTGTGATCTGGAATGCCTATTATTGTGTGAGACGAATGGATATAGTATATATGTTATATAATAGACATTGCTTATGTTTTGCACCCGTGCTAGCCCTGCCCCCGCTCTGTCGTTAGTTAAGTAACCTAACGGTGTATGACAGGACCCCATGCCGAATGCGGATGGCATAAGCGTACGTTGTATTTTCGTTTCTCTCTGCAATGGTAGGTTAAATGACGGGACTGCATTGATTAATGCAAAGCAAATAAACCAAAGCTGAATCATTGGAACAATTTCAAAAACCACTCGGTTTTTTTTCAGAAAGCAAACTTTTAAATGCGGAGCCTAAACCACTCCTTTAAAAAGCTATCATGGTTCCTTCGATCATATCAAGTTCATTACATTCACGGTTTAGCCAAAACCATTCGTAGCCCTCCGTCATTTCAGATGGATATTCAGTAGTATTCAAGCTATGTATTTTGACTTTCGCCAAGGCATACTGATTGGTAGCTGCTGAATATTCATCTATTGCATAGATAGATGCGTTGGTTTGGGACAGTCGTACTACTATTTTGTCTTTCGTCAAGGGTATGTACGGGTGGGTTCAAATTAATCTGGATAATGACGGGTAGAACTTGACTTGCGACTTATGATATATTGGCCTTCGTCAAGATCATAAGAGCTTGGGCCAAAAATCCACATCGGGAGTTTCTAAAGAAACGGAAACTTGCTAGTGTTGCATACCATTTGGAGGTGATAATTTTGGTAGGATTCCTTCAAGGTTATCACATAATGATATTTGGATCCTGATCCTACTGTGAGTATCCGCTACTTCTCGGGAGATTTTTTCACTAAACGATCAATGCTATAAACCAAGTAGGTTTCAAGAACGGTGTTTGCAGGGCTACGCCTCCAGGGAAAAGAGGTTATGTAATTAAGGAACTTCGCGAAAGCGTTGGAAAACCTCTCTCGAAGTACCAACGCCAGCCTGGCTGAAAGGTTAAGCAAGTATTGTATGGTGAGATTAATCCTGACAAATTCTTCTTTTATGGTTTGAGGAAGGATTCGAGAAACAGTGGGAGCCATCCTGTTTAGATAAACTAAAAACCAATCTAAACTTGCAAGAGCATCATGCTAAAGTGTTTCTTCACTCTCTCCTAATTGCAGCGACCAAGATGACCGGTCTTAAGTTACTTTTAGATTAAAAACATATTGACGGGGCCAAACTATAAAGATTGGCTCAGGAATGTCCAGATGGCCATCACATATGAAAAACTGGGTTATCTCCTTACTGCCAAAGCCCCCGCCATTCCAGGACCAGATTCCAGCGTCGCGGATAAAGAGATCCATAAGACCTGGGAAATTGACAGTGCGAAACCCAAGTGCCTCGTGTTGGCCTCTATGGATAATGAACACCAGAGGCGGCACGAGAAGATGAACCTTGCTTCTATCTTCCTCCATACCAAGAACTTATATGGAGAGCAATCTCGTATCGCAAGATACGAGACCTCGAAGAAATTATTTCAAGTGAGGTTGGCTATCGGGTCATCTGTAGGGGACCACGTCCTTAAGATGACCAGCTTGATTGAAGAGCTCGCGGACCTGGAGACCATGTTGGAGAACAAGCTGTATACAGACTTGATTCTACAGTCCCTCCCCTCTACCTACGCCCAGTTCATCTTCAATTTTAACATTCAACGGAAGGAAGTTACACTTCAAGAACTCCTCAACATGTTGAGGAGCGTTGAGGGCATCTTGCAGAAGTCTAGGGATACACCCGCTCTGCTTGTTGGGGGATCTTCCTCTTCTAGATCCAAGATGAAAGCCAAGGGGAAGATGAAGAAGGTCCCCACTAAGCCGAAAGGCGGTGTTAGTAAGGTAAAGGGAAGGGGCAAGGCAAAAGTTGGGGGGCCGACGGTAGGGAAGGATGAATGCTTATACTTCACAAGAAGGGCCATTGGAAGAAAAATTGCAGGGCCTGTAAAACCCAGAACCAGGGTACGAAGAAGGTTGTGGCTTCGGCTTCAGGTGTGTTTGTGATTGAAAACCGTCTGTCAATCAACTCTACTTCCTGGGTATTGAATACCAGATCGGGATCTCAAATCTGTAATTCTTTGCAGGCACCGAGAAACCGTAGAGTTTTGAAGGCGGGTGATATGACCCTCAGGGTTGCTAACGGAGCGAGCGTGGATGCTGTGTCCGTAGGGGAATATCACTTAGGATTGACAAGTGGACATATTTTGGTTTTGCGCAACTGTTTTTGTGTACCTAGTTTGACTTGTAATATCATTTCTGTATCTTAGTTATCTAAAGAAGGTTATGATTTTACATTTGTAAGCGATGTCGTAAACATCCACCTTAGTCATAGTTTGATTGGGTCGGGTACACTAAACAACGGTATATACGTATTAAACCAACTACAAGTTTTCAACGTCCAGAACACACACAAAAGAAAGTCTCCAGAATTAAATCAAGCTTTCTTATGGCATTGTAGACTGGGTCACATCAATAAAACACGGTTAACCAAGTTACATAAAGAGGAATATTTGGATCTGTTCGAATATCAGTCTTATGCAACTTGTCAATCATGTCTCAAAGGAAAGATGACAAAGACTCCGTTCACTAGACACGGAGTAAGAGCGAGTGAGCTTTTGGGACTCACACACAGCGACGTGTGGTCCAATGTCTACACATGCAAGAAGTGGTTATTCCTATTTCATTATTTTTACGGATGATTTCTCTAGGCAGGGACATGTCTTATTGATTAAATATAAATCCGAGGCCTTTGAGAAATTCCGAGAATATAAGAATGAAGTGGAAAAACAAACCGACAAAAATATCAAGACACTTAGATCTGATCGAGGTGGTGAATACTTAAGTGCCGAGTTCCTGGATTACTTAAAAGAGAATGGAATTCTCTCCCAGCTTACTCCTCCATACACACCACAACACAACGGTGTATCGGAAAGGCGGAACCGTACCTTATTAGATATGGTACGTTCCATGATGAGTAACGCTGAGTTACCGCGATCCTTCTGGGGCTATGCACTAGAATTAGCTGCATATCTTTTGAACAAGGTTCCTACCAAGACTGTGCCTACCACACCATATCAGATGTGGAGTGGGAAGAAACCCTATCTTCAGTATCTGAAGATATGGGGATGTCCAGCTTTTGTTAAAAAGCAGTATGCGGATATGCTCGAGGCATGCTCAGTACTGTGTAAGTTTGTGGGATGCTCAAAAAACTCCAAGGGGTATCTTTTCTATTACGTAGAGGAACAAAATGTTTTTTTTCTCGTCATGCCCACTTTTTGGAAAATCAATTTTTGGAAAAAGAAACTAGTGGGAGCGCAATAGAACTTGAAGAAATTCCAGAACCACAAGCTATCACTGAAAGCATGGTAGAACCAGAAGTTTCAAAAGAACAGGACATCCCCACGCCACTCCGTAGGAGTAGTAGGCTGTCTCATCCGTCCGAGAGATACCACGATTTTCTCATAGACGCGGATAGAGAGAATTGCATCATTGACAATGATGAGCCAACTAGCTTCCAGCAAGCCATTCAGAGCGGAGACTCGGTAAAATAGCTGGATGCAATGCGGACCAAGATGGAGTCCATGTGCACCAACAAAGTATGGACTTTGGACATTGCTCTAGAAGGGATAAAACCCGTAGGTTGCAAATGGATCTTCAGAAATAAGATTGGTGTAGATGGACATGTTGAAACCTATAAGGCTAGACTTGTTGCAAAAGGTTTTCGTCAAAGACCTGGTTTGGACTATGATAAAACTTTTTTTCTAGTGGCTATGCTCAAATCCATTCGGATCCTTCTTTCCATTGCTGCCTTCCACGATTATGAGATTTGGCAGATGGACGTAAAGGCCGCTTTTCTAAATGGAAATTTAGAAGAGTGCATCTATATGGATCAGCCAGAAGGTTTCATTCAGAGTGGGAGCAGCGAGAAAGTGTGCAAGTTGCTTAAATCCATTTATAGATTAAAACAGGCATCGCAGAGTTGGAACATTTGTTTTGACCAGACGGTCAAAGAATTTGACTTTATCAAATATCCAGATGAACCATACATTTATAGTAAGATTGTAGCGAGAACTGTGGTATTTCTCGTCTTGTACGTGGATAACATTCTCTTGATAGGAAATGACATTCCTATGCTACAATCAGTCAAAGGTTTCTTGTCACAAATGTTCTCTAAGAAAGACCTCGGTGATGGCTCTTACATTCTGGGGATCCAGATCTATCATGATAGATCTAAAAGGATGTTGGGATTTTCACAGTCCAGATATATCAACACCATACTGAAAAGATTCTGTATGGAAGATTCAAAGCTCGGTAATCTACCGGCTTGTCACGGAATCACCCTCTCCTAAGAGATGTCTCCCAAGACTGATTTGGAAAGGGATCGCATGTCAACTATACCCTACACTTCTGCTGTAGGCTTTATAATGTATGCGATATTGTGTACCAGACCAGATGTTGCTTATGCACTAAGCGTGGTAAACCAGTATCAGTCAAACCCTGGGAATAAGCACTGGATAGCAGTAAAGAACATTCTCAAGTACTTGAGAAGGAATAAGGAGATGTTCTTGGTGTACGGGGGAAAAGACCTCTAGATCGAGACCTTTGCCGACTCTAGCTTCTAGAGTGACAAGGATGACTCCAAGTCCATGTCGGGTTATGCCTTTACCCTTAATGGAGGGGCAGTCTATTGGAAGAGCTCCAAGCAGGACACCGTTGCTGACTCGACGATGGAAGCAGAGTATATCAACGCATGTGACGCCGCAAAAGAAGCAGTCTAGATGAGGAAGTTCTTAGCAGAACTTTAGGTGGTTCCGTCCATTGTTGATCCAATACCTCTGTATTGTGACAACAATGAGGCTATAGTTTTAGCAAAGGAACCCATGTCCCATCAGAAGTCTAGACATATCTTGAGGCGGTATCACCTGATCAGGGAGATCGTGGATCGCCGGGAGATCGAGGTATGGAGAGTTGATACGGAGAAAAACACTGCAGATCTACTCACAAAGGCCACCCCTCAGATGTAGTTCGAGAGGCTATTCGAGATGATAGGTCTGCTATATGCCAACACATGGCCTTAGTGCCAGCGGGAGATTGTTAGTGATATATGCCCTAGAGGCCATTATTGTATAGTACTAGTTTGTATATTATATTTTAGAAGTTTGGGATATACACGGATTTTATGACAGTCTTGCTCAATATGGTAGTATGCTACTTGGTTTGTTTCTATTTTAATATGTGTATATGTTTCTTTTAGCGTATCGCTAATACATATTGGTAGAGCCCTTAGGATCTTTGCTTGACTACCAGCGTTGTAATGGCAGTCACACTAGTGGGGGCTGGGTAGTTTATAAGCACATCTTTATTCAGGTCCCTAGTCGTAGGATTATCGAGACAGGGCATCGATACTCCAGAGTAGACTAGTGTATCCGCTTCTCATCCCAGCAGAGGAGATGGTCTGTCCCACAGCCATTAGTACGTCGTACTGGAGAGCATGCAGGTGCTCACTGGGTTATGAGTTACACTGGACGGAATCATGGGGAACTGCTGGTTGGTATCATACCTATCGTCAGGTGGCAGTTCCTAGGTGACATGAGTACAGCGTAGTCCATTGACTTGACACTGCTACTTCGTCTTGAGTGTGTTCCCACTGTTCTTTGATTATGTCACGCCTCGCTTCCTAAAACACATAATACGAAGGGTTGACAAGGCCAGCTATGCTCCTACGGTCAAGGAAATATCCTGCCGTAGTCACACTTCGGCTTCTAGCATTACGTGGTAATCAGTAATCAATGCAAGTAATAAGAAATACAGTCACTAATTCTATCAAAACAGATAAAAGATATACCAGATAGAGAATCAAGGGAAAGATAGCGCTGGCGTCGCTGATCTAGATGTCCGCACTATCCTCGATATACGGCAGGTCCTACTCCTGGGCTGGATCCACTTCGTTCTCTGAGCATGCACACTCAATTCGTCAGGGCGACACATATAGCAATAGATATATATGATGGGTATGCAATATTATTAAACATGAGAAGGGCAAAAAAAATGCAGTGCATGAGTATAATAAACATCAATTGAATATGAATAATGCAATATAGGTATCATGTCAACAAACTAGGCAATGTGCATGTCACTACTTATCGGGCACTAAGTCAATGGAATCAATTGTGGAAAGGATGCTCGTATTTAACAAGGGTCTCGTGCATGCCCGAGACTACGGTCCACTGTGCCCGGGACATAACCCTGTCAGCCGTGCCGCTAGGCCCACGACCTAATGTATATATATGTATATCAATAATAGCGAATGATCATCCTCTAAATCACTGTACCTCGTTAAATACGAGTTCAATTCCACCTTGATTTACCCATTCCCCAGGTTATAGTATGCACTCAGGATTAGATAAGTTGTGAACAAATACGTATCGTTGTCACTTTCAATCACTTTTCCACTTGTCAATATCACTGTCGTATTTGCCACAACACAATCACCAACACTACTATATCGACAATGCAATTCAGTCGCTAGGTTTCAACGTGAATGATCACTAAGCAACATGTATAAAGCAAACACGAAAATATGCAGAAATGCACTGAACATGTATTCACTATTTCAATGACGACCAATATTATATAACCTGTAAAATTTACGATAAATTACACGTATAGAATCGACCAAAATAATATAAAAGGAGTACAAAGTAAACTTGATTATCTAAATATTAAAATTTATTTCATGTCAATCAGAATTAAGGTTAGGGAATTATCATCATTTGAAGGTAGCGATCGATTGCTGAAATTTCAGTTTCAGAACTGGAAGCCCAACTTCGCGCACGTTTTATCAGTGATTGTGTTCAGATTCCAATGTTGCTCCATTTTAATTAAATACATTTCTATCAGTTACGTTTCCAACACATCAAACGGATTATCAATAGCACCTCTATATTATAAGTTATGTTCAGTTTAATATGACGGTGTAAGGAATATTACTGCAGAAACTGCAGAACACAGCGACACTCTAAAATACAATTTAAATATCAAACGACGATGAAAATGCACTGGACCAGATTCATGTGTTAGATAATTAAGTTATATAAGCGACCCTATGAGGCTCCGCGCATTTTCAGTTTTACGCAGGTATGTACAGATGCTTAAATTCAGGTTTCCCCCGTAGAATGCTGCCCCGGACTGCAGTCCGGTGCCGCATTCGCAGCCAAAAATAGTTACAGTAATCTTATTGATACTGAAAAATGAACTATGGATGGTTTTATATTATAAAGTCTTCTACGATACGAGCCCTAAAACATTAAATTGCGAGTTGTATTCAATTTAATATGGATTTTAGAACATGGCATGCACAGTGAATTCCAGATTTAACGTTGGTCTTTGGGGGCGTCGTTTCTTATGCTAACAACATTATTTTGCCTTCAAATTTCTACACGATAATTATAGACAGTAAAGGCATTTATTGATCACAAGTTTCTCTATTTTCATTTAGGTTTTGGTTTAGGATTCGCATCGAACACTCTTGCATTATATCCATGTCGCGATTGAAACATCAGTTTTACCCAATTAATTAAAGTGTGATTTATTCACTACAAGTTTTACACGATACTAGCAAGGTAATATTAAACCCAATTCTGGTCCATTCAATATGATTAAATGACGACAGTCATACATTAGAATGTAACAATGATTATAGTTTAAATATAATATCAATATAACTACAATTGACAACTAATAATTTATAGCATGTAAAGCAAGTGAGGGGTTCACTTCCCTTCGGTCGCTTGATATGGAAGCGACGCTGCTTGCGGACTTCGTCTTGACACACAAGACGATGCGATACTGTACACAGATGCGGTGTGGGCGCGATGCGCGGTGACTCGGTACTGGACAAGGTGGCGATGCGGACATGATACTGTAGTGGACGTGGCGATGACGTAGGCGCGACACGGTACTGGGCACGGTCTTGACTCGGTGCGTGGTCCGGGAGCGGCACGGCGTGCGTACTGGATCGAGTACGGTATGACACGGGGGCTGGCACGACGTGGCACGGGGACTGGGCATGGGGCGTGACACGTCAGGATACGCGGTGGCACGGAGGCGGGCACGGGACGCGACGTGAAGCTCGAGCGTGAAACGACTACGACGGAGGTGTACGGTGTTGCGATGGTGACTGTGTTGGCGACCGTGACAGCTACAGAGACCGAGGCCATAGATTGGATGGCGACAAAGGTGACTGGATCAGGGGCGATTTCGACGATTGCAACTGTTCGACGAAATGTCAGAGGCTTGGCTTGGGTCTTGGTCGGGTATGGAGTTGTGCCGAGGCCGTGCACGGAGTGGAGGGTTGATGACGAGCTGCGGCACGGGCTAGGGTCGCGGTATTCGCGATGAGGAGTTCAGATGGCAGTGGCTCCGCGAGGTTGGCGAACTCTTCGGGGAGTTGGTGGGTCGCGGCTGCTTGGGGAATCTCCGGTGATGGCTTGCAGGCGAGGATGGCCGGCGGTTGGGTCAGTGCAGGGGGGTTCGTCGTCGGGGATGAAAGTGAGAGGAGGGAGAAGAGGAGGAGATGGAATTTCATCTAAGCTTGGAGAGGTGGTCTCATGGCGGCGGCGAAGGTGGTCGAGCTCGGAGACGGAGAAGGGCAGCGGGTGTATCCTCGCAGTCGGAGGAGGAAGGAGGGGGATAGTTGAAGTTGGGGATGAGGTCCCACCGGCGATGGCGGTAGTGTTCGTCGAGGATGAGGAGAGTTGCTGGAGTTGGAGGCAGTGGGCTTGGTGATTGGGTTGAGTGGAGGTGAAGTGGGGATCTTGGAGGAGTGCGGGGGAGGGGGGTCGGTGGTTAGGAGGAGGCCGGGGTCTCTGGGAGCAGTTTGGGCGTCGAGTGGAGTGGGAGTCGCGGGCTGTTGCGAGAAGAGGAGAGGCGTTGGCTGGGTCATGGCGAGCGCGAGGAAGGGGACGTCGTGGGAAAAAGAAGCGGGAAGAGAAAAAGAGGGGAGAGGAAGAAGACGTGGGGGGTAATGAGTCGGGTCGGGTCGGGTAGCGTCGGGTCGGGTCGGGAAGGAGAAGAAGGAGATGGGGAATGGGCTGGGGTTGAGGTCGTGGGCCAGGCTAAGGGGTGTGGGGCTGAGGGTTTAGATTAGGTTTTAGTGAAGAAAAGAATTTAGAAGAAAATAGGAAAGTTGATTTGAAATTAGTTAGGAAATTAATTAGGGATTGGGTTTGATTGTTTAGAAAAAAAATTTAGAATTAGGAATTAGGGTTTTGAAAATATAGGGGAAAATATGTGGAAAATATTTGGGAATAAATTAAATAGAAAACATACGAAATACGAATATTAAAGTACAAAATAAACTGGGTATTACATCATATCCCACTTAAATAAAATTTCGTCCTTGAAATTAAAATAAACCAGAAGTTATAAAATCATGCGAAAAGCAACCACTAGAAAAATCGAACACTTATATGTAAGCAAACAGAGCAGGAAAAATCATATGTAAGATCAAAATAAATAACAAATAATAGTAATAAACTATATATACACACACACACACACACACACACACACACACACACAATTTCAATGAAAATTTTTAGAATGACAATAATAAGTAATAGTGAATGATTGACTGATAGGTCTTAAGAACCGAAACTACTTTAGTAAAACTACAACCAATCCATTATAAAATAACTTGAGAATACTCATACGGTGAAATACAGAAAAATAATAAAACGAATATATATATATATATATATATATATATATATATATATATATATATATATATATATATAAGTGGGCTGGTAAATAACTAGATGTCAACAATTAACGTAATGGCCAAGAATAGACTGTATTTGCAAAAGTGCGGTGATAATACAACACGAGAGAAACTAAGATAATACCGAGATAATGATATATGTACACGTACATAAAGTGTATTAGCATACAAGATAACCATAATTTATTACAGTAAATAGAAAATGTCACGACCCGAAATTGGCCCGTGACGGCCCTAGTACTACGCAACGCCCTAAGACGTAACGTAGTAAAAGAAAGCCAAAACCCAGAAATCTAAACCATAAAAATACAGAAAAGATAATATAAGTTTTTGAAACATTTGAAATCGCAACTCAAATTCTATAAAAGTCCCACTTTATTTTTTTAAAATTTGGCAACACCCCCTTTTTGTAAAAACTAGCCAAGATGAATACAACACAAAATACGACGCCGTAGCGAAGAAATAAAGACAATAGAGAGAAAGCTGTATATAAAAGACAACAAATCCATAATAATATACAATATGGTCCTCACCAAGTCTCTAAGTCAATAACATAATAGTAGATGGAGAGTACAAGATACAACGAATGTATAATAAGAAATACAGATAATCATCCAACCCACCTAAGCAAAAATAGTAAACTGTGAGCCGATGCGATATCTGTAGCAAAAGATGATAGCTGAATAGCGAAATAGCCTGCCTTGACTACTGTGGGGAACAACCTGAAATACCTGTGGCACAACGGGGGTGA
The DNA here is from genome assembly GCA_030015575.1 of Agapanthus africanus. Classification (NCBI taxonomy): domain Eukaryota; kingdom Viridiplantae; phylum Streptophyta; class Magnoliopsida; order Asparagales; family Amaryllidaceae; genus Agapanthus; species Agapanthus africanus. The sequence goes on from CM057339.1 coordinate 757,131,648, forward strand.
TTTGCCAACTCGTGAATAGTAGATAACATATGCAGGTAATCGCAGGAATGTACGTACAGCATGAATCTAAGATATGCGATTACGGTAATAACATGTCATGCAAATGCTGAATAATGGAAAGTACACTAGCAGGTACAATCAACATGTAAAGCAATAATGACATGACAATAGTGTGCAATAACTATGCAATAGGGATATGAGAAGGCAAATATGTAGCTATCATGAAGGGTACACTAACAGGTACTCCTAAAACATGGAACAGTGCATAAGTGAAAAGGAACGAGGTATGGAGTGAAATATGTCATCCACGGAATCCGGTCATCGTGGTAGGATTACAATCCATCAAGACACTCAAATCCCAATTCCTCAAATCAGCCCCCACATTGGGCTCTCACATCATATAAGTCTCACATCTTCTCAATGTACAATATCGAGTAATCTCCTATATCCCGAATGTACAAATCAGTAATCACATAGGTATGTCCAATATCCAATCTCAATGAATCCCCTAATATCCCAAGTCAAATCTCAAGTAAGAATATAACATCCTAAAGGTAAATATATACAGAAATAAGTATGATGGGGGCAATACACATATATTAGTGTCCCATTCCACTAATATTGGTGTAAGGGAATATATAACAACGGCTAAATCCCCTGTTATATATACAAAGGTGTTAAAGAAATATCATGAAAACCATGTGCCAAGCATCGACAGAGAAATCCTGATCACGTATCATACGCTATCCCGAAAGCACGAGTGCCTAGCTCTGACCCTCGCCTTTCGACGTATGCATACGTACATGACTCCCAACGGTATCTCCATGATCCCCGCCGAGTCATCAGTACTGTCACCGGTAGGTACTCGCCCGCCTCCAGGCTCAATCGGCAACATCCATCGATCTTCTTGCCGAAGGGAACCATACCGGGCCCCACCATGTACCCTCATACGGCAACCACACCTCGTATGGAGTATACAATCAGAACCGATAAATCTCATGGTGGCTGCGCGAATATCATATCAAGAAAACCGGGTTTTTCAATGTATGCATAATTTCTTGAACTCCCGCGGTTCCCAAATCCAGAAATCATCATGTGAAATCAAAATAACAATGCGCAAACCCAGGAATACATATATGCGATATATCTGAAATGCGAGCATATAAATGAAAATATGTAGCTGAAACCAGATGTATGCGAAATCAATAAGGTACAGCTAAGTATAGGTGTCTACCTATAAGTAAAAGATGTCGTATACCCCCTGGGTATAAATAGAATATGTAGGATATCCCTCCGGTATAAGTAAAATATGTGCAAGGTATACCCGTAGCTGTATCGCAAGGTGTAGATGTACCTATCACTAATGGTAAGATACACTATAGGTATACCGATAAGCTAGATGTCAAGTATGATAAGCAATAAAGTATCTATAAGGGGTTGTGTGTGACATGGCAATTATTGACGGTGTGTGTAGTATACAATCCGTGCTCGTGCAACATGAACCGTCAATAATATGTGCAGTGTCCTACGGCTGCTAGTCACAGTACAACTACATCAAGGAAATAAGGTAAAGGCGCAATTCTAACAATGACGTAGAATATGCGACAGGTATTTGAATCCTAGCCCAGACGCATAACGCCATGCGGGCGATTCCCCTGTAGATGTTAAATCTACTCACCTATGCTCCACGCTAGGTGAATCCTACCATCTGCTCCCCCCTGTAGTAGTGTCCGTAGTCCCTGCCTGCAAATCTGCAAATAAGACATGGAAATCATATATAAGCCAAATATTCCGTAAAACGCGATATCGAACCAAAACGAGAAACTCGCGTCGCGAACTAAACGCGCGTGTGCACGATACGCTGAATCGTGTGTATATGCGTCTAAAACTACCGCGACACACCGCGATACGCTGGATCACAGAACCCTCTCACGTATCGCGCGTATCGCGCAAACACAACGGACATGCAAAACGATATATTGCCCCAGATCTTCCTACAGGCCAAGTCTTACAAAACTAGACATGCCAATGCACTAGACAACACTGAAGAAAACCCTAGCCAAGACCCCAACACCCCTGCCCCCTACTTGGCCGCAAATTGCGGCCAAATGGATTAAAATTGCGGCCAAGTTTGGGAATTAGGGGCTCGTGTTCTGGTGGTGGTATCTAGACCTAGTGTACATGCCCCAGTTTTCTCAATTTTAACGTGAAGGTCCCGGGTCAATAGCAGATCACAGAAAGCTAATACATCGCTTTAAAATCACCAATTTTGCACAAAACACAAACCCTATGGTATTTTAGTGTAATCCAGGGTTAAACTCAGTTAAAGTGACCCTAACAACACTTAAATAAGTAGGGTTTACCAACACAATCATCAATTTGCCACAACATCTCATAAATCACTAAAATTAGCACTAAACTAGCTAATTAACACAAACCGACGCTAATTAACACACAAGCTAAGCAAACTAGGGAAAAGATTCAGAAATATACCCTAATGAGCCCTAGAGAGCAGGTGAAGAAGTGGAGAAGAGCTACTGTAGTGGCTGGGGCTGCTGCTGCTACAGTTGCTGTTGCTGCTGCTTGCTTCTGCAGCTGCTGCTGCTTGCTTCTGCAGCTGCTGCTGCTTGCTTCTGCAGCTGCTGCTGATGCTGTTTCTTCTGTTGCTGCTGCTGTGAGGGTGTGAGGGTGTGAGTTTGAGAGTGAGAGAATGAGAAGGAAAGGGAAATGAGATCTAGCATTACTCAACCCTTTCTCTCCCTCTCTCTTCATTAATGAAGGCATGAGCAAAGCCATCATGCCTCATAATGCACACTCTCTCTCTCTTTCTCACCAAGTCAACACAAAGCAATCATTTAAAAAACCCTTTTTAAATTCATTTTATTTTTGAAAACAACCATATACAAATAAAAACCCAAAAGTACCTAATACAAAACTTAAAATGGCTTAAGGAAATGTTTAGTCCACCATGGTTGCCAATCATGGTTAAACCCCAAAAACAACCCTAGTTATCATGCACAAGTGTGTGCAAGCCTAGGAAAAATCTAATAAAATATTCATAAAATAGGATAAAATATTTAAAACTTAATTTGGTAAACTTTTTGTTAAAAACCATACATTAAAATATAATTAGCTACAAACACATTCTAAGGTGTTACAATCTCCCCCCTTAAAAGAAATTCGTCCCCGAATTTAAAAATATACTGTTACGCGTACCTTCAAAGAGAAGATTACAACTCTCAAATCCCGCTCGCAGCCTCTTAAGTGATTACCTCACTATACGGCTACGCCCAAGAAAACCCTTCACAGATGGCAAGACCCTTGACCGATGTTCCTCCACCTGCCGAGCCATTAACACACATGGCTGCCTGTGAGCGAAACGATCGCGTCCAAGTCCAATGGTCTGGTGCCAAATCATGTGAGAAAGGTCAAGAAGGTAATTGTAAAGTATCATCACAAGGAATACGGGGTGAAAATCCAATAATCTGGACGGAAGTGCCAAATTAAAGGCAACGAAACTAACTCGCTTATAGGATTTCGGAAGGACCTAAATCCTGGGATAAGCTTCCCAAAATCCAACACGTCATTCATCGGAAAGTCCATAGGAATACATGATCTGTCCCTGCGATCTCGAGTCTATGACCAACACAGTCGGCATAAGACCTCAGTTCAAAATGGACAATTTCCATACTGACCTAACACAACTGGACTATCTCTGAAGTCTCTTGACATAGCTGGGGTGCAAAATCCTACTTACGCAGAGTCAGAAAAACAACAGAATGGTGATCGACACGACCTAACCCCTAAACCTAAAGGTGGCCAATTGGAGTGTCTCCTGATAACAGCTATCGAAGGAGAACCCTAACGATGGCGAGTGACGATCCCCAACTGCTGACAACAATCAAAACAAACACACAACTTAACAAGGAACAACTAAGAAAATTGAGTATAACCGGATGAAAAGAATCTGAATGGAGTCACACCCTGACTATACTTGGGTAGAAACCATAACGAAATTCGTGGAGATCTGCTCCCACTCCTACTTCGGAATGGTAAAAGGTTGCAACTCTCCTGCCGGCCTCAGATGCTTGACCCAAGCACACAACAAGACATACACCTTGAAACGAAACCTGAAACTTCTCTTTACATCCCTGTCCACCCGTAACTATCTCACAAGCCACGTTAAATGTTGGTGGAACTTGAATGCATACAGAGAGTTGACAGATGTGCATGTTCTAGGATTACACGTCTCTACCTGATAACATCAGGTACACCCACGCGTCCCTAACTTAGCACACCGTGTCACAAATCAAGGACTCCGAATCATTACCCAGCCGAGTATGCTTAAGTATCTCTGACGAACGAGCATCGGCGGGCAGTGTCTCGCGAAAACGATTTAAGGAAAGTGGTCGGGTGCGGACATGAGCAAGCTGTCCCCTCCGTAGAGACGAACTTAAGTTGTACTCAACGATCACACAAGAACTGTAAATCTGCAGAAGACTATCACAACAATCAAAATCCGCTGCAGGAAGTTGTACATTAGGCTCTGGTGGTCCGTGAAAATCTAACATGACTCTCGAACAGATAGTGTCTCCAAATCTCCAACGCAAAAACCACCGCGGCCATCTCCCGATCATGAGTGGAATATCCTTCTCGTACTTCCTCCAAATGTAGGGAAGCAAAAGCGATAACTCTATAGTGTCACCTCAGTACACACTCGAGCCCCACTCAAGAAATATTACAGTTAAACAACAAGGTCGCCCGAACCAGAGGCAAAGAAAGACTGATGCAGTTGTTAACTGAATCTTCAACTGCTGAAAACTCCGCACACATGCCTCAGTCCACAGAAAAGAAACCTCCCTTCCGGTCCATTCAGTCGACGGTGCAGTACCACTCTAGCAATCTTGCACGAAACGGCGGTAAGAACCTGCTAAGCCCAAAAATCTGCGGACCTCCGTCCTGCACACAAGTCTGGACCTAAGCTGTACAGCCACGATCTCCTTCGGAACCATACGAAACCGTCTCCCGTGACTACAAGACCTAGGAGTCAACACAAAACAAGCCTGAAGAAACACTCCGAGAATTTCGCAAACTGCTGGGGCTTTCCCAGTATCTACATAACAAATCCTCGAGTGCTACTCCTGTTCCTCAAGACACATTAGATAGACTAGAATGTCGTAAATAACACAACAACACTGGTCGAGGAACGGCCTGAAGAAATCTGGTTCATCACATCTACGAATGCTGCTAGGGCATCAGTGAATCCAATGACTCACTAACACACACAAAGCCCGTAGCACGCATAAGGCAGTCTTTGGAATGCCATCACCCCGAATCCGCAATAATGATGATTTGATCCCAAAAAAACTTAGAAAATGTCTCGCACTCTGGAGCTGATCGAAGAAATCGTCAATGCGAGGTAAGGGATACCCATCCGCACCGTAAGCCGGTTCTCGTAACGATCCGTCGATACACAGCCTTAAACTGCCGTCTTTCTCCTTGACGAACAGAAATAGGAGCTTCCAAAAGCGAAACACTCAGACGCATAAAACTCCCCATACCAAAACTCTGCAGCTGATTCTTAAGCTCCCTAAGCTTTGCCGGCTCATCCCGAACAACGTCGGAAAACTCTCGCACGAAAGGAACACCGGTCCAACAAACCCTCTGTGGCTACGGTATCACGAATGAACGCCAAGAATCCACGACATCTCCTCAGAAGCCGACTAGCGAAAAAGGCTGAATTCAAGCTGTGAGAGGCGGCACAACTATCCACCTGCACAACAAGAACTGACTTGCCGGAAAAACAACCTGACTGTTTCCTCACGGTAGTCCACAGACGCCTAGCACGTAACTAAACAGTCCGTGCCCAGGAGATCGTCAGATCCAACATCTCTAGGAGGATCAAAACGACGGACGAATCTCTATCTCCTATCCGATTGGCACACAACTGAATACGTGTCGCGTAACAAAAGAATCGCTGACAGAAATTAACACAACTACGACTAATCTACCCAACCACAGCACAAGCATGAAAAACAAACGAATACATCAAAAGAACATGCGGAATAAGGATACCTGAAAACTCTGCATTGGACGTCTGCGCGTCCCGATGAGTAGAAGCAAACTCCTGTGTCTGCCATCTACCCGCAACTGGCTGAACTCCTCTGGTAGACTGAGCCCTCTGAGCGAACCTTCCACGTCCACGGCCTCTCTGAAAACGATCCTGACGAAGTGCTAAGGAACAATCCCTGACGAAGTGCTGAAGGCTTCGCATCGAAAACATCCACGTGGTGACTGCTGACCCTCCTGGGAATGATAGCTGAACGACTGTCCTCGTCCTAAGCCTCTGCTGCTCCCGCGACGGCCACGAAATCTGTCTCGATGACCAAATCTCTGTCTCTGGACTGGTACACTGGTACGAGTCCTCCACTGTCCAGGAACTCTCTGAGCCTCTGGAATATACGCCTCGTCAACTGGAGCTGCAACCACTGGTGCTATGTAGGTGACGGACTGCTGCATGCTGATCGTAAGTGACAACTGAGTAACAGGGGTGACAACCTCCTGTCGTAGCTCCCGAACGACATCAACCAATGAACTCATAGCCTGGCGGAATTCCTGCATCTCTGCCAAAAGTCTATCAATAGTGTATGTCGTAGGCTGATCCGTCGGCACCTGTGCAACTTGAGTGCCATCCTGGTCAGTACTCGTTTCACCCAAGCTAACTCTGACCTTGGCCCTCGCTGCATCACTCTGAGTCCCCATAGTCATCGACGGCAAGGCTATAAATAGATATAAGATTCGATGAGAAATAGGAATCGAATCTCAAGGATATGAATCATCAAGGGAGGAATTTCAAACAATTTGTACTTAGGTCACTTTAGGCGAAGTATCGTATCATGGGTATGCTGCAGACATACACAAACTACGTTACTTTGCTTAAGCTACCTACTCCATCATACTAAGGTCATCCTACACTCCGAAAGGTAAAACCTAGCGCTCTGATACCAACTTTGTCACGACCCGAAATTGGCCCGTGACGGCCCTAGTACTATGCAACGCCCTAAGACATAACGTAGTAAAAGAAAGCCAAAACCCAGAAATCTAAACCATAAAAATACGGAAAAGATAATATAAGTTTTTGAAACATTTGAAATCGCAACCCAAATTCTTTAAAAGTCCCACTTATTTCTTTAAAATTTTGGCAACACCCCCTTTTTGTAAAAACTAGCCAAGATGAATACAACACAAAATACGACGCCGTAGCGAAGAAATAAAGACAATAGAGAGAAAGCTGTATATAAAAGACAACAAATCCACAATAATATACAATATGGTCCTCACCAAGTCTCTAAGTCAATAACATAATAGTAGATGGAGAGTACAAGATACAACGAATGTACAATATGAAATACAGATAATCATCCAACCCACCTAAGCAAAAATAGTAAACTGTGAGCCGATGCGATATCTGTAGCAAAAGATGATAGCTGAATAGCGGAATAGCCTGCCTCGACTACTCTGGGGAACAACCTGAAACACCTGTAGCACAACGGGGGTGAGTTGCCAACTCGTGAATAGTAGATAACATATGCAGGTAATCGCAGGAATGTACGTACAACATGAATCTAAGATATGCGATTACGGTAATAACATGTCATGCAAATGCTGAATAATGGAAAGTACACTAGCAGGTACAATCAATATGTAAAGCAATAATAACATGACAATAGTGTGCAATAACTATGCAATAGGGATATGAGAAGGCAAATATGCAGCTATCATGAAGGGTACACTAACAGGTACTCCTAAAACATGGAACAGTGCATAAGTGAAAAGGTACGAGGTATGGAGTGAAATATGTCATCCACGGAATCCTGTCATCGTGGTAAGATCACAATCCATCAAGACACTCAAATCCCAATTCCTCAAATCAGCCCCCACATTGGGCTCTCACATCATATAAGTCTCACATCTCCTCAATGTACAATATCGAGTAATCTCCTATATCCCGAATGTACAAATCAGTAATCACATAGGTATGTCCAATATCCAATCTCAATGAATCACCTAATATCCCAAGTCAAATCTCAAGTAAGAATCTAACATCCTAAAGGTAAATATATACAGAAATAAGTATGATGGGGGCAATACACATATATTAGTGTCCCATTCCACTAATTTTGGTGTAAGGGAATATATAACAACGGCTAAATCCCCTGTTATATATACAAAGGTGTTAAAGAAATATCATGAAAACCATGTGCCAAGCATCGACAGAGAAATCCTGATCACGTATCATACACTATCCCGAAAGCACGAGTGCCTAGCTCTGACCCTCGCCTTTCGACGTATGCATACGTACATGACTCCCAACGGTATCTCCATGATCCCCGCCGAGTCATCAGTACTGTCACCGGTAGGTACTCGCCTGCCTCCAGGATCAATCGACAACATCCATCGATCTTCTTGCCGAGGGGAACCATACCGGGCCCCACCATGTACCCTCATACGGCAACCACACCTCGTATGGAGTATACAATCAGAACCGATAAATCTCATGGTGGCTGCGCGAATATCATATCAAGGAAACCGGGTTTTTCAATGTATGCATAATTTCTTGAACTCCCGCGGTTCCCAAATCCAGAAATCATCATGTGAAATCAAAATAACAATGCGCAAATCCAGGAATACATATATGCGATATATCTGAAATGCGAGCATATAAATGAAAATATGTAGCTGAAACCATATGTATGCGAAATCAATAAGGTACAGCTAAGTATAGGTGTCTACCTATAAGTAAAAGATGTCGTATACCCCCTGGGTACAAATAGAATATGTAGGATATCCCTCCGGTATAAGTAAAATATGTGCAAGGTTTACCCGTAGCTGTATCGCAAGGTATAGATGTACCTATCACTAATGGTAAGATACACTATAGGTATACCGATAAGCTAGATGTCAAGTATGATAAGCAATAAAGTATCTATAAGGGGTTGTGTATGACATGGCAATTATTGACGGTGTGTGTGTAGCATACAATCCGTGCTCGTACAACATGAACCGTCAATAATATGTGCAGTATCCTACGGCTGCTAGTCACAGTACAACTACATCAAGGAAATAAGGTAAATGCGCAATTCTAACAATGACGTAGAATATGCGACAGGTATTTGAATCCTAGCCCAGACGCATAACGCCATGCGGGCGATTCTCCTGTAGATGTTAAATCTACTCACCTATGCTCCACGCTAGGTGAATCCTACCATCTGCTCCCCCCTGTAGTAGTGTCCGTAGTCCCTGCCTGCAAACCTGCAAATAAGACATGGAAATCATATATAAGCCAAATATTCCGCAAAACGTGATATCGAACCAAAACGAGAAACTTGCGTCGTGAACTAAACGCGCGTGTGCACGATATGCTGAGTCGTGTGTATATGCGTCTAAAACTACTGCGACATGCCGTGATACGCTGGATCACAGAACCCACTCACGTATCGCGCGTATCGCGCAATCACAACGGACATGCAAAATGATATATTGCCCCAGATCTTCCTACAGGCCAAGTCTTACAAAACTAGACATGCCAAAGCACTAGACAACACTGAAGACAACCCTAGCCAAGACCCCAACATCCTTGCCCCCTACTTGGCCTCAAATTGCGGCCAAATGGATTAAAATTGCGGCCAAGTTTGGGAATTAGGGGCTCATGTTCTGGTGGTGGTATCTAGACCTAGTGTACATGCCCCAGTTTTCTTAATTTTAACCTGAAGGTCCCGGGTCAATAGCAGATCACAGAAAGCCAATACATCGCTTTAAAATCACCAATTTTGCACAAAACACAAACCCTATGGTATTTTAGTGTAATCCAGGGTTAAACTCAGTTAAAGTGACCCTAACAACACTTAAATAAGTAGGGTTTACCAACACAATCATCAATTTGCCACAACATCTTATAAATCACTAAAATTAGCACTAAACTAGCTAATTAACACAAACCGACGCTAATTAACACACAAGCTAAGCAAACTAGGGAAAGGGTTCAGAAATATACCCTAATGAACCCTAGAGAGCAGGTGAAGAATTGGAGAAGATCTTCTGTAGTGGCTGGGGCTGCTGCTGCTACAGTTGCTGATGCTGCTGCTTGCTTCTGCAGCTGCTGCTGATGCTTCTGCTTGCTCTGCAGCTGCTGCTGATGCTGTGTCTTCTGTTGCTGCTGCTGTGAGGGTGTGAGGGTGTGAGTTTGAGAGTGGGAGAATGAGAAGGAAAGGGAAATGAGTTCTAGCATTAGTCAACCCTTTCTCTCCCTCTCTCTTCATTAATGAAGGCATGGGCAAAGCCATCATGCCTCATAATGCACTCTCTCTCTCTCTCTCACCAAGTCAACACAAAGCAATCATTTAAAAAACCCTTTTTAAATTCATTTTATTTTTGAAAAGAACCATATACAAATAAAAACCCAAAAGCACCTAATACAAAACTTAAAATGGCTTAAGGAAATGTTTAGTCCACCATGGTTGCCAATCATGGTTAAACCCCAAAAACAACCCTAGTTATCATGCACAAGTGTGTGCAAGCCTAGGAAAAATCTAATAAAATATTCATAAAATAGGATAAAATGTTTAAAACTTAATTTGGTAAACTTTTTATTAAAAACCATACATTAAAATATAATTAGCTACAAACACATTCTAAGGTGTTACAGAAAATTTAAATCGATTGGAGCACAAGAATACGGAATTAAATGTAAATAAGAAAACAAAAGATAATTGGCATAAATATGAACAAAGAAAAGGAAACACTATATAGAAAATCAATATGAAACTCATTTTAAAGAAACTCAAACCACAATAATATAAATTTTGAAAGTTAATCAAAATAACACCAACAACCAAAATGAATAGGAATGATAACAATATAATAAACAATAAACATTAAAAGAAAATTAGAGTAGAAAATAATTCAAAATGACATCCTGCAAATAGAGCAGATAGAAAAAGCCAAAAAGGCATGAAGAATGGAACTTCATAAAAAGGACAATAGTATGTAAAGTATTAATAGGAACGATTTACTATAAGTAGAATATACGGTGTATGTTTAAACTATTGAGAAAATAAAAATAGTAAAGCACTTCAAGACAGTGAGTAAAACTAAAATACTTACCAACACATGATGAAAATCTAAATAACCATAAATAGGCAGAACTCTAAATTTAAGATAGTAGACACCAGTAGTTATAACTATGTTAATAGGAAAATAATACCAGTAATATATGGTAGACTGGCCAGAGAAGGTATTGCGGTATATACTTCGAAGGTCAACGCCGCAAGCAAGCACTCAAATGAAAGAAACGTAAATAGAAATTGAGTTGTTCAGAATGACATAAAGATAAAAGGATGAAATCGGATTCAAAATCAGGGAGAGATATAAATTTAGAAAGAGTATGGAGTTTCCAATTTTAGACGGGGGTATGCGGCAAGATACACTTAATCGAAAAGAGAGTCAGGGGGTGCGGTGATGAACCATGATATCAACTAAGTTTAGGGTCTACATATTGTAAGTCAAACAAAAGTAGTTAGTCACAATTCACAACTTTATTGCATACAAGCTAAGAAGTTCAACGGATACAAGATTTTAAACGAAAGGAAACAACTACTAAATAGTGTAACAATATCTTTATTGAAAGCGGGAAAGGTGATAACTCTGAGTCGATATCTAAATCTCTGCAATCTCGTAGGGCAGGTCTGAATCTTGTGTTGGGTCCGTGTCGTCCTCGAAATTAAAGTACGAAAACAATTAAGTCGCTCAAGCAGATTTGGAGGGCGTTGACGAATCTCCACCTTGCAGCTCCTTCCTTCTAGGACAACCATTGATAAGATGTTCATCGGATCCACAAATCAAGCACTGCCCTTTGTCCTGACGACAGTCCCTCTGAAAGTGTCCTGGTCTCTTGCAATAACCACAATGTTGTGCTCTCCGCTGCTTCTGTTGCTGAGTAACAAATGAGCGCTTCATCTGCACGCCACCTTTTGTCTACCAGGGATTTTCCTATGATTTGGGGCTCCCGCTGATGCTTGAGCCATTTGCCTTCTTAGTCCTTCAGCTAAGAGATCGTTTGTTCGCTCCTGAGCTTCCATCAAGCCTTGCAGTACGCCCAAAATCTTGACGGTCCGACTCCGGGGAGTGGAGGTGGAAGGAGAGTTGTTGGAAGTCCGGTTTTAGTTTCCGCTATGCGACGCTGATAGGACCTTAAAGGCATGCAACGCGATGTGATAACTTTGAAGAAACGAAGACATGAGAATGCAACGAGTCCGATAAGAAACGTAAGCAGGTGTAGGATCAATAGGAAAAGTACAAGGATGAAAATGTAAAATAGATCTGAAAAATCGGAAACGATGTAAGATATAAACTGAGATAGAGATTTGACGATCAAAACAAGATTATGCGATACAGTAATATTCAATCGAGAAAGGAATCGAAGGTAGAATCCCAAGTTCCTCAAACAGAGTACAACATTGTAACTATGCTGCAGTTCATACTTACAACCACATAACTCTACCCAGTTACCCAAAACTCTACCGGATAGAATCAAAATATGTAGCATGACACACTATATGAATCCAGGTCAAGGATAACAAGTTTACAATCTAGATCGAATGGGCGACTTAAATTGTCAAGCCCTACTTGAAAACTGTAATCCCAATCTAAACTTGGCTCTGATACCAACAAAACCATGTCACGCCCCGCTTCCCAAAACACGGAATACGAAGGGTTGACAAGGCCAGCCATGCTCCAACGGTCAAGGAAATATCCTGCCGTAGTCACACTTCGGCTTCTAGCATTACGTGGTAATCAGTAATCAATGCGCAGGTAATGAGAAATGCAGTCACTAATTCTATCAAAACAGATAAAAGATATACCAGATAGAGAATCAAATGAAAGATAGCGCTGGCATCGCTGATCTAGATGTCCGCACTATCCTCGATATAAGGCAGGTCCTACTCCTGGGCTGGATCCAGTTCGTTCTCTGAATATGCACACTCAGATCGTCAGGACGACACATATAGCAATAGATATATATGATGGGTATGCAATATTATTAAACATTAGAATGGAAACAAAAATGCAGTGCATGAGTATAATAAACATCAACTGAATATGAATAGTGCAATATAGGTATCATGTCAATAAACTAGGCAATGTGCATGTCACTACTTATCGGTCACTAAGTCAATGAAATCAATTGCGCAAAGGATGCTCGTATTTAATAAGGGTCTCATGCATTCCTGAGACTACGGTCTACTGTGCCCGGGACATAACCCTGTCAGCCGTGCCGCTAGGCCCACGACCTAATGTATATATATGTATATCACTAATAGCGAATGATCATCCTCTAAATCACCGTACCTCGCTAAATACGAGTTCAATTACACCATGATTTCCCCATTCTCCAGGTTATAGTATGCACTCAGGTATTAGATAGGTTGTGAACAAATACGTATCGCTGTCACTTTCAATCACTTTTCCACTTGTCAATATCACTGTCGTATTTGCCACAACACAATCACTAACACTACTATATCGACAATGCAATTCAGTTGCTAGGTTTCAACGTGAATGATCACTAAGCAACAGGTATAAAGCAAACACGAAAATATGCAGAAATGCACTGAACATGTATTCACTATTTCAATGACGACCAATGCCATATAACTTGTAAAATTTACGATAAATAACACGTATAGAATTGACCAAAATAATATAAAAGGTGTACGAAGTAAACTTGATTATTTAAATGGTAAAATTTATTTCATGTCAATCGGAATTCAGGTTAGGGAATTATCATCATTTGAAGGTAGCGATCGATTGCTGAAATTTCAGTTTCAGAACTGGAAGCCCAACTTCGTACATGTTTTATCAGTGATTGTGTTCAGATTCCGATGCTACTCCAGTTGAATGAAATATAGTTCTATCAGTTAAGTTTCCAATCCATCAAACGTATTATTAATAGCACCTCTATATTAAAAGTTATGTTCAGTTTAATATGACGGTGTAAGGAATATTACTGCAGAAACTGCAGAACACAGCGACACTCTAAAATACAATTTAAATATCAAACGACGATGAAAATACACGGGAACAGATTCATGTGTTAGATAATTAAGTTATTTATGCGACCCTATGAGGCTCCACGTATTTTCAGTTTTACGCAGGTATGTACAGATGCTTAAATTCAGGTTTCCCCCGTAGAATGTTGTCCCGGACTGCAGTCCGGTGCCGCATTCGCAGCCAAAAATAGTTACACTAATATTATCGATACCAAAAAATGAACTATGGATGGTTTTATATTATCAAGTCGGCTACGATACGAGCCCTAAAACATTAAATTGCGAGTTGTATTCAATTTAATATAGACTTTAGAACTTGGCATGCGCGGTGAATTCCAGATTCAACATCGGCCTTTGGGGGCGTCGTTTCTTGTGCGAAACAACATTATTTTGCCTTCAAATTTCTACATGATAATTATAAATAGTAAAGGTATTTATTGATCACAAGTTTCTCTATTTTCATTTTGGTTTTGGTTTAGGATTCGCATCGAACACTCTTGCATTATATCCATGTCGCGATTGAAACATCGGTTTTACCCAATTAATTAAAGTGTGATTTATTCACTAAAAGTTTTACACGATACTAGCAAGGTAATATTAAACTCGATTGTGTTCCACTCAATATGATTAAATGATAACCGTCACACATTAGAATGTAACAATGATTATAGTGTAAATATAATATCAATATAACTACAATTGGCAACTAATAATTTATAGCAAGTAAAGCAAGTGAGGGGTTCACTTGCCTTCGGTCGCTTGATATGGAAGCGACGCTGCTTACGGACTTCGTCTTGATACACGGGACGATGCGATGCTGTACACAGACACGGCGCGGGCGCGATGCGCGGTGACTCGGTACTGGACGTGGTGGCGACGCGGGCATGATACGGTAGTGGACGTGGCGATAATGCGGGCGCGACACGGTATTGGGCACGATCTTGACTCGGTGCGTGGTCCGGGAGCGGCACGACGCGTGCACTGGATCGGGTACGGTGTGACATGGGGGCTGGCATGACGTGGCACGGGGACTGGGTACGACGTGGCACGGGGACTGGGCACGGGGCATGACACGTCTGGGTACGCGGTGGCACGAAGGTGCGCACGGGACGCGATGTGAAGCTCGAGCGCGAAACGGCTACGAAGGAGGTGTACGGTGTTGCGATGGTGACTGTGTTGGCGACCGTGACAGCTACAGAGACCGAGGCCATAGCTTGGATGGCGAAAAAGGTGACTGAATCAGGGGAGATTTCGACGATTGCAACTGTTCGACGAAATGTCATAGGCTTGGCTTGGGTCTTGGTCGGGTCTGGAGTTGTACCGAGGCCGTGAACGGAGCGGAGGGTTGATGATGAGCTGCGGCGCGGGCTGGGGTCTCCGTGGTCGCGACGAGGAGTTCAGACGGCAGTGGCACCGCGAGGTTGGCAAACTTGTCGGGGAGTTGGTGGGTCACGGCTGCTTGGGGAATCTCCGGCGATGGCTCGCAGGCGAGGATGGCCGACGGTTGGGTCGGTGCAGGGGGGTTCGTCATCGGGGTTGAAAGTGAGAGGAGGGAGAAGAGGAGGAGATGGAATTTCGGCCAAGCTTGGAGAGGTGGTCTCGTGGCGGAGGAGAAGGTGGTCGGGCTCGAAGGCGGAGAAGGGCAGCGGGTGAATCCTCGCAGTCGGAGGAGGAAGGATGGGGATGGTTGAGATTGGGGACAAGGTCCTTCCGGCGATGGCGGTAGTGTTCGTCAAGGACGAGGAGAGTTGCTGGAGTTGGAGGCAGTGGGCTTGGTGATTGGGTTGAGTGGAGGTGAAGTAGGGATCTTGGAGGAGTGCGGGGGGTCGGTGGTTAGGAGGAGGCTGGGGTCTCGGAGGGCAGTTTGGGCGTCGAGGGAAGTGGGAGTCGCGGGCGGTTGCGAGAAGAGGGGAGGCGTTGGCTGGGTCGTGGCGAGCGCGAGGAAGGGGACGTCGTGGGAAAAAGAAGCGGGAAGAGAAAAAAGAGGGGAGAGGAAGAAGACATGGGGGGCCAACGGGTCGGGTCGGGTCGGGAAGGAGAAGAAAGAGATGGGGATTGGGGTTGAGGTCGTAGGCTGGGCTAGGGGGTGTTGGGCTGAGGGTTTAGATTAGGTTTTAGTGAAGAAAAGAATTTAGATGAAAATAGGAATGTTTCTTTGAAATTAGTTAGGAAATTAATTAGGGATTGGGTTTGATTGTTTAGAAAAAAAATTTAGAATTAGGAATTAGGGTTTTGAAAATATAGGGGAAAATATGTGGAAAATATTTGGGAATAAATTAAATAGAAAACATACGAAATACGGATATTAAAGTACAAAATAAACTGGGTATTACAGATTACTACCCTACCACGGCTCTGATGAGTCATGCAAACAGGTAGTAGTTGGGTGCAGTCCCGAAGCACTTGAAGGCAGTGGCGGTTAGATAGGATTCGTCTCTTCCGGTATTGGGGGTTGATGTCGCGTTGTGTTCAGAAAGCCATTACACAAAGTCCCTGTCCAGGGCAAGCGAGATTTACTGGTAGGTACTCCAGTAGTTTCTCAGGGTGTTTTTGGGCTCTACTCCGGCACGACTTATTGCGCTATTAGGGGTCTGACGGCTACCGCCCTTAGGCCCGATATGCGATATTATTAGACGAATAGACTGGACTGTACGGAAATTGTCACTGATAGGCTCAGTAGGAGTTCAGATGAGTTTACTCATCGGTTTTCTTATTGAATGATACCTTGGTAGCCGTTACGTGCAGCTAGTACCGCTGACGTGCTTGTAGTTAAACCCGCTTCCAGCGTACTTATCGAGTCTTTAGAGTCCTACACATAGGGTTTCCCTGCTTCGGGCGAAATGATGTAGAGGTCGTATGGTTTTACGACAGGGTTCGAACATATACGTGTACTTGTGCACAGATCATGTTCGGACGGATAATATTAGTGGGCTTTGGTTTAAGCCGGATCCTAGTATTAGATTATCGGATTAGTTTTGTCTCATTATATTCGTGTTTTTCGGAATACGGATACGGGTATGTATATACGGTGAGGGGTATTATTATAATTTACTCAAGAGTGCTTCTAGAAGAAGACACCTCATTACTTGTATTACCATTTATGTTAAATGGTTAATGAGGTGGAGGTATGAGGTGTTTTTTTGTAATTAATGAAGCATGGCTACTTGGTCACTCATGGATGACTATTGAGACAAGGGTGGACTTAGATATCTTGTGAGATATTTTGGCATGCTTCATAGTAATCACAATCAGCCATATTCATTTCATTATTATCTTAAACACTCTCTCCTCAAGTTTTCTCTTCTTCTTCCTCAAACCCTAATTTTCTTATGTGTTGAGAAACCTAGGGTTATTGAGACTAATCTATCCATAATCACTCTTTACATTCTTTAGGCTACTTAGATTAGCACACTAGGTACCTTAGTTACCTCATCTTATAGGTAGGAGCTCTTATTAGACACTCTCGGGTGGATCTTCTTTGACTCGAGGAGGCTGACGAGGAGGCGCGATCCGTACACCCTTCAAGGATCTCATGAAGAGGAGGAGGAGTGCAAGAAGAAGGACTTGATTCTTGAGGTATAACATTCTTACATAGTAGTTCAACTTCATAGTTGTTTTGTTAGCTAGGGTTTAGTATCGATCCTGGAGTTTATTCAGTGTTGCGAAGCATATAAAAATCATTTTTTGCAAACTCCACCTCCCCGCGAACCCGTGGGGTGCGCAACATTGACTTATAATAAGAAATAAAGGTGGAAAGATTCCAATCGCCCGAAGCAAATTCCAAGGGCCAACATTCCAAACACTCCATGTCTGGGGGCATGGTGGTTCATACAGTATATATGACGAGCTTCAAAGATGATAGCCAAGCTTCTGTTTCCTATAGACCAATCACTCGGTTTTTAACGAAAGACCAGCAAAAGCTGCCGAAGATATTAGCTCAAGCGGCAGAACTCATGAGTCCACCACCTAATGCAAACCCTGACAAAGCTCCCGAAGAAAGAATGGGGCAGGAGTCTGATATTGACTACTTAAGACGCGTCCTTGAAAAGAAGGATGAGAGAGATGCGGAAATGAATGTTAGGATGGACAAGATGCCTCTTCTATTCCAAACTATGGTCGGGATGATAGCTCAACCAGAACCACTGGCAGATGAGCTGCCGGTAGTTGTTATCGATGACAAAGGAGACAGGTCGAATTCTCTACAAACCCCATCAGTAGCGAATGAGGAGACGATCTCCAAAGCAAAGCTGGATGAATCTATCGTCCAACAATTTAAAGCTCTTCAGGCCAGCGAAACGACAAGCAAGTTGATTAAGACCGGTCGACCGTACCCAGCATGGTATGACTAGAGGTAATACCCTCTAGGATATACGATCCCAATGTTCCAAGTATTCAAGGGGACCGACAATCCTAGCCAGCATATCACTCAATTTAGATCCAGGTGCGGAAACACTGGAGGAGATGATGTACTGCTTCTCTGCCAATTCGTTAGCAATCTATCTGGCACCGCTTTCGAGTGGTATTCGGAGCTTCCTAATGACCCCGTCAAGACTTTTGATGAAATGGAAATGCTTTTCTTCCAAAGATTCACCAGTGCAAGCGAACGCATCACCATGACAGCATTAGTCAATGAAAGAATCAAGCCAAATGAGACATGAGCTCAATATGCTATCTGATAGCGAAACATGTGGTCTAAGTGCGAGTAGCGCATAGGCGAAGCTCCAACCATCAGAATGTTCGTGGCAACCATCAATCGGAACTCACAAGTATACCCGTTCATGGCTTTCTTCAAGTCTACTACCTTCTAGGAGCTTATTGATAAGCTAGCTTAGCTGGATTCGATGGGTCAAGGTCTTTCCTCTTCAGGCGGAGACTCACGAAACTATAAAGGGAAAGGAAAGGCAGCGCTTGTCGTCAATGCACAGCAGCAGAGCGGCCTTAAAGCATCCAGTCTCCAAAATAATAATTGTATGGGGTCGACTCTCGAGGAAAGGATGGGAGACGAATATTCGTTCCCTCACGATAAAACAAAGAAGCTATTCGAGCTCGCCACAAAGAATGACATGCTAACGTTGCCCGAGCCACGATGACCACCCAAAGATAATAAGGTCAAAAATCCAAATTACTGCCCCTACCATCGGGTGGTAAGCCATCCGATCGTAGACTATTACATCTTCAAGAACTGGGTCGAGAACCAGTATAAACAGGGTAAATTCATGCTATCGGATAAATGGAAGGTGAATTCACCCCAAAATCATACCCCCTAAGGGGGCTAATACGCAGGGGGCATCCTGTTCATTCGTAGAAGAAACGCCGTGGGAGGTGATACTTTCTCCCAAAATAAAGAAGATGCTAAAGGACTTGCGAGCATGTTCTGCAATCAGGTGGAAAAGCCCACTTGAACTAGAGATCATAGAAAGGATGCTGAAGCCACGTCCCGCACCGAGGACTGATAACAAAGAGAAAACCCCCTAAGTTAAGTCTTCCAAGAAGAAGAAAAAGAAAGAAAAGAAGCCTGTGCAGCCTGCTGAATATGTAAATAGCCGTACGGGGATACAAAAGTATATAGATGCACTGGAAGAATATAACCAGAAGGCGTGCTCACTGATCACTCTTGAAGAGTTTCTTTGACACATACTCGAGAGTACTAGTGAGGATGAAAGGGACTCAAAGGAGGTGACAGAAGAACGTGTGGAAATCTGCCACATGGTCTCTCGTTCTTCCATATATGACGAAGATGCTCCAGCTGCGTCCGAAAGCGCTTCAGACGAACACGGGTAGAATCAATGCCATAGGCTCCAAGTTTGCCTCATGATGATTTAATTGAAAAGTTCTTAAACGAGGCTCTTCAAACAAGTAAAGAAAACCAAAGGCATGAAATGACCATATATGAAAAGGCCAGACAACAACGTCTAAACAGGCAAACCGCAGAAGAGACGAGTTATGTAACTCCCAAACCAAAGCAAAATATATTACCGAAGAAGAAAAACAGGGTCAAGACCGAGAAGCACTTCACTAAGGCCTTATCGAAAGGGATGAAGCTACCAACTGTGAAGATATATACCCCAGAGGTTGTAGACTTCTAAGGTGGAGAAGAGCACCCAAAATATTGTCTCTACTAACGAAGGGTCTGTCACCTCATCGACGAATGTAGAGCGTTGGAGAAATGGTGGCAAAATTATATTTCCCACAAAAGGAATTTAAAAATGGAGAAGCAGAAGGTCAAGGCTCGCCCACTCCAGCATAATAGTTCCGAAGCAAAAATCCAGGTAAGGTCACTGGCCAAGAACTGTTGTGTGACCAAGCCTCAGTCTTCAAAAGAAGGGAGTTTAACAGTGCCAACTTTTGGAAGTGACTCGGAAGATGAGACCCCCTTCAACCTCCCCTATGTAAGCTCCTCATCAGGAGAAGGAGAAAAGACAAAAGAGTGCAGCAATATCCATCTGCGGAACCACATCTTTCCTGAGAAAAACATTGGACCTGCAAATAAGGATCCAAAGAATCAAGATAAGGGTAAAAGGAAGATGCTCGAAGAGATTATTCTAGATGAAGAGGTGGCTAAAGATCTCACCTTCAAAGACCTGCCCAAAAGGAATAAGGTGGACTACAATGTGTTAGCCCATCTAAAAAATCTAATTTCTCACTTGAGTATATACGATACTCTACTCTTGTCGAAGAAACTGTGGGAATCCTTAATCAAAGCCCTTGAAGAACCCGATCAATTCCAAGCTTTCTTCGCCGAGGAAGTAATGAAGGATAAACTGGCGGATGTATATGTAGGGTTGCCAGGCACACGCACAAGAGTCTACGAGGCATCAACCATGCCCGATTGAAAAATTAGCCGTGCCGAACAACCCGAATACGGATCTTTAAACTAGAGATTAGGAGAAAACTAACATGTTAACAACTTTAACACTAAGTGAGAGAGATTACAACCTTTGTAGATCCGGTCCTTCACTTCATATGCTCCGTGTTGTGGTCCCTTCGCTGCGATCATCGGGTTCCGGACTCTCGAGAGGTTCCACGAAGAGAAAGATGCAACCTTTGCTTCCGATCTTCGATACAAAGATGATCTACCTTGAAGTTTCGTTAACACAAGATAACACTCATGAAATGATGTGAACACCCTCATCTAAATGGCAAGGGAAGATGAGGATGATGAAGTAGGATTTTTTGCTCTCTTTATTTATCTTTTTCTCACATTTATTCATCACTTGGAAAAAAGCTAGTAAGCTTTTTCCATGAAGAAAGAAGAAGGAAGAAGATGAACAATATGATAGATTTTCTTTTGTGATGAATAATAGAAAAGAGATAATGATGAATAATGCAACCATGGTTGACTAAACCCATGTAGAGAATTAACTAGGGTTAGGGTTTGGGTTGGGTTAAAGCATGAGTCATAACAAAATATCTTTATCATGACAAAAAGAAAAGCTTCTAGAATCAACTAGAAGTGTTAACCCTAATCCAAACCCTAATCATGTTTAAACTCCACTAAACATGTTGCATTAGTTATCATATCATGTTACAATATTATATATCATATATATAATATTTATCGTAATAAAATAAAATAATACAATTAACATATATCACATATATATCAATGTATTACCCGAGTGAGAAAAAGAATCTTTTAGTGAGCTAATATTAGTTAATGTAATTTAATATATCATATATATTATTACACATTAAATTATCGAATCAACACTTGATCCGACAATCCGGCTATATCGCATATAACCGACTAATATTTATCCGTACCGATTCATCGAATCAACACTTGATCCGATGACCCGGCTGATATCATATATCGCGAGAATAGAATACGGTATCTCATATCGTATTATCCTCGGTCCTGCACATATCACATACGTGCCCCTACTCCGTTTTGCCTGAGCCAAGAAACCTCTGTGTAGGACTCTAAAGAATCGTCAATACGCCGGCAGTAGGTGATGATCATATCAAACACCCACAAGCTGCAAGTGGTCAGCTAAACGTAACAGCTACCCAGGTATTGAGCGCTCAGAAGATCAACAAGAAAGCCTTTAGATTCTCCTGTGAATCCAAACAGTAACACTTCCGTACAGTCTGGTCTCGTCGTCTGATATGTTGCATATCTCGCCTATGGGTGGTAAACGTCAGACCCCAGTAGCTCGATAAGTCGTGTCGATATGAGGTCTATAACAGTTCGAGAAACTACTGATAACACTTACCAGTAAATCTCAGCAACCCTGGCCAGGGATTTCCGGTTATAGCCAATCGAACACAGCACAACATCAACTCCCTATACCGGGAGAGACGAATCCCCTCCTATCGCTCATTGCCTCCATGTGATTCGGGATTGTACCCAAAAGCCACCTTTTTGCACGCCCTCTTGGATGTGGTATGATGGAAATCAAAGCACAGTGGGAATCACACAAGACTCTATGACGATCTCGGGTCAACAGACTACTCTGTACCAGTGTCACCGGAGAACTGCCATCTGATGTGAGGTATAATACCATCTGGGAGTTCTCGGCGAGTCCGTCCAGTGTACCCAGTCTCCACTGAGCACCCGTACACCATCCTTGATGTCAAACACCGATGGATATGGGATCATCCATCGCCCATCATATGGGTCAAGATGCGTATACGCTAGTCTACTCTGGTGCATCGATGCCCTGTCTCATACACCCTCGACTAGGAACAGTTATAGGATGTACTCGTCGACTACCGTGGCCCCACTAGTATGATCTCATCATAGTCCCAGTAGTCGAGTACATATCCTAAAGGCTTTATCAACATGTAACATAGAGACAATTCGAGAAACTACTGATAACACTTACCAGTAAATCTCAGCAACCCTATTATAGACCTCATATCGACACGACTTATCGAGCTACTGGGGTCTGACGTTTACCACCCCTAGGCGAGATATGCAACATATCAGACGACGAGACCGGACTGTACGGAAGTGTTACTGTTTGGATTCACAGGAGAATGTACAGGCTTGCTTGTTGATCTTCTGAGCGCTCAATACCTGGGTAGCTGTTACGTTTAGCTGACCGCTTGCAGCTTGTGGGTGTTTGATATGATCATCACCTACTGCCGGCGTATTGACGATTCTTTAGAGTCCTACACAGAGGTTTCTTGGCTCAGGCAAAACGGAGTAGGGGCACGTATGTGATATGTGCGGGACCGAGGATAATACGATATGAGATACCGTATTCTATTCTCGCGATATATGATATCAGCCGGGTCATCGGATCAAGTGTTGATTCGATGAATCGGTACGGATAAATATTAGTCGGTTATATGCGATATAGACGGATTGTCGGATCAAGTGTTGATTCGATAATTTAATGTGTAATAATATATATGATATATTAAATTACATTAACTAATATTAGCTCACTAAAAGATTCTTTTTCTCACTCGGGTAATACATTGATATATATGCGATATATGTTAATTGTATTATTTTATTTTGTTACGATAAATATTATATATGTGATATATAATATTGTAACATGATATGATAACTAATGCAACATGTTTAGTGGAGTTTAAACATGATTAGGGTTTGGATTAGGGTTAACACTTCTAGTTGATTCTAGAAGCTTTTCTTTTTGTCATGATAAAGATATTTTGTTATGACTCATGCTTTAACCCAACCCAAACCCTAACCCTAGTTAATTCTCTACATGGGTTTAGTCAACCATGGTTGCATTATTCATCATTATCTCTTTTCTATTATTCATCACAAAAGAAAATCTATCATATTGTTCATCTTCTTCCTTCTTCTTTCTTCATGGAAAAAGCTTACTAGCTTTTTTCCAAGTGATGAATAAATGTGAGAAAAAGATAAATAAAGAGAGCAAAAAATCCTACTTCATCATCCTCATCTTCCCTTGCCATTTAGATGAGGGTGTTCACATCATTTCATGAGTGTTAGCTTGTGTTAACGAAACTTCAAGGTAGATCATCTTTGTATCGAAGATCGGAAGCAAAGGTTGCATCTTTCTCTTCGTGGAATCTCTCGAGAGTCCGGAACCCGATGATCGCAGCGAAGGGACCACAACACGGAGCATATGAAGTGAAGGACCGGATCTACAAAGGTTGTAATCCCTCTCACTTAGTGTTAAAGTTGTTAACATGTTAGTTTTCGCCTAATCTCTAGTTTAAAGATCCGTATTCGGGTTGTTCAGCACGGCTAATTTTTCAATCGGGCATGGTTGATGCCTCGTAGACCTTTGTGCGCGTGCCTAGCAACCCTACAGTTTTCACCGCGGAACCGCGGCCGTACCATGGTATTGGCGGCGGTTCCGCGGCCAAAACTGTAGGGTTGCGAGGCACGCGCACAAGGGTCTACGAGGCATCAACCATGCCCGATTGAAAAATTAGTCGTGCCGAACAACCCGAATACGGATCTTTAAACTAGAGCTTTAGGAGAAGTCTAGACGAAGTTTAAAGTCCGATCGAACCCGGAAAACCCGATATACTCTAGTTTTTGGAAATTTTTCGAAACTGTGATTTTTTCAAAATTAAAAATGCTCAAAATAATCAGCAGGGAAATACAAGAGTTACTGTGAATCACGTGCTTCTAAATCCTCTAAAGCGCCACGGAACCGCGGCCGTACCATGGTATTGGCGGCGGTTCCGCGGCCAAAAAGTTGCTTCATATTTTCAAATTTGCACAGTAACCTCCGTATGTGATTCCTGATTCTTCTGGGAATTTTTATTTTTACTCAAGTGTTGAGTTTTCTGGGGTGTATTGGGGACTCGTTGTTTCGATCGGATATTTTAACTTTATTTAGTTTTGTCCGGATAATTTTTAGAAACTTTTAAAAAGTTCGAACGGATATCAATAACTCACTTTTTCCTTAGTCGGAAATTTTTTCAAAAGTTGGATTTTTCTCGAGTTTAAGAACATTCTAAGTCGTGCAAGTAACGCGGTGGACCCTCTAGAAGACAACAAACCTTAACTCGATTATGTGACCGTCTTGAACTGCCTTTTGAACCTTAGGGTTTGGGGCAGTACGGCGTGCCACATGTGAGGCGTTGGCTTGACCCTTCTACGGCTGGACCATTGGTACTGTGGCATGTGATGGATGTTTTAAAACTGATTTCAAGTGTTTAGATATATTGGGGAAATCTTGGGTGTTTGATTATTCGATCGGAAAGTTTAACTTTGTCTATTTATCTGGATTGTGATACAATTTTTGGAATCCACTAGTAGTTATGAGATAACTAATTTGAATATTATAAATCTAGCAGTTCAGTCTCAGATGATCGGTTGCCACGGAATTTTGATGTGATCAAAAGTCCGTCGCAATCACGTAGCGTACGCGGATACTCGCCGGGTAAACTTAATAGACAGCCATGCCCCATAGCCCCGACCAAGTGACTGTAGGAGAACCCCGTCGCCGAAAGCATCCGTTCAGGTGCTCGCGGCAGCGGTGTTCCGCCTTAGTGCACTTCGTCGACGGCATCTGGGGGTGCGGCCGTCTACTAAAGTTTGCGACGAGCATTCGATCAGGGCGTCGGGAATCTTTTTGAATTGCTCGACTTGATATTGAAAAGAGTTTTCGATAATGAGACTAAAATGCGGGGTTTATAATTGTTAGGCATGCGATGTCTAAAGAGGTTGCGGATTCCAACTGTTATAGTTTTACACTTTCTTTTCTGTGACCGTAAGCGTAGTATGTGGTGTATCACCGGCTTCGTTGCTATACATCAACGACAATCGGGATACGCATACTTGCTTACGTTGATGATATGAGATATTATGTGTTGCTGTGATATGTTATATTGGATCGTCGCGTTTTGAATAGCCGGGTTTTTTTTATGTGAGATGAGAGTTTTTCTTTTTCATTCATGTAAAATTCATTTGTATTTAATATTCTTTTATTGGGGCACTTCCAGGTTGCGGAAGAAGTCACCGTTGTATATTATCTACTTTTCCGCATTAGGTAGACCCAAGGCGGGGAGCACAAGTAACCAGGTTCTAGGGTCCAGTGGGAGACCATCTCGAGGAGTCGAGACCGGGTCTCCTAACCATAGAATTGGCAGTGTTACTTGCCGCTCTCGTAGGGGTCTAGGGATGTGGGTTTGGCTATTCATCGCGACTGTGGAATCCGTGTTTTATACAGGCTCGTATTGAAAACACGGACGTCCTACTATATCCAATATTTCATATATGTTCTTCTGCTGCATTGTTCTGTGATGAGATCATATTACTGCCTGAGACGAATGTTTATATTATATATATGAGATATATGTTATATTGCAGATTTTGTTTCAAAAGTGATGCTTGTGAAGCATAATAAAAATGGGACTTCATTAATGAGATTAATGAAACTAAAAGAAACCTAAGATGTTGTGGAATCGAATTTTCAAAAACAGATAGCTACAGTTCTTGCTTTGCATCGCGGTGTTCCTTGTAGAACATCCAGCACCTTATTCGATAAGGAAAGAGCCGACGATCCCTTCACCGGGAGTGACCTCTTTAATGAAACTAGCAGATGCTACAAACTCGGTTTGTCTTTTGATTTCTTCTATAGTTCTTGCTTTGCATAGTGGTATTTGTGAAATATCCTGCACCTTATTCGATGAGGAAAGGGCCGACGATCCCTTCACCGGGAGTGACCCCTTTAGCAAAACTAGAAAAGCCTAAAAAACATTCCATTTCAAATCACTCGATTCTACAACGATATCAAGTTCATTACGCAAAGGGTTTTCTTAAAAACCTGTCGTAGCCCTCCGTCATTTCAGATAAGTACTAGTTAGTATTCGTGCTGCGGTAGTTTGGCCTCCGTTAAGGCGTAGTGTACGGTAGCTAACTAATGCTTATCTGCTAGCATACGATGCGATTGGATTAGGGTATTCGTACGGCGTTGTTTGGCCTCCATCAAGAGTCGTGCGGGTGGGTTTAATTCAATCAGGAAATGACGGGTTGAACTTGACTAGCGGACTATGGGTAGTTTGGCCTCCGTCAAGGTCATAGGACGCTAGGGGTAAAATATTATTGGGAATTTCAAGTGTTGAAATTTGCAATAAGATTGCATACCTTCTATGAGATAGTTGGATCCCGATACCCGCTGCGAGTAAGAGTTACTCCTGGGAGAGTTTTACACATTACAATTAACCGATCAAGTAGGTGTCTAGAAAGGTGTTAACGGGGTTACGCCTCTGGGAAAATGAGGTTTACATTAATTAGGTTCGTGCGAAAGCACGGGGGACCTCCCTCAAAGTACCGACACTGGCCTGGCTGAAAGATTGGCGAACTTGTAGCGTGTAATTAATCCCGGCTAGTCTTTCCTTTTAGGGTTTGAAGGAAGATTTGATTAAAACAGTGGGAGACATCCTGATTAGATATATTAGATAACCAATCTAATCTTGCAAGAGCATACGCTAAGTGTTTTCTTCTCTCTCTCTCTCCAGGTAGCGATCATATCACGCCTTAATCAAAATAATAAAACGGATATATTGACCGAACCCGCTTGTTATACTGAGCTGGGGAACGTTGGTCCCGCTCCAACTTAT
The DNA here is from genome assembly GCA_030015575.1 of Agapanthus africanus. Lineage (NCBI taxonomy): Eukaryota > Viridiplantae > Streptophyta > Magnoliopsida > Asparagales > Amaryllidaceae > Agapanthus > Agapanthus africanus. Next base: position 757,159,283 of record CM057339.1, read on the forward strand.
AATTGTTATAAGACAGAGCAGGAAATTAGGGAATACCAGATTTCCCGTGCCGCCCAAACGAAGAAAGTGCATGCTGATGCATCTTTTTCGGGTGTGTTCATTACAAAGAACTGTTTCTCAGTATTCTTTACGTCCTAGGTATAAGATACCAGATCAGGATCCCACATATGTAATCTGTTACATGGGCTACAGATAGGTAGAGAACTGAGAACGGATGATAAGTTTCATGAGACAGAAAATGGTGCAAGTGTTGTAGCCAAGTCCGTTGGTCACTATCACCCTGTATTACCAGAATTCATTGATTCTGAACAAATGTTATTAGATACCGAACCTGATATACAAAATCATATCAGTCTCTTTATTAGTAAAGAAGGATATAATTTTGTATTGTTGGATAATGTTTTGAACATTTCCTATATCAAGAGTTGATCGGTTCAGGCACGTTATCTAAAAGCATTGACGTTCTAAATCAAACTACAGTTCTTAGTATACAGAACACACACAAGAGGAATAGTTCAGAAATGAACGAATCCTTCTTGAGGCATTGTAGACTAGGTCATATCAATGCGACCCGACTAGCTGAAGTTACATTTAGATGCATATTTAAAGAAGTTTGAATTTACATCTTATGAAACTTGCCAGTCATGTCACAAAGATACGATGACCATAACTCTGTTTATTGGAAACAGAGAAAGAGTTATTGAACTCTTAGGATTGATACATGCTGATGTATGAAAGTCCCCTGTCTACACATGCCAAGAACGGTTCTTTCTACTTCATTACATTCTCTGATAATCTCTCAAGATTCAGACATATGTTTCTGTTGAAACACAGGTCTGAACCTTTTGAGATATTCACAGAATATAAGTTAGAAGTAGAGAACTAAACTACGGGTAAAAGTATTATGTCCTTTGATGTGATCAAGGAGGAGAATACTTGAGCACAGAATTCCTGGACTATTCTAAAGGAGAATGAGATTCTCTCTCTGCATTACTCCTCCGTATACACCATAGCACGATGGTATATCGGGGCGGAGCAATCACACCCTATATGATATGGTGTGCTCTATGATGAGTACTGCTGAGTTTCCTATTTCCTTTTGGGAGTTATGCACTTGAGAAGCTGCATACCTATTGAATAGGGTTCAAATCAAATCAGTTGCCTACCACTTCATATGTGATATGGAAAGGGAAGAGCCCATATCTTAAGTTGGTTAAGATTTGGGGTTGTCCGGCCTATGTCTAAAAGCAAAATCCGGACAAGCTCGAGGCAAGTTCTGTTATGTAGAACTGGAAGGGTTCCAGCTATACAAACTGCAGCTGATGATTTGGTAGAACCAAAGGTTTCAATAGTTTCCAACGAACCTCAGCCTCTCCGCCGATCTAGTAGGGTTCCTCACCCACCTGAGAGATACTTAGGTTTCTCCATGACAGTGGGAGCGAGGATTGCATCATGAGATGATGACCCAACTGGTTTCGAGCTGGCCATCAGGAGTAAGACTCTGTAAGAATGGCTGGATGCTTATCGATCTGAGATGGAATCCTTATACACCAACAAAGTATGGACTTTGGTTGCTTTATCTGAAGGGTTAAATCCCCATCAGGAGCAAGTATATCTTGAGAAGATTACTTGGTGTACATGGAAAAGTTGAGACTTTCAAAGCTAGACTTGTTAAAGGTTTGCATCATTGACCAGGTATGGATTATGATGAAACCTTTTCTAAGGAGCTATGCTTAAGTCCATTCAGATCCTACTTGCCACGGCTACATACCATGACTACGATATCTGGCGGTTGGGTGTCATGACTGCTTTTCTAAATGATGTTTTAGAAATGAGCGTGTATAAGTACACAGCCAGAGGGCTTCGTAGACAGTGGGAGCAGCGAAAACGTGTGCAAGATGTTTTATGTGAAGCAGGCATCGCGGAGTTGGAACATCTGTTTTGATGTGGTAGTTAAAGAGTTGGACTTCATCAAAATGGTAGATGAACCTTGTATATACAAAAAGGTAGTAGGGAGTATGGTGGTGATCCTCGTAAAGTACGTGGATGACATACTCTTGATAGGGAAGGAGTTTCCTATGCTACGCTCGGTCAATCTCCGCTTATCACAAGGATTCTCCATATAGGATCAAAGTGATACCTCCTAAATCCTGGGTTTTGGATCTATGAGATAGATCTAATTGGATGTTAGGATTCTCACTAGTTGTAGTGAGATGGTATCAATCGATCCTGGGGAGAATCACTGGAAAGGTTCCAGGGTGATAAGGATGACTGAATGTCAGTCGCAGGTATTGTCTTTACCCTCAGTGGAGGGACGGTATGTTGGAAGAGTTCCAAGCTAGATACCGTGACATACTAGACGATTAAAGGCAAGATACATCGTTACCAAAGATGCTACCAAAGAGGCAGTCTGGATATATATAAGTTCATGAGATGAACTTTGTTCTTACCATTGTGTGACAATGGAGTTGTGGTTTTTGCCAAGGAACCCCGGTCCCATCTGTAATCCAGATATAATTCTTAGGCAGTATCACCTGATCATGGAGATGGTTGATCTCCAGGGAGATCGAGGTCAGGAGAGTAGACACAGAGGACAACAGTGCGGATCCACTCACGAAGGCCTTTTTCCCAGTAGAGACTTTTATGGGATGGTTGAGTATGAGATACTTCAACCGCAGCTAATTGTTGGGTATGCGATACCACAACAGATGACCCTAGTGCAAGTGGGAGATTGTTAGTTATATGTATGCCTTAGAGGCCATTACTGTACATACGATGTAAATTGTAATGGATGCTTGGACATATATAGGGAGGACTTTCTTGCTCGACATGATAGTATGCGATCTGGTTGCACTTTATCTTAACATGTACTCTGATTGTCTCTATATTACATGTTGATAAAGCCCTTAGGATATGTAACTATCATGTCGAGCAAGAAAGTCCTCCCTATATATGTCCAAGCATCTATTACAATATACATCGTATGTACAGTAATGTAGCGCCTTGAAAAGTCGTTTTGGTGTTTTCCTGAAAATCGGTGAAAATTCGGTATTTTTCCGAAAACCGTCCTTTTTGTTATTTTGCAGTTTAGGACTAATTATACCTAATTTGGATAGGTAATTGCTAGTTTTTAGTAGCAAATGTGTTAATTATGAAATTCTGGTCGTTTAAAATTTTTCCCTAATTTTTCAATTTTTAATATTATTTTAAGCCGGTAGGAAAATACATTAAATTAGCAATAAATACAAATTTAAATGGGCTAAATTTAAGCTTTAAAATCATGTTAATTAAAATCTAGTTGTAACATAAATTTTTAGTATTTTATTTCAAGTTTTAACTATTTTTTATTATAGAAAACGAAATTTATTGAATTTAAACTTAAACTTGCAATTTTGGACTTGTAGGGGGTCTTTTTGCATAAAATTTCTTTTGTAAAACCCCCCTCTCTCTTCCCTCAGCCCTAGGCCGGCCCATTTCCAGTAACCCAAGAAAAAAAATGCTTTCCTCTTTGACTTCATTCTTGTGTAGAAAAGAGATGTTTTTTTTAAGGATTTTGGATTTTTTTATTGGGTATGGGTCTTTACTTGTTTGGTGTGGGTTGACCAAGACTTTTCCCACACCCCACACCATCCCCCTCTCCCTCATTCTGGCCAAGAATGCTGCAGCAGTCCCCCTTCATCTTTGTTCTTTTCATTTTCTTCAAAAATTCATTAAGTTGCTCCAAAATTTCCAAGTTAAAACTCACAAATTAAACCCCATTCTTCATCCCCTTTCTCCTTAGCCTCTCTTGCTTGGAATCATGGTGCTATGGGGCCATCATTGAGGCAAATTATTCTTGCTAGATCTATAAAATTTGAGGTATAATTTCTACTCATTTAAGTTCCTATGGTTAAAAGTCTTTAATTTAGTTGTTTAGTGTTAATTTTAGTGCTATTTGCATACTAGTTTTTTTTAAAGTTTGTGGTTTGAAAATTAATTTAGGGTTTAGAACACCATTAAGAGATTAATTAAGCTATTTTGTTATCTAGTTATTTTGTTAGCTTAATCTAAGTGGTTAACTTGCTAATTGGGCTAAAATCTAGTGTTAATTTAGTGTTAGTTTCTAATCTAGTTTTTAAAGGTTTATGGTTAGAGTTAAACTAGGGTTTTTAGAAACCATTATTTAGTTAATTAAAGCTAATTAGCTATCTAGTAGTTTACTTAACCAATCTATAAGGTTACTTTGCTTAAGTGGCTTCATGTTATGCTAATCCAAGTTAATCTTGTGTGATATTTTCCTTGTTTTGCTAATTACCAAAAATCAAGAGAAGGGTTGGTTGTGGAAAATATGTTTTGAAGCATAGTTAATGGTTTAAAATTAGTGTAGTGGCTATCTAGTGGGTTAGTTTGGATTGTTGTGTTGGATTGTGTTAACTTTGTCGCTAATTGTCGATGTTTGCACCAAATTGCAAATTCTAGCTTGCTAGTTGTGTTATAAAGTATTGTGATGAATTAATTGCGATGTCTTGATGGAATTTTTAGCGTATCCTATGACTGTTAGGATGTGTGAGTGCGGATTTTTGAGTGTTCGGGTTTTAGTTTTTCCGGGCGACCAAATCGACGATTCTAGTTAGTTTTGCGATTTTCGCGTACGTTCCGCGCACCTGTGCACGTTGTACCTAGCTTGTGAACGTTAGTATCTTCGTTTGGGTTTTGCGTCGTTCTTGATATGTAACCTTATGTTTGGTATTGATGTAATTCCAGGTTCGGTCGCGGAGACGTCAGACGCGGCTCGAAAGGGGAAAGCGGTAGTTGGACGTGACTAGCTAGGGATTCCGGTGAGTAGATGTAACATCTACGGGGGACTATCGTTGGATGGCGCAAGTCGCCCGATAGTTTTAGTAGCTTAAAAAGATTCTTAGTAATGTTAGTAATTAGGGGTGTAATACTTGTATGATTATTTGCTACATTCATGCCTTATATTGACATCCATATGCGTACCCATTCTATAGGACACCTGCACCATTGCTAGGGTTTTTATATGCAGCACGAGCACTATTCATGCTTACACCCACGTCCTGGTAATTGCCATGCCACCACACTAGATAACCTTTAAATTGAAACCTTTTACTATAATTGATACTTAAATTTGCGCTATTGCTGTAATTCCTTAAAATGAAATCGTAGGATTGCTATTCATGTGCATGTACTTCATCATATTATTTGTTCATGCCTAATCTATTAATCACACATTGCAACTTGATTATTGATACCATATGCATTCATTATCATTGACATATGCACTTATGAGGATTTCTTGAGATTTTATGATATTTCTGGATTTCGGGAGAAAGCCGCAAAATTTCTAAACTTATTATTTTTTTAAAATATGTAAATTGCGGTTTTCTAGTGATGTAAGTGTCGTCCACCATGAGTTTGCTGTGGTTGTCGAGATCCGTGTCGAGGAGTGGAGGAACCGTCACGCGTACATGGTGGGCCCGGTAAGGTACCCCGGGGCAAGAGGAATGTGTTGTTGACGTTGAGCCTGGCAGGGGACGGATTACCTACCGGTGACTGTTTGGGACGGCGGATATCCAGAGGATACTGACCGTGGCCGCGAGATGATGAGATTTTGATATTGAGATGGGTCAGCCGGATGGCTGAGGCCAGAGATACTATGACATGGATATATGAGATTTATGATAGTTTTGAGGTGTCGTTGCTGGACACAGGTTCTTGTTGATTCTATTGGTATTGTGCTGGTATTTCAAAAGAGGTTCCTAAAGGAAAAACATGATTCTTATACTTACACATTCAGATCATGAGTTGATTTGCATTGCATTCATACCTGCTAGTATATTCATATTGCATACATACCTGCTATTATGTCCTGCCTTACCTGTATTTTAGATGCTAGGATGCTTGTGTGCATACTTGCGATAGCCTGTGTAGATGTTATTTATTACTCACGAGTTGGCAACTCACCCCCATTGTGCCACAGCCTTTTGCAGGTCCGCTCCGTCAGTACAGTAGCGGCGGGCGCACTTGCTTCTTTTGCCTCCTTTGCCTGGACTCGAGGTTTTGCTCTTAGGTGGATTATATCATTATTTTTATACCACCTTGTATATTCTTTGTATCTAGTGTACTCCATCTACTGTATCTACCAGTATTGTTGTATATTGATCTAGAGATGAGACTGTGAGATTTGTGGACTTTTTATGCTGTATTTTGGGGTCGAGCTCACTTGAGTCGACATGCTGTTTTTCTCATGCTTCCTTATGATTATTTCGCATGTTGTTGCTTTACATTGCGTGGGATTTGTGACCGCCTTGTGGCGAAGAGCTAGCTCCCGCTTGGGGATGCCTTATTTGTTGGATTCATATATATTCTTGTTGTACCCATTTTAGGGGCCAGTATTTACAAAGGAGACTCTGCCGAAATTTTCGGAAAAATTGATGTTGTTTTTAAAAAAGGTTTTATATGACTTATTTGATAAACTCGTTTTCAATTGATTGAGTTCTCTTCACTCTTTTGCTTATTTGGTTTTGGTTTTCTTGGCTTTGGCTTACTTATTTTACGAACGTCTTGAGACATTTCGTAAACTTAAGTGCCAGTCGCGTTCCGTATCATGCGGGTCGTGACAAGTAATGGCCTCTAGGACATACATATAACTAACAGTATACACGACCGATATCACCTTCAGTGAAGAAGATCTTCTCTTAGGAATGTTCAAGCATAATCGACCGCTCTACGTAGCTAGGTACTGCGATGATAAGAGGATAAATAAAATCCTTATCAATAATGGCTCTTTGGTCAACCTTTTGAATGTAAAGGTGCTCAAGCAGTTGTCTATAGATGTTCGATATCTCGGCCATGAAAAGATCACCATCTCTGGATTCGACTCGCAGTCTTCAAAAACACTTGGGTCCATAGTATTGACATTGTACTCCAGACAGCTCGTCATAGACGTAAAGTTCTATGTCATTGAAGGCAAGACAAGCTATAGAGCTTTACTCGGTAGACCTTGGTTACATGAGTATGGCATCATCTCTTCTATACAACATCAGTGTATGAAGTATTTTAAGGATGGACAAGATCACACCATCACAGGAGTGCTCAACCCCTTCTCCGTGAATGAAGTAAGAAAATATGAAGATGCTTAGTATTTCCTGTCAGACTTTAAAGATACTGAGAGGTGCAAAAAGTCGAAGTACAAACAAGTTGAAGCGGCCACCACCCCAATATTTGGAAGTAATTCTAAAGAAGAAGAAGAGATAGTGTTCATAGGTCAACCTCTAAGGGATACCAATAAACATAGCTCATCAACCCCCATTCCAATTTTCGACAGTGACTCGAAAGAAGAAGCTGATGCAGGGTTCTCTACCTACCCGCAGGTGAATATTCCAGATGAAACAGACCGAGCTCTACATATTACAATGGTTCCATCTTGCCACTATAAAGAACTCGATGCACTCAGTACCTACAGCATGCAGGAGCTGGTCACTTTTCACGTATCTCCCAGATATAGGGGCGAAAAGACGATTCTCTTCTATAAGTCGGAAGAGACCAGAGTGCAAAGAGATCTGGCATGGACTAGATCCGAATCTTGATAGGTCAAAATAAATCCCTATGCCGAGATACTGTTCGAGGGATTTAAAAGAACTCGTTAATCGGCAAGGAATACCATTCTAACAAACTGGCCGTCATGCTCAATTTTACAGGAGGATCTGAGAAGTGCCAGGGACCCGCCAAGTCATGCCTCATGGAAAGTTTGATACTACTGGTTTGGGATACGTTTAGCCTAAGAAGGATCGAATTCATAGCTGCCATGCCTTAAAGCGAAGGAGAAGACACTTGGCCGGTAGATGACACGGCCGAGTAAGAGGGAGGTAGCCCGTAAAGTGCTTCAACCCAACCATTAGAAGTGCCTATTGAGGCGCTTATGAAAGAAGCGATTCAAGAAGCTGATGAGCTCGAAGAAGGTATATTGGCCCTATATGAAATGGTCATGCGATTTCCCCCAACTGAGCAATATAATGGAGAACAGAGTTATGTTAGTCCGGTTCCGCAATAGCTACCTCTTCCTTCCTTTATAAGTGAGAAGATTCGAAGTGGCGACAATGAAAATAGGATAGCACTTAAGTCCAACTCTCAACCAGGACAAGGTGATCACAGTATACCACGTCAATAAGAGAAGTGCCACCCAGACCCAACACTCATAAAGAAGATGGGACGGGGATATTCTTTCCCTCGTGATAAAACAAGGAGGATATTCACCCTTTTCACGAAGCACCAAATGCTAACACTGCCCGAGTCTAAGCGGCCTCAACAAGCAAATGCCTTTAATCATCCAGATTACCATCTCTATCATCGGGTAATTGTTCATCCTATCGAAGATTGTTTCGTCTTAAAGAATTGGGCGGAAGAGAAATATAGGAAAGGCAGGTTCACGCTAAGTAACAGCTGGAGAGTGGAGCCCTCGTAAAAGCATGTATCAGTGCAAGACTACTCCACCAAATTAGAGCACGGCTAGCCTAAGAAATGAAAACTACCCATGTATGCCATATGATAAGGCTTTCTAATGATAAGGAAGATGAAGAAATGATTGAGCTCTTCGATTGCCTCGCCAATGAAGACGAAGAGATCCGAAAACTGTCGCCAGCACCTAAGGAGCTGGAAGATGGAATCCATACTACCACTGATGAATTAAAGAAGATATATTTAGAAATGAAAGATGATCCGAGATCAACGTCCGTCAGCGAGCTGCTGTCTGAGTAACAGGTAGCTGACGTAAGAAAAGTACTCATGGAATATAGAGACTGCTTCGCCTGGAACTACTCCGAGATGTTGGGTCTTGATCTAGAGATAGTAGTACACAAGCTGGCCATAACCTCAGGGATAAAGCCAATCAAACAAATACCAAGAAAGATGCGGATCAAACTCAAGATGAGCATCAATGCTGAAGTCAAGAAGCTCATAGACTCTGGCTTCATCCATGAAGTACAATACCCGGATTGGATAGACAATATCGTCCCTGTGATGAAGAAGAACAGGACCGCCCGGATTTGTGTGGACTTTCGGAATCTCAATAATGAGTGTCCAAAAGATGACTTCCCTGTACCAGTGACGGAGCTTATGATTGACAACACCTCCACTCATAAGGTCTTAACATTTATGAACGGGTCTTTAAGATATAACCAAATAAAGAAGGATCCAGAAGATCAGAAGCATACAACCTTCCGCACACCATTAGGCGTATTCTGTTATAAGGTGATGCTTTTCGGCCTGAAGAATGCTGGAGCAACTTATCAAAGACCTATGACAAAGATATTCGACGAGGTTATACATGATATCGTCGAATGTTATATTGACTACTTGGTGGTTAAGAGTAAATCCCATGAAGAGCATTGGGAGCATCTAAAGATAGTCTTCAAGCACTTTCAGAAGTTCAACCTGAAGATGAATCCACTAAAATGTGCGTTCGGAGTTTCTTCCAGCAAATTTTTAGGATTTATAATCCGCTACCGAGGGATCGAGATCGATCCCTCCAAAATCAGAGCAATTACAGAAATGCCCCCACCGAGGAATCTGAAACAGCTGTGATCTATCAAAGAAATGTTTGCCTATATCCGGCGTTTCATTGCCAACCTATCCGACAAATTTCGTCCATTCATCCACCTTATGAATAAGGGAACACCCTTTATATGGGATTAGAGATGTCAGTAGGCGCTAGAAGAAATCAAGTAATACATGTAGAATCCGCCGGTACTAGCCTTCTCGGTTAAGAGAAATCCCCTTATCCTCTATACGATTGCACTTGATGGTTTTCTAGGCGCGTTATGGGTACAAGAGAATGATCAAGGAAAAGAAATGGCTTTATACTACTTAAGCCGAGTCCTGCTGGGAGCAAAAGTGTTGGATATATCGCCCTCAAGGCAATTATGATAATCACAGGCAATCGATTATGATGATTCGGGGATGACCTATACGAGTAGAGCAGTCTTACTCGAGATAATAGTATGCTATCTTGTTCATCTCTATCATCATGTACATGTATTATGTGGAATTACAGATCATTATTACGTGTTGATAGAGCACATATGATTCTTGCTTGACTACCAGCATTATGATGGCGATCATATACATGGGAGCTGGGTGGTCTATAAGCACATCCTTAAATGTCCCTAGTCGAGGGAGTATCGAGACTGGGCATCGATACACTGGAGTAGAGTAGTGTATACTTTTCGAGACCCCGATGAGGAGCAGTGGCCGGTCTCACAAGCCATTGGTGTCAGTTAGTCACCTAAGATAGTGTACAGGTTCTCATTGGTTTATGAGTTACACTGGAAGGACTCGCCAGGAACATGCTAGATGGTATTATACCTATTGTAAGATAGCAGTTCTCAGATGACATGAGTACAGGTTAGTCTGTCGACCTGAGATCATCATTTATCTTGTGTGAGTTCCCACTGTGCTTTGATTACTACCCTACCACGGCTCAAACGAGTCGTGCAAACAGGTTTTAGTTGGGTATAGACCCGACCACAAGGAGGAAGTGACCGGATCGTCAGGGATTCGTCTCTTCCGGTATTGGGGGTAGATGTCGCGCTGTGCACGGGTGGACATCAACATAAATCCTTGGCCAAGGTGGATGAGATTTACTGATTTGGATCAGTAGTTTCTCAGTGTGTGATGGGCTTCACACCGACACGAAATATCGCGTTATTAGGGGTCTGACTTTATCCACCCCCTAGACCCGGTATGCGATACTCTTAGACGAACAGACCGGACTATATGGAGATTGTCACAGACAGGCTCAGTAGGGGTATGGATGAGTTTGCTTGTCGGCCTTCTTTTCGCTCAATACCTGGGCAGCCGTTACGTACAGCTAGTTCCGCTGACGTGCTTGTCATTAAATTCACTCCAGCTTATTGACGAGTCTTTAGAGTCCCACACAGAGCGTTTTCCCGGTTCAGGCGATATGATGTTGATGATGTATGTTGGTACATACATGTGTTCGATTAAATATGCGTACAAGCTGCACGGACTTTAATCGGACAATTGATAATACTAGCGGTTTAGGATTAAGTCGGATTATTAAATCAAGTTTTGATTTAATAATATATATATATATATATTATAGTATTATTGTTCACTATTCATTTTCTCTCTTGGCTATTCATATTTTTACACGGATACACGCATATATATTTCGATACGTATACCAGGTTGTATTCCGTATTTATACAGAATTTGTTCTAGAAGATGGACACCTCATTTGTGAATATTCATGAAATGGGGTGGAGGGTGAGGTTGCATTGAGCATGGTTGAAGACATGTAGAGAGGATTGGGCTTCATTATTATATTACAAATTGTTATGAGAGTTTATTTTTATGGTCGTAAAAATTGTGAAGCCATTCTACTTCAATTCTCATTTCATTCTTCACTCATGCCTTCAACACTTGCTCATGGCTATTTTTCCTCACCTCCTCCTCCTCCTTCTTTTCTTGCACTCTTGTGCTTTGATTTGAGAGAAAAAGATTGTGGAAAATTCCTACATCTCCACTCTCCATTCCTAGCGAGTTTGAAGCGTTGGTTGCTTCACTAGGTGAAGCCTGAGCTTGGATCGGTTCCCTCGGGTGGATCATGTTCGGCAAAGGAGAAACGGTTTGCAAACATGACCTGGAGCTCTTGAGAGCATGCTAGAGTTCAACCCAATTGGAGCAAATGAAGATGCTACAAAGGTTGTGATTTCTATCTTGTTATGGTACTAGTTTAGGTGCTTGGTTCGATTCTTGGGTTTTAGTTTCTAGTGCCACGAAAATTTTTGTTTTTGAATTCCGCATTGGCCGCGGTTTAGCGGCGAGCGCACTAGGAAATTTTAATGGTATCAAACCCACCCAAATACCCTAAGCTAGATAGATACGACTCCCAAATCCCGTCGGTTTTTGCCCTGTAAAACTGCCGAAAAAACAGTGAGGAATTTCATGCTATATTGATACTCCCCGCGGGCTTTCGGTTTGGACCGAGAAGCCGCGGGGAGGTGAGCGGAGACCCCCGGGGATGTCCCGGGGGGTCCTAGGGAGGGCCCACACCCCTGAGACCACCCAAATTGTGACCTTAAGGGGGTGGGGACCCGAAATTGCCTCAGAAGGCAATTTCGGGTCTGCCTACCCCTTGAGCCACCTTAGGGTGGCCTAGGGGGTGGGCATCCCCCCAAGGTGCCTCCGAATCAACGTTAATTTTGTGTCAGGCCCTCCGTGAAGTTTCAGATCAATCCAAGATTATTTCGGACTCTTAGAGTGGGTTTTAGCATTGAATTTCTTATCGGTTTCTTGCACACTTGATTTTCGGTGTTTTGGAAAATTGAAGTGTTAGCTATTTGTATGCGGTATTCGATTGTCGTATGCTTAGTGATGGTTGCGTGTATCATAAAATTTCGTCTAATTGCTATATGTATCAATTAGACGGGGTTACGGAATTGATACTCGCAAGTTTGCATGTTCTGTGATGGATGTTTCTTGTTGATTATGGTTGTGTTGGATTTGTCGCGATGGATAGCCCGGTGTATATAGTATTAGATAGAATTCTCTGTGATGTAATGTATATTCATATTGTATGGCGAGCGTTCGACATGTGGACTGACGTCATTACGGTTTATATTATTCTTTAGGGCGCGTCCAGGTTGCGGACGTAGTTACCGTTGTATATTCAGGTTTTCATTACATGCACCAGGATTACCCCGTGGCGGAGTGCTCGAGGAGCCGGGTTCTAGAGGACAACGGGCCTCCATCTCATGGCGTTGAGACCGTGGTGCCTTACTCTAGAATTGGCAGGCTATTCGCCGCACTCGTAGGGGGTATAGGTTTGACCCGCGGAGGGGTGCCTAAGTCACCGGATTTCGGAAGTGCTGGGTGGCCCACTCACTTCGTTAATTGGGGTTGCCTCGATTCTGAGATTGGCGGGTGGATTTCCGCACTCGTAGGGGTCAAGGATCCGATACTATGGGCTATCCACATGACCGAAAAAATTGCATTTCATATTTGGCTCCATTGAAATGCACTTTTCCTAGTTTATCTACATTTCCATATTGTGTTTTCTTCTACTGTGATTCTGCTGTGATGCTTCTGTGATATTACTTGATATCATGCGTGAGACGAATGTTCATATATATGATATATATATTTCTAGTAGACGCTATATATGTTTTTCATCCGCGCTAGTCCTGTCACCGCCCTGCCGTAAGTTAAGTAACCTTACGTTGAAGACCCGGGACCCTGTGGAGAATGCAGATGGCATATATGTGCATGCCTATTTTCGTTTCTTTCTGGCATGATATGTTTAATTTATGGGACTGCATTAATTCTAATTAATGCAAGGAAAACAAACCTAAATGATATTGTTGGAACCAATTTTTGAAAACTATAGGCGTTTCCTTTTGCTTTGCGTCGAGATATTCAGTTAGGAATATCCTGCAACTCATTCGTTGAGGAAAGAGCCTAGATCTCTTCACAGTGAGTGACCTCTTTGGCAAAAATTTACGTGATTATAAACTACAGGGTTTTCTTCAAAACCATCGGTTTTCTACAAAACCACTCGTTTTAAAAATGCAGAGCCTAAACCACTCCTTTTCTAAATTGCTCGAGTTATTTTAACGATATCAAGTTCATTACGTTAAAGGTTTTTCACCAAAAATCAGCCGTAGCCCTCCGTCATTTCAGATAAGTAGCTCATAGTATTCGTGCTATATACGTTGGTCTTTATCAAGGCATAATATACGGTACCTAGGTGATGCTTGTCTGTAGCATGGATATGCGATTATTTAGGACAACCGCATAGTCACGTTGGTCTCTATCAAGGGCTTGTGCGGGTGGGTCTAGATCAATCTTGGATAATAATGGGTTGAACTTCACTAGTGACTTGTGGCACGTTGGTCTCTATCAAGGTCATGAAGTCGTTAGGGGCAAAAATCTATATCAGGAGTTTCAAATATAAAGAAAACTTGCCAAGTTTGCATATACCTTTTTGAGTGTGGTAATTTTGATCGGCTTCTGTCAAAGTTATCACGCAAGATGTTGGGTCCCGATTCCCACTGATGAGTAGGTGTTACTCCTCGGGTGATTTTCAGATGATCCCGACTAATTCTCCTTTTAGGGTTTGAAGGAGAATTCGAGCAAATAGTGAGAGCCATCATGAGTATATAAAGTGATTAACTAATCTAATTTAAGCTAGAGTGCATGCTCAGTGTTTCTTTTCTCTCTTTCTTTGGAAACGACCATGACCTGACCTTAAACTAAAACTCATGAACCAACTTAACTAAACCTTCTTACACACTTTGGATTTTAGATTGTCATGATTCACGACAAAATCACATATATCTCTGTCACTCCTACTTTCCCTTTGCATTTCTCCAGAACATTCCGTATCACTACGAAAATCCATATTTCTTGGGTATGCTATCGTATAGTAACATACGAACTCAAAAAAACTTGTTTCAGTTCGAGAATGGATTCCGATTCTAGAGAAATTGAATAGGATTATTCGGTTGTCTTTTCTCTTTACCTTCTCTCAGGTTGCGAGGGCTACTAGTATTAGGAGAGTACATCTATTACGCTTATTAGATAGTCTTCTTCCAAACCTTATGCATGTGTCGAAAGGTAGGGAAGGAAGAAAACCAATTAGCCTAAGTATGGTGTACAGAAGGTAAGAAGTAATATAAAGGGATTGGAGTGAGGGCAGAGGAAATTGCGACTACTGTCATGAATCTAGATAGTGGAAGAGGCATTATTAGGAATACCCGGCCACCACTTCGAAACATTTTCATGTTTCAGTTTTACTGTGTGATATAAATTGAAAACTGCTTTCCCAATTAGATTCTGACTCCAGGGTATGTTTTTACCAGACTTGATTCTCACATCTGTATGGCATTACAGATGCTGAGTGGGCGTAGAATATTGGGAATTAGGTGATTAGATCCTCAATATTAGAATTCTTTGTAATTGGTGATATTTGAGTAAATCACCTAAGTTTTGCCTAACAACAAATATTTGGTTTTGAATATCCATTGCTATGCATCAATTTCAAATTAATATATCTGTACTTTTATTTTATAAAGTGAGATATGACTTTTTGAAATTATGTTTATAACATTTACCTTTATCAGTTGATGATTAGATAATGTGCATTCAATAACGGTGTAATTCTTCTTAACTATAATACAGTTTTCAACCTACAACGCATAAGGTTCGAGTTATTAAACTCAGAGAACTTATACAAAGTATTGTATAATGGCCAATGTCCATTAGGACAAGGGGTTGGTACTCGTACTATATTCCGTTTACTTATGACTTCTTTGATTTTAGACACGTATTTTGTTGAAATACAAGGTCCAAATTTTAAGAAGTTATAGGTATAAGAATAAAGTAGAGAACCATACGTTGCAAGTATTAGGATTCTTCGAGGTGATCGAAGATGTGGATACTTATATTAGGTATTTCTTCTTAAGTAATATATCAGAGAACATGCTTCTCTCTCAGGTAACTCGTCCGTGAGTGCGCTCCTTGATGAGTAATGTTGCATGGCTATCTTCCATTTAGTCGAAATGGACAGGAAACGGCTGCATGTATTTTGAATCTGGTTCCAATTAAATTAGTTCCTTTGTTTCTATAATGGATATAGAATGGATTCATATCTTAACAATGTTACGGTATAAGGAATTGTCCGTCTTATGCTTAAAACCAGAATTCGGATAAACTTAAGGCACGTTTCAGTAATGGCAGTTTGTGGGTTATCCCGGGCTTTGACGAGGGTTAGGATCAATAGTTATATTGTTCTTGACTCGCCGCATTTTTAGTAAAATGATTTTTTTTAGAAAACATTAGTGGAAGTATAGTAGAACTGGAAGTGATTCCAGAACCACAAACGATTACTGAAAATTTAGTAGAACCTAAGGATTCAATTGGATTTGACAATCCATTAGCCACTCCGCAGATTTGGTAGGTAATCTCAGCCACCCGAGAGGTACTCTGGTCTCTCTAAAGACGGTGACAGGGAGGTTTTGATGACCCAAGCTTGCCATTACAGCTGTCCTAGACTATGAGATCTGGCAGGTGGATGACTATAACGTCGTTCAAAATTAGCTTTAGAAGTGCACGTGTATATGACTCTGCCAGAGGGTTGTTGTAGTCAGTGGGAGCAGCGGAAGCATGGTGGGCTGTAGCTTATGTCTATTTATAGCCTAAAGCAGGTATTGTGGAGATAGATCATCTGTTTTTGATATGACAGTCATAGAGTTTGACTTCATCAGAAAAACAGATGGACCTGGTAAGAAGGTAGTAGAGAGTGATGTTGTGATATTCGGATGACGTACTCATGATGGGAAGTGATGTTCCTATACTACGATCGGTTATACTGTGGTTGTCACAATGTGTTTCTCCACATAGAATCCGGACAAAATATCACGGATTCTAGTGACTAGATCTATGGTTTTAGATCATGATTTGGGAAGTATCCCAATTCGGGTACTTTGACACTGTTCTAAAGTGTATTAGAATGGACGGCTCCTGGCATGGTGGTGTATCCGCAGGTAATGGAGTCACCCTCTCTAAAGAGATGTCTTTTAGACTGATGAGGAGAAAGATTTGCATGATTGATATATCACTTGCTTAGGCAATTGAGTCAATCATGAGATGTCAAGTACCACACCAGATATTGTTTTTGCACTAGCTACAATAAGCATATATTAATCCAATCCTGAAGAAACATTGAGAAGCAATTATGAACATAAGAGCTTGTTCTTGGTATATAGTAACGGCGCCTCCTTCAGGAGGCAGTTATCATTTCAGGCTTCCAGGGTGACCTGGTTGACAAAGTGACTTTCAGAGTTAAAATTTACCCTCTTCCGAGGGGCAGTATATTGGACAGTGGTCCAAGCGGATACTAAGGCAGGCATGGAGCTGGATACTGATTAAATTCAGTGGAAGATGGTCTAAGAAGTTTGTTGGATTTGGTGTTCATATTATGAACAAGGTTCCATCAGATATTCCGACAAATTCTAAGACAGGTATCACTCATTTCGGGAGATAGTAGTTCTCCGTGAAGTTAAGATATATAGAGATAAAGATAGAAATATTATAGCGGATCCACTCACTGAGACTATTTCTCGAACGCGATAGTTTCGCAAATGTACTTTGCGAGACTGATTAGTAGAGAAGTTGGGTGTTCGATATCACACGGGCTGTGAGTATGCGACACCCCAATAATTAACCTCAGGTGCAAGTGGGAGATTGTTGGATATAGTGCTCTCAAGGCAATTATTATAATCATAGGCAGGCGATTATGATGATTCAGGAAGGACCTATACAGGTAGAACGGTCTTACTCGAGATAATAGTATACTATCTGGTTCATCTCTATCACCGTGTATATGTATTATGTGGTATTACAGATCACTATTACATGTTGATAGAGCCCATTAGATTCTTTCTTGACTACCAGCATTATGATGGTGATCATATACGTGGGAGCTGGGTGGTCTATAAGCACATCTTTAAATGTCCCTAATCGAGGGAGTATCGAGACTGGGCATCGATACACCGGAGCAGACGAGTGTATACTTTTTGAGACCTTGACGAGGGGCAGTGTCCGGTCTCACAAGCCATTGGTGTCAGTTAGTCACCTAAGATAGTATACATGTGTTCATTGGGTTATGAGTTACACTAGACGGACTCGTCGGGAACATGCTAGATGGTATTATACCTATTGTCAGATAGCAGTTCTCAGGTGACATGAGTATAGGTCAGTTTGTCGACCTGAGATCGTCATTTGTCTCCTGTGAGTTTCCACTGTGTTTTGATTACTATCCTACCACAGCTCAAAGGAGTCGTGGAAACAGGTTTTAGTTGGGTACAGTCCCGAGCTACATGGAGACAGTGAGCGGATCGTTCAGGATTCGTTTCTCCCAGTATTGAGGGTAGATGTCGTGCTATACATGAGTGGCTATTGGGATTCCTTACCACTATGCCTAGGGTTTGGCTTGCATAAAACATGCTATAACAAAAAATTTAGGGGTGCTAACCAATTCCGACCATGAATCGAACTAGAAAATTAGGGTAACAAGAACTAGTATCACATACTAATAGTAGTCTAACACAAAGAGGTAAGTAATACAACCTTTGTAGACCTCCTCTTGTGACTCCTTGGATAAACTTGGTGTTTGAACGGGTTCGCTTGAAACCTTCGAAGTCCACGACGATTCACCACGGAGTCCCTTGGCTCAAGCTCCTAGCTTCACTTGATCTAAATTGAAGTGGAGCAAAAAAACTACACTAGTGGACTAGAAAATAGATCATGGTTAAAGCTAGGTCATGTAAAGAAGAGTGTAGAAAACTAGCCATGATCTATTCCCATTTTCCTTTTTCTCAATAATCAAAATATATAAATATTTTACCATGTGAGTCTTGCATTGACATCTCCATTGTATCATCAACCATGACACATGTATGCATGCATGTGTGCATTCATATCAATATATATATACATACATACATTCATGCATACATAAAAATAGAAAAGGTTTTAAATAAATGAGCTAAAAGTCAATAATATTAAATCAACAC
The DNA here is from genome assembly GCA_030015575.1 of Agapanthus africanus. NCBI lineage: Eukaryota > Viridiplantae > Streptophyta > Magnoliopsida > Asparagales > Amaryllidaceae > Agapanthus > Agapanthus africanus. The sequence goes on from CM057339.1 coordinate 757,177,879, forward strand.
ATGATTTAAAAATCCGGTCATATAACATACGACCCAACCAATAGAAAACGACCGATTAAAATACGGTATCAAATACACGCATTTAATCGAGCTCCCGCGCATATCCCATATGCACCCCCACATCATTTCGCTTGAGCTAGGAAACCCCTCTGTGGGACTCTAAGACTCGTCAATACTCTAGCAGTAGGCAGTGATCATATCACATACCGACAAACCGTCAGCGGCATTAGCTGTACGTAACGGCTCTCAGGTATTGAGCGATCAGAAGAAAAACAAGTGAACCTGTCAAAACCCCCGTCGAGCCAACTGGCAACACTTACCGTACAGTCCGGTCTCTTGGTCAGATATGCTGCATATCGAGTCCAGGGATGGTATCGTCGACCCCAATAACTCAATAAGTCATGCCGGTATATGGCCTATAACAGATCGAGAAACTACTGATAACACTTATCAGTAAATCTCAACAGCCATGGCCAGGGACTTCCTGTTATAACCAATCGAGCATAGCGCAATATCAACCCCCAATACCAGGAGAGACGAAACCCCTCCTATCGCTCATTGCCTCCATGTGCCCCGGGACTGTACCCAAAATCCACCTGTTTGCACGACTTAATAGAGCCATGGTAGGGTGGAGATCAAAGTACAGTGGGAGGACACACAAGACTCTATGAAGATCTTGGGTCTACAAACTAACCTGTACCAGTGTTACCTGAGAACTGCTATCCGATGATTGATATAATACCACATAGGAGTTCTCGGCGAGTCCGTTCAGTGTACCCAGTCTCCACTGAGCACCCGTATATAATCTTTGGTGGATCATCCATCGCCCATCATATGGGACAAGAAACGGATACGCTAGTCTACTTTGGAATATCGATGCCCCGTCTCGATACACCCACGACTAGGAACATTTTAAGGATATGCTTATAAACTACACATGTCCCACTAATATGATCTGCATCATAATCCCAGTAGTCAAGTAAATATCCTAAGGGCTTTATCAACATGTACCAAATGAGAAATAAGCATGATCAAGTGAACATGTCAAGATAAAGAATAACCAGATAGCATACAATCATGTCGAGCAAGAATGTTCTCTGAATATATATATACACATACCGATACTTCCACTATCAAATAATGGCCTCTAGGGCATACATATATCCAACAATCTCCCACTTGCACTAAGGCCAATTATTGGCGTATATCATACCTAACATCTCAAAATGTCGCTCATTCTGCGGCTGAGGGAGGGCCTTGGTGAGTGGATCCACGGTGTTATTCTTTGTATCTACTCACCGAATCTCGATCTCGTTGCGATCAACTATCTCCTGAATCAGATGATATCGCCTCAGGATGTGTCTAGATCGCTGATGGGACCTGGGCTCTTTGGCTAACGCCATAGACCCATTATTATCATAATACAATGGTATTGGATCAATAATGGTTGGAATTACTCCTAGAGAGACGAACTTCTTCGTCCAGACGGCTTCCTTGGCAGCAGCATTTGCAGCAAATATACTCAGCTTCCATCATGGAGTCTGCAACGGTATCCTGTTTGGAACTATTCCAACATACCGCCCCTCCATTGAGGGTAAATACAAACCCTGAGATAGATTTTCTATAATCCTTATCACTCTGGAAGCTCGAATCGGTAAAGGCCTCCATTTGGAGATCCCCGTTACCATACACCAAGAACATTTCTTTAGTCCTTCGCAAGTACTTAAGAATGTTCTTCACAACTGTCCAGTGATTCTCTCATGGGTTGGATTGATACCTGCTTACTGCACCCAGTGCATAAGCTACATCATGGCATGTACATAACATCGCATACATTATAGATCCTACGGCTGAAGCGTAGGGTATAATGCTCATGCGATCTCTCTCTTCATCAGTGTTTGGGAAAAAGTCCTTGGAGAGAGTGACTCCATGACAAGTGGGTAAGGCACCCCACTTGGAGTCTTCCATACTAAACCTCTTTAGGATGGTGTTAAGGTACCTGGTTTGGGACAATCCCAACAACCTTTTAGATCTATTCCTATAGATCTTCATACCCAATATGTACGAGGCATCACCCAGGACCTTCATGGAGAACCTTTATGATAAGAACAGTTTGACCGATTAGAAACATCGTTTCCTATCAGAAGAATGTCATCCACGTACAATACGGGGAATGTGACAGTACTCCCTACAATCTTCTTATAAACACAAGGTTCATCTGAATTTTTGATGACATCATCAAAAATCAAACTCTTTGAGATGAAATCAAACTCTTTGATGACATCATCAAAACAGATGTTCCAACTCCGTGATGCCTGCTTCAATCCATATATGGATTTAAGCAACCTACATGCTTTCCCGCTGCTCTCACTATCATTGAAGCCCTCTGCTTGATCTATATAAACACATTCTTCTAAATCACCATTTAGAAAAGCAGTTTTAACGTCCATCTGCCAGATTTCATAGTCATAGTGAGCAACAATAGCAAGTAGGATCCGACTGGATTTAAGCATGGTTACAGGAGAAAAGGTTTCGTCATAGTCCAATCCTGGTCTTTGACGAAATCCTTTCGCTACAAGCCTTTCCTTATAGGTCTCCACCAGCCCATCTACACCGATCTTTCTCTTAAAGATCCATTTGCACCCTACGGGTTTTACCCCAGTGGGTACAACTTCCAAAGTCCATACTTTGTTAGTGTAAATAGACTCCATTTCGGATCTCATGGCATCCATCCACTTCACAGAGTCACCACTCGTGATAGCTTGTTGAAAACTGGTAGGGTCATCATCATCCATGATGCAATCTTCTCTATCACCATCAATGAGAAAACCGTAGTATCTATCCGGTGGACGAGAAGTCCTACCAGATCTACGGAGTGGCTGAGGTTCATAAGATTTTGTTGCAACATCAGGTTCAACCAAGTCGTCATTTGTAACTTGTGTCTTTAGAACCTCTTCTAGATCTACCACATTGCCATCAGTATCATTTGGAAAAATCTCATTTTCTAAAAATGGGGCATGTTGAGAAACAAACACCTTTTGTTCCTCCATGTGATAGAAAAGATATCTAAACGAATGTTTTGGATATCCCACAAATATACATTTAACAGATCGTGTTTCGAGTTTGTCTGGATTCTGCTTTTTAACAAAAGCCGGACAACCCCAAATCTTAACTCGTTTAAGAGATGGTCTCTTCCCATACCATATCTCATATGGAGTAGTAGACATGGTCTTGGTTGGAACTTTGTTCAACAGAAAAGCTGCAGTCTCCAATGCATGCCCCCAAAAGGAGAGAGGTAACTCAGCATCACTCATCATAGATCATACCATATCTAATAGGGTACGATTCCACTGCTTTGACACACCGTTGTGCTGTGGTACGTAAGGGGGAGTGAGCTGAGAGAGAATCTCATTCTCTTTTAGGAAGTTCGAAAACTCTGTACTAAGATACTCTCCACCTCGATCTGATTGAAGTATCTTGATGCTCAACCATGTTTGTTTTTCTACTTCAAGTTTGTACTTTTTGAATTTCTCGAAAGCTTCAGACTTATGCTTTATTAAAAGCACATGACCGAATCTTAAGAAATCATCAGTAAAAGTTATGATGTAAGAAAAACCGCCTCTCGCATGTGTAGACATTGGCCCACATACATCACTATATATAAGGCCCAAGAGTTCTGTAGCTCTCTCTGTGTCCAGTAAACGGAGTTTTGATCATTTTCCCTTTGATACAAGAATGACAAGTCGCATAAGATTTATATTCAAAAGGATTTAAATATCCATCTTTATGAAGCTTGTTTAGTCTTGTTCCGTTAATATGACCAAGTCTACAATGTCAAAGAAAAGCTTCATTTATATCTGAAAATTTTCTTTTATTTGTATGTTGTATGTTGAAAACTGTGTGTTGATTTAGGACGTATATCCCGTTATTTAGTGTACCATAACCAATCAACTCTTTATTTAGTTTAATGTTCATAACATTATGCTGCAATACAAAATGATATCCTTCATTGTCTAACAAAGAAATATATATTATATTACAAAGCATGTTAGGTACATAATAACATGGGTTCAAAATCAATATACAACCCGACGGCAACCCTAGGTGATACTCTCTCACTGAAACTGTATGTACATAAGAACCATTTCCAACTCGGAGAGTGTGATCACCGATCTTCAAAACTCTGCTATTTCTCAAGCCCTGCACAGAATTGCAGATATGAGAATCCGAACCGGTATCCAATACCCAGGAAGCAGAGTTTATAGAAAAACAATTTTCAGTCATGAACACACCTGAAGCTGAAGTATCACCATGCTTCTTTTTCTTGAGATCAAGGTATTCAGTACAGTTCCACTTCCAGTGCCCCGTATTCTTGCAGTGGAAACATTCTCCTTTTCCCAACTTCTCAACCATGGATTTGTCTCTCCCTTGTGCCTTCTTGATTCCACCTCTCGGTTTGGTGGGTTTCTTCTTATTACTTCCCTTGGCCTTGGCTTTTGGGATGGAAGAGGAAGATTGTCCAACAATCAGAGTGGAAGACTTCGCCTTAAGCGTGCTCTCCGCACTTCTCAACATATTGAGAAGTTCGGGTAGTGACTTCTCCATGTTATGCATGTTGAATTTCACTATGAATGGAGCAAAGGCAGAGGGAAGAGACTGTAGAACAATATCAACATACTGTTCGTTCTCCATTTTCCATACGAGGCCCTCAAGCTCTTCAATAAGAGCTATAATCTTCAAAACGTGATCACCTACTGGTGTGCCAGGAGCCATCTTCATTTGAAACAACTTTCGAGACGCTTCGTATCGAAGAATACGAGATTGTTCCCCATACAGCTCTTTTGTATGAAGAAAGATGGATTGAACATCCATCTGCTCATGCTGCTTTTGATGTGTATTGTCCATCGATGAAAGCGCGAGACATTTGGCAATAGCACAGTCAATATCCCACGTTTTGCGGATCTCCCTATCCGCAACAGAAGATTCAGGGCCTGGGCTAGGAGGGGCTGAGGCAGTGAGGACATATGATACTTTATCATATGTGAGAGCAATGTTAATGTTCCTCAGCCAGTCTTTATAGTTCGGCCCGGTTAGCTTATTTTTCTCTAACAAAAGCTTAAGTCCAGTCATGGTTATCTGCCATTAGGAGAGAGAAAACAATACACTCAGCGAAAGCTCTTGCAAAGATCAGATTGGTTATTATCTTATATAATCGATATCTCCCACTGCTTTTATCAAATTTTCCTTCAAACCTTAAAAAGAAAATTAGCCAGGATTAATTACATTCTACAACTTCTCTAACCGTTCAGCCAGGCTAGTGTCGGTACTTTGAGGGAGGTTCCCCGTGCTTTCACACGGACCTAATTAAAATAAACCTTGTTTTCCCAGCGGCATAGCCCCGTTGACACTTTTCTAGACACCTAATGGGTTAGCTAATTGTAAAGTGCAAAACTCTCCTGGGAGCAACTCTTGCTCACAGTGGGATCGGGATCCTACTATCACATAGAAGGTATGCAATCCCATTGCAAATTTCAACTCTTGAAACTCCCGATATGGTTTTTACCCCTAGCACTCATGACCTTGGCTATGGTCAAAATATCACAAGCACTGGTCAAGCTCTACCCGTCATTTCATGATTAATTAGACCCACCCACATGACCCTTGGCTATGGTCAACATAATCATGTGACTGTCCTAATTAATCGCATCATATACCGTGTAGGAAGACATCACTTAGCTACCGTACACTACGCCTTGGCTATAGTCAACATACGTAGCACGAATACTAAGTACTCTACTTCCTAAAATGACGGAGGGCTGCGAATGGTTTTTAAGAAAACCTTTAACGCTTTGAACTTGATATCATTGTAGAATCTAATGGTTTTAAAAGGAGTGGCTTAATCTCCGCACTTTGAAAACTTGCTTTTTCATAAAAAGCCGAGTAGGTTTTTAATCCGATTCTACAACATCTTTTAGGTTTCTTTTTATTTATATTAATCTCATTAATGTAGTCCCCATCATTTAAGTCCTTAAGCAATCACAGAAAAGAAACGAAAATAAAACGTAGTCTTATGCCATCCGCATTCGCCACAGTGCCCGTTATGTACCGTTGGGTTACTTAACTAACGACATAGCGGGATAGGACTAGCTCGGATGCAAAACATAAGCAACGTTTATTATATATCATATATAAAATACACCATTCGTCTCAGCATATAAAGTGATCACATCACAGAATATCAACAGCAGAAGCACATATATGAAAATATAGGATATACTAGGAGTCCAGTATTTTGTATTTAGCCAATAATACAAAATACGGATTCCACGGTCACGATGAATAGCCAAGCCCACACCCCTAGATCCCTACGAGAGCAGCAAGTGACCCTACAATTTCTAGAGTTAGGAGACCCGGTCTCGACGCTTCGAGATGGCCTCCCACTGGACCCTAGAACCCGGTCACTTGTGTTCCCCACCTTGGGTCTATCCTAATACGGAAAAGTAAATAATATACAACAATGGTGACATCATCCTCAACCCGTAAATGCCCCAATAAAAGAATATTACAGACAATGAATTTTACATGAATGAAAAGAAAAACTCTCATCTCACATAAAACCCCCGGCCATTCAATCATGACGATTCCATATATCATATCTCAGCAACACATAACATCACATGTCATCAACGTAAGTAAGTATGCGTACCCCAATTGTTGTTGATGTATAGCAACGAAACAGGCGATACACCACATACTACACTTACGGTCGCAGAAAAGAAAGTGAAAAACTACAACAATTGGAACCATCACTGCCTTTAGACATCATAAACCCGGATTATCACATATTCTGGATTTCATGCCTAACGATGCAAATCTTACATTTGGGTCACATCTATGAAAACGCCTTTTTCAAAAAACAGTCGGGTAATTCAACAAGATTCCCGATTCTCCCCGAGACCAAAATGTTAGATTTACACGCAACTAATTACTTTTCACAAAACTAATTAGTGTAGATTCCAATTATCGTATCTCATTCACAAAAATCTAGACGATGTAAAACGTTTCGTTCGAATCAACAAACACCCATAATTCCACGAGAGCTAAACACATGAGCAAAGTTAAAGTACCCAAAACATGCCACAGTACCTATGGACCAACCGTAGAAGGGTCAACCCTTGCCTCACCTATGGCGCCACGGAACTTCGGCAAACCCTAGGGTTTGGTCGCGGTTCCGTGGTCATAGAATCGAGTTAGGGTTACGTTCTTCTAGAGGGTCCAAAGAATTACTTGCATGATCTTTCGAATATATTCAACTTGGAAAATTCCAACACTTGGAAAATTTCCAGCGAGAGTAATGAGGTCGTGTTTGATATTCGTTCGAACTGTTAAACGCCGTCCGGGTTACCTAAAACAATGTTAAAATTATGACTACGAAATACTCCGAATTAGCCCCTTAACAAAATTAATATCACATGAAATTTTGGGCTAAACAAACAATACCTGAAACCCCAAAACATACAGACCATAGCACCAAAGAAAATCGAGGTGAAAAGAAGGGGGTTGGGCCAGCCAGGCCGGAAATAATGAGCTTTTCCCCGGGTCAAAACCGGTGGAATTGCCTCGTTTTTCTCCAGTGTTCTACATGCATCAAATACAAGCTTCTGCAGTTGATTAAATAATTTTAGGAGGTCATTTAAAAATCGACAGAGAGCAAATTTTAGGGTTTCATTTTATCGAACTTTCGGAGTTGTTTCGGTTTCGTAATATTTCTAACATCATCTAAGTTTCTGGCTTGGCTCTGATACCACTGCTGGGATTCCTTAGCACCATGCCTAGGGTTTGGCTTGCATCGAACATGCTATAACAAAAAATTTAGGGGTGCTAAGCAATACCGACCATGAATCGAACTAGAAAATTAGGGTAACAAGAATTAGTATCACAAACTAATAGTAGTCTAACACAAAGAGGTGGGTAATACAACCTCTGTAGACCTTCTCTTGTGACTCCTTGGATCAACTTGGTATTTGAACGGGTTCGCTTGAAACTTTCGAAGTCCACTACGATCCACCGCGGAGTCTCTTGGCTCAAGCTCCTAGCTTCACTTGATCTAAATTGAAGTGGAGCAAACAACCTACACTAGTGGGATAGACTGATATAAATTGGTGATGTGGGTTTGGATCTCACTTAAAAAACCTTTCTTTTTATGTTCTTCACTCACTTGAAAAATCTAGAGAGCTTGAATGAGGAAGAAGAAGGAGAATCGCTAAGCTTGAGCTCTTTTGATAATTCTCACAATAAAATAAGAAAAGAAAATAAATATGAGAGAGTCACACTCATCCACAACCATGATTATAAAATATCTAGATATTTTTATATTGAGTTAAAGAACAAATAGAAAATAGATCATGGTTAAAGCTAGGTCAAGTAAAGAAGAGTGTAGAAAACTAGCCATGATCTATTCCCATTTTCCTTTTTCTCAATAATCAAAATATATAAATATTTTACCATGTGAGTCTTGCATTGCCATCTCCATTGTATCATCAACCATGACATATGTATGCATGCATGTGTGCATTGATATCAATATATACATACATACATACATTCATGCATACATCATAATAGAAAAAGGTTTTAAATAAATGCAATAAAAGTCAATAATATGAAATCAACACTTGATTTAATAATCCGATCATATCACATACGACCCGACCAATAGAAAACACCCGATTAAAATACGGTATCAAATACACGCATTTAATTGAGCTCCCGCGCATATCCCATATACACCCCCACATCATTTCGCTTGAGCTAGGAAACCCCTCTGTGGGACTCTAAGACTCGTCAATACGCTAGCAGTAGGTAGTGATCATATCACATACCCACAAACCGTCAGTGGCACTAGCTGTAAGTAACAGCTCCCAGGTATTGAGCGATCAGAAGGAAAACAAGAGAACCTGTCAAAACCCCCGTCGAGCCAACTGACAACACTTACCGTACAGTCTGGTCTCTTGGTCAGATATGCTGCATATCGAGTCTAGGGATGGTATCGTCGACCCCAATAACTCAATAAGTCATGCCGGTATATGGTCTATAACAGATCGAGAAACTACTGATAACACTTATCAGTAAATCTCAACAGCCCTGGCCAAGGACTTCCTGTTATAGCCAATCGAGTATAGCGCAATATCAACCCCCAATACCGGGAGAGACGAAACCCCTCCTATCGCTCATTTCCTCCATGTGCCCCAGGACTGTACCCAAAATCCACCTGTTTGCACGACTCAGTAAATCCGTGGTAGGGTGGAGATCAAAGTACAGTGGGAGGACACACAAGACTCTATGACAATCTTGGGTCTACAGACTAACCTGTACCAGTGTCACCTGAGAACTGCTATCCGACGATAGATATAATACCACATAGGAGTTCTCGGCTAGTCCGTTCAGTGTACCCAGTCTCCACTGAGCACCCGTATACAATCTTTGGTGTCATCACACCAATGGATATGGGATCATCCATCGCCCATCATATAGGACAAGAAACGTACACACTAGTCTACTCTGGAATATCGATGCCCCATCTCGATACACCCATGACTAGGAATATTTTAAGGATATGCTTATAAACTACACATGTCCCACTAGTATGATCTGCATCATAATCCCAGTAGTCAAGCAAATATCCTAATGGCTTTATCGACATGTACCAAACGAGAAATAAGCACGATCAAGTGAACATGCCAAGATAAAGAACAACCAGATAGCATACTATCATGTCGAGCAAGAATGTTCTCTGAATATATATACATATACCGATACTTCCACTATCAAATAATGGCCTCTAGGGCATACATATATCCAACAGTAGCCATCATCAGAAATCCTTGGCCAAGGTGGCCGAGATTTACTGATTTGGATCAGTGGTTTCTCAGTGGGTGATAGGCTTCACACCGACACGAAATATCGCATTATTAAGGGTATGACTTTATCCACCCTCTAGACCCGGTATGCGACACTCTTAGACGAACAGACCAGACTGTATGAAGATTGTCACAGACAGGCTCAGTAGAGGTATGGATGAGTTTGCTCGTCGGCCTTCCTTTCGCTCAATACCTGGATAACCGTTACGTACAGATTGTGTCGCTGAAGTGCTTGAGGTTAAACCCACTGCCAGCTTATTGACGAGTCTTTGAGTCCCACACAGAGGTTTTTCTCGGTTCAGACGATATAATGTTGATGACGTATGTTGGTACATACAGGTGTCTGCTTAATATGTGTACAGGCTAAACGGATTTTAATCAGACGGTTGATAATACCAGCGGTTTAGGATTAAGCCGGATTATTAAATCAAGTTTTGATTTAATAATTTATATATATATATATATATATATATATTCGTTTTCTCTCTTGGAAATTCGTATTTTTATACGAATACGCGTATATGTATTTGTGAATTTGTTCTAGAAGATGGACACCTCATTTGTGAATATTCATGAAATGAGGTGGAAGGTGAGGTTGCAATGAGCATGGTTGAAGACATGTAGAGAAGAATGGGCTTCATTATTATATTATAAATTGTTATGAGATTTTAATTGTATGGTTGTAAAAATTATGAAGCCATTCTACTTCTATTCTCATTTCATTCTTCACTCATGCCTTCAACACTTGCTCATGACTATTTTTCCTCACCTCCTCCTCCTCCTTCTTTTCTTTCTCTCTTGAGCTTAGATTTGAGAGAAAAAGATTGTGGAAAATTCCTACATCCCCACTCTCCATTCCTAACGAGCTTGGAGCGTCGGTTGCTTTATTAGGTGAAGCCGGAACTTGGATCAGTTCCCTCGGGTGGATCATCTTCGGCAAAGGAAGATCGGCTTGCAAACGCGACCCGGAGCTCTTGATAGCATGCTAGAGTCCAACCCAATTAGAGCAAATGAAGACGCTACAAAGGTTTTGATTTATATCTTGTTATGGTTCTAGTTTAGGTGTTTGGTTCGATTCTTGAGTTTTAGTTTTTAGTGTCACAAATTTTTTTGTTTTTTAATTCTGCATTGGCCGCGGGTTAGCAACGAAGGCACTAGGAACTTTCAAGTATAAATTATTAAATCAAATCTTGATTTAATAGAAAGCAACTACTCCCCCATTGAGAAGTATTGTCTAGCATTAATATTTTTAGTTACGAAGCTCAGACATTATGCCCTGGCACATGAGTGCACCTCATATCAAAGGTGGACCCCCTCAAGTACCTGATGACGAAAGCGATACTGACAGGAATGCTCATCAAATGGGCCCTTCTGTTGATGGAGTTCACGATCGTTTATCGCCCCCTCAAATAAAAGGACAATCCATTACTGACTTCCTCGCAGAACATCCGATTCCAACGGACTCTTTATTAAATAGTGAGCTGCTGTACGAATATGCGTTCAACACGATTAAAGAGATGAAGAAGCAAAGAAGCCTCATTGGGAACTATACTTCAATGGAGCCTTCTTAATAAATGCTCGGAAAATGAGTATCTCGATAATTAGAGCCGGGATATGCCTTATTTTCGTAACCCCTTAAGGCGGAATAACCCGCTACGCCATCTCGTTGACGGAGCCTAAGACCAACAATGAAGCCGAGTATAAAGCACTTATAGCCGATCTTGAGATCACGTTCGACATGGGAATCGAGGATCTCCGTATATACAGAGATTCTCAATTGATCGTTATGCAAGTCAACGAAGATTATAAAACGTGCAAGCCAGAACTGATAAGATACAGCGAAAAGGTGCAACCGCTGCCGACGTAACTTCCTTCATATACATTGGAAAACGTGCCGCGAGCGGAAAACAGCAAAGCGGACACATTAGCCAAGCTAGCCAAAGAATTGGCCGATGAAAATCTGGATGATGTAAGGATAATCGTTCAAAGTTGAAAAATATTGACCCCGGCAGAGATGTCTTCAAAACCTCTAGCCGAAGCTGCCGATGGAAATGTCCTTTAAACGGAAGAAGCCGAAGAAGAAGAAGATGACTGGCGGAATGTCTTTATAGACCACTTCAAGTCCCAACAAATGCTTGAAGATGCGTCGCAAAGACATCAGCTCATAAAATGAGTTCTGTCATTCGCCTTCATCGACGGAACTCCATACAAGAGATCCTTTGATCAGATATGGTTAAGGTGCTTCTGACCGAAAGAAGGCAAGCATTAGATATGTATGCCCTAGAGGCAATTATTGTAATTGTTGGGCATATATATATACAGGACAATCTTTCTCGATATGATAGTATGCTATTTGGTTTAACTTTATCATTCATGTGTATGGTTTTACTTGTTATTACTATTTCTAATACATATTGATAAAGCTTCTAGGATCTTTGCTTGATTACCAGGATTGTGATGCAGATCATACTAGTGGGCCATGGGTAGTCTATAAGCATATCCTTAAATGTTCTTAGTCAAGAGGATATCGAGACAGGGTATCGATATCCCAGAGTAGACTAGTGTATACGTTTCTTAACCCTATATGGGGGCGATGGATGATCCCATATCCATTGGTGTTTGACACCAAAGATTGTAACAGGTGCCCATTAGAGAACGAGTACACTGAACGGACTCACCGAGAACTCCTATATGGTATTATATCTACCGTCAGATAGCAGTTCTCTGGTGACATGAGTATAGGACAGTCTGTAGACCTGAGATTATTATTATGTCTTGTGTGTTTCCAACTGTACTTTGATTATTACCCTACCACGGCTTTAAAGAGCTGTGCAAACAGGTTTTAATTGGATACAGTCCCGAAACACATGGAGACAATTATCGATCGGAAGGGTTTGGTCTCTCCCGATATAGGGAGTTGATGTCACGTTGTGCCTGATCGACTGTAACCATAAGTCCCTGATCAGGGCAGATGAGATAAATTGATAAGTGTTATCAGTTGTATCTGTTCTGGTTACAGGTTACTGATTGGCATGACTTATCGGTTAATGGAGGTCTGACGGATACCACTATCTAAACATGATATGTGACACTCTCAGACGAAGAGACTGGACTGTACAAAGACTGTCACTTTTAGGCTTTGTTGGATTTCGGACAAGCTGGCTTGTTGATCATCCTATTCGTTCTGTACCTTGGAAGCCGTTATGTGCAGCTAATACCGCTAATGTGCTTATAGGCGTTTGAAATGATCATTACCTACTGCTAGCATTTTGAAGAGTCTTTAGAGTCCCACACAGAGATTTAATTTTAGCTGGTAGGGCATGTATAACGATATGTGCGGGAGCTCGATTAAATACGGGTATATGATACCGTATTTTAATCTAGCATTATTTAATATTAGCTAGGTTATATATGATATAACCGGATTATTAAATCAAGTGTTGATTTAATAATTTGATATATATATATATAAACTAATATTATGCTCACTTAATTTTTCCTTTTCTTTATATATTATTTATATATGATATAATTAATATATATATATCATTTATCATGGTTGTATATACACATTAGATGTGTGTATAAGAATCACATAGGATTCAAAGATAAGAATTAATCATATTTTCTTATTTAAATAAATAAAACAATGAGTCATTTATTAGAATTGTGTAGAAAATAGATGACTCATTTTGATTTATAATTTTAAATGAGCTATGATATATTTGTTCTTATTTTTAGAATCCTTAGCCTTAACTTTAGAATCCTTAGCCATTCTCATCTTCATCTTCTCTCTCTTGATTTATTTTTCATGCAAGAACGAAGAAAAATAAAAGAAAAATTAGAGAGGAAAAATCCTACTTCTTCAATCTAAACTAAATTAGCAAATTAGTTTAGGTTGTTTTCTTCACTATAAGATTGTTTAGTGAAGTGATAGTTTGTGTTAGAGTAATCTCAAGATGGATCATCTTGGAACTTAGGAGATCAATTTCAAGTTTGTTCCTTCTCTCTCTAAGAGCTCAAGGAGTCAAGAACAACCACTTCTGCCTAGCATTTGAGGATGTAAGGAAACCCTAACCTTGAATGAAACTCTCCGTTCTTGCTTTGTTGTGGTTTCACGTCTAATATTTTAGTTATGATCCTAGTTTGAAATTATTAGCTCTCTAGATTTTTTGAAATTCTATGTTTGCATGCTTGCTAATTGTTGTTGAGAGGCTAATCATTTCTAACATGGTATCAGAGCCAAACTAAAGTGTTAGATTTGTTATTATAATTTTTAGAATGAAGTTAATCCAATTTTTGGAAAACTAGTTTTAGAAATCACCTACAAATCAATTTTTTTCTTGTGCAGACCAAGAGTTTTGTACCCAATCATGACTACCCGATACCTATACAATTTGTGCTCAGTTCAGCCCCGAAACGGGGCTAAACCGAGGCCGAATTAGCCTCGAATGGCGGCTGGACAGTCACTGGGCTGTTCCAGTGCAGTTCCAACCCCTATCTGGACCTGTTTCCACTCTAGATTCAGCCCCGTTTCATGGCCAAATTAAGGCTCAAAAGGTGTGGGCAATTTGGGGGTTAACGGGTTCCGATTCGGGATTTTTTCCGAACTCGTTTCGAGGCAAAAGGTGTGAATTTTTGGGTTTTGGCATGGAGTTCTGATATTATGAGATATTATGAACTTGATGCCCAGTGGATTAAGCATTCTAAATATTATGATTCTTGTTTTTCTTTTCTCAGACCGTAAGTGTAATATGTGGTGGTATTCCCCAATCTCGTTACTATACGTCAACGACATAGGGAGTACACATATTTACTTACGATGATGATCGTTGTTGTTTGTTTGATGGTATGAAATATTGTGATCGTCTTGATTAAATAGCCCGGGGGTTATGTGAGATGATTGCTTTTTTAATATTCATTTATGTAATTTAATTTGTATGTAATATTCTTTTTATTAGGGCACATCCGCAGAGGGGATGTATATTATTTACTTTTCCGTATTAGGATAGACCCAAGGAGGGGTGCATAAGTGACCGGGTTCTAGAGTTCAATGGGTGGTCATCTCAAGGAGTCGAGACCGGTCACCTAACTTTAGAATTGGTAGGGTTGCTTTCCTCACTCGTAGGGGTATATGGGTGTGGGCTTGGTTATTCATCACGACCGTGGAATCCGTGATTTCGATGTTAGCTAAATCGAAACGCAGAATTCCTAGGAAATCCTATATTTCATATTGCTTCTGCTGTGATGTATGTGATGTGATCATATATATGTTCCTGAGACGATATATATGATATATTAGTAGACATTATATATGTTTTGCATCCGCGCTAGTCCTGACCCTCCTGTTGTAAGTTGTTACCTTACGGTGATGACCCGGGTCCCTATGACGAATGCAGATGGCATATATATATATATATATGTGTGTTTTATTTTCGTTTCTTTTCTGTGATGATATGACTTAAATGATGGGACGTCATTAATAAGATTAATGTTAAGGAAAAGAAACATAAAAGATGTTGTAGAACCAATTTTTCAAAAAACGTAGTTGTAGGTTTTTTTGCTTTTCATAGAGGTATTCATTCACGAATATCTAGCACCTCATTCGATGGGGAAAGAGCCTAGATCCCTTCACAGGGAATGACCACTTTAGCAAAAATCTGCATCACTACACTCTACTCGATTTTTAAAAGGTGGAGCCTAAGCCACTCCTTTACAAATCACTCGGTTCTACAACGATATCAAGTTCAATACGTTAAAGGTTTTCATCAAAACCATTCGTAGCCCTCCGTCATTTTAGAAAGTAGAGTACTTAGTATTCGTGCTATGCTTGTTGATTATAGTTAAGGCATAGTGTGCGGTAGCTAAGTGATGTCTTCCTATAAAGCATATGATGCGGTCGGTTAGGACATTCATACGACTTTGTTGACTATAGTTAAGGGTCATACGAATAGGTCTAAATCAATCAAGAAATGATGGGTAGAACTTGACTAGCACTTATGATTTGTTGACCATAGTTAAGGTTATAGGCCGCTAGGGGTAAAAACAATACCGGGAATTTCAAGTATTGAAATTTGCAATGAGATTGCATACCTTCTATATGATAGTTGGATCCCGATCCCACTGTGAATAAATATTACTCTTGGGAGAGTTTTACACTTTACAACTAGCTAATCTAGTAGGTGTCTAGAAAGGTGATAACGGTGTTATGCCTCTGCGGAAACAAGGTTTATTTTAATTAAGTCCATGCGAAAGCACGGGGAACTTCTCTCTGAGTACCAACACTGGCCTGGATGACCGGTTAGCTAACTTGTAGAGTGTAATTAATGCCGACTAATTTTTCTTTTAGGGTTTGAAGGAAAATTTGATAAAAAAAGTAGGAGCCATTAATGAGATAAGATAATAACTAAACTAATCTTGTAAGAGTATATGCTGAGTGATTGGGTATGGTACACTAAATAACGGAATCTACGTCCTGAATCAACACATAGTTTTCAACATTCAACACACGAACAAAAGAAAGATTTCAGAAATAAATGAAGCATTCTTATGGCATTGTAGACATAGTCATATTAACGAAACAAGACTAACCAAGTTACATAAAGATGGATATTTGAATCCGTTTGAATATAAATCTTATGCGACTTGTCAGACTTATATTAAGGGTAAAATGACTAAAACTCCGTTTACTGGACACGGAGAGAGAGCTACTGAACTCTTAGGCCTCATACATAGCGATGTATATGGACCAATGTCTATGCATGGAAGAAGCGGTTATTCATACTTCATAACTTTTACTGATGATTTCTCGAGATTCGAACACATGTTATTTCTGAAACATAAGTCCGAAGCTTTTGAAAAATTCGAGTATAAAATTGAAGTAGAAAAAAATTGGATTGAGCATCAAGAAACTTCAATCAGATCGAGGTTGAGAGTACTTAAGTACAGAGTTCCTTAATTTCCTAAAAGAGAATGAGATTCTCTCTCATCTCACATCTCCGTTCACATCACAGCACAATGTTGTGTCAGAGAAGAGGAATCATACCATATTAGATATGGAACACTTGATTGATCGTTAAAAAGTGTGTTCGAAAATAACCGCAATTAAGACGGTGTCGCTAGTAGCTAGCCGCGATGAGTATGGGTCGTCCGCAAGGAAACGTGAACTCTTTTATTTTTTTAAACGAGTTGATGAAAGATGGGTAATTGTTTGTCATTATATTTTAAAATGGATATAAGATTTATAATGAAAAGGCTTGTAGGGTTCATAGGACTTAGTAGTAATGGATGAATAATTAAAAATAACTCTTTTATCTTTTAATAGTTTAAAACTAGATCGATAGTGATGAATGTAGATTAGGGTTTTTTGGAAGAAACTAGGGTTTCCCCACTATTAACCCTTGTCCTTTCATTGATCTCTATTTATGTCTAGCCCTTAACAAAACAAGTGTTAACCAATTTCAAATCGTGGTCGAGCCTATCAATAAATTGATAGCGCGCCCGATAAGGAGGTAAACATTTATTTTGCTAAAATTTATAAACTTTAAAATGTATAATAGAAGTTTAAGAGATCTTTTCATCCATTTTCCTACCCTATCCTATGAACCCTACCAAGCTAGGAATTACTCGCTAATGGTTAAGTTAGAAGAAAGGTTGAAGAATGAAATCATAATGAAGATGCAGAAAAGTAAGTGCAGAAATTAAATGCGGAAAATAAATGCAAAAATAAATAAACTAAAAACTACCTTTATTAATCAACTGTTGTATTTACAATTCTCCTTAGAAAGTAGAATACAGGAACCCTAGTTTGCTCTAAATCTCTCTCTTGTTAGAGGTAGATGAATAGATGATAATCACTCGGATACGTGGATCTCTTGATCTCTTCGGTGATGATTTTGAATGTACAACTTTCGGTCCTTATATAGTATTTAAAATAAGAAACCCTAGATTCCATATAGGAATATATGTAGTTAAGATCATGATCCCAAAATCTCACATCCAACGGCCCAGATTTCACCGCTGAACCGCCGCAAAATGCCACGTTTGGCCACCCTTCCGCCGCGCTTTGGTGGGATCATGACTTGGGATTTTTTCTGGCTTCTTGTGTTGACATGTGGAGATCCTTTTGATGTCTAGATTCTGAAAATAATACTCTTAGTCTCTTCCGTTGCTAGATCTCTCGATTTGCTTCTAAATTTTGGCAGATTCGGTTTCGATATCCCGATTTGACTCGGATCTCTTACTTGGATTCCAGACCCGAGCTAATATCTGCACAATATCTCAAATCAAAGTTATAATAGTATTTGATATTTTTGAGATATTATTCCAACCATTTAAATAATATAATATCTTAAGAATGTTGATTAGAAATATTTGATATGATATGTATATTTTAATTATTACGATTTTCATTTAAATATTATATGCATATATTTTCCTTCATTAAATTAATTATATTGTAGAAACATATGATGATAAACTTTTTACAAATAAACCCGCATATGTTCTATATTTATAATAAACACCTTTTAGTACTTAACAATAGTAGGGAAAAATTTCATTCAAATGTGCAATATTTTAGACTAATCAAATACCCCCAAACTTATGTTTGATCGTCTCGAGCAAACTGGTTATTAAAGAGAAAAAGAAAAAGAAAAAAAACTAATTAGATCACTTTCGTAGGTAACATGATTGCATTTAGCATGTGCAACAAACCTTTAAACCTCTAGGCGTCCCTAGTAGGAGGAGTGTTGTCTCCTGAGGGTTTTCAGCGGATTACACCCACAAAATCCCATAATAAAAAAAAAGAAGATGAAGGTTACATACAAAGATAAGAACATATAAAAGGAAGAACTTGAAAATAAGAGTTTCAAACTAAGCTAACTTTTTAGTTTCCATGAGCCCTATCTTAATAGTCATGAAAAAATGTCAGAAATCACATCATCCCTCAATAAAACATCGTCTTTAGTCTTCTTCCCTACCCTTTCTTCCAAACATCGATCATATACCCCTATGTGTGTGTAAAAGACATCCCTATACTTAGATAATTCAATTCAAGCTATCATACTCTTGTCCATCTTTCTTAGTACTTTTTAGTCGGTGAATGTTTCAGATGGAATTGCTCACATATTTTTCATACGACCGTTAATACTTCTTGAGGTACTAACCAACCGATTACCAAATGTGCTCACTCATTAAGGCGTAATTAGCAATATCCTAGTCTTGCAACACCAAAGGTTTAGCAGTGGCTCCCAAACCAGTTGGTCTAAGGCACTAGGTGATAATGCACCCTCGCTATATTTTTTTTATATGTTGCCTTAAGTAATTACAAAAATAGTGTTCATTTTTCTTCACCATTTATATTTTATGTGTCGTTTATATATATTTTTTTTCATACTAAGGCTTTTAGACAAGAGCATTTCAAGGTATGCTCTACTATCCCAAGTTTCAAGATGTGTGCAAGTGCGTATAGTAGGGTATCAACGTTCAGAAGTTTGGACTCAAAAATAGGGACTACTTTTTAGACTTATTTCTATCATCAGATTAGTGATTCCCTTCATTTTACTAACCCTTGGGACAATAGCTCATTACTACCTATTACTAGTTTCGTTTTAAAATATCTAATTTTCTTGCTTTTCTTAAATCTTTTTCTTTCTTTCATATGTATTTTTCACATTCTAACTTTTATTATCAAAATTGTTTTTGTTCTTTTATTTCGTATAATGCAAAATGATGCATGAATAAGCACAAACCTCCCCCAAATCTATTTGCAACAATGTCCTCACTGATGTCATCTTTTAATCTCAAAACCCTTAGACTTGGGAGGAAAAGTTCTCAATGATTAATAAAAGGGGACAAAAGTTAATGACAGTGAAATCCTCCCCCAAACTTATTTTTGGCTCACAATCGTGCAAAAAAATTCTTTTCTTTAAAGAGCCAAAATATTTCTCTCCCCCCCAAACTTAATTAAAACAGTGTTTTAAGCATTTAAAATCATAAGAGGGGGGGTAAAATTATTGGTCTATATAAAGCTTTACAAAGACCAAAAGTCAACACCAACCATTTGAATAATTTATCAATTTGACACCATGGTTGGTAGAAGATCATGTCACAGATAGACGTGAAGAAGTAGAGTGGAGATAAGAGGTGTAATTGAACGGGTTTACGTCTCGGTTGGTAGAGATGAAACAGTGATGGTGGATGAAAATGCGAATGTGAAATATAAGGAGTAGGTGGAATATTCGCATTCTCGTACTTGATAAGAAGAAAAGGTGGCGGTTCAACTTTTTTGGGTGGAGGTTGATTCATCACAACACCCATGTCTTTTAGGAATGCGAGTTCTTCGACAAAAATTTCTTCAAAACTTCCATCGATATTCCGATTGATAATCTTATCGGAAAGAAAGGTATGATACTCGGATAACTCGACTAAATCATTCGACAAGTCAAAGGATTCGGACTTGGGTGTGGACTTGTCGACAGAAGGGTCTTCACGTGTATAATAAATAGCAGGATCAAACAATGACGCACTAGTGGTATCGAGATTAATATAGTGAAGCTCCTTAAATTCGCAACTGTCGGAAGCTATCTTTTCGACAGAACATGCATCTATTATATGAGCATAAGGTTCTGAGGGTTGACTTCCTAACTTGTAGATGTTAAGCTCAATTGTCATCTTCCCAAATGATAGGTTCATTGAACCGTTACGACAATTGATTATCGCGTTGGAAGTTGCTAGAAAAGGTTGACCTAGAATCACCGGAATTTGGTTTCGTGGGTTTGCTACAGACTGTGTATCTATAACTATAAAGTCCATAGGGAATATAAATTCTCCGACTCTAATTAACACGTCCTCTAGCTCACCCCTAGGTTGGGTGATAGATCGATCGGCCATCTGGAGAGTGCAGTGCACTGGTTTCAACTCTCCTATGCCTAATTGCTCATAGACATAATACAGAAGCAAGTTAACACTAGCACACAAATCGAGTAGAGCACGATTGATATTTTTACCCCCAATAGTTATAGATGTTGCAGAACAACCGGGGTCCTTACGTTTCGTGGGCACCAATTGGGTAAGAGAATTGCTCATAGTACTCGCTAAGAAAACTTTTTTAGGCACTTGAATTTTCCTTTTCCTAGTACACAAGTCCTTTAGAATTTTCGCATAGGACGGAACTTATTTGATAGCATCTAGGAGAAGAATATTTATGTTAACTTGTATAAAAATTTCCACAATCTTCTCCATTTGTGGACTTGGTCTGTTGGCCCTTAACCTGTTTGGAAAAAGGAGCATTATCAATAAGGGTTGGGTCCAACTTTTGAGGAGAAGTTTGTGGGGATAGAATGGATCCCAAAATTGGATTTGGGATAGTTGTAGAGGGTAATTCCTTTAAGAAAGTGGGCTGAGGGTTCGAGCTTAGTGGAAAATAGAGAATAGGTTCAGAAGAAGATGTTGGATTAGACGAAATAGGAGTAGAAGTAGTAGCCGGGGTTTCATCAATGTCATCAACTTCAACTTGTTCACCTACTTTGTTATTCAGCACTATTCCCAATCTCAACGTAGTTACGACACTTACATTATGATTTTAAAGGATGAGATTTGCGCTTTGTGAGTGGTCGGGATTTGGTAGAGGTTGAGATGGAAGTGTCCCTTTCTCTCTCTCACTCATCGCGGCATTTAACTGTACAAGTTGTGCTTCTATCGATTTTATGCTTTCACCGTGGGAAGTAGTGTGTTGCACTAACGTTTGGATAGAAGACGTTAAATTAGCCGTCGTTTGCGTGGATTGTTTAATGAATGTTTCTTAGTTTCTTTCGAGTGCAGAGATTTTATTGGTATCGGCCGTCGAAATATTATTATAAAGAGCAAAGTTGTTGGCCGGATTTTGAAAAGATTGTGGTTGAAAGGGTTGCTGAATTTGGTGTGGTTGTGGCGGTTGTTGCTGTGGAGGAAACCTTTGATAGTTATTTTGGCTTGGGAACTAATTTTGATTTTGAGATTGGTTCTGGTTCCAAGAAAAATTAGGATGATTCCTCCATCCCTAATTATATGTGGATAAATAAGGGTCATTTCTAGATTGTTGCTGAAAAGCAGCATTGGTTTGTTCATGACCTTGAGATGGAGGATTCAAAGGACATTCTTATATTAAATGTGATGGGTTAAAACAGCAACCACACACGGTTTTAGAGAGCGTAACTTATTTTAGGGAGGCTGACGAGAATTTTTTTCTATAGCTTCGAGTTTCTTTTGTATCGTGACCATTTCGTCTTTTACTGCGATGGAAATATCGAGCTAATGGATACCTGCCCTAGATAAAGACGATGTGGTAGATCTAGTGCTCACCCACTGTAATATTTGTTCGACAAGATCTTACAGAAATTGCCATGCTTCGCCATCGTCTTTTGACATGAAATGACATTGACAAATGGTTTTTAGCATTTGTTTTGTGGCTGGATTAACACCCTCATATATAATTCGGCAAAGTTGTCATCTATCGATTCCATGATGAGGGCATTGGACAAGAAGGTCTTTAAACCGTTCAAAGCATTTCCAAAAGGGTTCGTTAGGAAGTTGGGCAAACTGGTTAATCTCTCTTCGAATACGGGCAGTCTTATGATGAGGATAGAATTTCTTAGGGAATGCTATAATGAATTCATCCTATTTACTGATAGAATGTACGGTGGTGCTATAGAGTATCCCCTGAAAGTTGGGTTGTATTCATTATAGCACATACATTTTCGAATTTGGTTATGAAAACGTATGCATCTTCAAATTCAAGCCCGTGAAATTTAGGCAACAAGTTGATGAAGTGGGGTTTAATTTCGAAATTATCCCCATTGGCTGGTTGAAGAGACAAACAAGTAGGAAGGGGTCTACGTACGGGGTAGCATCTTTCTTGGAGAGACGCACGGTGGATTCTGCGCACCTACGGATGGTGGCAGAGTGGTATCGTTAAATCCCGATGTAGATCCGTCCATCTCAAGAGAGGTGGTGGATGGAGGAAAAATAGAAGATGAAGAAGTACCGATTTCAGAGTCGATAGAAAAAACGTAGACAAGACGGGCACTAGAATCCCGTATCCAGCCGATCATGCACTAAGCGGGTTTAGTGGACGTAGCATCGTGTGTGAGAACGAGTTTAAGAAGGTTTGTTTTGAAAAAATGTCGGACGTGAGGCTTGACTCAACAAATCACAAAATGCACAATCAATCCCTAGAACTAGGGTCACTAGGTCAAGTCACTAGACCGCTCCTAAACTTCCAAAGGACAAGTCGCAGGATCAATCCTCTACCACCTCCTTATCAATCTTGCGGCCAGGTAAGTGCCAGTTAAGTGGGAGGTATACGCTATACAAATCACCGGAATAGCGGGCCTAATTAAGAAACCACTTTCTTTAGTCACACTTTCTTAGACACCACAAGATAAATGCGGATAAGCGATAGATTACCCACGACCTTCCTCTGTCCTAATTGAGCGAGACAGTCTTTAGAGCCCGGTCTAGATATTTTTTTATTAATATAGGGTTATGCGTATGCTCTTCGTGATTTGTAAGGCCTAGGAAGGGTGATGAAATCCCCACCAAATCTGAATTTATGTTTATTGCCCCTTAATTTCCGATTTAGATATGCAAAAAAAATCGAAATCAAAACACGCAAAAAGATTTTTTAAGCGGCGCTGTTTGCAAAGAATCCTGCAGGCAAGATTATATTATTAGAGCTTTAGAGGAGAGAGAAAGATATTAGGAAAATACCTGAGGATTTTGGGGGCCCAAACCTACCAATGTGCCGCGGTTCCGCCGCCAAACCCACCAATGTGTCGCGGTTCCGCCGCAATGTGGAGTGTTCTTTTGCTAAATTTTCTTCAGGGCCCTCCTATACTCCTCTGGTCCAAGTTGAAATCTCTAAATCTCTATTTCCTTGCTCCAGTTACTCCAGATTCCCTTGCAAAACTCGCACAATAATTGTTAAAATCGAAAGGTGCGGTTTTGGTTCTCGTTTATGTTATGTTCTCTGGATTTTATAAGAAATCAACCCGAATAACAAGAAAAAAATTACGACCGTTTCCCTGGCAACGGCGCCATTTGATTGATCGTTAAAAAGTGTGTTCGAAAATAACCGCAATCAAGACGGTGTCGCTAGTAGCTAGACGCGATGAGTACGGATTGTCCGCAGGAAAACATGAACTTTTTTCTTGCTTTAGACGAGTTGATGAAAGATGGGTGATTGTTTATCGTTATATTTTAAAACGGATATAAGATTTATAATGAAAAGGCTTGTAGGGTTCATAGGACTAAATAGTAATGGATGAATAATTAAAAATGACTCTTTTATGTTTTAATAGTTTAAAACTAGATCGATAGTGATGAATGTTGATTAGGGTTTTTGGAAGAAACTAGGGTTTCCCCCTATCAACCCTTGTCCGTTCATTCATCTCTATTCATGTCTAGCCCTTAACAAAACAAGTGTTAAACCAATCTCGAATTGTGGTCGAGCCTATCAATAAATTAACAGCACGCCCGATAAGGAGGTAAACATTTATTTTGCTAAAGTTTATAAATTTTAAAATGTATAAAAGAAGTTTAAGAGATCTTTTCATCCATTATCCTACCCTATCCTATGAACTCTAGCAAGCTAGGAATTACTCGCTCATGGTTAAGTTAGAAGAAAGGTTGAAGAATGAAATCATAATGAAGATGCAGAAAAGTAAGTGCAGAAATTAAATGCGGAAAATAAATGCAAAAAGAAATAAAATAAAAACTACCTTTAGTAATCAACTATTGCATTTACAATTCTCCTTAGAATGTAGAATATAAGAACCCTAGTTTTCTCTAGATCTCTCTCTTGTTGGAGATAGACGAATAGATGATGATCACTCGGATACGTGCATCTCTTGATCTCTTCGGTGATGATTTTGAATGTACAGCTCTCGGTCCTTTATAAAGTATTTGAAACAAGAAACCCTAGATTTCATATAGGAATATATGCATTTAAGATCATGATCCCAAAATATCACATCCAACGGCCCAGATTTCACCGCTGAACCGCCGCAAAATGCCACATTTGGCCGCCCTTCCGCCGCGCTTTGGTGGGATCATGACTTAGGATTTTTTCTGGCTTCTTGTGTTGACATGTGAAGATCCTTTTGATGTCTAGATTCAGAAAATAATACTCTTAGTCTCTGCCGTTGCTAGATCTCTCGATTTGCTTCTAAATTTTGGCAGATTCGGTTCCGATATTCCGATTTGACTCGGGTCTCTTACTTGGATTCCAGATCTGAGCTAATATCTGCATAATATCTCAAATCAAATTGTTAGTAGTATTTGATATTTTTGAGATATTATTCCAACCATTTAAATAAAATAATATCTTAAGAATGTTGATTAGAAATATATGATATGATATGCATATTTTAATTATTAAGACTTTCATTTAAATATTATATGCATATATTTTCCCTCATTATATTAATTATAATGTAGAAACATATGATAATAAACTTTTTACAAATAAACCCACATATGTTCTATATTTACAATAAACACCTTTTAGTACTTAACAATAGTAGGAAAAAATTTCATTCAAATGTGCAATATTTTAGACTAATCAACGCTCTATGATGAGTGAGGCTGAATTACCACTTTTCTTCTAGGGGTATGCATTAGATACTATAGCATACCTATTGAATAGGGTTCCAACCAAATCCGTGCTTATCACTCCGTATGAAATATGGTATGGGGAGAGACCATCTCTTAAACGAGTTAGGATATGGGGTTCTCCTGCTTTTGTTAAAATGCAGAATCCAGACAAACTCGAGACACGATCGGTTTTGTGCAAGTTTGTGGGATATCCTAAATATTCATATGGATATCTTTTCTACCACAAGGAGGAATAAAGAGTGTTTATTTCTCAGTATCCCACATTTTAAAAAAATGAGCTTTTTTACAAATGATACAATTGACAATACAGTAGAACTGGAAAAAATTCCAGAGCCTTTTGGTTGAACCTGAAGTTTCGATAGAACTCGACGAATCTTGGCCATTCCGTAGATCTAATAGGTCTTCTCACCCACCAGAGAGATACTACGGTTTTCTCATTTATGGTGATAGAGAAGATTATATCATGGAAGATGATGACCCTACTATTTTTTAGCAGGCTATCACGAATAGTGACTCGGTGAAGTTGCTGGATGCTATGCTATCTGAAATGGAATCCATGCACACCAACAAAGTATGGACTTTGGACGTTGCACCTCCTGGAGTAAAACCCGTAGGGTGCAAATGGAAATTTAAGAAGAATATTGGTGTGGATGGACGGTGGAAACCTATAAAGCTAGACTTGTAGCGAAAAGTTTTTGTCAAAGACCAGGATTGGAATATGATGAGACATTTTCTCTAGTAACTATGCTTAAATCCATTCGGATCCTCCTTACTATTGCTGCTTACTACGACTATGACATTTGGCAGATAGACGTTAAAACTGTATTTCTAAATGGTGATTTAGAATAATGCGTTTTTATAGATGTACCGGAGGGCTTCATTGACAGTAGGAGCAGCGAGATGGTATGCAAGTTGCTTAAATCCATTTGTGGATTAAAGCAGACATCACGGAGTTGGAACATCCTCTTTGATGATACGATCAAAGAGTTTGATTTTATCAAAAATGTAGATGAACCTTGCATTTATAAGAAAATTGTATGGGGTATGGTAATATTCCTTGTATTGTACGTGGATGACATTCTCTTGATAGAAAATGACGTTCCTACACTACAATCGGTCAAACTACTCCTATCATAAAATTTCTCCATGAAGGACCTGGGTGATGTCTTGTACATTCTGAGCATTAAGATCTATAGAGATAGATCTAAGAGGATGTTAGGATTGTCCCAATACAGGTACATAGACACCATACTAAAGATGTTTCGTATGGAAAATTCCAAGCGGGGTAATTTACCCGCTTGTCATGGAATCTGTTAGTTATGTATATGCCCTAGAGGCCATTGTTGTACATATGATGTATATTATGATGGATGCTTGGATATATATAGAGAGGACTTTCTTGCTCGTCATGATAGTATGCTATTTGGTTTTACTTTATCTAAACATGTTGACTTGTACTGGTATACTGTCTTTCTCTCACATGTTGATAAAGCCCTTAGGATCTGTACTCGACTACTGGGATTATGATGAGATCATTCTAGTGGGGCCACGGTAGTCGATGAGTACATCCTATAACTGTTCCTAGTCGAGGGTATATCGAGACAGGGCATCGATACACCAGAGTAGACTAGCGTATACGCATCTTGACCCATATGATGGGAAATGGATAATCCCATATCCATCGGTGTTTGACATCAAGGATGGTGTACGAGTGCTCAGTGGTGACTGGGTACACTGGACGGACTCGCCGAGAACACCCAGATGGTGATATACCACACGTCAGATGGCAGTTCTCCGGTGACACTGGTACAGGGTAGTCTGTAGACCCGAGATCGTCATAGAGTCTTGTGTGATTCTCACTGTGCTTTGATTTCTACCTTACCACGTTCAAGAGGGCGTGCAAAACGGTGGCTTTTGGGTGCAGTCCCGAATCACATGGAGGCAATGAGCGATAGGAGGGGATTCGTCTCTCCCGGTATAGGGAGTTGATGTTGTGCTGTGTTCGATTGGCTATAACTGGAAGTCCCTGGTCAGGGCTGATATAGAGATTTAGTGGTAAGTGTTACCAGTAGTTTCTCGATCCGTTATGAGCCTCACATCGACAGGACTTATCGGTTACTGGGGTCTGACGTATACCACCCCTAGACTTGATATGCGACATATCAGGCAAAGAGACCGGACTGTACGGGAGTGTTACTGATTGGATTCACAGGAGAACGTACAGGCTATTGTTGATTTCTGATCGCTCAATACCTGGGTGGCAGTTACGTTTAGCTGACCGCTTGCAGCTTGTGGGTGTTTGATATGATCATCACCTGCTACCGGCGTATTGACGATTCTTTAGAGTCCTACACAGAGGTTTCTTGGCTCAGGCAAAACGAAGTAGAGACACATATGTGATATGCGCAGGACCGAGGATAATGCGATATGAGATACCGTATTATATTCTCGCGATATTTAGATATGAACTGGTACATCGGATCAAGTGTTGATTCGATGAATCGGTACATGATATATTAGTCGGTTATATTCGATATAGCCGGAGTGTCGGATCAAGTGTTGATTCGATGATTTAATTTATAATAATATATATGATATATTGTATTACATTATCTAATATTGGCTCGCTTTATTATTTCATTTTCTCACCGGATAATACATTGATATATATGCGATATATATTAATTATATTATTTTGTTTTGTTACAAATATAATATATATGTGATATATATTATAGTAACATGATATGATTAATAATGAAACATGTTTAGTGATGATAAAAAGAGATTAGGGTTTGATTATGGTTAGCTTCTTCTTGCACCTTCTAGAAGCATTCCTTTTGTCATGAAGAAGATATTATGATAGATATTTTCTTATGACTCATTTCTTAATCCAACCAAACCCTAGCCTTAGTTAACTCTCTACAAGGGTTATCCTTGTCATCATTAACCATGGTTGCATTATTATTGATATACTCTTATCATTATTCATCACAAAAGGATAATCTCATTATTCTTCATCTTCTTCTCTCTTGAGTTTTTGAAAGAGCTCACTAGATTTTCCTTTGGTGATGATTTCTTGTGAGAAATTGATATAAAAAGATAGCATAAATACAACTCCATCATCCTCATCTAATCTAGCCCATTAGATTAGGGTGTTCACCTCATTAGAGTGAGAGAGCTTGGGTTATAGCAACTTCGACGTAGATCATCGGAGAAGCGGAACACTACAAGCTAGCATGGATCGTTCGAGTCGTGGAGCCTCTCTTGAGTCCGGGAGATCATGGATCGCGGCGAAGGGACTTCTACTCGGAGCTTATGAAGCGAAGGAGCGGACTACAAAGGTTGTAATCCCTCACACTTAGTGGTAAAGATGTTTACTTGCATGTTAAACCCTAATAATCTAGCAAAGATCCCGGCACATCTAAAATTTTATTCGGGCATGTTTGATGCCTTATGAACCTTCACAAGAGTGCCTATGAACCCTACAGAATCACCCTCTCCAAAGACGAGTGTCCAAAGTCTGATAAAGAGTGGGCTCGCATGAGTGTTATACCCTACGCTTCTGCTGTAGGGTCCATCATGTATGCGATGTTATGTACTCATCCATATGTAGATTACGCACTAAGTGTAGTAAGTAGGTATCAATCCAATCCAGGGGAGAAACACTGGACAGCTGTGAAGAACATTCTTAAGTACTTGCGAAGGACTAAAGAAATGTTCTTAGTGTATGATAACGGAGATCTCCAAATGGAGGGATTTACCGATTCCATCTTCCAGAGTGACAAAGATGACAACAATTCTATCGCGGGCTTTATATTTACCATCAATGGAAGGGCGATCTGTTGGAAAAGTTCCAAACAGGACACCTGTCACGACCCGCAGGGTACGGAACGTGACTGGCACTTAAGTTACGAAACGTCTCAAGACATCCGTAAAATAAGTAAGCCAAAGCCCAGAAACCAAAACCAAATAAGCAAAAGAGTGAAGAAAACCCAATCAATTGAAAGCGAGTTTATCAAATAAGTCATATAAAACCCTTTTTAAAAACAATTCCAATTTTTCCGAAAATTTCGGCAGAGTCTCCTTTGTAAATACTGGCCCCCAAAATGGGTACAACAAGAATATACATGAATCCAACAAATAAGGCATCCCCAAGCGGGAGCTAGCTCTTCGCCACAAGGCGGTCACAAATCCCATGCAATATAAAGCAACAACATGCGAAATAATCATAATGAAGCATAAGAAAAACAGCATGTCGACTCAAGTGAGCTCGACCCCAAAATACAGCATAAAAGTCCACAAACCTCACAGTCTCATCTCTAGGTCAATATACAATAATACTGGTAGGTACAGTAGATGGAGTACTCTAGATACAAAGAATATACAAGGTGGTGCAAAAATAATAATATAACCCACCTAAGAGCAAAACCTCGGGTCCAGGCAAAAGAAGCAAGTGCGCCCGCAGCTACTGTACTGACGGAGCGGACCTGAAAAAGGCTGTGGCACAACGGGGGTGAGTTGCCAACTCGTGAGTAATAAATAACATCTACACAGGCTATCGAAAGCATGCACACAAGTATCCTAGCATCTAAAATACAGGTAAGGCAGGACATAATAGCAGGTAGGTATGCAATATGAATATGCTAGCAGGTATGAATGCAATGCGAATCAACTCGTGATCTGAATGTGTAAGTATAAGAAATCATGTTTTTTCCCTTTAAGAATCTCTTTTGAAATACCAGCACAATACCAATAGAATCAACCAGAACCTGTGTCCAGCAACGACACCTCAAAACTATCACAAATCTCATATATCCATGTCATAGTATCTCTGGCCTCAGCCATCCGGCTGACCCAGCTCAATATCAAAATCTCATCATCTCGCGGCCACGGTCGGTATCCTCTGGATATCCGCCGTGCCAAACAGTCACCGGTAGGTAATCCGTCCCCTTCCAGGCTCAACGTCAACACCACATTCATCTTGCCCCGGGGTACCATACCGGGCCCACCATGTACCCGAGACGGTTCATCCAACTCCTCGAAACGGGTCTCGAAAACCACAGCAAACTCATGGTGGACGACACATACATCACTAGAAAACCGCAATTTACATATTTTAAAAATATAATAAGTTTAGAAATTTTGCGGCTTTCCCCCGAAATCCAGAAATATCATAAAATCTCAAGAAATTCTCATAAGTGCATATGTCAATGATAATGAATGCATATGGTATCAATAATCAAGTTGCGATGTGTGATTAATAGACTAGGCATGAACAAATAATATGATGAGGTACATGCACATGAATAGCAATCCTACGATTTCATTTTAAGGAATTAAAGGCAATAGCACATGTTTAAGTGTCAATTATAGTAAAAGGTTTCAATTTAAAGGTTATCTAGTGTGGTGGCATGGCAATTACCAGGGTGTGTGTGTAAGCATGAATAGTGCTCGTGCTGCATATAAAAACCCTGGCAATGGTGCAGGTGTCCTATAGAATGGGTTCGTATATGTATGTCAATATAAGGCATGAATGCAGCAAATAATCATATAAGTATTACACCCCTAATTACTAACATCACTAAGAATCTTTTAAGTTACTAAAACTATCGGGCGACTTGCGCCATCCAACGATAGTCCCCCGTAGATGTTACATCTACTCACAGAAATCCTCAGCTAGCTACGTCCGATCACCGCTTCCCCTTTTCGTGCCGCATCCGAAGCCTCCGCGACCGAACCTGGAATTTACATCAATACAAGACATAAGGTTACAAATCACGAACGACGCAATTCCCTAACGAAAATACTAACGTTCACAAGCTAGGTAAAACGTGCACAAGGTGCGCGGAACACACGCGAAAATCGCAAAAACTGCAAAAATCGCCGATTTGGTCGCCCGGCAAAACTAAAACCCGAACACCCAAAAATCCGCACTCACACATCCTAA
This sequence comes from Agapanthus africanus, assembly GCA_030015575.1. Lineage (NCBI taxonomy): Eukaryota > Viridiplantae > Streptophyta > Magnoliopsida > Asparagales > Amaryllidaceae > Agapanthus > Agapanthus africanus. The sequence continues at coordinate 757,209,403 of CM057339.1, forward strand.
ATGTCATAGGATATGCCAAAAATATAATCTAGATACCGCAATTAATTCTCCACAATAATATAATAAAAACCTAGTAAGCTAGAAGTTTGCAAATTTGTTGCAAACATCGACAATTTGCAACAAAGTGCACATATTATCACACAAATATCCAACTTAAACCATTAGAAAGCCACTACAATTAAATTAACCCATTTTCCATGCATCAAAACCCACATTCCATACACAAACCTTTTCTTGATTTTGGTAATTAGCAAAGCAAAGAAAATTTCACACAAGTTAACTTAGATTAGCAATACATCAAGTCACTTAAGCAAAGTAACCATATAGGTTGGTTAAGTAAACCACTAGATTAATTAACTAGATTTAATTAACTAAAACATGGTTTCAAGAAACCCTAGTTAACTCAACCATTAACTTTAAACAAAACTAGAATGAAAATATCACTAAATTAACACTAAAACAATTTAATTAAAGGATTTTAACCATAAGAAATTAAAAGAGTAGAAATTATACCTCAAACCTATGGATCTAGTAAGAAGAAATTTGCCTCAATGATGGCCTCCTAGCACCATGATTCCAAGCAAGAGAGGTTAAAGAGAAAGGGGGTGAAGAATGGGGTTATTTTGTGAGGTTTAAATTTGGAATTTTTGAAGCAACTTAATGCATTTTTGAAGAAAATGAAAAGAACAAGGAGATGAAGGGGGGGCTGCTGGAAATTCGACCAGAAATGAGGGAGAGGGGATGGTGTGGGTGTGGTAAAAAGTCTTGGTCAACTCCCCTCAAAGTCAATGCACCATACCTTCAACATACAATATTTTAAACATACACATTCAACTCAAATTATCCCTAACAAAAGAATTTTAAAACAAAAGAGAGAGGGGGAATTTTCTACAGTTTGGGACAGCCAAGGAGATGTGAGGATGTGTGTGTGAGAGTGCACAAATGTTTTTTTGCAAAAAGACCCCCTACAAGTCCAAAATTGCAAGTTTAAGCTTAAATTCAATAAATTTCGTTTTCCATAATAAAAATTAGTTAAAACTTAAAATAAATTACTAAAAATTTATGTTACAACTAGATTTTAATTAACATGATTTTAAATCTTAATTTTAGCCCATTTAAATTTGTATTTATCGCTAATTTAATGTATTTTCTTACCGGCTTAAAATAATATTAAAAAATTGAAAAAAAGGGAAAAAAAATTTTAAATGACCAAAATTTCATAAGTAACTCATTAGATACTAAAAACAAGCAATTACCTATCCATTTTGGTATAATTAGTCCTAAAATGCAAAATAACACGAAAGACGGTTTTCGGAAAAATACCGAATTTTCACCGATTTTCAGGAAAACACCAAAACGACTTTTCAAGACGCTACAATCTCCCCCCCTTAAAGAAATTCGGTCCCCGAATTTAAAAATATAACTACGCGTACCTTCAAAGAGATGGGGATATTTCTTCCTCATCTCGCCCTCGGTCTCCCAGGTAACCTCCTCGCTGCTCGGGCTATGCCAAAGGACCTTGACGGTTGGTATAATCTTCGATCTCAACTTCTTCACCTGCCGATCCAGGATGGCCATCGGCTGCTCTGCAAAAGAAAGGTCACGCTCTAGCTGGACTGTCGGGTGCTGAATCACATGGGAAGGGTCGTGAAGGTACTTGCGGAGCATCGAAACATGGAAGACGGGGTGAACATCGGGAAAGCTGGGAGGAAGAGCCAAACGATATGCAACAGCGCCGACACGCTCGAGGATCTCAAAGGGACCTACGAATCTAGGGCTAAGCTTCCCCTTTCGCCCAAAACGCATCACGCCCTTCATCGGAGAGACCCTCAGAAAAACATGATCGCCAACTGCGAACTCTAACCTGCGACGGCGCCTGTCTGCATACGATTTTTGTCTGCTCTGTGAGCTTCCCTCATCCGGTCTTGGATCAACTGTATTTTCGCTGTCGTCTCCTCCACAAGCTGCGGCCCCAAAAAACTGCTCTCGCTGAGCTCTGTCCAACAGACGGGCGATCTGCATCTCCTCCCATACAATGCCTCGAAAGGTGCCATCTGAATAGTATCCTGGAAGCTGTTGTTGTAGGAGAACTCCAATAGAGGTAAATGACGATCCCAGCTACCGCCGAAGTCTAAAACGCACGCTCTGAGCATGTCCTCGAGAGTCTGAATGGTCCGCTCTGACTGTCCGTCGGTCTGCGGATGAAACGCTGTGCTGAAGCTCAAACGAGTGCCCAAAGCCTCCTGAAGTCTCTGCCATAGTCGGCTGGTAAACTGAGTGCCTCGATCTGACACGATACAAGTCGGTACGCCATGTAGTCGCACGATCTCGTCAATGTAGAGCTGAGCATACTGAGCGAAGCTGAAAGTGGTCTTCACTGGAAGGAAGTGAGCCGCCTTCGTCAATCGATCTACGATCACCCAGATGGAGTCGTACCATCGACCGGTCCTGGGTAGACCCACAACGAAGTCCATCGAAATCTGCTCCCATTTCCACTCTGGAATAGGTAACGGCTGTAGCTCTCCTGCGGGCCTCTGGTGCTCGGCCTTGACTTGCTGACAAGTCATGCATCTCGATACAAACTCCGCAATGTCCCTCTTCATCCCGTCCTACCAGTAGGTCTCCCTCATATCGTGGTACATCTTGGTGGAACCGGGGTGGACACTATACACTGATCGGTGTGCCTCCTCAAGATTGTCGCGCCGCAATCCATCAGCATCTGGTACGCACAGTCTAGATCCATAACGTAAAATCCCCTGATCGTCAATCACGAATTCGGAAAATCTGCCCTGTCCCATCTGTGCCATGATATCTGAGCAACGGTCGTCACTGCGCTGTGCCTCATATATACGGTCAAGCAACTGTGGGCGTGCACGAATATGCGCGAGCTGTCCCCCTGTCTGAGTGAACTCGAACTCAACTCGGCTGTCGCATAACATCTGCCAATCTGCTGACGACTGCCTCTGCACTGCGCGCAAAAAGGATAGACTACCCCCGGGCCTCCTGCTCAAAGCATCTGCCACCACATTCGCCTTGCCTAGGTGATATAAGATCTCGCAGTCGTAGTCTTTCACCAACTCCATCCAACGACGCTGTCTGAGGTTCAGGTCTCGCTGCTGAAATATGTATTTTAAGCTCTTGTGGTCTGTGAATATTTGGCACGACTCGCCATATAGGTAATGTCGCCAAATCTTCAATGCAAAGACCACTGCAGCCATCTCCAAATCGTGAGTGGGGTAGTTCTGTTCATGCTTCTTCAACTGCCGAGAAGCATATGCGATCACCCGGCCATGCTGCATCAATACGCATCCTAATCCCACTCGCGAAGCATCACAGTAGACCATAAATCCGCCTGATCCCGAAGGCAAAGATAATACCGGCGCCTTAGTCAAACATGTCCGCAGCTACTGAAAACTGCGCTCGCACTCCTCCGTCCAGACGAAAGGAACTCCCTTCCGGGTCAAACCGGTCAACGGTGCAGCTATACGGGAGAAGTCCTGAACAAAACGCCTGTAGTAGCCCGCCAGGCCTAGAAAACTACGGATCTCAGTAACCGATGTAGGTCGGGGCCACTGCTGAACAGCCTCAATCTTCTTCGGGTCCACACATATGCCGTCTTTTGTAACCACGTGACCCAAGAATCCGACGCTGTCCAGCCAGAATGCACACTTGGAGAACTTTGCGAACAGCTGGTGCTCCCTCAGAGTCTGTAACGTAATCTGCAAGTGCTGCTCGTGCTCCTCTCTGCTCAGGGAGTACACCAAGATATCGTCGATAAACACGATGATGAACAAGTCAAGATACGGCCTGAATGTACGGTTCATCAAATCCATGAATGCTGCTGGGGCGTTGGTGAGTCCGAACGACATCACCAAAAACTCGTAGTGGCCGTAGCGCGTGCGGAAAGCTGTCCTCGGTATATCCTCCTGTCGAACTTGCAGCTGATGGTATCCTGATAGCAAGTCGATCCTCGAAAAATAACCCGCGCCCTGGAGCTGGTCGAACAAATCATCAATGCGTGGCAACGGATATCTGTTCCGAACGGTAACTTTGTTCAGCTGGCGGTAGTCGATACATAAGCGCAAACCTCCATCCTTCTTCTTGACAAACAGGACCGGAGCACCCCACGGAGAAACACTAGGTCGAATAAGCCCCTTATCTAACAAATCCTGCAACTGATCCTTCAGCTCTCGAAGCTCAGCCGGGGCCATCCGATAAGGCGGTAGAGAAATAGGCCCCGAGCCGGGAATCAAATCGATGCAGAACTCAACATCGCGCTCAGGTGGTAGCCCAGGTAGCTCATCAGGGAAAACATCAGGGAACTCACAAACAACCGGGACCCGGTCCAACGGAACCTCTGCAGCTCGAGTATCACAAATATACGCTAAGAATCCCTGACATCCCTTCCGCAAGAGCTGACCAGCGCGAAGAGACGAAATCAAGCTGGGAAGGGTGACGCTGCGGTCTCCCTGAATAACAAGGACTGGCTCCCCCGGAAAGCTAAATCTGACTGCCTTCTCACGGCAGTCCACCGAAGCATAACAGGTGGCTAGCCAATCCATGCCCAGAAGCACATCAAAGTCCAACATATCGAGGAGAATCAAATCAACTGATGAATCCCTCTCCCCGATACGAACGGAACACAATCGAAATACAAAACGAGCGACAAACGACTCGCCTACCGGAGTAACAACAACAAGCGGATGACCTAACGACGACGACTCACAGCCCAACATCGGTGCAAAGTGTGTAGAGACGTACGAATGTGTGGAACCTGGGTCAAATAATACCCGGGCGTCGAAAGAACAAACTGGCAAGGTACCTGTCACAACGGCATTGGATGCCTGCGCATCCTGCGGTGTCAAAGCAAACACTCGGGCCTGTCCTCCACCGATAGCGGGCTGACCTCGACCTCGGCCTTTGCCTCCTCGTCCTCTCTGAACAGGACCGCCGCGTCCACGGCCTCTGGGTGCACCTAACTGGCGTGGAGCATCGCCTGTGGTAGGAAGTAGGGCTCTCTGAGGAGGGGGTGGTGATGGTGGTAGGGTCACATGCGGAACTGTCGCTGCTCCCTATCGTCTCACCGGACAGTCTCTGACAAGATGGTGCGGAATCCCGCACCCAAAACACCCTGGCGACAGCTGCTGCCCCTGGGGATAAGAACCATATAACTGTCCCCGTCCAAATCCTCTGCCCGGCCTATCTCTCGGGAAGAATCTGGCGCACTGCCTCTGAGAAGGTACATCGGTGCGAATCCTCTTCGGCCCAGAAACGGCCGAAGTCTGTGATATGCGTGCCTCCATCCGTAATGCCGTATCCATAGCAGCTGAATAAGTGTCGTAGTGTTGGGCGCCAATGGCAAGATATAGCTGGGCATCAAGTCCCTGTACGAACCTCTTCACCATCTTCTCTTCGGTATCCACCAAATACTGAGCATATCGGGATAACTGTGTAAACTGGATGTCATACTCAGATACCGTCATCCCAGGTGTCTTGACTAAGGCCTCGAAACTACGAGCTCTGGCGTCACGAACGCTCTCTGGGAGGAAACGAGCTAGAAAGACCGCTGTAAACTCGGCCCAAGTCATAGGCGGTAGACCTGCAGCTCGACCTCTCAAGACTGACTCCCACCATGTCTGCGCAAGACCCTCTAGTCGGAAACTCGCAAGCTCTACCCATCGATCATCCGAACATCTCAGCGAATGGCAGATCCTGGCTAAACTGTCAAGGAACGTCTGTGGGTCCTCCGCTGCCTCGGTGCCGGTGAATACTGGAGGTCTCAGCCTCATGAAATCCTGTAGTGAAACCGGGATGGTCACGGTGGCAGTAGTAGGAGCACGTATCATGGTCGTCTGTGATGTAGTAGGTACGTCATCCGGTCTCGGTGTACGACTGGCTGCAACTAGGGATCCTACCATCTGACGTAGCTCCTGCATACCCCCCATCATCTGTCGCAACTCCTCCATACCAGTCTCGAGCCTATCCATACGGCCTGGGGAAGGTGGATCGGTCTGTCCCTGCGGCGTAGGCATACCACTCTGCTCAGTCCTAGTCTCGGACGAGCCAGCTCGAATCTCGTCTCGGGCGAGCCAGCTCGAATCTCGTCTCAGGCGGCAGCCTTCTGTGCCCTCGTAGCCTTCGGCGGCATAGTGACTGGTACAGGAGCAGGACAATAAGAATGGTGCATTAGAATCATAGGATACACGGAATTGAAGAAGGAATTTCAAGCAAGTATATCCTAAAGTCACTTAGGCGGAGTACCGTATCGCAAGTATGCCGCGGACATACGCACGCTACGTTACCCTACTTAAGTCACTTACTCCATCTACCAAGGGTTATCCTACACTCAAAAAGGTAAAACCTATCGCTCTGATACCAACTTTGTTACGACCCGCAGGGTACGGAACGTGACTGACACTTAAGTTACGAAACGTCTCAAGACATCCGTAAAATAAGTAAGCCAAAGCCCAGAAACCAAAACCAAATAAGCAAAAGAGTGAAGAAAACCCAATCAATTGAAAGCGAGTTTATCAAATAAGTCATATAAAACCCTTTTTAAAAACAATACCAATTTTTCCGAAAATTTCGGCAGAGTCTCCTTTGTAAATACTGGCCCCCAAAATGGGTACAACAAGAATATACATGAATCCAACAAATAAGGCATCCCCAAGCGGGAGCTAGCTCTTCGCCACAATGCGGTCATAAATCCCATGCAATATAAAGCAACAACATGCGAAATAATCATAATGAAGCATAAGAAAAACAGCATGTCGACTCAAGTGAGCTCGACCCCAAAATACAGCATAAAAGTCCACAAACCTCACAGTCTCATCTCTAGGTCAATATACAATAATACTGGTAGGTACAGTAGATGGAGTACTCTAGATACAAAGAATATACAAGGTGGTGCAAAAATAATAATATAACCCACCTAAGAGCAAAACCTCGGGTCCAGGCAAAAGAAGCAAGTGCGCCCGCAGCTACTGTACTGACGGAGCGGACCTGAAAAAGGCTGTGGCACAACGGGGGTGAGTTGCCAACTCGTGAGTAATAAATAACATCTACACAGGCTATCGAAAGCATGCATACAAGTATCCTAGCATCTAAAATACAGGTAAGGCAGGACATAATAGCAGGTAGGTATGCAATATGAATATGCTAGCAGGTATGAATGCAATGCGAATCAACTCGTGATCTGAATGTGTAAGTATAAGAAATCATGTTTTTTCCCTTTAAGAATCTCTTTTGAAATACCAGCACAATACCAATAGAATCAACCAGAACCTGTGTCCAGCAACGACACCTCAAAACTATTACAAATCTCATATATCCATGTCATAGTATCTCTGGCCTCAGCCATCCGGCTGACCCAGCTCAATATCAAAATCTCATCATCTCGCGGCCACGGTCGGTATCCTCTGGATATCCGCCGTGCCAAACAGTCACCGGTAGGTAATCCGTCCCCTGCCAGGCTCAACGTCAACACCACATTCATCTTGCCCCGGGGTACCATACCGGGCCCACCATGTACCCGAGACGGTTCATCCAACTCCTCGAAACGGGTCTCGAAAACCACAGCAAACTCATGGTGGACGACACATACATCACTAGAAAACCGCAATTTACATATTTTAAAAATATAATAAGTTTAGAAATTTTGCGGCTTTCCCCCGAAATCCAGAAATATCATAAAATCTCAAGAAATTCTCATAAGTGCATATGTCAATGATAATGAATGCATATGGTATCAATAATCAAGTTGCGATGTGTGATTAATAGACTAGGCATGAACAAATAATATGATGAGGTACATGCACATGAATAGCAATCCTACGATTTTATTTTAAGGAATTAAAGGCAATAGCACATGTTTAAGTGTCAATTATAGTAAAAGGTTTCAATTTAAAGGTTATCTAGTGTGGTGGCATGGCAATTACCAGGGTGTGTGTGTAAGCATGAATAGTGCTCGTGCTGCATATAAAAACCCTGGCAATGGTGCAGGTGTCCTATAGAATGGGTTCGTATATGTATGTCAATATAAGGCATGAATGCAGCAAATAATCATATAAGTATTACACCCCTAATTACTAACATCACTAAGAATCTTTTAAGTTACTAAAACTATCGGGCGACTTACGCCATCCAACGATAGTCCCCCGTAGATGTTACATCTACTCACAGAAATCCTCAGCTAGCTACGTCCGATCACCGCTTCCCCTTTTCGTGCCGCATCCGAAGCCTCCGCGACCGAACCTGGAATTTACATCAATACAAGACATAAGGTTACAAATCACGAACGACGCAATTCCCTAACGAAAATACTAACGTTCAAAAGCTAGGTACAACGTGCACAAGGTGCGCGGAACACACGCGAAAATAGCAAAAACTGCAAAAATCGCCGATTTGGTCGCCCGGCAAAACTAAAACCCGAACACCCAAAAATCCGCACTCACACATCCTAAATGTCATAGGATATGCCAAAAATATAATCTAGATACCGCAATTAATTCTCCACAATAATATAATAAAAACCTAATAAGCTAGAAGTTTGCAAATTTGGTGCAAATATCGACAATTTGCGACAAAGTGCACATATTATCACACAAATATCCAACTTAAACCATTAGAAAGCCACTACAATTAAATTAACCCCTTTTCCATGCATCAAAACCCACATTCCATACACAAACCTTTTCTTGATTTTGGTAATTAGCAAAGCAAAGAAAATTTCACACAAGTTAACTTAGATTAGCAATACATCAAGTCACTTAAGCAAAGTAACCATATAGGTTGGTTAAGTAAACCACTAGATTAATTAACTAGATTTAATTAACTAAAACATGGTTTCAAGAAACCCTAGTTAACTCAACCATTAACTTTAAACAAAACTAGAATGAAAATAGCACTAAATTAACACTAAAACAATTTAATTAAAGGATTTTAACCATAAGAAATTAAAAGAGTAGAAATTATACCTCAAACCTATGGATCTAGTAAGAAGAAATTTGCCTCAATGATGGCCTCCTAGCACCATGATTCCAAGCAAGAGAGGTTAAAGAGAAAGGGGAAGAAGAATGGGGTTATTTTGTGAGGTTTAAATTTGGAATTTTTGAAGCAACTTAATGCATTTTTGAAGAAAATGAAAAGAACAAGGAGATGAAGGGGGGGCTGCTGGAAATTCGACCAGAAATGAGGGAGAGGGGATGGTGTGGGTGTGGGAAAAAGTCTTGGTCAACTCCCCTCAAAGTCAATACACCATACCTTCAACATACAATATTTTAAACATACACATTCAACTCAAATCATCCCTAACAAAAGAATTTTAAAACAAAAGAGAGAGGGGGAATTTTCTGCAGTTTGGGACAGCCAAGGAGATGTGAGGATGTGTGTGTGAGAGTGCACAAAATTTTTTTTGCAAAAAGACCCCCTACAAGTCCAAAATTGCAAGTTTAAGCTTAAATTCAATAAATTTCGTTTTCCATAATAAAAATTAGTTAAAACTTAAAATAAATTACTAAAAATTTATGTTACAACTAGATTTTAATTAACATGATTTTAAAGCTTAATTTTAGCCCATTTAAATTTGTATTTATCGCTAATTTAATGTATTTTCTTACCGGCTTAAAATAATATTAAAAAATTGAAAAAAAGGGAAAAAAAATTTAAATGACCAAAATTTCATAAGTAACTCATTAGATACTAAAAACAAGCAATTACCTATCCATTTTGGTATAATTAGTCCTAAACTGCAAAATAACACGAAAGACGGTTTTCGGAAAAATACCGAATTTTCACCGATTTTCAGGAAAACATCAAAACGACTTTTCAAGACGCTACAACACCGTTGCAGACTCAAAGATGGAAGCTGAGTACATTGTTGTTAATGATGCCGCTAAGGAAGCAATCTAGATGTTGAAGTTCATCTTAGAGCTTGGAGTGGTTCCAACGATTGTTGATCCAATACCCTTGTATTGTGATAACAATGAGGCCATGGCGTTAGAGTAGACTAGTTCCAGACACATCCTGAGGTGATATTACCTGATTCGGGAGATAGTTGATCATCGCGAGATCGAAGTTCGGAAAGTAGACACGAAGAACAACACTACGGATTCACTCACCAAGGCCCTTCCACAAGCGCAATTTGAGCGACTTTTTGAGATGTTGTGTATTTGATACACCAATAATTGGCTTTATTGTAAGTGAAATATTGTTAGATATGTATGCTCTAGGGAAAATTAGTGTAATTGTTGGACATATAAATGTATATAACAATCTTTCTCAATATGATAGTATGCTATTTGGTGTGACTTTATCATTCATGTGTATGGTTCTACTTCGTCACTAATACATGTTAGTAAAGCCCTTAGGATCTTTGCTTAACTACGAGGATTGTGATGCAGATCATACTAGTGAGCCCTAGGTAGTCTATAAGCATATCCTTAAATGTTCCTAGTCAAGGGGATATTGAGACAGGGCATCGTTGTCCTAGAGTAGACTAGTGTATACATTTCTTGACCCTATATGTGGGCGATGGTTGATCCCATTTCCATTGGTTTTTGACACCAAAGATTGTATAAAGGTGCTCATTAGAGAATGGGTATACCGAACGGACTCGCCGAGAACTCCTATATGGTATTATATCTACCATCAGATAGCAATTCTCTGGTGTCATGAATACAGGATAGTCTGTAGACCTAAGATTGTTATAGTTTCTTATCTGTTTTCCACTGTGCTTTGATTATTACCCTGCCATGGCTTTAAAGATCCGCGCAAACAGGTTTTAGTTAGGTACAATCCCGAAACACATAGAGACAATTAGCGATTGGAAAGGTTTCGTCTCTCCCAATATAGGGAGTTGATGTTGTGTTGTGCCTGATCGAATGTAACCATAATCCCTAGCCAGGGCGGATGAGATAAACTGATAAGTGTTATCATTTGTATCCGTTGTGGTTACAGGTTACTGATTGGCATGACTTATCGGTTAATGGAGGTCTGACGGATACCACCCTCCATATATGATATGCGACACTTTCAGACGAAAAGACCAGACTATACGGAGACTGTCACTTTTACGCTTTGTTGGATTTCGAACAAGCTAGCTTGTTGATCTTCCTTTTCGTTCTGTACCTGGGTAGCCGTTACGTGCAGCTAGTATCGCTGACGTACTTATAGGTGTTTGATATGATCATTACTTACTGCCAGCATATTGACAAGTCTTTAGAGTCCCACACAAAGGTTTCCCAGCACAAGCGAAACGAAGAAGGGCATGTATAGTGATATGTGCGGGAGCTCAATTAAATACGGGTATATGATACCGTATTTTAATCTAGCATTGTTTTATATTAGCCGGATTATATATAATATAACTGGATTATTAAATCAAGTGTTAATTTAATAATTTGATATATATATTTGTATATAATATATATATAACTAATATTATGCTCATTTTATTTTTCCTTCTCTTTATATATTATTTATATATGATATAAATAATATATATCATTTGTCATGATTGTATATACACATTAGATGTGTGTATAAGAATCACATAGGATTCAAAGATAAGAATTAATCATATTTTCTTATTTAAATAAATAAAACAATGAGTCATTTATTAGAATTGTGTAGAAAATAGATGATTCATTTTGATTTACTATTTTAAATGAGCTATGATTTATTTGTTCTTATCTTTAGAATTCATAGCCATTCCCATCTTCATCTTCTCTCTCTTGATTTATTTTTCATGCAAGAGTGAAGAAAAAGAAAAGAAAAATTAGGGAGCATAAAATCCTACTTCTTCAATTTAAACTAAATTAGAAAATTAGTTTAGGTTGTTTTCTTCACTATAAGATTATTTAGTGAAGTGAGAGCTTGTATTAGAGCAATCTCAAGGTGGATCATCTTGGAACCTAGGAGGTCAATTTCAAGTTTGTTCCCTCTCTCTTTAAGAGCTCAAGGAGTCGAGAACAATCACTTCTACCTAGCATTTGAGGATGTAAGGAAACCCTAATCTTGAATGAAACTCTTCTTTCTTGCTTTGTTATGGTTTCACGTCTAATATATTAATTAAGATTCTAGTTTGAATTTATTAGCTTTCTAGAATTTTTAAAACTCTATGTTTGCATGCTTGCTAATTGTTGTTGAGAGGCTAATCATTTCTAACACTAAGAAGGTCATTCAAGAAATTCATGACGGACTCTCCGAATCCTATCAAGCCGGTCTAAAGATGAACCTGAAGATTAAAAGGATGGGCTACTACTGGCCCATAATGATCCTAGACTGCATCGACTATACAAGGCGATGCCACTCATGCCAAATACATGGGGGCTTCATATATCAACACCCCAATCCATTATATCCGACCGTAGCCAGTTGGCCATTCGAGATGTAGGGAGTAGATATAATAGGACCGATCGAGTCAGCGTCACCCCGAATACATCGATTCATCTTGGAGACGACCGATTACTTCTCTAATTGGGCATAGGCGATACCACTGAGAGAAGTAAAGACGGAGGATATTCTCCATTTCTTCAAAACCCATATCATATACCGGTTCAGAGTTCCACGGTGGATAGTCTCAGACAACGGACCGGCATATAGGGGCCACAAGATAAGTCGCTTCACCCAACAACACAAGATAGACTGGAGGTATTCCTCTGTCTATACTCCTCGAGCTAATGGTTTAGCAGAAACTTTCAATAAGACACTGACCAAGCTCATAAAGAAGTTGGTGTCAAAAAATAAAAAGGGCTGGCATGAAAGGCTACATGAACCTCATTGGGCATACCAAATGACTTTCAAGATGGCCACGAAGATGACACCTTATGCATTGGTGTTTGGCGCCGAAGCAGTGCTCCCGTTGGAAATTGAACTCCCCTCATTGCGGATAGCGGTTCATTGTGAACTTACTGACGAAGAGAATACCCATCTTCGGCTCGAAGAACTTGATGCTCTCAACCAGACCCGTCTTGCAGCTCAGGAAAACTTAGAAGCCCATCGGGCGAAGATGACCTAGGCATATGAAAGGCTAACTAGACCGAGAACATTCTATAGGGTTCCTAGGCACACTAATGAGGTCTCACATGGCATCAACCATGCCAATTTCAAATTTTACAAGTGCCGAGAAACCCTAATACAGATCGTTGACTAGAGATTAAGCGAAAACGATAACTAGTTAACAACTTAACTAAGAGTGAACGGAAAATACAACCTTTGTAGATCCAGTCCTCCACCTCCATAGCTCCGTGATGATGTCTCCTCGCTGCGATCATCGGATCCCGGGCTCTAGCGTCGGCTTCATCGAAAGAATGATCGGGCTAGGTCGTCGACTTCGATGCCGAAGATGATCTACGTCGAGGCAACACAAGTTCAAGCTCCCACTTCACTAAGTCATGAAACTTGTGAAGAAAACACCCTATACTACTTGGCAAGAGGTAGAGGATGAAGAAATAGGAAGTGGGTTCACTTTAGAATTGGATTTCTCACTCTTTTTCTCAAGATGCCATTAATGGTTGCAAGCTTCTTCTTTGTTGAAGAAGAAGAAGAAGAAAAGAATATGATAATTTATTTTTTTAAAATAGAAAATAAATGAATACTTATCATATAGCAATCATAGTTAGGTGTAGAGAATAAACTAAGGTTAGGTGAATGGTTAGGTTAGGCATGAAACAAAAATGGTAGACTTTTCCAAAGCTTCATGAAGCTTCAACTATAAAACAAAATAAGCCACCATTTTCTTTTCTTTTGCCAAAAAGAAATGAATAATTAAATGAATAAATAAATAAAAACCCTAACCATTTACTTAACCAAGGTTTAAATCAAACACTAACCCAAGTTTGCATGTATCATCAAACATGATACAATCTTGTGCACAAAAGTATATCATATATACAACTTGCACATTTCAAGTGAGAAAATCCATTTAAAGTGAACAATATTAGTCAATGTAAAGTAATATATCTAATATATAATTATACATTAAATCATTAAATCAATACTTGATCTAATGATCCGGTCATATCACATATAACCGACTAATATCAATAGTAACAACTTATCGAATCAACACTTGATCCGATAACCCGGCTATATCGCATATAACCGATCAATGTCACAAATCGCGAGAATCGAATACAGTATCACATACCGGTATTATTCTTGGTCCCGTACATATCTCATATGCGCTCCTATTTCATTTCGCTTGAGCCAGGAAACCACTGTATAGGACTCTAAAGACTCGTCAATACGCCGGCAGTAGGTGATGATCATATCAAACACCCATAAGCCGCAAGCGGTCTGCTAAACGTAACGGCCACCCGGGTATTGAGCGATCAGAAGATCGACGAGCAAGCCCGCTCATACTCCTGTGAATCCAACCAGTAACACTTACCGTACAGTCCGGTCTCGTCGTCTGATATGTCCCATATCTCGCCTAGGGGTGGTAAACGTCAGACCACAATAGCTCGATAAGTCATGTCGATATGAGGTCTATAACAGTTCGAGAAACTACTGGTAACACTTACCAGTAAATCTCAGCAACCCTGGCTAGGGATTTCCGGTTATAGCCAATCGAACACAGTGCAACATCAACTCCCTATACTGAGAGAGACGAATCCCCTCCTATCGCTCATTGCCTCCATGTGATTTGGGACTGTACCCAAAAGCCACCATTTTGCACGCCCTCTTGGACGTGGTAAGGTGGAAATCAAAGCACAGTGGGAATCACACAAGACTCTATGACGATCTCGGGTCTACAGACTAACCTGTACCAGTGTCACCAGAGAACTGCCATCTGACGTAAGGTATAATACCATCTGGGAGTTCTCGGCGAGTCCGTCCAGTATACCCAGTCTCTACTGATCACCCGTATATAATCTCTGATGTCAAACACCAATGGATATGGGATCATCCATCGCCCATCTGTATGGGTCGAGAAGGTATACGCTAGTCTACTCTGGTATATCGATGCCCCGTCTCGATACACCCACGACTAGGGACCTTGAAAGATGTACTTATGGACTACCATGTCCCTACTAGTATGATCCACATCATAGTCCAGGTAGTCAAGTACACATCCTAAGGGCTTTACCAACATGTAACAGAGAGACAATCAGTGTACACGTTAAGGTAAAGTGTAACCAGATAGCATACTATCATGTCGAGCAAGAAAGTCCTCCCTATATATGTACCAGCATCCACTACAATATACATCCTATGTACAGTAATGGCCTCCAGGGCATACATATAACTAACAATCTCCCACTTGCACTAGGGCCATCTGTAGCAGTGGTTGTAGTATCTCATACTCAACCATCCTATAAAAGTCTCTCTCTGGGAAAAGGCCTTTGTGAGTGGATCCGCCGTATCGTCCTCTGAGTCTACTCTCCTAACCTTGATCACCCTGGAGATCAACCATCTCCATGATCAGGTGACACTGCCTTAGAATACGTCTGGGTCACTGATGGGACCGGGGTTCCTGGGCCAAAGCCACACTTCCATTGTCACACAATGGTAGGAACCTAGTTCATCTCATGAACCAATATACACCCAAACTGCCTCTTTGATAGTATCTTTAATAGCGATGTCACCAGCCTTTATCGTCTAGTTTGCCACGGTATCTAGCTTGGAACTCTTCCAACATACCGTCCCTGCGCTGAGGGTAAAGACAATGCCTGCGACTGACATTCAGTCGTATTTATCACCCTGGAACCCTTCCAGTGATTCTCCCCAGGACCAATTGATACCATCTCACTACAACTAGTGAGTATCCTAATATCCAATTAGATCTATCTCATAGATCCAAAATCCAGGATTTAGTAGGTATCACTTTGATCCTTTATGGAGAATCATTGTGATAAGCGGATATTGACCGAGCGTAGCATAGGAAACTCCTTTCTTATCAAGAGTATGTCATCCACGTACTCTACGAGGATCACCACCATACTCCCTACTACCTTTTTGTATATACAAGGTTCATCTACCATTTTGATGGTGTCAAACTCTTTGACTAACACATCAAAATAGACGTTCCAACTCCGCGATGCCTGCTTTATCACATAAAACATCTTGTACACGTTTCCGCTGCTCCCACTGTCTATGAGGCCCTCTGGCTGTGTACTTATAGACGCACTCTTCTAAAACATCATTTAGAAAAGCAGTCATGGCACCCAACCGCCAGATATCGTAGTCATGATATGTAGCCGTGGCAAGTAGGATCCGGATGGACTTAAGCATAGATCCTTAGAAAAGGTTTCAACATAATCCATACCTGGTCAATGATGCAAACCTTTAACAAGTCTAGCTTTGAAAGTCTCAACCTTTCCATGTACACCAAGTAATCTTCTCAAGATATACTTGCTCCTGATGGGGATTTAACCCTTCAGATATAGCAACCAAAGTCCATACTTTGTTGGTGTATAAGGATTCCATCTCAGATCAATAAACATCTAGCCATTCTTACAGAGTCTCACTCCTGATGTCCGGCTCGGAACTAGTTGGGTCATCATCTCATGATGCAATCCTCGCTCCCACTGGTATAGAGAAACCGAAATATCTCTCAGGTGGGTGAGGAACCCTACTAGATCGGCGGAGAGGCTGAGGTTCGTTGGAAACTATTGAATCCTTTGGTTCTGTCAAATCATCAGCTGCAGTTTGTATAGCTGGAACATTTCCAGTTCTACATAACAGACCTTGCCTCGAGCTTGTCCGGATTTTGCTTTTAGACATAGGCCGGACAACCCCAAATCTTAACTAATTTAAGATATGGGCTCTTCCCTTTCCATATCACATATGAAGTGGTAGGCAACTGATTTGATTTGAACCCTATTCAATAGGTATGCAACTTCATAAGTGCATAACTCCCAAAAGGAAACAGGTAACTCAGTAGTACTCATCATAGAGCACACCTTATCATATAGGGTGTGATTGCTCTGCCCCGATATACCATCGTGCTATGGTGTATACGGAGGAGTAATGCTGAGAGAGAATCTCATTCTCCTTTAGAATAGTCTAGGATTTCCGTGCTCAAGTATTCTCCTCCCTAATCTCATCAAAGGACATAATACTTTTACCCGTATTTTGGTTCTCTACTTCTAACTTATATTCTATGAATATCTCAAAAGGTTCGGACTTGTGTTTCAATAGTAACATATGTCTGAATCTTGAGAGATTATCAGAGAATGTAATGAAGTACAAAGAACCGGTCTTGGCATGTGTAGACAGGGGACCTACATACATCAACATGTATCATCCCAAGAGTTCACTAACTCTTTCTCTGTTTCCAGTAAACGGAGCTGGTGTCATTATATCTTTGTGACATGACTGGCAAGTTTCACAAGATGGAAATTCAAACTGATTTAAATATGCATCTACATGTAACTTCAGCTAGTCGGGTCGTATTGATATGACCTAGTCTACAATGCCTTAAGAAGGATTCGTTCATTTCTGAACTCTTCCTCTTGTGTGTGTTCTGTATACTTAAAAACTGTAGTTTGATTTAGAACATCAATGCTTTTAGATAACATGCCTGAACCGATCAACTTTTGATATAGGAAATGTTCAAAACATTATCCAACAATACAAAATTTTATCATTTCTTTACTAATAAAGAGACTGATATGATTTTGTATATCAGGTTCGGTATCTAATAGCATTTGTTCAGAATCAATGTACTGATAATACAGGGTGACAGTGACCAACAGACTTGGCTGCAACACTTGCCCCGTTTTCGGTCTCATGAAACTTATCACCCGTTCTCAGTTCTTTACCTATCTGTAGCCCTATGTAACAGATTACATATCTGGGATCCTGATCCGGTATCATATACCCAGGACGTAAAGGACATTGAGAAACAGTTCTGTATAATGAACACACCCGAAGATGATGCATCAGCATGCGCTCTCTTCGTTTGGGCGGCATGGGAATCTTGGTATTCCCCTATTTCCTGCTCTGTCTTATAACTATTATAAGTTGGAGCGGGACCAACGTTCCCCAGCTCAGTAAAACAAGCGGGTTCGGTCAATATTCCGTATTATTATCTTGATTACGGCGTGATATGGTCGCTACCTGGAGAGAGAGAGAAGAAAACACTCAGCGTACGCTCTTGCAAGAATAGATTAGTTATTATTTTATCTAATCAGGATGGCTCCCACTGTTATTATCAAATCTTCCTTCAAACCCTAAAAGGAAAGACTAGCCGGGATTAATTACACACTACAAGTTCGCCAATCTTTCAGCCAGGCCAGTGTCAGTACTTTGAGGGAGGTCCCCCGTGCTTTCGCACGAACCTAATTATAGTAAACCTCGTTTTCCCAGAGGCGTAACCCCGTTAACACCTTTCTAGACACCTACTTGATCGGCTAATTGTAATGTGTAAAACTCTCCCAGGAGTAACAATTACTCGCAGTGGGTATCGGGATCCAACTATCTCATAGAAGGTATGCAATCTCATTGCAAATTTCAACACTTGAAATTCCCGATAATATTTTGTCCCGAACGGTCTATGACCTTGACAAGGTCAACAAACCATAGACCGCAAGTCAAGTTCAACCCGTCATTTCTTGATTGAATCAAACCCACCCGCACGACCCTTGACAAGGTCAACAAGGCCGCACGACTACCCTAACCCAATCTGCATCATATGCATAAGCAGATAAATACTGGTTAGCTACTGCACACTGCGCCTTGACAAGGTCAACAAACGCAGCACGAATACTAAGCATGACTTATCTGAAATGACGGAGGGCTACGACAGGTTTTTCTGAAAACCTATTGCGTAATGAACTTGATATCGTTGTAGGATCGAATGAATTTTGAAATGGAGTGTTTTTGAGGCTTTTCTAGTTTTGCTAAAGGAGTCACTCCCGGTGAAGGGATCGTCGGTCCTTTCCTCGTCGAATGAGGTGCGGGATATATCATATATATCATTGTGCAAAGAAGAAACTATAGAAGCAATCAAAAGACAAACCGAGGGTTGTAGCATCTGCCAGTTATTGCTAAAGGAGTCACTCCCGGTGAAGGGATCTCGGTCCTTTCCTTATCGAATAAGGTGCAGGATGTTCTACAAGGAACACCGCGATGCAAAGAAAGAACTGTTGCTACCTATTTTAATTAGAAATTCGATTCCGCAACATCTTAGGTTTCTTTTATTTCATTAATCTCATTAATGAAGTCCCATCATTTAAGCACCTAAACATCACAGATAAATACGACGTACACTTATGCCATCCGCATTCGCCTCGATGTCCCCTCATGCACCATTAGGTTAGGTAACTAACGGCAGAGCGGGGAAGGGCTAGCGCGGGTGTAAAACATAAGTAACGTCTATATAATATATCATATATACTATATACAGTATTTATCACAGAACATCAAATGATCACATCACAGATATCGCAGCAGAAGAATCATATGAAATATTGGATATACTAGGACGTCCGTGTTTTTAATACGAGCCAGTATAAAACACGGATTCCACGGTCGCGATGAATAGCCAAACCCACAGCCCTAGACCCCTACGAGAGCGGCAAGCAACCCTACCAATTCTAGAGTTAGGAGACCCGGACTCGACTCCTCGAGTTGGTCTCCCACTGGACTCCAGAACCCGGTTACTTATGCCCTCCTCCTTGGGTCTATCCTAGTGCGGAAAAGAAAATAATATACAAACGGTGACATCTTCCGCAACCTGGAAGTGCCCCAATAAAAGAATATTACATACAAGTTTTTACATGAATGAAAATGAAAAACACTCATCTCACATAAAAAAAAACCCGGCTATTTAAACACGACGATCCAATACAACATATCCAGCAACACATAACATCACATGTCATCAACGTAAGTAAACATGCGTATCCTAATTGTCGTTGACATATAGCAACGAAACCGGTGATATCACATATTACACTTACGGTCACAGAAAAGAAAGTGTAAAACTACAACAGTTGGAATCCGTAATCTCTTTAGACATCACATGCCTAATCAAATGAATTTCTTAGACATCGCATGCCTAACAATTATAAACCCCGCATTTTAGTCTCATTATCGAAAACACTTTTCAATATCAAGTCGGGCAATTCAACAAGATTCCCGGCATCCTGATCGAATGCTCGTCGCAAACTTTAGTAGGAGGCCGCACCCCCGATACCGTCGACGAAGTGCACTAAGGCGGAACACCGCTACCGCGAGCACCCGAACGGATGCTTTCGGCGATGGGGTTCTCCTACAGTCACTTAGTCGGGGCTAAGGGATGTAGCTGTCTAATAAGTTTATCCGGCGAGTATCCACGTACGCTACGTGATTGCGACGGACTTTTGATCGCATCAAAATTCCGTGGCAACCGATCAAGTGAGACTAAAGTGCTATGTTTATAACATTCAAAACAGTTATCTCATAACTGCTTGTGGATTCTAAATATTGTATCTCATTCCAGATAAATAGAAAATGTTAAACTTTCCGATCGAACAACCAAACTCCCAAGTTTTCCCGATACAGCTCAAAACATGAAATAGGTTTAAAAACATCCAGTTCATGCCTCAGTACCAACGGTCCAGCCGTAGAAGGGTCAAGCCAACGCCTCACATGTGGCACGCCGTACTGCCCCAAACCCTAAGGTTCAAAGGGCAGTTCAAGACGGCCACATAATCGAGTTAAGGTTTGTTGTCTTCTAGAGGGTCCATCGCGTTACTTGCACTAGTTAGAACGTTATTAAACCAAGGAAAGATCCAACACTTGGAAATTTCCCGACAGGAGAAAAAGTGGTTATTTATATCCTATCGAACTTTTTAACATATTCAAAAATTATCCGGAAAAACACATAGACAAAATTAGAGATTCCGATCTAATCATTGAGTCCCCAATACAACCCAGAAAACTCAACTCTTGAGTAAACATTAAAAATTCCCAGAAAACTCAGCACCTGAAGAGACAAATTACTGTGCAAAAATGGAAGAATAATCAAATAATTTGGCCGCGGAACCGCAGCGAAAGCCATGCTTCTGCCGCGGTTCCGCCGCGCTTTGGGGGTATCGTTTCCTCATTTTTGCACCGTAATTCTTAGAATTTCCTGCTGAATATTTTAAGCATTTTTAATCTGGAAAAAACCCAGTTTTTTAAAAATGTCCAGAGAGCATTTTGGAGTTAGGGTTTCGGTTCGATCGGAATTCTAACATCGTCTACACTTCGCCTAAAGCTCTAGCTAGGCTCTGATACTACTGTAGGGTTCCTAGGCACACTAATGAGGTCTCACATGGCATCAACCATGCCAATTTCAAATTTTACAAGTGCCGAGAAACCCTAATATAGATTGTTGACTAGAGATTAAGCGAAAACGATAACTAGTTAACAACTTAACTAAGAGTGAACGGAAAATACAACCTTTGTAGATCCAGTCCTCCACCTCCATAGCTCCGTGATGATGTCTCCTCGCTGCGATCATAGGATCCCGGGCTCTAGCGTCGGCTTCATCGAAAGAATGATCGGGCTAGGTCGTCGACTTCAATGCCGAAGATGATCTACGTCGAGGTAACAAAAGATCAAGCTCCCACTTCACTAAGTCATGAAACTTGTGAAGAAAACACCCTATACTACTTGGAAAGAGGTAGAGGATGAAGAAATATGAAGTGGGTTCACTTTAGAATTGGATTTCTCACTCTTTTTCTCAAGATGCCATTAATGGTTGCAAGCTTCTTCTTTGTTGAAGAAGAAGAAGAAGAAGAAGAAGAAGAAGAAAAGAATATGATAATTTATTTTTTTAAAATAGAAAATAAATGAATACTTATCATATAGCAATCATAGTTAGGTGTAGAGAATAAACTAAGGTTAGGTGAATGGTTAGGTTAGGCATGAAACAAAAATGGTAGACTTTTCCAAAGCTTCATGAAGCTTCAACTATAAAACAAAATAAGCCACCATTTTCTTTTCTTTTGCCAAAAAGAAATGAATAATTAAATGAATAAATAAATAAAAACCCTAACCATTTACTTAACCAAGGTTTAAATCAAACACTAACCCAAGTTTGCATGTATCATCAAACATGATACAATCTTGTGCACAAAAGTATATCATATATACAACTTGCACATTTCAAGTGAGAAAATCCATTTAAAGTGAACAATATTAGTCAATGTAAAGTAATATATCTAATATATAATTATACATTAAATCATTAAATCAATACTTGATCTAACGATCCGGTCATATCACATATAACCGACTAATATCAATAGTAACAACTTATCGAATCAACACTTGATCCGATAACCCGGCTATATCGCATATAACCGATCAATGTCACAAATCGCGAGAATCGAATACAGTATCACATACCGGTATTATTCTTGGTCCCGTACATATCTCATATGCGCTCCTATTTCATTTCGCTTGAGCCAGGAAACCACTGTGTAGGACTCTAAAGACTCGTCAATACGCCGGCAGTAGGTGATGATCATATCAAACACCCACAAGCCGCAAGCGGTCTGCTAAACGTAACGGCCACCCGGGTATTGAGCGATCAGAAGATCGACGAGCAAGCCCGCTCATACTCCTGTGAATCCAACCAGTAACACTTACCGTACAGTCCGGTCTCGTCGTCTGATATGTCCCATATCTCGTCTAGGGGTGGTAAACGTCAGACCCCAATAGCTCGATAAGTCGTGTCGATATGAGGTCTATAACAGTTCGAGAAACTACTGGTAACACTTACCAGTAAATCTCAGCAACCCTGGCCAGGGATTTCCGGTTATAGCCAATCGAACACAGTGCAACATCAACTCCCTATACCGGGAGAGACGAATCCCCTCCTATCGCTCATTGCCTCCATGTGATTCGGGACTGTACCCAAAAGCCACCGTTTTGCACGCCCTCTTGGACATGGTAAGGTGGAAATCAAAGCACAGTGGGAATCACACAAGACTCTATGACGATCTCGGGTCTACAGACTAACCTGTACCAGTGTCACCAGAGAACTGCCATCTGACGTAAGGTATAATACCATCTGGGAGTTCATTGCGAGTCCATCCAGTGTACCCAGTCTCCACTGAGCACCCGTATATAATCTCTGATGTCAAACACCAATGGATATGGGATCATCCATCACCTATCTGTATGGGTCGAGAAGGTATACGCTAGTCTACTCTGGTATATCGATGCCCCGTCTCGATACACCCACGACTAGGGACCTTGAAGGATGTACTTATGGACTACCATGTCCCCACCAGTATTATCCACATCATAGTCCAGGTAGTCAAGTACACATCCTAAGGGCTTTACCAACATGTAACAGAGAGACAATCAGTCTACACGTTAAGGTAAAGTGTAACCAGATAGTATACTATCATGTCGAGCAAGAAAGTCCTCCCTATATATGTCCCAGCATCCACTACAATATACATCCTATGTACAGTAATGTCCTCTAGGGCATACATATAACTAACAAATTCCGCCAAGACGGACTCGTACTGGTTGTCAAAAGACTGATGATCCCCAACAGCACAAAATATGGAAAGCTCGATCCGAACTATGAAGGCCCGTACATCATGGAAAAAGTCTACCATGGCGGAGCTTATCTCCTGATAGATATGCATAGAGAAAGGCCGTTTCAGCCCATAAATAGCCAGTTCCTCAAAATGTACTATGCTTGAAGAGTCGCGACATGGGTCAATGATAGATGACGACGCCTATGTCCGCTCGCTATCCTCCTGGGTCAAATCTTTGAAAGTCCCACCGAATGATATGCACTATATTATATTAAAGATGGACCGTAATGTCCCTAAACTAATATATTGCCTTATGGCTGGTCTCCATATTGCCTACCGTATACTATCCATGGGCTATTCATAGTGAAGATTGCACCTCCAAGTACCAGAAAGATGGACCGCAATATCCCCAAATTAACATGATGCTCTATGGTAGATCTCCATATTGATCACCGTATACAATCTACGGGCACAAACGATCCATATCTCTCCCAAGTCCCACCGGCAAGCGATGTTGGGTTACCTACGGCGAAGCTATCTCGAAGAGTTCCACCATAAAAAAATGGTATGTCCACAAGCAAAATGGGAACGGATGAAAACCCAAAAGGGCTCCATGAGTAAAAACAGCAGGACTGCTAGCGAGCTTGTGAAAAACCAAAAAGGCACAAACTCATGAGATGAAAGAAAAATTCTTGCAAAGTCCTTTCAACTTTGTAAAGAGAAAATACCTGTGAGATCCTTACGACTCACAAAGGAGAAACACACATAGGAATGCTCACGATTCCTATGGAGAAAATACACTTACGAGATCCTCTTGAATCGTAGGGAGAAGTACTTCTATAAGACCCTCATAGCTTATAGAATTCAAAAGTTTTAAGTTATAAGGATCCAAACCTGTTTCTTAAACCATTATACTCGCTACAAAAATTAAACCCTACAAGTAGTTCAATATTAACTCTTCTATATAATCCATGGGCATAAATAAATGTGTTCCCAACCAAGTCCCACTAAAGGTGATAGATACCCCTCGACACGATGAAAGACGCTTATAGGTCCTCTCGACTTGTAAGGAGAAAATACTCTTGTAAGATCCTTACGACTCACAATAGAAAATGCACTAAGAAATTCTCACGATTTCTATGGAGAAAAATACGCCTATGAGATCCTCTCGACTCGTAAGGAGAAATAACTTTGTGAGACCCTCATGGCTCATAAAAATTGAAAAGCCTTAGATTACAGGGATCCTAAACATGTTCTCTAAGCCACCTTTGCCCAGATGGATAACAACAAATGATGAGTCGCTCCTAACATTATGCTTCAATATTAGCGATACTGATGCCGAACGACGCGCAAAATTCCATGTTCCAAACTTGTTAGTGTAATATGCCCTAGAGGCCATTATTGTATAGTACTAGCTTGTATATTACATTTTGGAAGCTTGGGATATATACACGGATTTATGACAGTCTTGCTCAATATGGTAGTATGCTACTTGGTTTGTATCTATCTTAATATGTGTATGTGTTTCTTTTAACATATCGCTAATACATATTGATAGAGCCCTTAGGATCTTTGCTTGACTACCAGCGTTGTGATGGCAGTCACACTAGTGGCGGCTGGGTAGTCTACAAGCACATTCTTATACAGGTCCCTAGTCGAAGGATTATCGAGACTGGGCATCGATACTCCAGCTTAGACTAGTGTATACGCTTCTCATCCCAGCAGGGGAGATGGTCTGTCCCACGGCCATCAGTACGTCACACTGGAGATAGTATGCAGGTGCTCGTTAGGTTACGAGTACACTGGACATGACTCGTCGGGAACTGCTGGTTGGTACTATACCTATCGTCAGGTATCAGTTCCCAGGTGACATGAGTACAGCTTATTCCGTTGACTTGACACTGCTGCTTTGCCTCAAGTATGTTCCCACTGTTCTTAGATTACTACCCAACCACGGCTCTGCTGAGTCGTGCAAACAGGTAGTAGTTGGGTGCAGTACCGAAACACTTGGAGGCAGTGGCGGTTAGATAGGATTCGTCTCTCCCGGTATTGGGGGTTGATGTCGCGCTGTGTTCGGAACGCCATTACACAAAGTCCCTGGCCAGGGCAAGTGAGATTTACTGGTAGGTACTCCAGTAGTTTCTCAGGGTGTTTTGGATTGTACTCCGACACGACTTATACCGCTATTGGTGGTCTGACGCTTGCCGCCCCTAGGCCCGATATGCGACACTCTTAGACGAACAGACTGGACTGTACGGAGATTGTCACAGACAGGCTCAGTAGGAGTTCGGATGGGTTTCCTCACTGGCGTTCTTATCGACATCTACCTGGGGACCGTTACGTACAGCTAGTACCGGTTGCGGCCTGTGGTTAAACCTACTGCCAGCGCAGTGTCGAGTCTTTAGAGTCCCACACAGAGGGTTTCCCAGCTTCGGGCGAAACGAGTAGAGGTTGTATGGTTTTACGACAGGGTTCGATCACATACGTGTACTTGTGCACGTGTGGTGTTCGAGCGGACAATACTAGTGGGTTTTGGTTTAAGCCGGATCCTAGTATTTGATTATTGGACTAGTTTCGTCTCATTGTATTCGTGTTTCTCGGAACACGGATGCGGGTATGTATATATGGATGAGAGGGGGTATAGATGGAGTTATCTCATTAGAGTTTTGACCATTGACTTGGTCAAAACAAATATGAGAAAAGGAAAAGTATTTGTTATTTTTAATAAATGATAATATTTTGTGGCATGGCTACTTGGTTGACCATTTGACTTGGGTTGATTTGTTGACCATAGATATTTTGTGAGATATTTGTTGACCATAGATATTTTTGTGAGGTATTTTCCATGACAAATGGTCATATATAAGTTAGCCATTCCATTTTTTATTATCATTATCACAAATACATTCTCTCTCCTAAAAGCTTGCTCTCTTCTTCTTCCTCTCTAACCCTAGTGTCTTATGAGTTGAGAATCAAGGGTTTAGTGAGATAAGCTACTCATAATAACACTCTACTCATTCTAGGTCACTTAGTCTAGCACCCCAAGTGATCTAGTTGCCTCATCTTGGAGGTTTAGCTCAAGGTTGGAACTCTCGGGTGGATCTTCTACTACTTCAAGAAGCCGACGAGGAGGTGATTTTCATTTCCACTCCAAGGAGCTTGCAAGGAGAAGGAGGACAGCGGAAAGAAGAGAAGGACTTGGAACTTTAGGTATAATCTTCTTACCGAGTAGATAATACCTCTAGTTAGTATGTTAGTTATGGTTTAGCAAAGATCTTATGTTCAAGTCGATGTTACCTTGTTTGTAAAAATCGTTTTTTACCCGTTCCGCCTTCCCGCAAACCCGTGGGGTGAGTAACGTTGACTTACAGTGGTATCAGAGCCGACTAAACCATAGCCAATAGTTTAAACGACAAGTTAAACCACGAAACCAAAACAACCCGAAAACATCGAAGCCAAGATTCATGTTTCTGTCGTGTTTTAATGAGGCTCTAAAAATTATTTAAACAACTGCAGAGTACTCTTTGAACTGTAAAATGAACACAGAACAAAAATGGGACATTTCTACCCAAACTGGGCCGACCACAATGCTCAAAAAACCGGCGAGCTCGGTTCATTTTTGGTGAAATGCTTCGTATTTTGGTGTGTGGCTTTGTTACTTGAATCTAGGGCTTCAGGAGTTGTTTGTTTTTGCCAATTTTGATTTTACTGTAAATTCTTTACTGTGGCAAATACCGGGTGTTTCGAAGTCGCAGTTTAATGTCGTTTAATGTTTCAAGTTCTGTTAAATGTGTTTGTAAACTTCCGCTAATTGCTATATGTCGGTTAGTTGGGGGTTGCACATTTCTGTGATGATTATATTGGTTTGTGTATATGAACTTGTTGGATCGTCGTTGTCACGACCCAAAAAAAACGGAACATGACCGGCACTTAAACTACGAAACGTCTCGAGGCGTACGTAATCTAAGTACGCCGAAAACCCAGAAATCCAAACCAAGAAAAGTAGTAGAGTGAAGGAAAACCAATTTAAAACAAGTAGTTTTAATAGCATAAGCCGAATTATGCGTTTTTAAAACATCAAGTATTTTCAGAAAATTTGAAATTTCACCAGCGGCTCAATAAACACCAAATAATAGCAATTACATAGCTAGAATATGTATATTTAATTTTTATAATAAGATATTTGTATTTTGACTTTTTACAGAAAACCACCTCATTTTACCGATTTTCCGAAATTTCACCGAAACGATTTTCAAAACGCTACCAACTTTGTCACGACCCAAAAAAACGGAACATGACCGGCACTTAAACTACGAAACGTCTCGAGGCGTACGTAATCTAAGTAAGCCGAAAACCCAGAAATCCAAACCAAGAAAAGTAGTAGAGTGAAGGAAAACCAATTTAAAACAAGTAGTTTTAATAGCATAAGCCGAATTATGCGTTTTTAAAACATCAAGTATTTTCTGAAAATTTCGGAAGAGTCTCCTTTGTAAATACTGGCCCCTAAACGGGATACAACATGAATAGTATACGAAATCAATAAAAATGCATCCCCAAGCGGGAGCTAGCTCTTCGTCAATCGACGGTCACAACCACACAAGCAATATAATATACAACGCCAACGGCGAGGTTCAAAATTCAAAAGGAAACTCAAAACCATAAGAAAACCACAGAAATACAACGCGCGACTCTAAGGTCGAAAGAATAAACATCACTGGTCTCTATCTGAGATAAATACAAGTTTGGTTGATGGAACTTATAGATACAACTGAATAATAATATACAAGTTATATAATGGGGGGTACGATACAAGTAAACCCACCTACTAGCAAATCACCCGAAGGAAACTATGCCCGCAAGCCGTAATGAAACCTGTACGGCAAACCTGCAAGAAACTGGGGCACAACGGGGGTGAGTTGCCAACTCGTGAATAGAAAAACATCTACGCACAGAAATCGCATAAATAACGCAATCCCAGGTCAATGATCATAATATATCCTCCATTATATAAAACATGCAGCCTATAACAAGGCTAGGGTAAATATCTAACCCGAGTGTAATCTCATGTACCCGTGTCAGTGCCTCAGGTAGCAATATATCATATGAATGAGGTATGAATGCATGAAAATAGAATACATGTAAATGAAGAACTGTTTTCATAATTTAGTGAGATTTCCTTATTTTTAAATAGGAGGTACCATAAATAAAATCAGCATAAACAGTGCCCAGCATCGACACAAAACAAGTATCCAAATATCTCGATATCTCTGTGTCGTAATCTCTGTACCTCAAAATCTCAAAAATCTCAATGTCTCAATCACAATATCTAGGGCGCCGTCAGTCCAGACCGGCCCCTACCATCTATCTCAAGACCACGACGGTATCCTCCGGATATCCGACGCGTCAGGTAAAATCACCGGTCGGTAGTGCTCCCCTGCCAGGCTCAACGTCATCACCACATTCATCTTGCCCCGGGGTACCGCACCGGGCCCACCATGTACCCGTGACGGTCCCTCCACTCCTCGACACGGATCTCCAAAACCACAGCAAACTCATGGTGGACGATACTTTACATCACTAGAAAATCGCAACATTTTATATTTTAAAAGATCATAAGTTGTAAATTTTGCGGCTTTCCCCGAAATCCAGAAATATCATAAATCTCAAGAAATCATCACAAGTGCATATGTCAATGATAATGAACTAGGCATGAACAACTGAATAACAGTATGCATGCAGTGGTAGGTAATAACTACAATGTCTAATATGGCATATAAGGGAAGTACACTAATATCATGTCAAAACTACCAGCTAACAATCTAAGTCAAGCAATTATATTCTCTAAAGTGTACGTGACATGGCAATTACCGATGAAGATGTGTGTGAGCCGGCAAGTAGGTGTACGTGGTACATACGCATCATCGGTAATGGTGCTGGTGTCCTAACAGCATGATATCAATAATGGACAACAACAACTGAGCCTTTTATCCCAAGTATAAGGGGTAGGCTACATGAACCAACATGAGAATCACGCCGGGTCCAACACATGAATCCTCTGTCTCCACTCACTTCTATCGAACAATATACTTTCATTGAGTCCTTTGGCAACCATATCGTTTCGTATCACCTCCATCCATGTTTTCTTCGGTCTCCCTTTTGCTCTTTTGCCATTACCCATATCGAGAGTATCTATTCGTCGAACCGGTGCTTCCATAGGTCTGCGTCGCACATGACCAAACCATCTAAGCCGGTTTTCCCGCATCTTCTCCTCCACGGGTGCTACACCAACTTTTGCACGAATATCCTCATTTCGCACCTTGTCTTTTCTAGTGTTACCGCACATCCAACGAAGCATGCGCATCTCCGCTACGTGCATCTTCTGTGTATGATGCTTCTTAGGAGCCCAGCATTCTGTACCATATAATAAGGCAGGCCGAATAGCGCTCCGATAAAACTTCCCTTTCAATTTTAACGGAAAGTTACGATCACACAAAATCCCTGTTGCACTCCTCCATTTCAACCAACCAGCTTGGATCCTTTGATTAACATCACTATCGATCTCCCCATTCCTTTGGATGATGGAACCTAGATATCTAAACTGGTCGCTCGGTGATATCTCTTGACCTTCCAATGTTATACCAATATGGTTTTGATTTCTCTGGCTACTAAATTTGCAGTGCATATATGCTGTCTTGGACCTGCTCAATCTGAATCCCCGAGATTCCAATGTTTGTCTCCACAATTCCAATTTGGCATTAACCCCTGCTTTCGTCTCATTTACTAGAACAATATCATCAGCGAATAGCATACACCAAGGGACTTCATCTTGGATAGTTCTAGTAAGCTCATCCATCACGATGGTAAACAGGAAAGGACTTAATGCAGATCCTTGATGTAAACCAATAGTAATCGGAAAATCACTAGTTAAGCCACCGCAAGTTCTGACATTTGCCACTACTCCGTCGTACATATCCTTGATTATATCAATATACTTGACGGGGACCCCCTTTTTCATCATTGTCCCCCATAATACCTCTCTAGGTACCTTGTCGTACGCTTTTTCTAAATCAATAAATATTATATGCAAATCTCTTCTCCTCTCTCGAAAGCGCTCGACAAGTTGACGAAGCAAATGAATCGCCTCTGTCGTCGATCGACCAGGCATGAACCCAAATTGGTTCTCTGTTATCTTAATATCCTTCCTTAGCCTGTGTTCAATCACCCTCTCCCAAAGTTTCATGGTGTGACACATTAGTTTTATTCCACGGTAGTTTGAGCAACTTTGAATGTCACCCTTATTCTTGTAGATAGGTACAAGAATACTTTTCCTCCATTCATTTGGCATCTTTTTTGTCTGCCAAATCTTATTAAACAGATCTGTCAGCCATTTAACGCCTATTTCGCCTAGGCATCTCCAAATCTCGATAGGAATCCCGTCAGGACCAACCGCTTTTCTTAAACCCATTCTGTTCAAAGCTTCTTTAACCTCAGTAAGTCTTATTTTACGCATGAAATCACGATTTATATCTTGAGATTGAATGACAAGTCCATCCAAATTCTTAGTAAAGCTCTCATTGAACAATTTGTCAAAATAATCTCTCTATCTTTCCTTGATATCCTCATCTCGAACTAAAACCTTCTGATTTTCATTTTTGACACACTTCACCGCACATAAGTCTCTAGTCTTCCTTTCCCGCATTCGAGCAATCCGGTATATATCATTTGCAGCCTCTTTAGTGTCTAATTTCTCGTACACCTCCTTGTAGACCTTAGATTTAGCTTCCCGAACAGCTTTCTTAACTTCCTTTTTAGCCATTTTGTACTTCTCAAATCTCTCCACATCTCTACTTTTCTTCAAATCTTTATAAGAATCCCTTTTAATTTTAATAGCAGCTTTTACATCTTCATTCCACCATGATATGTCCTTAGATGGTGGAGCACCACCTCTCGACTCACCAAGTAGATCTCTAGCTACTTTCTTGATACAACTAGCCATTTTGTTCCATGTTTTGTCTGGATCATCTTCCGACTGCCAATCCGCTTCTTGTACTACACGATCTATAAAAGCCTTTTGATTACCTTCTTTCAATCGCCACCATTTAATTTTAGGCTCTACCTTACGTCTAATCTTCCTAGGTTCTCTTCTAAATCGAAAATCTAGAACTAAAAGTCTATGTTGAGTAGTTACACTCTCACCTGGCACTACTTTACAGTCGATACAACAACCTCTATCTATTCTTCTCATCAGAAAAAAGTCTATTTGACTAGCATTTGATCCGCTCCTAAAAGTGATAAGGTGGGACTCTCTTTTCCTAAACATCGTTAATGGAATATGCAGCAAAATAAATATGCGAGGCAGAGCGAACAGCAATAATGTGCGGGAGCTGAATACTAGACACAACGATAACTAATCTGCAATAATCTAATATAAGTCCTACGAATGTTGCCTTTTGAAATAACACGAATCACGGGGTTTTGAAAATAGGGGCTACGGTGTTTTTATGAAAAGATACGTCGTTTTTGAAATATCCGTAGATTCCCTTGAGCTGTCTTTAAAAATGTCCACGATTCGTTAGTTTTATAAATAGGTAAGAAGTCTAATCTAATCTAACAACTACACTAAACTATACGGCTGAACTAACAAGCTGAACTACAGGTAAGGAAACCGCCTATCATCTGAGTCGATACATATACATACCTGTATATGTATAGTCGGTGATCCCGCCTCAATAATATCATATCCGATACCATATCTATAATCAGGCATCCCAAGTCAAGAGTGCGGATCAATCATCAATATAGCTCGTACGTAAATCCGTCGTACGGCATCCCAATCTGGGTACGGGTCAATATCACATTCATCATACTATTCACCTGGTATCCTCTTTATCAAATATCATGATCGGGGTACTGATCTACGTCTAGTACCATACTGATACCGCCTACGTATGCATGGACGTGTGTGAAACACTACGTCAAGGACCCGCTACAACGTCATGTCGTATCTAAGATACGAACCCTGCTATATCACCGATCTCACGGCCTCAAATCAAATCTCATCGACTCAGCTCAATCCCAAGTATCATCCTCAATCCGTATGTGAACACATAGTCCCATACCTATGTGAACACATAACTATAAAGAATCCCATGAGCACATATCAATAGGAATGTATGCAAGTATGTATGTGTGTATGTGTGTACAACACTACCCTAGGGTTCGCAACACTAAAGTAATCCAACACACCAATATCCATCCTAAGCATCGTTATTAATCCCAAATAACATATAATAATTGTTGGTGTGTATACGCATCCATATACACCACCACGGACTGCGGGGGTGCTATACGCCATCCACCCGACTTCTCCCCGTAGATATAAATCTACTCACCTGGTCCTCGCTAGCCGGTGCCGACGTCGCCACGCGCTTGCTTGTCGTCTCGAAGTCCACATGGGGGTACCTACATATCATAACGTACCATATCGCATTAGAACTAAATTCGAAATCGAAACGGCATACGAAAATCAAATTGGCACGCGTATCACGCATAGGTCCAAACCTATCGCCCACGCATGCAGGAATAATCAAACCAACGCTCGGTGTCGATGTACGAACGTCAAACCATCGAGAAAATCCAATCACACTCATTTGCACATTCACGAACACTAATTTTAATATAAACTAGGTTAAAACTCACAAAAACGCCAATTTCACTTAAAAAGTCATTTTTCCGAAAATCTAGCAAGCACAATTCGCCGTTTTTGTACAAAACACGATGTTTAAATTAATGTAGCGGCCAATATATTTATTAAATATCTTAAATAAGTCGTATAAACAATTTCCGGAATTTAATCTCATTAAATTCCAAAAATCCTAATATTCTAGTT
The DNA here is from genome assembly GCA_030015575.1 of Agapanthus africanus. Lineage (NCBI taxonomy): Eukaryota > Viridiplantae > Streptophyta > Magnoliopsida > Asparagales > Amaryllidaceae > Agapanthus > Agapanthus africanus. Next base: position 757,242,766 of record CM057339.1, read on the forward strand.
TACAAAAATACCCATTTTAACAATTTCAAAGCAAAATGCACAAACTACAATCTAGCTTAGAATTGCATGATCCAAAACATTAAACCACACTTAATAAAGTTAATGAAGCCAAGAAAAACCTAATCACATTTTTAATCCCAAGAATTTAACAAATTTCAAAAACCTAGTAAGCAAATTAGCAAAATAACAAAATTTTTAAGCTAGCCATTAGCACTAGCTACTAAACTTGTATTAACATGACAACAAAGCCTAATTATAACACACAACCATACACCAATTTTTATAAACCCTTAACTTGCATTCAATTTCACAACTTGAATTCCAAAACTTGCCATTAAACTCACATATCTAAATAACACTTAATTAAATTAGCTTAAGAAATTAGTAACAATTTAAGCAACAAAAAGTTTTAGAATTATACCCAAAAATATATGAAGGTCCACAAGACTCCATGGCCTCCCAAAATGCTCTCTTTTCACAAGGATCCATGCTAAACGGGCTAAGCTAAAATGGGTAGGACTTTGATTTTGATTTTGTGGGATTTTTGGTGGATTTTTGATGCAATTTTTCATGAAGTTTTGAAGGGAAAAGAGAGGGGAAAATGGAGGGGGGGCTGCTGTGGGGAGAAGGAATTTTTGGCCAGAAAAGTGGGTGGGGGAGAGAGAGGGAGGTGAGGAAAAGGGGGGGGGGACATGGTCAAGGTCAAACAAAGTCAAAAGTCTAACTACTTCACTCATTTTCTTTTCTTTTCTTTCATTTCTTTTTCCTTGAAAATCAAGTGGGGAAAAATATGGTGGGTGCTGAATTCAGCCATGGGGAGGAGTAAGTGGGGGTGTGTGGGTGTGGGCACGGGTGTGGGGTGATGAAAAATGATAAATACAATACCCCAAACATCCATTTACGCTAAAAAAAAGCCTTTTTTCTTCAATAATTTCTAAACCGTTTTGGCAAATGATTTCGTTCCAAAAACCACATGATAAATTTTTATTTAATGTTTTATGATGCACAAAATTTGTTTCAACTCATTCCAATTTATAATTTTCCCTAATTAAATGTATTAGTGACGGCTTAAAATAATAATAAAATAATATTTTTTTCAGAAAATTTGAAATTTCACCATCGGCTCAATAAACACCAAATAATAGCAATTACATAGCTAGAATATGTATATTTAATTTTTATAATAAGATATTTGTATTTTGACTTTTTACAGAAAACCCCCTCATTTTACCGATTTTCCGAAATTTCACCGAAACGATTTTCAAAACGCTACAATCTTCCCCCCTTAAAGAAATTCGGTCCCCGAATTTAAATTCAAACTCCCCCAATTACTAAAACATCTAAGAAAAACCATCACGTCGTCGGGGCTCCGAAATTGTAAATACATAAAACAAATCGTAGCGCAGCGCATGCGCTTGAAAAATGAGTATATAACTCAAATCAAAACTCCGTCAAGCATCCCACGATCATCGGAGTCGTGGAGAAGACATCAATGTCAAATCCAAATCAAAACCAATATGATATAACTCGAAACTATAAATGTAAATATCGAATCTATATCTGTAAGTATCTGAAGAAAATGCATGCCAAATCTCTTTAAGTCGCTGTGCAACACGTATAACACTGCACAGTGGCGGACGTCTATCATAAGAAAATAACTATATATATATATACCTTTGTTTGAAATGTACGTTCCGCCGTTTTGGAAACAATTTAGAAGGGTCTCCTTGTTTTAAACATTTCGTGTCATATCAGACACGTCGGTAAATACTGAGGCTATAGCTCGCTTTTTGGAAATCCCTTCAATAACTATCAATGCATGCAAAAATATATTCAGGTACTGTCCTCTGACTAGTCCTGCTCAGTACGAAAACACATAGCAATATCATAAAAACGTACTGCTCTAAAAGAAAAAAAATCAATCGCAAAATACGCGTATGAATACTACGTGCGTCTGGTGCGCACGGAAATCAAAATCCATATACGTGCCATACAAGTGCACAGAAACAAGATCTAAGTGCATCGGGTGTGCACAAAGCATCCGTCGTAGGCAACGTGTGTGCTTGACAGCAAAATCAGGTGCATCTGACATGCACAAAAAAATCTCGATTTAGTGCATCTGGTGTGCACCAAAATCACACTTCAAAACATGCGTCCAACATACGAGAAAATCCAAATCGGGTGCATCCATCGTGCACGAAATCATGAAATCCAATATCAAGTGCCGAACATGCGCAAAATCAAATCAGGTGCACAAGGTGCACATAACAAATATCGCACATCACCATCGAAATCAAAGTCCAATGCATCTAAGTGCACAAAAGGCGTATCACTGCACTGCAAGCATATATAAACTATACAGAGTACAGGAACCAATCGTGTGCGTGCATACGTACAAAATCAACTCAAATGTCTAAAACCGTAAAATCACAAACATGTGAAACCCAAGCACGAAAACGATATCAAGTGCAACACTGTGCAAGGATCGTAAATCCTCAATCATCAAAATCAAATCATACGAATAAATCACCCAAAACATCGAAATCAATAATGGCGGAATAGTACCGCTCAAGTGCATTCTCTAAGAATCTCGGGCCAACTGTCGCGGTCACTAGTGGGACGTCTCGTCGATGATCATGAACTCTGGCCTGCTGGTGTGCATAACAATGACCACTACTGGGTCAAGGTCTTCACTGTGAATTACCAATCTCTCGGTCCATCGGCTCATCGGCCCTGTCAGGTGTGCTAACGGGGATGATCCCATTCTGGCACTTCTCTGGTCATCTCTCGGTCAATCATCGCGACCACTCGAAAGACAGCATATCACTGGCGTCGGCCTCTGCCTCTCTAAATGTACGTGACGCATCTGGTCCTGGGTGCAAGTATCATTGCAGCAGTGTCCTGGAAGGAATCCTGCTCACGGTCTCTTCCATGTCTCGTCTCTGCCAACTGTCCGGAAGTCATCATCCTTTCCTATATCTGCATCTTGTTCCGGAACGGCTGCATACCCATCGCGACTCCTTCTGGAAGGTATATCCAGTACTCTGCCTCGGCATGCGTATCACATCTCTGATGTCGGCGGAGTGGAACGTCGTCTTATCCAGATCTTGTACGGACCTCTTTACTCCACTTTCTCTAATGTCGACCGCTTCGGACTCGTCTCATCGTGGCTACATGGACTGAGCTCCAACGGCTATCCTCGTATCTGGAGTCTCCCAAGAATGCATCTCACCACCTCGCATCCGAATGAAGTCGAACCATTCGATCGATTCGTCAAAACATCATAATCCCCCAAGAGCTCAACATCTTGGGCACAGTTTAATAGTATCGAACACATACCACAGCATCGGTGGTCCAGCCGTAGAAGGGCAAACCCAAGCCTCACTAATGGCGCCGTAGAACTGCCGCAAACCCGAAGGTTCAAAGGATTTCACACGGTCATTAAGTCGAGTTAGGGTTTCATTCTTCTAGAGGGACCAAAGAATTACCTGCATGTCTTTCCGACTACTTTAAACTTGGAATAATAGGTTTCTGACATTCGATCGTCTCTGTCGACTCCCAACGCCTCCGCGTGAAGTCGTCTCTAGCTGGAATCAATCTATCTGATGACCTCGCATCGGGGTAAGCGAACGAACCACCTGTCCTAGTCATTCATCTATTCGTACAACTCGCCCCGCCATAGTTCCAACATATGGGGCGATATCTCGTCGCTCGCAGCAACAACTGGCTCGCTCGTCTGCACGCTGAACAGTGCCTCAATCATCAGGAGTAAGCAACACACCAACGGTCATCAAAATCTGGCTGGCCTCTGTCAGTGGCTCAATCCTCTAGTGTCGATCAGCACATCCGAGTAACCTCATAAAGGCGATCCGCCAAACGCTCGTGGCGCGGAAACACAGTAAGAAGACACATCTCTGCAATCGTGTGTCGCCGGAATTTCGCCCAGATCAGTCCTCGTTCGTGACGAGCGTGTGCTGACTGCAACTCTAGCCATAGCTCTCCCTGCCCGTAACCGTAGCAGCAAAACCAAACTGGTACCGATGAGGCTAGATCAGGAAGGAATATAATACTGAACAAGGAAATGTACATCCTAAGGCTTCTTAAGTGGAGTGACGTGTCGTAAATATGCCGCGGAACATACCAACGGTACGTCACTCTACTTTAGTCACCGATTCAATCAACCAAGGGTCATCCTACGCTCCGAAGGTAAAACCTAACGCTCTGATACCAACTTTGTCACGACCCAAAAAAAATGGAACATGACCGGCACTTAAACTACGAAACATCTCGAGGCGTACGTAATCTAAGTAAGCCGAAAACCCAGAAATCCAAACCAAGAAAAGTAGTAGAGTGAAGGAAAAACAATTTAAAACAAGTAGTTTTAATAGCATAAGCCGAATTATGCGTTTTTAAAACATCAAGTATTTTCTGAAAATTTCGGCAGAGTCTCCTTTGTAAATACTGGCCCCTAAACGGGATACAACATGAATAGTATATGAAATCAATAAAATGCATCCCCAAGCGGGAGCTAGCCCTTCGTCAATCGACGGTCACAACCATACAAGCAATATAATATACAACGCCAACGGCGAGGTTCAAAATTCAAAAGGAAACTCAAAACCATAAGAAAACCACAGAAATACAACGCACGACTCTAAGGTCGAAAGAATAAACATCACTAGTCTCTATCTGAGATAAATACAAGTTTGGTTGATGGAACTTATAGATACAACTGAATAATAATATACAAGTTATATAATGGGGGGTACGATACAAGTAAACCCACCTACTAGCAAATCACCCGAAGGAAACTATGCCCGCAAGCCGTAATGAAACCTGTACGGCAAACCTGCAAGAAACTGGGGCACAACGGGGGTGAGTTGCCAACTCGTGAATAGAAAAACATCTACGCACAGAAATCGCATAAATAACGCAATCCTAGGTCAATGATCATAATATATCCTCCATTATATATAATATGCAGCCTATAACAAGGCTAGGGTAAATATCTAACCCGAGTGTAATCTCATGTACCCGTGTCAGTGCCTCAGGTAGCAATATATCATATGAATGAGGTATGAATGCATGAAAATAGAATACATGTAAATGAAGAACTGTTTTCATAGTTTAGTGAGATTTCCTTATTTTTAAATAGGAGGTACCATAAATGAAATCAGCATAAACAGTGCCCAGCATCGACACAAAACAAGTATCCAAATATCTCGATATCTCTGTGTCGTAATCTCTGTACCTTAAAATCTCAAAAATCTCAATGTCTCAATCACAATATCTAGGGCGCCGTCAGTCCAGACCGGCCCCTACCATCTATCTCAAGACCACGACGGTATCCTCCGGATATCCGACGCGTCAGGTAAAATCACCGGTCGGTAGTGCTCCCCTGCCAGGCTCAACGTCATCACCACATTCATCTTGCCCCGGGGTACCGCACCGGGCCCACCATGTACCCGTGATGGTTCCTCCACTCCTCGACACGGATCTCCAAAACCACAGCAAACTCATGGTGGACGACACTTTTCATCACTAGAAAACCGCAACATTTTATATTTTAAAAGATCATAAGTTGTAAATTTTGCGGCTTTCCCCGAAATCCAGAAATATCATAAATCTCAAGAAATCATCACAAGTGCATATGTCAATGATAATGAACTAGGCATGAACAACTGAATAACAGTATGCATGCAGTGGTAGGTAATAACTACAATGTCTAATATGGCATATAAGGGAAGTACACTAATATCATGTCAAAACTACCAGCTAACAATCTAAGTCAAGCAATTATATTCTCTAAAGTGTACGTGACATGGCAATTACCGATGAAGATGTGTGTGAGCCGGCAAGTAGGTGTACGTGGTACATACGCATCATCGGTAATGGTGCTGGTGTCCTAACAGCATGATATCAATAATGGAATATGCAGCAAAATAAATATGCGAGGCAGAGCGAACAGCAATAATGTGCGGGAGCTGAATACTAGACACAACGATAACTAATCTGCAATAATCTAATATAAGTCCTACGAATGTTGCCTTTTGAAATAACACGAATCACGGGGTTTTGAAAATAGGGGCTACGGTGTTTTTATGAAAAGATACGTCGTTTTTGAAATATCCGTAGATTCCCTTGAGCTGTCTTTAAAAATGCCCACGATTCGTTAGTTTTATAAATAGGTAAGAAGTCTAATCTAACCTAACAACTACACTAAACTATACGGCTGAACTAACAAGCTGAACTACAGGTAAGGAAACCGCCTATCATCTGAGTCGATACATATACATACATGTATATGTATCGTCGGTGATCCCGCCTCAATAATATCATATCCGATACCATATCTATAATCAGGCATCCCAAGTCAAGAGTGCGGATCAATCATCAATATAGCTCGTACGTAAATCCGTCGTACGGCATCCCAATCTGGGTACGGGTCAATATCACATTCATCATACTATTCACCTGGTATCCTCTTTATCAAATATCATGATCGGGGTACTGATCTATGTCTAGTACCATACTGATACCGCCTACGTATGCATGGACGTGTGTGAAACACTACGTCAAGGACCCGCTACAACGTCATGTCGTATCTAAGATACGAACCCTGCTATATCACCGATCTCACGGCCTCAAATCAAATCTCATCGACTCAGCTCAATCCCAAGTATCATCCTCAATCCGTATGTGAACACATAGTCCCATACCTATGTGAACACATAACTATAAAGAATCCCATGAGCACATATCAATAGGAATGTATGCAAGTATGTATGTGTGTATGTGTGTACAACACTACCCTAGGGTTCGCAACACTAAAGTAATCCAACACACCAATATCCATCCTAAGCATCGTTATTAATCCCAAATAACATATAATAATTGTTGGTGTGTATACGCATCCGTATACACCACCACGGACTGCGGGGGTGCTATACGCCATCCACCCGACTTCTCCCCGTAGATATAAATCTACTCACCTGGTCCTCGCTAGCCGGTGCCGACGTCGCCACGCGCTTGCTTGTCGTCTCGAAGTCCACATGGGGGTACCTACATATCATAACGTACCATATCGCATTAGAACTAAATTCGAAATCGAAACGGCATACGAAAATCAAATCGGCACGCGTATCACGCATAGGTCCAAACCTATCGCCCACGCATGCAGGAATAGTCAAACCAACGCTCGGTGTCGATGTACGAACGTCAAACCATCGAGAAAATCCAATCACACTCATTTGCACATTCACGAACACTAATTTTAATATAAACTAGGTTAAAACTCACAAAAATGCCAATTTCACTTAAAAAGTCATTTTTCCGAAAATCTAGCAAGCACAATTCGCCGTTTTTGTACAAAACACGATGTTTAAATGAATGTAGCGGCCAATATATTTATTAAATATCTTAAATAAGTCGTATAAACAATTTCCGGAATTTAATCTCATTAAATTCCAAAAATCCTAATATTCTAGTTTACAAAAATACCCTTTTTAACAATTTCAAAGAAAAATGCACAAACTACAATCTAGCTTAGAATTGCATGATCCAAAGCATTAAACCACACTTAATAAAGTTAATTAAGCCAAGAAAAACCTAATCACATTTTTAATCCCAAGAATTTAACAAATTTCAAAAACCTAGTAAGCAAATTAGCAAAATAACAAAATTTTTAAGCTAGCCATTAGCACTAGCTACTAAACTTGTATTAACATGACAACAAAGCCTAATTATAACACACAACCATACACCAATTTTTATAAACCCTAACTTGCATTCAATTTCACAACTTGAATTCCAAAACTTGCAATTAAACTCACATATCCAAATAACACTTAATTAAATTAGCTTAAGAAATTAGTAACAATTTAAGCAACAAAAAGTTTTAGAATTATACCCAAAAATATATGAAGGTCCACAAGACTCCATGGCCTCCTAAAATTCTCTCTTTTCACAAGGATCCATGCTAAACGGGCTAAGCTAAAATGGGTAGGACTTTGATTTTGATTTTGTGGGATTTTTGGTGGATTTTTGATGCAATTTTTCATGAAGGTTTGAAGGGAAAAGAGAGGGGAAAATGGAGGGGGGCTGCTGTGGGGAGAAGGAATTTTCGGCCAGAAAAGTGGGTGGGGGAGAGAGGGGGAGGTAAGGAAAATGGGGGGGGGGACAAGGTCAAGGTCAAACAAAGTCAAAAGTCTAACTACTTCACTCATTTTCTTTTCTTTTCTTTCATTTCTTTTTCCTTGAAAATCAAGTGGGGAAAAATATGGTGGGTGCTGAATTCAGCCATGGGGAGGAGTAAGTGGGGGTGTGTGGGTGTGGGCACGGGTGTGGGGTGATGAAAAATGATAAATACAATACCCCAAACATCCATTTACGCTAAAAAAAGCCTTTTTTCTTCAATAATTTCTAAACCGTTTTGGCAAATGATTTCGTTCCAAAAACCATATGATAAATTTTTATTTAATGTTTTATGATACACAAAATTTGTTTCAACTCATTCCAATTTGTAATTTTCCCTAATTAAATGTATTAGTGACGGCTTAAAATAATAATAAAATAATATTTTTTTCAGAAAATTTGAAATTTCACCAGCGGCTCAATAAACACCAAATAATAGCAATTATATAGCTAGAATATGTATATTTAATTTTTATAATGAGATATTTGTATTTTGACTTTTTACAGAAAACCCCCTCATTTTACCGATTTTCCGAAATTTCACCGAAACGATTTTCAAAACGCTACAGTCGTGATGAATAGCCGGGGTGTGAGATGAGGGTTTTCATTCTTTCATTCAATGTAAAATTTGTAAAGTGATTGTAGGGTGTTTTTCGTCACCCCATAGAGATGGGAATACGCGCGCGCTTGTCAGGCGCAGTACAGATTTCCCCTGCTTAGGGTAGGCAGGGGTTTATTGATTGTGGGGATCCGAATCTCCGGCAGCCGCGGAGTAAGCTGCTGTTAATTACCTCTCGTCTTTGAAGCGAGGGAACCTCCGATTGACGGGTTAAACTGGTCATGCGAACTCAACATGCAGTGTTGTGTTTTGAAGGGGTTTTGGATATATCGGGGGCCCTACAGAGTTTTTTTTGAGAGGGATAGTGTTGTAGAGTATGTGTGTGTGTGTATACATATATATAAAAATAAAAAAAAGATAAAAATAATAAAAAAAAGGAAAGGGCATCCAAACGATGCGTGGAAAAAAGTGACAGCACTTTGGGTGCCAGCGCTTTGAGCGCAAGAGCGCTAGCGCCCCACGTGTTAGCATGTGGCGCTAGCGCTCTGGGTGTTAGCGCTCTGAGCGCAAGGGCACGAGCGCTTTGAGCGCTGGCGCCCCACGTGTCAGCGCTCGGGCGCTAGCGCTAGCGCCCCACGTGTCGGACACGTGGGCGCTCGGGCGCTAGTGCTTTGGGCGCTAGCGCAAGAGAGCGAGAGCGCTAGCGCCCCACGTGTTTGACATATGGGCGCTCGGGTGCTAGCGCTTTGGGCGCTAGCGCAAGAGCGCTAGGGAGGCAAAAAGGACTTGGTCCCTGCAAGGGGAGTTGTACTCCCAAAAAGGAACACTTGTTATTTTGTGTGTGTGTGTGTGTGTGTGTGTGTATGAGGAGTTAAACTCCTAGGATAATTTGAAGCTGATAAAGGGGCTTCTCCCCTTGAGCCCTGGATCTTCCCCAAAGTGGGATTTCTGGAGATGTGTCTCCTTCTTCTCCCTTTGTTGGCTGGATCTTAAAGATCAAGAAATATGAGATTTTAAAAATCTCTCCTTTCTGAGATCTGATGGAAGATCTGAGTTCCCCTTTGTGGGTTTTGTGTGAAAAACAATTTAGTTTTATAAAAGGAAGAGTAAAACTCTTGAATTAATTCAAAAGAAAGAAGAAGGTTTTAGAACCTTGAGGAAGGAGAAGATCACAGATCTGGATTTGTTTTTGGAGAGAGAAAAAAGTTGTTGAGATATTTTCATTATCTTTTTCTTTATAGGCTATACACTTTACATATAGCCCCATGGGCTTTACAAAAATGGCATTTTTCCCATCCCATAGCTCATGTGCCATTTCTTTTTGCACATAAGTCATGGGCTTTACAAAAATTTTGGCTTTATGCCCATTCATGCATAAAAAATTACATAAAAATTATTTATTACATGATTTCATTTTGGGCATGGAGAAAGGCCGCCTGCTTCATGTTCGGACTCGACCTGGGCATGGGCCCACTTGATCTGGGCTTGGGCCCACTTGGCTTAGGGTTGACCTTGCCTTTGACTTGGTCAACCGGGGTGCAATTTTCGACCCCAAAAAAGTGCCCCCCATCAATAAATGCACACCACATATGTGGGTCGTGTGCATGAGATTGATGGATCTTCTTTTACGTGGAGGCGACTTGCTTTGGTTCCCACTTTTTGGGATGCACTGCCCTTTTTACGACGTGGACGGTCGACGCTTAACGCGTCTCCGAGATGGGCTGTTTGTGGTAGACGTTTCTCTGGCCTGGAGTGATTTGGTAGACGTGCCCCCGGCACGGAGTGTCGCTGGTCGGCGTTTCCCCGAGGCGGAGTGTCTGTAGTCGACGTGCCCACGGCATGGAGTGTCTGCTTGACGTTTCCCCAAGGCGGAGTATCGGCTGGTTGACGTGTCCCCGAGACGGAGTGTCTGCTTGACGTTTCCCCGTTACTGAGTGTCATTGTTGGACGTTTCCCCGATGCGGAGTGTCACTGGTTGACGTGTCCCCGAGATGGAGTGTCGCTGGTTGACTGGTTGACGTGTCCCCGAGACGGAGTGTCTTCTTGACGTTTCCCCATTACGGAGTGTCGTTGTTTGACGTTTCCCCAATGCGGAGTGTCTGTTTGTGACGTTTCCCCGGTGCGGAATGTCGATGTTCGACGTTTCCCCGATGCAGAATGTTGCCGGTTGTCCCCGGCACGGAGTGTCTGTGTTGGACGTTTCCCCGAGATGGAGTGTCGCTGGTTGACGTGTCCCCTGGACGGAGTGACGGCTTGACGTTTCCACATTACGGAGTGTCGCTGGTCGACGTTTCCCCGGCATGGAGTGTCTGTATTGGACGTCTCCCCGGCACGGAGTGTCGTTGTTGGACGTTTCCCCAATGCGGAGTGTCTGTTTGTGACGTTTCCCCGGTGCGGAATGTCTGTGTTGGACGTTTCCCCGATGCGGAGTGTCGCTGGTTGACGTATCCCCGGCACGGAGTGTCTGTGTTGGACGTTTCCCCGAGACGGAGTGTCGCTGGTTGACGTGTCCCCAAGACGGAGTGCCAGCTTGACGTTTCCCCATTACGGAGTCTCGCTGGTCGACGTTTCCCCGGCATAGAGTATCTGTGTTGGTCGTCTCCCCAGCACGGAGTGTCACTGGTTGACGTGTCCCCGGCACGGAGTGTCTGTGTTAGATGTTTCCCCGAGACGGAGTGTCGCTGGTTGACGTGTCCCCGAGACGGAGTTTCTGTTGTTTGACGCAGAGTTCGATGTTGGAATTGGTTGGTTTGATCTGTTTTTGGTTGACATCAGCATCGCTACACTGGAATATGGTACCGGGAGCTAATCATCATCTGTCATGAGAGGATTTAGGAATTGGTTTTTGTTTGGCATCTGCGTTGCTGCACTGGAATAATGCCAGGAGTAACTCATCATTTGCCCCGGAAGGATTTGGGAATTGGTGTCTTAGGAGACATGTTTAGATCCCTATCACCTAAGGCTTTTCAATTTTATGGGCCGTAAGGGTCCCATAAAAGCATTTTCTCCCTACGAGTCGAAAGGATCTCGTAGGTGTATTTTCTCCTTAGGATTCGTGGGGACTCCTAAGTGTGTTGCTCCTTTGTGAGTCGTAAGGATCTCACACGGGAAATTTCTCCTCACATAGTCGAGAGGACTTTGTGAGTGCATTCCATCTCTTTTTCAAGAGTTTGCGCCCTTTCGGGTTTTCACAAACTCGCCGACAGTCCTGCTGTTTTTACTCACGGAGCCCTTTCGGGTTTTCATCCGTGCCCATTTTACTTGTGGACATACCCCTTTTTTTTCTTTTTCTTTTTTGAATCTTCACCGCCGGTAGGACTTTGAATGTGGTCTCACCGGTAGGACTTGGGAGAGATTGGGATCGTTTTACGCCCGTGAATTGTATACGGTTTTGCAGGATGTATGATCCAGACCGTAGGGCCGGAAAAATTTCGGGACTTTGTTGGCGTCTGCATCGCTGCATTGGAATATGGTACCAGGAGCGACTCATCATTCGCCATTTGGGATTTGAGTTTTAGATGGCGTCTGCATCGCTGCACTGGAATATGGTACCAGAAGCGACTCATCAGTCGCCATTTGGGTATGGGATTTGGAATTTGGTTGGCGTCTGCATCGCTGCACTGAAATATGGTACCAGGAGCGACTCATCATTCGCCATTTGGGATTTGAGTTTTGGACGGCGTCTGCATCGCTGCACTGGAATATGGTACCAGAAGCGGCTCATCATTCGCCGCTGGGGTATAGGATTTGGAATTTGGTTGGCGTCTGCATAGCTGCACTGGAATATGGTACCAGGAGCGACTCATCATTCGCCACTTGGGGATTTGGATTTTGGGCTGCGTATGCATCGCTGCACTGGAATATGGTACCAGGAGCGACTCATCATTCGCCATTACCTATTGGGAAGCGATGGCTTAGGAGACAGGTTTAGATCCCTATCACCTAAGGCTTTTCAATTTTATGGGCCGTGAGGGTCCCATAAAAGCATTTTCTCCCTACGAGTAGTAAGGATCCCGCAGGTGTATTTTCTCCTTAGGAGTCGTGAGGACTCCTAAGTGTGTTTTTCCTTTATGAGTCGTAAGGATCCCACAAAGGTTTGTTCTCCTCATGTATCGTAAGGACACATGAGTGGTTCTTTTCAATGGAGCATAATTCTAAGGGCGGAGACCGGCCCCTGGACTGGTGACTGCGATGTGGTATGGGTATGATGAGAATTATTTGAGCCCGTGGATTGTATACGGTTGCCAATTTGGGGACCAACCGTAGGGCCGGGAGAGTTTTGGGAAATTGGATTTTGGTTGGCGTCTGCATCGCTGCAGTGGAATATGGTACCAGGAGCGACTCATCATTCGCCGTTTTTTTTACGCGATTGCTTGCTTTATCATTTCAGCTTTTCTTTTCGCGAAGATCGCGATTGCCCTATCATTTAGGCTTTTATTCGCGGTTGCCCTATCATTTCGGCTTTATTTTTCATCTTAATTTTACTCGCTGATTTTTATTGCGAGTTGCCCCATCATTTCGTCTTTTTATTTATATACATATATATGTATTTTTTTTTATTTACACATTTTTATATCCCCAGATTAACGATTTAGAGGTCGATTGTTCCCAGTTTAAAGACTTGGTGGTCCGTTGTTCCCAGTTTAATGACGTGGTGGTCGATCGTTCCCAGTTTAATGACGTGGTGGTCAGTTTGCTTATCCCAGCACCTTGAACTTTGATCTTGGCGGAGTTGTGTTGATGACTGTAGCTCTGTGGCTTGTCGGTACATCTGACGACTGTGAGGCTTTCCCGAGTTTGTATTAGTTCTCCACCCAATCTTTAAAAACATAGCAGTCTTCAATGGTATGACTCACCATTCTATGATATGGGCAGTATATGGGATTGCCGGTCATGTTCATCTCATGTGGCCTCTTTGGAATATGCAGTTGAAGACCGTTGTTCAAGGCGTCCACGAATATTTCACGGACTTTATCCCTCCTGAAGGAGTATACTTTCTTCTTTCTCTCCATTGGAGGAGGTGCCCTTACTGATGCTGGACCCCGAGGACGAACAGTCTTTGGCTCTCCTATTGTCCGCTTACCATGTTCAGTGTACGCATCGGAGGGGCTGGAGGTTGACCGCATCCGTTTTTCACAAAGGTGTTCCGCTCTCGGGCTGGAGGGAGCATCGGTCGGCTGCTTCCGGATATCAATCCCCAGCTCACGAACCAAAATTTGATTTTGCTGTAATTGCAATCGGGCGACTTGGGTCATGAGATCCGCCACGACATTTGCCAGCTCGTCGACTTTAGAATGGACCTTGGCCATCTTCTCATCCCTGTCCTGAAGTTCCCTTTGAAGCCATTGGAATAATGCTTGTTCTATAGTTCCGGGTATGACAACGGGGTCATACCTACCGCCTGAACTTGATTCAGCATGAAATACGGGTTCCTTTGGCTTAATGGCCTAAGCGAGCTCTTCATCATTTGGACCGGGCCGATGTTGGATGGCAACAACCGCGTCATTGTCATGGTTATAAGGCGTAGGAGGACTTGTTCTTCTGAGCTCCATCATATAGACCGTATGGGTTGTGTACCCGTCTATTGCTTCTTCATTGGCAATGTTGCTCGCTTGGCTCTTAGCTTGTTTCCTTGGTCCGCTCATTTTAGAAAAAGGCAGATGTCTGAGAGAATCAGGTCCCTGAAGGACTTCGGTCCCCGTTTGTATGAAATTGGCGGTCGCAGCTTGATTGTTTGTTAACACGCCAGGGGACAATGATATTTCTCCCGCCTTGTATTGTTTCTCGACCCAATCCTTGAAGATGCAACAGTCTTCAATAGTGTGTCCCAGCACTCGGTGGTATGGGCAAAAGTTATGATGATCAGTCATGTTCGTTTCACTTAGCCTTTTTGGTTCTGGTAGCCACAGGCCATTCTTCAGAGCATCTTTAAAATTTTTGTGGACCTTGTCCCTTCGGAATGAGTAGACCTTTGTAGGGTGTTTTTCGTCACCCCATTGAGATGGGAATACGCACGCACTTGTTAGGCGTACTACAGATTCCCCCTGCCGAGGGTAGGCCGGGATTTAATGATTGTGGGGATCCGAATCTCCGGCAGCCGCGAACTAAGCTGCCGTTAATTACCCCCCCGCCTTTGGGGCGAGGGAACCTCCGATTGACGGGTTAAAATGGTCATGCGAACTCAATGTGCAGTGTACGTGTGTTGTGTTTTGAAAAGGGGGGATTGGATATATCGGGAGTCACGCAGAGTTTTTACGGGGGTCCCGCTACCCGGATAGCAGGCTAGGGGTCAAGGGGGCGAGCAGCCCCCTTGCGGGGTGCGGGGCAGCGCCCCGTTAGAAATTTTTTTCTAACAGGGACAGTGTCGCGGAGTATGTGTGTGTGTAAATATGTATACATATGTGTATATATATATCTATGTATATATGTATATATATATATAAAAGAAAGAGGGGGAAAAGGCATCCAAAGGATGCGTGGGGGGCAGTACTTTGGGCGCTGTGCGCCTGGGTGCTGTGCGCTCAGGCGCTAGAGTGCCACGTGTCGGCACGTGGGCGCTCTGCGTTTGAGCGCAAGAGCGCCACGTGTCGGCACCGGGGAGACTTGCGCCTGAGCGCTTGCGCTTGAGCGCAAGCGCGCCACGTGTCGGCAAGGTGGCGACTTGCGCTCGGGCGCTTGCGCAGGAGCGCAAGCGCTCCACGTGTCGGCACCGGAGCGACTTGCGCTCGAGCGCTTGCGCTTGTGCGCAAGCGCGCCACGTGTCGGCACCGGGGCGACTTGCGCTCGAGCGCAAGCGCTCCACGTGTCGGCACCGGGGCGACTTGCGCTCGAGCTCTTGCGCTTGAGCGCAACCGCGCCACGTGTCGGCACGGGGGCGACTTGCGCTCGAGCGCAAGCGCTCCACGTGTCGGCACCGGGGCGACTTGCGCTCGAGCGCTTGCGCTGGAGCGCAAGCGCGCCAAGTGTCAGCACGCGGACGCTCTGTGCTTAAGCGCCGGCGAGAAAAGGAGGCTTTTAGCCTAAGAAACAGAAGCAATGCTTCAAAAAGGAAATATTTGTTGTTTTATATATATGGAGTTAAACTCCTAGGATGTTTTGAAGCTGATGAAGGGGGTTCTTCTTCTTCCTCCTGTTGTTTGGCCGGATCTTGAAGATCAAGAAGTAGGAGATTTTAAAAATCACTCCTTTTTAAGATCTGATGGAAGATCTGAGTTCCCCTTTGTGGGTTTTGTGGTGGAAAACTACTTAGTTTTGGAAAAGAAAGAGTAAAACTCTTGATTTAATTCAAAGAAATGAGAAGGTTTAGAACCTTGGAGAAGGAGCAGGAGGCACAAAGAACCCTAGTTTTGGGGGAATGAAAAAGTGTTACTTTATTCATCATCATTTTGCCTTATATAGGCTTACATATTTACATATAGCCCCTTGGGCTTTACAAAAATGGCATTTTTGCCTATCCCATGGCTCATGTGCCATTTCATTTTTGCACATAAGCCATGGGCTTACAAAAATTTGGCTTTATGCCCATTTTGCATACATTCATGTATATAAAAAATTACATGAAAATTATTTATTACATGATCTATATTTTAGCATGGAGGAGGCTGGCCGCGGGCATGACTTGGGCATGGGCCCGCTTGACCTGGGCTTGGGCCCACCTGGCTTGGGGTTGACCTTGACTTTGACTCGGTCAACGGGGGTGTAAATTTTTACCCCAACAACCTTATTTCTTCTTTCCTCCAAAGTTGGATCTCGAGTTTGGTCAGTTTTTGCTCGGCCCGCTCTCTGCTTATTTAGAGAATCAGTGCTGTTAGAACTTCCGCCTTTTCGGTTGTCATCTCTCCAAGGTTTTGGTCTGTTTGTGAACTGAAGATCCTGAGCAGACTCGGGCTTTGAGCGTTCTAATGTTTGGACATTTTTGGTCAGCTCTTGGAATGTTTTAAGGCCTGCGGTGCACAGGAAAGGTTTCATTCAGTCCTTCAGATTTTCTATAAGAAGACTGACGGGTTGGTCTTGCTCTAACGGCGGTTCACATTTGACAGAGAGATTGCACCATCAGACTATAAAGTCCATGTTGCTTTCGTTGTTCTTTGGCTCTGTCCTTACGAGGTCGGCAATGGTGATTTTATCGCTGACACTCATGAACCTTTGCGTGAACATGGATTCTATTTGAGCGAACGTCGTAATTGAGTCATCTGGTATGCTTGCATACCAATCGAAAGCAACATCCATCAAGCTATTAACAAACTGACGGAGAAGGAGCGCATCATTTCCCCCAGTATTTGCGCATGATGCTTTAAATTGGGCAATGTGTCGGTTCGCATTTCCCGTCCCATCGAACCTTTTAAATTTGGGGACGACATAGCCAGTGGGAAACTCCACAAGATCGTATCGAGCAGGATATGGTCTCCCGCTACTGCTGGCATCTTTTTACTCTCCGGCTTCGGCTACCAATGTTTTGACTTTTTTGGCAACCAAATCCATGATTTGATCTTGAGTTAGCGGGTTGTTGTCATCGGCCGCCAAGACATTTCCCGAGATAGGATGCGACTGATTTTCATGCGGTCCGCCCACTTTTGGATTTGAGGGAATAGGCGTCGGCTGTCTTGGGACACCATTTCCCGGTTCACGAGCAGAGCCCTGCGCTTGATTGGGCAGCTAAGAGGCAAGTTGGGCCGTAAGCCGTAAGATGACATTTATCAAGTTGTCGATCTTTGAGTAGAGCTTGGCCATCTCCTTGTCTTTGTTCCTGAGCTGCTTTCGGAGTTCTTGAAGCAGCTTTTGCTCCGCGGTCCTGGGGCGGAAAGTCGGCTCTTCCTTGCTGTCCGAGCTTGACTCTACATGGACTGAGGGGTCTTTCTGTCTATCATCCTCGTCGAGAGGGTTTTCATCATCCAGCGGAGGTGGCTTTTCTTAGGAAGCGGCAACCACATTCAAGCCAGATTGGATTTGATATGTGGTGGCCCCGTCCTTACTCTTGCTGCGCGTACCCACCGTGTAGACAGTGTGGACAATATATCCAGCCATTTCCTCATCTTCGGCGGGGTAACCCTGTTCTTAGAACCTCATGAGGTTCCGCCTAGCAGGAGCCCTAGCCCTTTGGTTTGCTCTATATCTGAGCCTTTTCTGTCTTAGCTTATCAATTTTAAGGGCTTGGCAGGCATCCATTTCCTGGGAAGCCACCATGAGTCGATTAGCGGGGAGCTTAGAGAAGACACCCGATCAAGCAGTTGTCAGGGGCACCGCCGGAGCTTGCTCTAGAGGCATTGTTTCTTTGTTGGTGTTGATGGCCTTGCCCCCAGCTGGGGCTAAGGAGAGTCGTTCAAACACCGACTTGCGTTTGAGTTGGGGCGCCTTCGAGACCACCACATTTGGCCTCTTGCCTTTCGAGACCGGTTTGTCTGTCACCGGGGCTTGAGGAGCTGGGATGGCGTTAGCTGACACGAACATGATAGAGCTGAATGGTAGCGGCGACTCTTCCTATTGTCACCCGAGACTGGCCGGAAGGACCGTCCTGGCGTCCATCATCATCGTGTAGGAGATGGGAGCCGTGCTGAGAGCTGAGTTCATCCTTGGAGACATTATTGAAAAGTGATTGCTTAAAAACTTGCAAGAAAGAGCATTATTTTAGTATAAATATAGACATGTATATTGATTGAGTTCGCATGAACGTTTAACCCGAAATATCGGAGGAGAGATTGGTCCCACCGGGCGTACCAGAATCTGTAGGGTGTTTTTCGTCACCCCATTGAGATGGGAATACGCACGCGCTTGTCAGGCGCAGTACGGATTCCCCCTGCCTTGGGTAGGCAGGGGTTTATTGATTGTGGGGATCTGAATCTCCGGCAGCCGTGGACTAAGCTGCCGTTAATTACCTCTCGCCTTTGAAGCGAGGGAACCTCCGATTGACGGGTTAAACTGGTCATGCGAACTCAACGTACAGTGTTGTGTTTTGAAGGGGTTTTGGATATATCGGGGGCCCCGCAGAGTTTTTACGGGGGTCCCGCTACCCGGATAGTGGGCTGGGGGTCAAGGGGGCTAGCAGCCCGCTTGCGGGGTACGGAGCAGCGCCCCGGTGTAGGGTGTTTTCCGTCACCCCATTAAGATGAGAATACGCGCGCGCTTGTCAGGCGTACTACAGATTCCCCCTGCCTAGGGTACGTGGGGGTTATATTGATTGTGGGGATCCGAATCTCCGGCAGCCGCGGACTAAGATGCCGTTAATTACCCCTCGCCTTTGGGGCGAGGGAACCTCCGATTAACGGGTTAAACTGGTCATGCAAACTCAATGTGCAGTGCTGTGTTTTGGAGGGGTGGCTTGGATGTATCGGGAGCCACGCAGGGTTTTTACGGGGGTCCCGCTACCCGGATAGTGGGCTGGGGGTCAAGGGGGCTAGCAGCCCCTTGCGGGGTGCGGGGCAGCGCCCCGGCCGATTTTTTTTTAGGAGGACAGTGTTATAAAGTATGTGTATGTGTATATATATATAAAGGGAAAGGGCATCCAAAGGATGCGTGGGGGACAGCGCCTCACGTGCATGGCACGCAGGCGCTGGGCGCGAGTGCTCTGAGCGCTAGGCGCACCACGTGCTCGGCACGTGGGCGCTAGCGCACAGGGCACTAGCACACCGGGCCCAGGGCGCACCACGTGCTCGGCACGTGGGCGCAAGCGCACAGGGTGCTAGCGCACCACGTGCTCGGAACGTGGGCGCAAGCGCTCTGGGCATGGGCGCACCACGTGCTCGGCACGTGGGCACAAGCGCTCGGGGCGCTGGACGCTGGGCGTCAAACAGAAAGAGGACTTTAGTCCCTGCACTGGGAGCTATGCTCCCGATTTGTGGAGTTAAACTCCCAAAAAGTTTAGAAATGATCAAAAGGGGTTGCTTTGTTTCTCCCTTTGGTTCTGGATCTTCCCAAGGTGGGATTTTTGGAGATGGGTCTCCTCCTTCCTCCTCTGTTGGCTGGGTCTTGAAGATCAAGAGATGTGAGATTTTACAAACCTCTTCTTTTTGAGATCTAATGGTAGATCCAAATTCCCCTTTGTGGGTTTTGTGGTGAAAAACTATTTAGTTTTATAAAAGGAAGAGTAAAACTCTTGATTTAATTCAAAAGAAAAAAGAAGGTTTTAGAACCTTGAGGAAGGAGAAAGATTTCAGATCTGGATTCTTTTTGGAGAGAGAAAAAGTTTTTGGGATATTTTCATTATCCTTGCCTTTACAGGCTATACATTTTACACATAGCCCCTTGGGCTTCACAAAATGATATTTTGCCTATCCCATGGCTCATGTGCCATTTCTTTTTGCATATAAGCCATGGGCTTTACAAAAATTTGGCTTTATGCCCATTTTTCTTACATTCATTCGTAAAATAAAATAAAAGAAATACAATAAAATTATTTATTACAAAATTTTTATCTTGGCATGGGGGGTGGTCGGCTGCTTCATGTTCGGGCTCGACCCGGGCATTGGCCCACTTGATCTGGGCTTGGGCCCACTTGGCTTGCGATTGACTTTGATTTTGACTTGGTCAACCGGGGTGTAAATTTTTACCCCAACAAATTGCCCCCATCAATAAATTCATACCACACATGTGGGTCGTGTGTATGAAATTGATGGATCTTCTTTCACGTAGAGGCGACTTGCTTTGGGTCCCGCTTTTGGGAAGCTGGCACTGCCCTTTTCATGACATGGACGGTCGATTCTGCCCTTTTTGCGACTTGGACGGTTGGTGCTGCCCTTTTAGCGACGTGGACAGTCGGTTCTGCCCTTTTTGCGACTTGGACGGTCGGTGCTACCCTTTTAGCGACTTGGACGGTCGATGCTGCCCTTTTTGCGACGTGGACGGTCGGTTCTGCCCTTTTTGCGACTTGGACGGTCGGTGCTGCCCTTTTTGCGACTTGGACAGTCGGTGCTACCCTTTTAGTGACTTGGACGGTCGATGCTGCCCTTTTTGCGATGTGGACGGTTGGTTCTGCCCTTTTTGCGACTTGGACGGTCGGTGCTGCCCTTTTAGCGACTTGGACGGTCGATGCTTACCTTTTTGCGACGTGGACGGTCGGTTCTGCCCTTTTTGCGACTTGGACGGTCGGTGCTGCCCTTTTAGCGACTTGGACGGTCGATGCTGCTCTTTTAGCGACTTGGACGGCCGTTGCTACCATTTTAGCGACGTGGACGGTCGATGCTGCCCTTTTAGTGACTTGGACGGTCGATGCAGCCCTTTTAGCGACGTGGACGGTCGGTGCTGCCCTTTTAGCGACGTGGACGGTCGATGCTGTCCTTTTAGCGACGTGGACGGTCGGTGCTCTATTTGACTTGCTCTGCTTCTTGCAGTGTCAGGGGTGATCTTAACTTGCTCCGCCTTTTGCGGTGTCGAGATTGGATTCTGACTTGCTCCGTTTTCTGCGGTGTCGGAGTTGAAGTTGACTTGTTGATGTGATTTGGGTTGACATCAGTATCGCTACACTGGAATATGGTACCAAGAGCGAATCACCATCTGTCTTTGAGAGGATTTTGGGATTGGTTTTTTTTTGTCGGCATCTGCATTGCTGCACTGGAATAATGCCAGGAGCAACTCATCATTTGCCCCAGGAGGATTTGGGGATTTCGATTTTTGCTTGGCATCAGTATCGCTACACTGGAATATGGTACCAGGAGCGAATCATCATTTGCGCTTGCTTATCAGGAAGCGATGGCTTAGGAGACAGGTTTTAGGTCCCTATCACCTAAGACTTTTCAATTTTGTGAGCCGTAAGGATCTCACAAAGCATTTTCTCCCTACGGGTCGTAAAGATCCCGTAGGTGTATTTTCTCCTTAGGAGTCGTGGGGACTCCTAAGTGTGTTGCTCCTTTATGAGTCATAAGGATCTCACGTGGGAATTTTCTCCTTACAAAGTCGAGAGGACTTTGTGAGTACATTTCATCTCTTTTTCACGAGTTTGCACCCTTTCGGGTTTTCACAAACTCGCCGGCAGTCCTGCTGTTTTTACTCACGGAGCCCTTTCGGGTTTTCATCCACGCCCATTTTGCTTGTGGACATACCTCTTTTTTTCTTTTTCTTTTTTTTTTGAATCTTCACCACCGGTGGGACTTTGAATGTGGTCTCACTGGCAGGACTTGGGAGGGATTAGGATCGTTTTACGCCCGTGGATTGTATACGGTTTTGCAGGATGTATGATCCAGACCGTAGGGCCTGAAAAATTTCGGGACTTTGTTGGCGTCTGCATCGTTGCACTGGAATATGGTACCAGGAGCGACTCATCATTCACCATTTTGAGATTTGGAATTTGGTTGGCGTCTGCATCGCTGCACTGGAATATGGTACCAGGAGCGACTCACCATTCGCCATTTGGAGTATGGGGAGCGATGGCTTGGGAGACAGGTTTAGATCCCTATCACCTAAGGCTTTCAATTTTATGGGCCATGAGGGTACCATAAAAGCATTTTCTCCCTACGAGTCGTAAGGATCCCGTAGGTTGGTTCTCCTCATGTATCGTGAGGACACATGAGTGGGTTTTCCAAAATGGAGCATAAATCCAAGGGCGAAGACCGGCCGCTGGACTGGTGATTGCGGTGGGGTATGGGTATGATGAGAATTATTTGAGCACGTGGATTGTATACGGTAGTCGATTTGAGGACTAACCGTAGGGCTGGGAGAATTTTGAAAAATCAGATTTTGGTTGGCGTCTTCATCGCTACACTGGAATATGGTACCAGGAGCGACTCATCATTCGCCGTTTGGGGACTTGGAATTTGGATCTTGTTTGGCATCAGTATTGTTGCACTGGAATAATGCCAGGAGCAACTCATCATTTGCCCCGGGAGGACTTGGGATTTGGTTTTTAGGTCGGCATCAGCACCGCTAACACTGAAGCGTAACGCCAGGAGAGACTCATCATTTGCCATTTCCCGTTGGGGAGCGATGGCTTAGGAGACATGTTTAGGTCCCTGTCACCTAAGACTTTTCAATTTTTATGAGCCGTAAGGGTCCCATAAAAGCATTTTCTCCCTACAAGTCGAGAGGATCTCGCAGGTGTATGTTCTCCTTAGGAATCGTGAGGATTCCTAAGTGTGTTGCTCCTTCGTGAGTCGTAAGGATCTCACGCAGGGATTTTCTCCTCACAAGGTCGAGAGGACTTTACGAGTGTGTTTTATCTCTTTTCATGAGTCTGCGCCCTTTCGGGTTTTCACAAACTCGCCGGCGGTCCTGCTGTTTTTACTCACGGAACCCTTTCGGGTTTTCATCCGTGCCCGTTTTGCTTGTGGACATACCGTTTTTTTTTGCGCTGGTGGGACTTTAAAAGTAGTCTCACCGGCAGGATTTGGGAGCGATAGGGGTCGTTTACGCCCGTGGATTGTGTACGGTTTTGCAGGATGTATGATCCAGATAGTAGGGCTGGTGTGCTCAATTCTCCTGCGACTTGGAGCATTCACACGTAGTATTTCTTGAGATATCGGCCATTGATGGGTGGCATGGGCCTTTCTCACTCGGCACTTATTAGTTGGTAGGATCCTCCGTCGAACACTTTCTCGATGACGTATGGTCCTTCCCAATTAGGCTCGAATTTTCTCTTGGCATGTTGATAGGGGATGATCGGTCTTTTGAGGACCAACACCAATTCACCTTTCTTGAAAGCGCGGAGACGGGTTATCTTGTCATAGGCCCGTGACATTTGGGATCGGTATAGCTCCAGATTTTGCTGCACCGCGTGCCTCTTTTCTTCGAGGGCGTCGAGCTCTTCAAGCCGAAGGAGCACGTTTTCCTCCTCCGTCAACTCGTGCTGAACGGCCATTCTTAAGCTTGGAACTTCGACTTCGAGGGGGAGGACCTCCTCCACTCCGAAGAGCAATGAGTAGGGAGTGGACTGAGTTGGAGTACGGTGCGTAGTACGATATGCCCACAATGCGTCATGAAGTTTGAGATTCCAGTCTCTCTTGTTGGCTGAAGCATTTTTCCTCAGGAGCTTGCACAGAGTTTTATTGAAGGCTTCGGCCATCCCATTGGCCCTTGGATTATAGATAGAGGAATATCTCCAGTCTATCTTGTGTTGAGTAGCGAACCTTGCGACTTTGAAGCTCTTGAAAGAAGTCCCGTTGTCAGATATGATTCTTCTTGGTGTACCGAAGCGGTATAGAATATTATGCTGGAAGAATGTCAGAATATCTCCTGTCTTAACTTCTTTTAGCGGGACAGCTTCAGCCCATCTGGAGAAATAGTCAGTTGCGGCCAATATGAACCGGCGGCCTTTGGATGACGGAGGATCAATTGGGCCAACTATGTCGGTTCCCCAGACTTCGAAGGGCCACGACGCCACCGTAGGATGCAACGGATTGGGGTGCTTGTGAATGAAATCACCGTGAATTTGGCAGATATAACATTTCTTTGCATGCTCTACGCAATCCCGTATCATGGTGGGCCAGTAATACCCAATCCGTTTAATTTGAAGTCGCATCTTGGGGCCAGATTGGTGAGCACCGCAAACGCCAGAGTGAACTTCTTTCATGACTTTTTGGGCTTCGGCCGATGACAGGCACCTGAGCCAGAGTTGGACATATGACCTGCGGTATAGCGTGTCATTTACAAACACGTATTGGAGAGCTCTCTTCTTCAGCTGAACCCTCGCATACCTTCCTTCGGGCAGCTTGTCGTATCGGAAGTACTCTATGAAGGGTTCACTCCAATCGGGCTCGTCTTGGATTATCGAAGCTTCTTCGGCGGGACTGCTCTTCTGTTCCGCGCTTTCCTCTTCCTGTAGAGAGACTGGGGGTAGAATTTGCCGGCTCCTGACTATGATCAAAATTTCATCCATGTCAGGATCAGCCAGCTCCTTGGCTAAGCGAGCGAGTATATCGGCCTTTCCATTCAACGCTCTGGGGACTGTCATTAGTTCAATGTGAGTGAACCGTTTCATGAGTTCCACCACCCGGCTTCTGTACCGAGCTAACTCGGATTTGTATATCTTATAGTCGCCGCTTACTTGCTTGATGACAAGCTGGGAGTCACTGTAGACCCGTAGCCGAAGGATTTCCATTTCTATGGCGAGCTCCAGACCAGCTATCAGAGCTTCATATTCGGCCTCATTGTTTGTGCGAGGCTCGGTGAGAGCAAAAGAACGCCGTAGGGTTCCCATTAATGGCGTGATGAACACCAATCCTATCCCCGCTTTTATCTCCGGGACGCTTGATTTGCCGGAGCTCCTCATTGACGAGGCTCCATCGAAGTAGAGCTCCCAACATGGCTCATCTTCATCGAGATGCAGCACTTGTTCGTCGGGTAACTCACAATTTAGCGGCGACCCATCTGGTATGGGATGAGCAGCAAGAAAGTCTGTAAGAGCTTGCCCTTTTACTGCTTTCTGAGGAGTATAAACTATGTCAAACTCAAGTAGCATGACAACTCATCTTGCCATTCTGCCGGCTAAGCTTGCTTTGGTCATCAAGTGTTTGAGCGGGTCGACCTTGGAGATCAACATAACCCGATGAGCAAGAAGATAGTGCCTCAGCTTCTTCACAGCAAATATCAGAGCCAGGCATTGCTTTTTGATTGGGGAATAGTTATGTTCCGCCCCGACTAGAGTTCGACTGAGGTAGTAGAGGGCATTTTCTTTTCCCTCCTCGTTATTCTGGGCAAGGAGCGCGCCGAGTGACTCATCTAGTGCGGCAGTGTAGAGAATTAGCGGTTTATTTAGAATGGGAGCGGCTAGCACTGGAGGGTGAAACAAGTATTGTTTGATACTTTCGAATGCTGCTTGACATTCGGCATCCTAGATAAAAGGAGCTCCTTTCTTCATGAGCTTTGAGAAGGGCCTATATCTTCCCGATAAATTTGAGATAAACCTCCGTATATAAGCGAGCTTGCCTTGAAAAGATCTTAGCTGTGTCAGGCTCTTTGGAGGGGGCATCTCCATGATGGCCTTTATCTTTGATGGGTCAACATTGATCCCTCGATGTTGGACTATGAAGCCTAGGAATTTTCCTGATGACACGCCAAATGCGCACTTTAAAGGATTCATCTTCAGATCGTATTCCCTCAGTCTGGTGAGAACGGTCCTAAGATCTTGGATGTGGTCGGCCTTGGCTTTAGTTTTGAGGACCAGATCATCAACATAGCATTCGACGACTTTATGGATTAGGTCATCAAAGATATTAGTCATTGCCCTTTGATATGTAGCACCCGCGTTCTTCAGTCCAAACGGCATCACCTTGTAGCAATATATTTCGATCAGGGTTCGAAATGCTGTGTGTTTCTCATCCTCAGGCGACATCTTGATCTGATTATATCCAGACGAGCCATCCATAAAGGTGAACAACTCATAATTTGAGGTGTCATCGACCATCATTTCCATGACTGGTAGCGAGAAGTCGTCTTTAGGACATGCCGTGTTGAGGTCCCTGAAATCGATACAAACTCGGATCTGCCTATTTTTCTTCTTCACTGGGACTATGCATGCGATCCAGTCCGTATATTTCTCTTCCCTGATGAAGCCGGCATCGATGAGCTTCTTGGGTTCCTCGATGACCTTTTCTTTTAGTTCCCTTCTCATTCTTCGAGGAGCTTGTTTGACTGGCTTAGCATCAGGAGATATAGCCAGTTTATGCACGGCCACTTCAGGAGAAAGGCCAGGCATTTCTTTGTATGTCCACGCGAAGCAGTCGACGAACTCATGCAGCAGGGCAATTATCTGTGCTTTCATTTCCTCTGACAAGAGTGAGCTGATGTAGGTCAGCCTTGGATTATCGGGCGTTCCTAAGTCAATCTCGGTTAGCTCGTCAAAGGTTGCTTGTCCGCCATCTTCGAGCTCTTGAGGAGCTTCTTCTGGCTCGGCTAGCTCGTCATCATCATTTGACATTTCGCTGGCTTCACCAACATGGATCATGTAGCACGCTTTGGAATCAGGTTGAATGAAGCCTATGCCCCGTCTATCTGGAATTCGTCCATCGATGAGTGCTCGGACCTGAGGAGAATGCCATAGCCCTTCATAAAACTTTGCTTCGGACTCCGTTTGATATAACCGGCATCCACATCTTTTGAAGTATTCCCGCATCTCAGGCGCATAATATCTGGGATTGAGGACGGCCCTTATGCCTCTCTCGTATGGAAGGCATGCGACAGACAAATCGTCCGGGTGCACAACAGGATTTGACCCATAAAACAGGATGCCTTTCTGTCCACTTTTCCTTCCGGGGACGTAGAAAGTTTTCAGCTGGTCTACGGTGGAGACTGACAATGCATTGAGATCTTTGCACATCTGCTCCGGCACCCTTGTGACGGCTAGGGACCCTTCCGCAACTTCGAAGGTCTCTCGTAGTTTCGCTTGTTGCATGGGAGTCCAATCATCACCGCTGTTGCACGGCAAGTCCTCTTCCTACGACTCTTCAGTGTCACTGCCAAGATGAGGGTGGACTTCGCTGCTAGATGAGTTTTCGGTATCGGATTCTTCCATATCGCTACCGAAACGAGGGCGAGTTTTACGGAAGGACGGACTTCCCGCGTCGGACTCATCAGTGTCACTACCGAAACGCAGGCGCACTTGGGCGTTTTTGCTTTTGAAAGTGACAGCCGGATCAGACTTGCTTTTGAGTTTCGAGGTTGTTCTATCCTCAGTCAGTTGTGGCTTAGCATTTTGGTGGTTCATAAAGTACCGAGAATCTTCATATCGGACCTCATGCACACCGAACGGCTGAATGTCTCCTTCAATGCGTCTTTCTTCGCCATTTTTAGTATACTTCATGCATTGATGGAGAGTTGACGGAACGATGCCGTAATCGTGGAGCCACGGCCGTCCCAAGATAATCTTATGAGATGTGTCGGCGTCGATCACGTATATCTTTGCTTCAGTTTGTAGATCCCCGAATTTGATTGGCAAAGTTATAGACCCCAGAACTTGCTGGCAGTTTTAGTTGAAGCCTTGAATGACAATCCTTTCCCTTGACAGGTGTCGGACGTCCATTGACAAACTCTTCAGAGTTCGTAAGTTCATGAAGTTCACTAAGGACCCCGGATCAATCAATATGCGATTAATTCGATCTCCGTCGCTGTACCCGGTCATGTAAAGCGGCCGATTATGCTCAGCCGTTCCCAGTAGCAAGTCTTCATCCTTAAACGTGACTGCGACGGCTTGTAAAGTGTACTGAACTTCTTTCATATTAATTTCTGCAAAGCGAGCCTGATACCGCTCAGGGTTTTGTAGAGCATGAATGAGAACATCTCTAAGCTCTTGAGATAGAACCAAGGCATCGTTGATGCTAAGGAGAGACGGAAGCTTTCGGAGGTGAGCCAATACATTATAGTCTACTAGGAAAGGACTTGAATCTTCATGGGCAATTTCTCTGCCATATTCTTCATTAGCGACTTGTTTTTTCTTCCCTTTTGGGGCGTTGCCCTGATTTGGCGGTAGAGCCCTGCCGCTTCTAAGATGGATTTGGTTGGCCTTTGTGGCGAGCTCCTCGTCCTCTTCGGGAAAACAGAGCTCCTCCTCAGAGTCGCTGCCAAGATGGATGGCGTAGCAGGTCACTACTGGGATCTCTTCATTGCAGTCTTCTTCTAACTCCTCCAGAATTTCAGCCGCTCGTACAGGGAGGAACTCCTTCAATTGAATCAGAGTTCTTTCCTTCTGTTCATATTCCTCGAGGGAATCGATATATTTTTGAATGGTCGATCTCCCTACAGACTCCTTTTCGTGCCGAGCTGCACTTTTCTTCTTCTTGAGCTTCTTGGATTTTGAGCCTGATGGAGCCGAATCGGCAGCTGGTATGGTAGGCTTCTTCTGCCCTTCCCATTCCGTTCTGGGCTCTTTCTGAAGTAGTTTTATTATCTTCTTCATCTTATTAGATATGTGCATACTCCATGGAGGCTGCGGTGAGTCAATTTCGTTTGTCAGGGCAGCGGGTTCAGCTGTCTGCTCCCAGAAGGCTTCAACTTCTGTCTGTATAAAGTTGGTGGTTGCAACTTGATTGTTCACCAACACGCTTTTGGACAGCTCGATCTCTCCAGCCTTGTATTTCTTCTCGACCCAGTCCTTGAAGATATAGCAATCCTCAATCGCATGGCTCACTACTCGGTGGTACGGGCAATACAGGGGATTGTCGGTCATTTTTGCTTCTTGAGGTATTTTCGACTCCGGTAATTGTATACCGTTGTTCAAGGCATCTTTAAATATCTTGCAGACCTTGTCCCTCCTGAAAGAGTAAACCTTGTTCTTTTTCTCCTCTAGGGAAGGCCCTTCTCCTCCCAGCACTGGCTTTCAAAACCGGTTGGTTTTGGATTCGCCCGCCCTTCGCTTTTCTTCATTGTCGGACGCATTGAAGACATTGGTACTGCTGGAACTTCCGCTTCTACGGTTGTCGTCCCGCTTGCTTTTCCAAGCTTTGTCTCTCCGAGAGTCCGGGGTAGACTCTTGCTACGAGCGTTCCAGCATTTGGACTTTCTTGGTTATCTCTTGAAATGTCTTGAGATCTGCTGTACACAAGAACGGGACCATCCAATTACTGAGGTTCCCAATGAGAAAGCTGACGGACTAGTCCTGCACCAGCGGCGGTTCGCACTTGACTGTGAGATTACGCCATTTGGCGATAAAGTTGGTGTTGCTCTCATTCTTCCCCGGCTTGGTCCTCACAAGGTCAGCAATGGAGATTTTGTCACTGACACTCATGAACCTTTGCCGAAACAGAGACTCCATTTAGGCAAAGGTAATAACATACCCGTCTGGTATACTCGCGTACCAGTCGAAAGCGACACCGGTCAGGCTATTGACGAACTGATGAAGAAGGAGCGCATCATTACCCCCTGTATTTCCGTACGATGCTTAAAAGTGGGCGACGTGTTGATTTGCATTTGCCGTCCCGTCAAATCTTCCGAACTTAGGAATGATGTAGCCGCTCGGGAACTCGATCAGATCGTACTGTGCGGGGTATGGCCGCCCACTACTGCCAATTTCTTTCTGAGCTTCAGCTTTGGCCACCAATGTTTTAACCTTGCTGGTGACCAAATCCATTATCTGATCCTGTGTTAACGGAATAGTGCTATCTGGGGCCAAGGCATCCCCAGAAGCGGAATGTGGCCGGCTTTCATGCGGCTCGACCAGTCTTAGACCCAAAGGAACAGGCATTGGCTGCTTTAGATTGTCATCACCCGGCTGATGAGTAGCGACTTGTGCTTGATTGGGAGGCGCTCGAGCAATTTGAGCCATAAGCTGCATCACAACATTCGTTAAGTCGTCAATTTTCGAATAGAGCTTGGCCATCTCTTTATCTTTGCTCTTGAGCTGTTTTCGAAGCTCTTGAAGCAGCTTTTGCTCCGCGGTCCTGGGGCGGAAAGTCGGCTCTTCCTCGCTGTCCGAGCTTGACTCTGCATGGACCGAGGGTTCTTTCTGCCTATCATCCTCATCGAGAGGGTTTTCTTCATCCAGCGGAGGCGGCTGTTCTTGGGTAGCGGCAACCACATTCAAGCCAGATTAGGCTTGGGATGTGGTGGCCCCATCCTTGCTTTTGCTGCGAAGGTTGTCGCTGGGGCGCCCGCCCGCTATATAGACCGTATGGATAATATATCCAGCCCTCTTTTTATTATCGGCGGCTGGCCTGACCAGGTTCTTGAATGGAGTTGGAGCTTCTTTTCTGGGTTTGCCCCGCTGCTTTCGTGCGGCACAGAGCGCCTGATAGACTCTTGAAGAGACAGTGTCAGACTTTTTCTGTTGGGGCCAGGACACGTCTCTTTGTAGCAACGTTCGGACCGCTGTCTTCTTGATTCTGGCGGTCATGGCATTTTTTTGAACCCACTTCAGAGGTTCGAAGGAATTGCTAATTTTTACGGCCGATTCAGCCGTCGTCGCGGGGCGACCCTGCTCTTGGAACCTCATAAGATTCCACCTGGCCGGAGTCCTGGCATTCTTGTTGGCTCGATACCTGAGCCGCTTCTGCCTTAACTTCTCTGTTTTAAGCACTCGGCAGACTTCGGCCTTTCGGGAAGACGCTGTAGACCGATTGATAGAAAGGTCAGAGGAGACGCCCGATCGTGCATTTAATGAAGTCATCGCTTGAGCTCGTCTGCAACGTTTGACGTTGCCCATTGTACCGGAAGACTTCCCTCCAGCTGGAGCACCAGAGAGTCGTTCAGGCGCTGTTTTAAGTTTCGGTTGTGGCGCCTTAGCGATCACAACATTCGGCCTCCTGCCCCTTGAGACCGGCTTGGCCACTTGTTTTGCCGGGATTTCTGTCAGATGAGCGCTTCTGGCAGGGTAGATGATGACGGAGCCAAACTGGCGGGGCAGTTCCTCCCACTGTCGACTGAGGCTTGCGGGGAGAACCACACGAGCATTGACCTTGACCACGTACGAGATCGGGGTCACGTTGGAAGCTGAATTCATCTTAGGAGACATTGTCGTTGAAAGTTGATTGCTGCACGAAAAGAAAACATCATTTCAGTATAGGCAATCGATATGTATATTGATTGAGTTCGCATGAACATTTAACCCGAAATATGGGAGGAGAGAGCGGTCCCACCGGGCGTGCCAGAATCTGTAGGGTGTTTTCCGTCACCCCATTGAGATGGGAATACGCGCGCGCTTGTCAGACGTACTACAGATTCCCCCTACCTAGGGTAGGCGGGGGTTTATTGATTGTGGGGATCCGAATCTCCGGCAGTCGAAGACTAAGC
The DNA here is from genome assembly GCA_030015575.1 of Agapanthus africanus. Classification (NCBI taxonomy): domain Eukaryota; kingdom Viridiplantae; phylum Streptophyta; class Magnoliopsida; order Asparagales; family Amaryllidaceae; genus Agapanthus; species Agapanthus africanus. The sequence goes on from CM057339.1 coordinate 757,274,159, forward strand.
TGCCGTTAATTACCCCTCGCCTTTGGGGCGAGGGAACCTCCGATTAACGGGTTAAACTGGTCATGCGAACTCAATGTGCAGTGCTATGTTTTGGAGGGGTGGCTTGGATGTATCGGGAGCCACGCAGGGTTTTTACGGGGGTCCCGCTACCCGGATAGCGGGCTGGGGGTCAAGGGGGCTAGCAGCCCCCTTGCGGGGTGCGGGGCAGTGCCCCAGCCCAATTTTTTTTTGAGGAGGACAGTGTTATAAAGTATGTGTATGTGTGTATGTGTATATATATATATAAAAGGATAGGGCATCCAAAGGATGCGTGGGGGCCAGCGCCTCGCGTGCATGGCACGCAGGCGCTGGGCGGTAGCGCACTAGGCGCTGGGCGCGAGCGCTCTGGGCGCGAGCGCTCTGAGCGCTAGCGCACCATATGCTTGGCACGTGGGCGCTAGCGCTCTGGGCGCTAGCGCACAGGACACTAGCGCACCGGGCGCAGGGCGCACCACGTGCTCGGCACATAGGGGCAAGCGCACCGGGCGCTGGGCGCACCACGTGCTCGGCACGTGGGCGCAAGCGCTCGGGGCGCTGGACGCTGGGCGTCAAATAGAAAGGGGACTTTAGTCTCTGCACTGGGAGCTATGCTCCCGATTTGTGGAGTTAAACTCCCAAAAATTTTAGAAATGATCAAAGGGGGTTGCTTTGTTTCTCCCTTTGGTTCTGGATCTTCCCAAGGTAGGATTTTTGGAGATGGGTCTCCTCCTTCCTCCTCTGTTGGCTGGGTCTTGAAGATCAAGAGATGTGAGATTTTAAAAACCTCTTCTTTTTGAGATCTAATGGTAGATCCAAGTTCCCCTTTGTGGGTTTTGTGGTGAAAAACTATTTAGTTTTATAAAAGGAAGAGTAAAACTCTTGATTTAATTCAAAAGAAAAAAGAAGGTTTTAGAACCTTGAGGAAGGAGAAAGATTTCAGATCTGGATTCTTTTTGGAGAGAGAAAAATTTGTTGGGATATTTTCATTATCCTTGCCTTTACAGGCTATACATTTTACACATAGCCCTTTGGGCTTCACAAAATGGCATTTTGCTTATCCCATGGCTCATGTGCCATTTCTTTTTGCACATAAGCCATGTGCTTTACAAAAATTTGGCTTTATGCCCATTTTTCTTACATTCATTCGTAAAATAAAATAAAAGAAATACAATAGAATTACTTATTACAAAATTTTTATCGTGGCATGGGAAGAGGCCGGCTGCTTCATGTTCGGGCTCGACCCGGGCATGGGCCCACTTGATCTGGGTTTGGGCCCACTTGGCTTGCGATTGACTTTGATTTTGACTTGGTCAACCGGGGTGTAAATTTTTACCCCAACACTTGGCCCAAAATTTTTTTTGAGAGGGATAGTGTTGTAGAGTATGTGTGTGTGTGTGTATACATGTATATAAAAATAAAAAAAGATAAAAATAAAAAAAAGGAAAAGGGCAACCAAAAGATGCGTGGGAAAAAGCTCCAGCGCTTTGAGCGCAAGAGCGCCAGTGCCCCACGTGTCAGCACGTGGGCGCTCGGACGCCAGCGCTCTGAGCGCAAGTGTGCTAGCGCTTTGAGCGCTGGCGCCCCACGTGTCAGCACGAGGGCGCTTTGGGCGCTAGCGCTTTGAGCGCTGGCGCCCCACGTGTCAGCACGAGGGCGCTAGCGCTTTGAACGCTAGCGCCCCACGTGTCGGACACGTGGGCGCTCGGGCGCTAGCGCTTTGGGCGCTAGCGCTCGGACGCTAGCGCTTTGAGCGCTAGCGCCCCACATGTCGGACACATGGGCGCTCGGGTGCTAGCGTTAGCGCAAGAGTGCTAGGGAGGCAAAAGGGACTTGGTCCCTGCAAGGAGAGTTGTACTCCCAGAAAGGAACACTTGTTATTTTGTGTGTGTGTGTGTGTGTGTGAGGAGTTAAACTCCTAGGATAATTTGAAGCTGATAAAGGGGCTTCTCCCCTTGAGCCCTGGATCTTCCCCAAAGTGGGATTTATGGAGATGGGTCTCCTTCTTCTCCCTTTGTTGGCCGGATCTTGAAGATCATGAAATATGAGATTTTAAAAATCTATCCTTTCTGAGATCTGATGGAAGATCTGAGTTCCCTTTTGTGGGTTTTGTGGTGAAAAACAATTTAGTTTTATAAAAGGAAGAGTAAAACTCTTGAATTAATTCAAAAGAAAGAAGAAGGTTTTAGAACCTTGAGGAAGGAGAAGATCACAGATCTGGATTTGTTTTTGGAGAGAGAAAAAAGTTGTTGAGATATTTTCATTATCTTTGCCTTTATAGGATATACACTTTACATATAGCCTCTTGGGCTTTACAAAAATGGCATTTTACCCATCCCATGGCTCATGTGCCATTTCTTTTTGCACATAAGCCATGGGCTTTACAAAAATTTGGCTTTATGCCCGTTCATGCATAAAAAATTACATAAAAAATTTTATTACATGATTTCATTTTGGACATGGAGTAGGGCCGGCCGCTTCATGTTCGGACCGACCTGGGCATGGGCCCACTTGATCTGGTCTTGGGCCCACTTGGCTTGGGGTTGACCTTGACTTTGACTTGGTTAACCGGGGTGCAATTTTCGACCCCAACGGTGATGTAATATTATTTTTGCGGGGCACATCCGGGTTGAGGTTGTAACCACCGTTGTATTATTTCTTTTACTGTTTTTGCTCCTAGAATAGACCCATGGTGGGGTGCACAAACTACCGGGTACTTTGAAGTGCGGAGTGGTCTACTCATTTTTTTGAGGGAGGTTGCTTTACTTCGGGTATTTGGCGGGTAGTTTGCCGCACCCATAGGGGTCTAGGGTAGGGTTTGGCTATTCATCACGACCGTGTAATCCGTCTTTCGTTACAGGCTCGAACGAATCGTAGATTCCTAGTATATCCAATGTGTTCATCTGTGATCTGGAATGCCTATCATTGCGGCTGACGAATGTATATATCTATATATGATATCTAGTAGACGTTGCTTATGTTTTGCATCCGCGCTAGTCCAGCCCCCGCTCTGTCGTTAGTTAAGTAACCTAACGGGTGATGACGGGGCCCCGTGGTGAATGCGGATGGCATAACCGTACGTTATATTTTCGTTGTTTTCTGCAATGGTAGGATTAATTGATGGGACTACATTATATTAATACTAAGCAAACAAACCAAAGTTGAATCGTTGGAACACTTTTAAAAACCACTCGGTTTTTTCAAAAAAGCAAAACTTTTAAATGCGGAGCTTAAACCACTCCTTTTAAAAGCTATCAGGTTCCTTCGATTATATCAAGTTCACTACGTTCACGGTTTCTCCAAAACCATTTGTAGCCCTCCGTCATTTCAGTTAAATATTCAGTAGTATTCAAGCTATGTATTTTGACCTTCGCCAAGGCATAGTGATTGGTAGCTGCTGAATATTTATCTGTAGCATAGATAGATGCGTTGGTTTGGGATAGTCGTACTGCTATTTTGGCCTTCGTCAAGGGTATGTATGGGTGGGTTCAAATTAACCTGGATAATGACGGTTAGAACTTGACATATGACTTATGATATGTTGGACTTCGTCAAGGTCATAAGAGCATGGGGCAAAAATCCACATCGGGAGTTTCTAAAGAAACTGAAACTTGCTAGTGTTGCATACCATTTGGAGTGTGATAATTTTAGTAGGATTCCTTCAACTTTATCACACGATGATATTTGGATCCCGATCCTACTGTGAGTATATGCTACTCCTCCAGAGATTTTTTCACTTAACGATCAATTCTATAAACCAAGTAGGTGTCTAGAAAGGTGTTACCAGGGCTGAGCCCCCAGGGAAAAGAGGTTATTTAATTAAGGAACTTCGCGAAATTGTCGTAAAAGCTCCCTTGAAGTACTGACACTGGCCTTGCTGAACGGTTAAGCAAGTATTGTACGGTGAGATTAATCCTGACTAATTCTTCTTTTATGGTTTGAGGAAGGATTCGAGAAACAGTGGGAGCCATCCTGTTTAAACTAAAACCATTCTAAACTTGCAAGAGTATCATGCTAAAGTGTTTCTTCTCTCTCTCCTAATTGCAGCGACCAAACATGACGGGCCTTAAGTTACTATTAGATAAAAATATATTAACAGGGCCAAACTATAAAGATTGGTTCAAGAATGTCAAGATGGCAATCACTTATGACAAATTGGGGTATCTGCTTACTACTAAAGCCCCCGCCATCCCAGGTCCAGAATCCAGTGTCGCGGATAAGGAAATCCGTAAGACCTGGGAGATTGACTGCGCGAAGGCCAAGTACCTCGTGCTGGCCTCAATGGATAATGAACACCAGAGGCGGCACGAGAATATGGATCTTGGATCCATATTCCTCCATACCAAGGAATTATATGGAGAGCAATCTCCTATCGCAAGATACGAGACCTCGAAGAAGCTATTTCAGGCGAGGTTGGCCGTCGGATCATCTGTACGGGAACACGTCCTTAAGATGATTGGCTACATTGAGGAGCTCGCAGACCTCGGGACCACGTTAGAGAACGAGCTGTATACAGACTTGATTCTCCAGTCCCTTCCTTCCACCTACGCCCAGTTTATCTTGAATTTTAATATTCAAGGTAAAGAAATTGAACTTCCGTAACTCCTCAACATGTTGAGGAGTGCAGAGGGCACCCTGCAGAAAGCCAGGGAAACACCCGCTCTGTTTGTTGGTGGTGCTTCCTCTTCTAGGTCCAAGGCGAAATCCAAAGGAAAGAAGAAGAATGCCCCTACAAAACCGAGAGGCGGTGTTAGTAAGGTGGAAGCCAAGAGAAAAGCAAAATCGGCAGGGCCAACAGTAGGAAAGGAAGAATGCTTCTACTGTCACAAGAAGGGCCATTGGAAGAAAGATTGCAAGGCTTGGAAGGCCAAGAACCAGGATCCGAGGCAAGTTGTGGTTTTGGCTTCAGGTGTGTTTGTAATTGAAAACTGTCTATCAATCAACTCTACTTCCTGGGTATTGGATACCGGATCAGGATCTCATATATGCAATTCTTTGCAGGCACTGAGAAGCCTAGAGTTCTGAAGACCGGTGATATGACCCTCAGGGTTGCTAACGGAGTGAGCGTGGATGCTGTGTCCGTAGGGGAATATCACCTTGGATTGACGAGTGGAAATATTTTGGTTTTGCGCAACTGTTTTTGTGTACCTAGTTTGACTTGTAATATCATTTCTGTATCTTTGTTATCCAAGGAAGGTTATGATTTTACTTTTGTAAGCGATGTTGTAAACATCCACCTTAATCATGGTCTGATTGGGTCAGGTACTCTAAACAATGGTATATACGTATTAAACCAACTATAAGTTTTCAATATCTAGAACATACATAAAAGAAAGACTCTAGAATTAAATCAAGTTTTCTTATGGCATTGTAGACTGGGTCACATCAATGAGACAAGGTTAACCAAGTTACATAAAGAAGGATATTTGGATCCATTCGAATATCAATCTTATGCAACTTGTCAATCATGTCTCAAAGGAAAGATGACAAAGACTCCGTTCACTGGACACGGAGTAAGAGCGAGCGAGCTCTTGGGACTCATACACAGCGGTGTGTGTGGTCCAATGTCTACACATGCAAGAAGTGGTTATTCCTATTTCATTACTTTTTCGGATGATTTCTATAGGTATGGACATATTTTCTTGATGAAACATAAATCCGAAGCCTTTAAGAAATTCCGGGAATATAAGAATGAAGTGGAAAAACAAACCAGCAAAAGGATCAAGACACTGAGATCTGATCGAGGTGGTGAATACTTGAGTACCGAGTTCCTGGATTACCTAAAAGAGAATGGAATTCTCTCTCAGCTTACTCCTCCATACACACCACAACACAACGGTGTATCGGAGAGAAGGAACCGAACCCTATTGGATATGGTACGTTCCATGATGAGTAACGCTGAGTTACCGCGATCATTCTGGGGCTATTCACTAGAATCGGCTGCATATCTTTTGAACAAGGTTCCTACCAAGACTGTGCCTACTACTCCATATCAGATGTGGAGTGGGAAGAAATCCTATCTTCAGTATTTGAAGATATGGGGATGTCCAGTTTTTGTTAAAAAGCAGCATGCGAACAAACTCGAGGCACACTCAGTACTGTGTAAGTTTGTGGGAAACCCAAAGAACTCCAGGCGGTATCTTTTCTATTACGCAGAGGAACAAAAGGTTTTTGTTTCTCGTCATGCCCACTTTCTGGAACATCAGTTTTTAGAAAAAGAAACAAGTTGGAGCGCAATAGAACTGGAAGAAATTCCAGAACCACAAGCTATTAATGAAAGCTTGGTGGAACCAGAAGTTTCAAAAGAACGGGACATTCCCGCACCTCTCCGTAGGAGTAGTAGGCTGTCTAATCCGCCTGAAAGATACTACGGTTTTCTCGTAGACGGGGATAGAGAGGATTACATTATTGATAATGATGAGCCGACTAACTTCCAGCAGGCCATTCAGAGCACTGACTCGATAAGATGGCTGGATGCAATGCGGACCGAAATGGAGTCCATGTACACCAACAAAGTATGGACTTTGGACATTGCTCCAGAAGGGGTAAAAACCATAGGCTGCAAATAGATATTCAAAAAGAAGATTGGTGTAGATGGACCGGTTGAAAGCTATAAGGCTAGATTTGTTGCAAAGGGTTTTCATCAAAGACCTGGTTTGGACTATGACGAAACCTTTTCTCCAGTGGCTATGCTGAAATCCATTCGGATCCTTCTTGCCATTGCTGCCTTCCACGATTATGAGATTTGGCAGATGGACGTAAAAACCGCTTTTCTAAATGGAAATTTAGAAGAGTGTGTCTATATAGACCAGCCAGAGGGTTTCATTCAGAGTGGGAGCACCGGGAAAGTGTGCAAGTTGCTTAAGTCCATCTATGGACTAAAGCAGGCATCGCGGAGTTGGAATATCTGTTTTGATGAAACGGTCAAAGAATTTGACTTTATCAAAAATCCAGATGAGCCATGCATTTATAATAAGATTGTAGCACGAACTGTTGTATTCCTCGTCTTGTACGTGGATGACATTCTCTTGATAGGAAATGGCATTCCTATGCTACAATCTATCAAAGGGTTCTTGTCACACAGGTTTTCCATGAAAGAACTGGGTGATGCCTCTTACATTCTGGGGATCCAGATCTATCGTGATAGATCTAAGAGGATATTGGGACTTTCGCAGTCCAGGTACATCGACACCATACTGAAAAGATTCAGTATGGAAGATTCTAAGCGCAGTAATTTACCGGCTTGTCACGGAATCACCCTCTCTAAAAAGATGTCTCCCAAGACTGATTTGGAAAGGGATCGCATGTCTATTATACCCTACACTTCTGCGGTAGACTCCATAATGTAAGCGATGTTGTGTACCGGACCAGATGTTGCTTACGCACTGAGCGTGGTAATACGGTATCAGTCAAACACTAGGGAGAATGACCAGACAGCAGTAAAGAACATTCTCAAGTACCTGAGAAGGACAAAGGATATATTCTTGGTTTACGGAGGAAAAGACCTCCAGATCGAGGCCTTTGCTGACTCCATCTTCCAGAGTGACAAGGATGACTCTAAGTCCATGTCGGGTTATGTCTTTACCCTCAATGGAGAGGCAGTCTGTTGGAAGAGTTCCAAGCAGGACACCGTTGCTGACTCAACGATAGAAGCGGAGTATATCGCAGCTTCTGATGCCGCAAAAGAAGCAGTCTGGATGAGGAAGTTCTTAACAGAACTTCAGGTGGTTCCGTCCATTGTTGATCCAATACCTCTGTATTGTGACAACAACAGTGCTATAGCTTTAGCGAAGGAACCCAGGTCCCATCAGAAGTCCAGACACATCTTGAGGCGGTATCACCTGATCAGGGAGATCGAGGTTCAGAGAGTTGCTACATAGGACAACACTGCAGATCCATTCACAAAGGCCATCCCTCAGACGCAGTTTGAGAGACTATTCGAGGTGATAGGTCTGCGATATGCCAGCACATGGCCTTAGTGCAAGTGGGAGATTGTTAGTGTAATATGCCCTAGAGGCCATTATTATATAGTACTAGCTTGTATATTACATTTTGGAAGCTTGGGATATATACACGGATTTATGACAGTCTTTCTCGATATGGTAGTATGCTGCATCGGAAGGGTTGGGTGATACAGCAAGTATGTGGCTACTCGAACCAGCGACCTGAATGGACGTAGATCGAGAAGAAATCAGCCAACGTAATGGTGCGAAGGACTAAACCCAGTACCATAAACCTAACGGACTCTTATATCGATTGGAGTTATGTATATTTAACGTTAGGCCGAGTTTGTCTTTACCTAAGAGAGAGATGAACTGAATGCTCCAGAACGAGTAAATAAATTAAGCTAAGCCATTTAAGGGCAATCAAGAGAGAGAAAGATGTAAATCATAAAAGTGATATCTTTAATTCATAGATCAAAATTGTGAGAAGATACAAATTATACAAAAAATGAGTACAATGAAGCAATTAAGAAGGTGGAGCTCTTAACAAATCGGCTATGCGTTAATTCTCCTGTTGAAGTTCCTTTTTTCGTTCTTCCAAAGCAGCTAATAGAGCTTCAGCCTCTTCCCTTTGCTGACGGCGCTCAGCAAGCTTGTTGTCAATTCTATGCTTGTCAGCTATGTGGTTCTACACCGTCGTTTCCATAGCAGCAACTTCCTTCTCCAACGTCAACCCTTTGGTCATGGCATGGGCACAGGCCTTCCGGACTGCGTGGACCCGATTAGCATTAATTAACAGCTCCTCTCTCAAACGACCAAGTTTCTTAGAAGCTGCTTCACCCTCCGACTTCTTTCGAATCAGCTTTTGCTCTTCAGATTCAATAAGGGAATGCACTGCTCGATCCGCTCACTTAGCTGAGACCTTAATAATGATGCTTCCAAGGTAGAATGTTTAGAAACAAGCTCGTGGAGGCAGGCTTCAATTTGCTGGCAATAGCTAACCCAAGCATGAACTAGGTTCTCTTCATGATAGATACTGAAGGTGGCCAATATAGTGTTGACCACTTCAGCAAATTCTTCCGCGGAATATGAAGCCCCGACACTAAGTTCTTCGATCATAGCCATCAGCGAATTTTCACCACTCGCCACCAATTTGGGAGACACACGTCAAGCATAGGGCCCAGATGGCATGAATATATAGGACTCGAAAGGAATTGGATCTGCCGGAGCCATTGCAAGTGGCATGTCGGGAAGTGCGAGAGGCTCTTCTAAGTCCACATCTTCTATGAGTTGTAAAAATGCAATCAGGAGTCACGCATGTGAATGTTAATTTTTTAAAGGAACTGAAAAGAATAGGTAAGAGATAAACTTACCAACATTGGACTCAGGCACCGGATGCGAGGTTGGGTCATGACTTAGCCTTTCCAGAATAATTCCGACAAGCCATGATACCATCAAACCCAACTATTAAACTTCAGACGGTTAACGTAAGAGTTAAGTCAATAGGGAAAAAGAGAAATGGTAAAATAAATAGAAAAGTTACCTTCCATCGTGATACTTGGGAAGATTCATGGAAGTGCAAAGGAAGTTGGAGGAGTAACAACGATCATGATGTCGGCCGATGAGGGCTCACCAGTCTGTAGATCGCCAAAAGTCATAGGAACAATAGCCATGAATGTCGCGATTGATATAATAGTTGTCATGCCTGCACCTGAAACGAAGAAAAAATTAGCAAATATGTCTAGCGGAGATAAAAATGAACGTAAGATCAGTGCAATGAAAGATACCAATGGGTCCTACGAGAGTCGGTAAAGCAGGAACCACAAATATTTCCTGAGCACTGCTAACTTCAACGCCCGCCTTAATAGAGCCACTTACATCTGTCTCCATTGCCGCAAAAGAGGTAGAATCAAAAGAAAGATCAATAGCCCTCAAATCAATAATCGTTGTTGCTACGCTGGTTGCTGATCAGTCGAAAATAGTGCATTCTCAACACGTTAATTTTCCTACTCTTATCATTCATATATAGGTGTTTATTATAATTATAACACAGATTACGAATTCATATGGAAAATACCAAATACACCGTGTTATAGTTATAATCAATATTCTAAAGGGAAATTAAGTGTTTATTACTACTTGCATTGATCTGTATATATCAACCCTTGTCTCGAGATTGTGTGCAGGAAATTCTCCAGGTAAAAGAGCCGGAATTGCTAAAAGTGCCGGTAAAAATACAGCAAGTCTTTGACCTAAGATCTGGAAGAAATCAAGAAAGAAACATAGGATTCCAGACATCAGATAAAGACCCTAAACCCAACAGAAGAATTCCCTGGAAATTGCATGCAGTAACTCACCAACATGGCCGCGGATCCGCGGCCAAGTCGGCCGATCCGTCGCGGTTCCGCGGCCGTGTTAGCTCATCAGCGCGTCAAATTTCTCCACGTGGCTTCTTGTAACGGCCTCAGCTTCCAGAAAACTCTCAAAGAGCACGTGGCTTTATCCAGAAGGCTCGGCCTAACAACCTTATCCTAGAATATTCCATATTCTAGAATATTCCCTCCAACAAACTTCTTTTAGAAGACTCTCTCTAACAACCTAGCTTTGGTGGGAAGATTCAAATGATTGGTTATAAAAAGGAATCTAGATCTAGGGTTTGAAGGTTGTTGAATTTGGAGGGAGATTAATTAGGGTTCATCATTTGAGTGGTAAAAGAATTGTAGTGAGATCCAAATCATTTCTAAATCAAATTGAGTGACACAATTTGATCCAAATCAAGATCCATCGAGTACAAGCCAAAGCAAGCCTTCAACGAGCCTTTTGAAGCAACGCCGATCTTCATCCGCGCAAGAGATCCACGATGATCCGCGACTCAAGAAGACGATGCGAAGCTAGTTTCGACGATTTAGTTCCTCCTCAAATCTTGTAATCTTGGAGTGTATTGTAACGAAACGTCGTTTAATAAAAGGTGAAAATTCTTGATCTTGCTTTTCTTTACATTTGAGCATTATGAAGAGTTATCGATTCTTGATTGTTTTCTTTTTCATGATATTTGAGTGAAAACTCCGCTTGTGGAGGAATCGAGAAAATAGGTAGATGATGATGAGTAAATTCTTGAACGATTATTAAGTCTTATGAGTTTTGTAAACTTTAGGAAATTGAATCAACGATGACCTAGTTTTGAGCGAGATGCTTTATTGAATGTTTTCGCTCCCAATTAGAGATCAACGATCGATGATTGAATTCCTAGAGGCTAGAATTTGAATGCTAATCAACGAAAGGACAAGGGATGATGATGGAGAAACCCTAGTTTCTTCAATAGATCCTTAATCCTCGTTGATCGTCATCGATCTAAGAACAAATCTTCAATAGATAAGAATTTGTAATCATAAGTATTCATCATCACTATAAATTGGATCGGTTCCTACAAGCCTCTTTACAAATCTTAATAATTCATTCGATTTGGACATCTTCTTGATCTTTAGTATTTCTTGATTCTAGATCTCTATTTTCTTGATGATTCTTGAAACTAAATTTCACAATTATTGAATCAATTTTTGCAATTTCTTTTATCTTTTCATTTCGAACTCATCTAAAACAAAATCGATCAAAACACACATCTCAGGGATGATCCGTATTCATTAACGCGCTACACCGACACCGTTAATTGATTGCGGTATAAATTTCTTTGGTTGTGATACATTTTACATACACACGAAGATGATCAATCAGTTGCCTCGGCAGATGTCTGAGATCCACTATTAGAAATAATGACGTCTGGAGCAACATCTATATCTTCTGAGATGTCGACGGCAGGATCACGCGTGTCGGAACTGGAATGTTCGAGTTCAGCCACATCGTGCAAAGGGTTGTTCTGTTCGTCACCATTATTCGTTGGATCCATGGGTGGCATGACGACCTCAACTGGAGGGATCTCTGTTATGACCCGTAATTAGCACGTGACCCGCACTTAAATCACGCAACGTTTAAAAGCATAACGTAATTCAAGTAAGCCGAAGCCCAGAAAAAAATCTAAACCATTTTGCGGAAAATAGTGGAGGGGTGCAGTTTTAAAACATCTTATAAGAAATTTAATCCTTCCTTTTTAAATTTATAAGTCATATAATGTAAAAAGGCAATGAATATATTCTACCTTGAAAACATTTTCGTCCTTGAAATTTTGGGCAGCACCTCCCTTGTATATTTTGATCCAAAACCATATACATAACAATATATAGGAATCCCCAAGCGGGAGCTAGTTCTTCACCAATCGGCGGAAACACAACCACACAATAAACATATATATGACGCCCAACGGTGAAGATCAACACCGGAAGAAAAGCAAATAAAGCAAGACATCATCATCTCAAGAAGCGAACATGCACCCATCGCTCTAAGTCTCGCAACTCAAGTCTTCTAGTCTATTAATATACAATTTCTAGTTTCTGATTGATGGAGTTTATTTAGATACAACAGAATATAAGTAAGAGAGTGGGCACAATCCAATATATGTCCCACTTACTAAAGAAAAACACCCTGGATGAAGCTGTGTGCCAGCGATACCGCTACTGATCCCAAGCGGTCAAACCTGCAAGAACCATGGCACAACGGGGGTGGGTTGCCAACTCGTAAGTAGAAAACATCAGCAGATAGAAATCGACTAAAATGATTTCCTAGGTCATACCATATCATAAAGGTAATACTATGATATCTAGGATGACCATGTATGCCTATATGTCAACAATCGAATCAATGCGAATGGCATATATATAAATAAAATCTGAAACATATGCCTGCATTCATGTAGATAGCATCCACCTGTCCATCAACGAGACCAACAATATCATGGAACCTGAGTGTCCAACATCGACACACGAATCATCATGAAAATATATGCCTGTATGTATGAGGATATCAACCACTTGTGTCCATCAACGACACATCAAAATCATGGAACCTGAGTTTCCAACATCGTCACTCGAAATATCATGAAAACCCGTGTCCAGCATCGACACGTAAATCCTCATATCTTTGGCGCCGCATACTCAGATCAACCCTCATATCTATCTCATCTCAGGCGCCGCATACTCAGATCGGCCCTCATATCCATCTCACGACTCCGGTCGGTATCTTCCGGATAACCGCCGGGTCCAAAAATATCACCGGTAGGTAGTGCTCCCCTGCCAGGCTCATCGTCATCCCCACAAAATCTCTCTCTTGCCCCGGGGTACCATACCGGGCTGATTGATCTCAAAAACTATCTATTAACCGCAATCAAGAACGGCGTCGCTTGGTAGCTAGCCAGTGAGTACGGGTCGGTCCACAGGGATGTTGTGAATTTCCTAGTCGCTCAAACGAGTTAAATCCGATTGTGGTCGGATTGATTATTAAATCTAAAAACTAAATTAATCTATATCTAAATCTTGCTAGGGTTAGGTCTAGGTTATGTTTGGAAAGTCAATAAATCTCACCGCTTTCTATACCCATATGAAGATCTAATTAGGTGTTATGGTAATTATTAATAAAAGGGATTAGAACCATTTGGAAAGATATTTCTTCCTCTAGGTTCTTGTCCTTCCTTTATCGATCTTTACCCTAACCTCCATGGAAAACACGTGCAACCGGGCCTTTTTACTATGGTATCACCGCTACCTCGAGGGATAGGATGCCGTAGGGCGCGGTGTGTGCGTGTATGCATGGAGTCCTATGAAAAAGTATGATGGGCAAGAAAGGGATGAGAGATCTCATCTCTCAAAATCCTTCCCCAAATCTAACCCTAACAAGCGAGGAGACTACTCGCTCATTAGGGAATTTAAAAACAATTATCTAGAGCAAAAAATGAAAAATTACCTAGGGCAAGAATTGAAATTACCTACTTACTTTACATATGGCTCTCTCCAAATATCAACACAGGGTTGTCAGATCTGAATAGATGATATGAAAAGAGGCATCGATGCTCTCCAAAAGAATTCTCAATTTTATTCATAAAAAGAGGCATGAGGGAGGCATAAACTAATACAAGATTTAGAGTTCCTATTTATAGAGGATAGGAACCCTAGGGTTACAATCGACTCGCCTGTATTCTTTTACAAAAATGCCCTTAAGAAGACTTAGTCAGCGCCGCCAGAATTATGGAAAAAATATTTTCCTCAGTATGCTCTACCCAGCCGCGGAACCGCGGCCATATGCCAGGTTTGGCCGTGGTTCCGCGGCCAAACAGGAGGGTTGTTGGCTGAAATTTGGTGTGCGGCTTGTGGGCTTTGTGCGCTTCCTATTTCTTAGGTTCTTTTCTCTATTTGGCTTCTGGGTCTTCTCCAGATCTTCCAGTGAATAATTGCAGTGGACTTTTAACCGTTCGCTTTGTAATCTTGGACCTTGCGTTGCCTTGTACTCTATGAACTGATCTTTGTGTAGGCTTCATCAAAATCCTTCTGTTTGTTGGTCAAAAGTCCCTCTTTGTATCGTCTTTTGTCTTTTTCACTATTTTCGCTCCAAGAACCTGTAACCTGTAATATGTAGCAGACATGCGTCAAAAGCACCTGTTTATTTATAAAACGAATAAGAATGGGGAATATAATAATAAAATATTATGGTATTTTTTTTTGGGACCAGATCACCGCGATTCTTCTTGTTGACTCGGTCCTCCAAATTTCTTCAATTGTCTATTGTGATATTCCTCTATTTGTTCGGATTTGATATTTGCTGTTTTGATCTCTGTAGATTTCAAGATCCGAATTTGTTCGTAGATCCTACAAAATTCACACAAAAATACCCTTCCCAAAATAACAAAATGATAAATTTTTATATTTTTTTGATTCTTCAGTTTTTATGATTTTTTAATTTTAGATTAACCCGAAATTGCAAAAAGAAAATAGCACGCCATCCCAGGCAACGGCGCCATTTGATTGATCTCAAAAACTATCTATTAACCGCAATAAAGAACGGCGTCGCTTGGTAGCTAGCCGGTGAGTACGGGTCGGTCCACAGGGATATTGTGAATTTCCTAGCCACTCAAACGAGTTAATTCCGATTGTGGTCGGATTGATTATTAAATCTAAAAACTAAATTAATCTATATCTAAATCTTGCTAGGATTAGGTCTAGGTTAAGTTTGGAAAGTCAATAAATCTCACCGCTTTCTATACCCATATGAAGATCTAATTAGGTGTTATGGTAATTATTAATAAAAGGGATTAGAACTATTTGGAAAGATGTTTCTTCCTCTAGGTTCTTGTCCTTCCTTTATCGATCTTTACCCTAACCTCCATGGAAAACACGCGCAACTGGGCCTTTATACTACGGTATCACCGCTACCTCGAGGGATAGGGTGCCGTAGGGCGCGGTGTGTGCGTGTATGCATGGAGTCCTATGAAAAAGTATGATGGACAAGAAAGGGATGAGAGATCTCATCTCTCAAAAGCCTTCCCCAAATCTAACCCTAACAAGCGAGGAGACTACTCGCTCATTAGGGAATTTAAAAACAATTATCTATGGCAAAAAATGAAAAATTACCTAGGGCAAGAATTGAAATTACCTACTTACTTTACAGATGGCTCTCTCCAAACATCAACACAGAGTTGTCAGATCTGAATAGATGATATGAAAAGAGGCATCGATGCTCTCCAAAAGAATTCTCAATTTTATTCATAAAAAGAGGCATGAAGGAGGCATAAACTAATACAAGATTTAGAGTTCCTATTTATAGAGGATAGGAACCCTAGGGTTACAATCGACTCGCATGTATTCTTTTACAAAAATGCCCTTAAGAAGACTTAGTCAGTGCCGCCAGAATTATGGAAAAAATATTTTCCTCAGTATGCTCTACCCAGCCGCGGAACCGTGGCCATAGGCCAGGTTTGGCCGCGGTTCCGCGGCCAAACAGGAGGGTTGTTGGCTGAAATTTGGTGTGCGGCTTGTGGGCTTTGTGGACTTCCTATTTCTTAGGTTCTTTTCTCTATTTGGCTTCTGGGTCTTCTCCAGATCTTCCAGTGAATAATTGCAGTGGACTTTTAACCGTTCGCTTTGTAATCTTGGACCTTGCGTTGCCTTATACTCTGTGAGCTGATCTTTGTGTAGGCTTCATCAAAATCCTTCTGTTTGTTGGTCAAAAGTCCCTCTTTGTATCGTCTTTTGTCTTTTTCACTGTTTTCGCTCCAAGAACCTGTAACCTGTAATATGTAGCAGACATGCGTCAAAAGCACCTGTTTATTTATAAAACGAATAAGAATGTGGAATATAATAATGCAATATTATGGTATGAACACGGGCCCACCATGTACCCGCAGACAGTTCCTCCACTCCTCGAATCGGGTCTCGAAAACCAAACTCAGAACCGAGAAAACTTATGGTGGACACAAAATATTATATCAAGATAACTGAGTTTTTAAAACAATACTCAATTTCTTTGAAATATAACCATGGTTCTCAAATCCAGAGATCTCATAAAACAACACCTCAAGGCATGTAATCATAAATTATGATGTATGCAAACATAGAACAGTAATATGAGCATGTCAAGTATATCATGCAAGCACGTCCTATGATAGTACTGAACAATTAAGAATAATATCAGGATATAGCAATTCTACTATGTAAGTGCATAGCAATTCTACTGTGTAAGTGGCATAGCAATTACCGAGAATGAATGTGTGTGATCCGGCAATTCTGTATAAGTGTAACATGCGCATCATCGATAATTGTGCAGATGTACTAGCAGACGAAGTCAGGTAAACAAAGGGTATGAAACATCATGTATATATATATATCGTAGTAAAAGAAACGTGAGCGTATGCAAAAATAAGAGATCGTAAGTGCGAACGGTATATAAAATATGCAACTACGTGGGAGTCATACAGTTATAGTTTAAAATAGTGCGGATCGTTATTTTGAAAATAGGGGACTATGATATTGTTTGGAAAAGACACCATTTGAAAAGTTTATAGCGTCTCCTTGAATTCATTATTTAAAAAGGGTGTAACGATTCGTTAGTTTTAAAATGGGTATGACTCCAAACATATCACAACATCTACTTTGTGATATGAAATAAAAGGGTTCTCAAGTCGGAATAAATATCGGGTTTCATCCTTATATATCACGTACGGAATATCAAAGGTACGTTATCATCACAACAATAGTACGGATCTATATTCATGTACATCATCTCATAACACATCTATCTCAATCTTATTGTATTATCGTTCATGGGTCTCATGGATATCGATTTAATAACATATCGATATCGATCTCATATCACCCCACTATCAATCTCATATTTGTCCTCTTTCAATCACTTATATATATCACGATTCACATTCTCATTTCATATTCTCATATATCAATCCGAGTCTTCCTTATTTATTTTATCATTTCACACTAAATTCCTTGATCATCTCCGTGGGTTTATACATAGGTTTTCTCCAAACTATAGTTTATATATCACTTATCCATATCAGTGGTTGCGGGGGTGCTATACGCCATCCACCCAACTTCCTCCGTAGATATAAATCTACTCACCTGCTAAACTCCTTGTTTAGCCGTAGTCGATGTTCTTCGTCGTCTCGGAAATCCACGCGAAGGTACCTACGATAAATACACAATCGCAATACCATTAAAATCAAGTCTGAAAACTGATACGTCACACGAATTGCTTATAGGTTAGTACCTATAGCTTACGCATGCAAAAATAACCAATTATCCCTCGTCGTTGACTTACAAACGTCCAGCGAACAGATCAATCTCAAATACCAAAACCCAAGTTCAGAAATCGGAAAACGAAATTCAGCAACTCAAGAAAACACCTCCAGATTTTACCTCAGATACAATTAGCCAATTTTGCATATATGGGAGGTCTAATTAGAAGATATAAGAGCTATGGACCAAGCACGAGGAAAAACCATCATACCCATGCCGCAATTTACGGCCAAAAAGCAATTATTTGTGGCCAAGACTAGGAATTAGGGGCTCGGGTCTCTAGGATAGCTTCTAGGTCACCTGCACGAATCACTGTAATCGCTATATATTTTTCAGGTCCTCCGGGTCATAGCAGATCCCTAAATGTCATCACAAATTCCACAAATTCCGATATCAGCGGATTTCAAAGTTCGTGTTTTGGGTTCTAGTCTCTGGTCTTGGCCAGTAAAACATCACTAAGGGTTTGTAAACACTCACTGCACCTCAAATACAACTCTATAAGTCAAGACATCCACTAAACATCAACCTAAAATATTCTAAAGATTACTAAACATGCTAAATGAACACTAAACTAAACTCGGAGGTAAAGAAACTAATTACAAGGTGGGAAGTGAGAATTATACCTCAAGAGAGCAACTCAAGAAAAACCCTAGATGCCCAAAGTCCCCAAAATCCAAACTTGAAAGGTCTATAGGGTTTTGGAAGAGGTGGGGATCATTTTTAATGAAGGTGGCATCGGGTTTTGGTAAGGTTTTTGAGGTGATTCATGGAGGTAGAGGAGGCGGAGGAAGGAGGTGAGGAAGATGAAGATGGAGGAGTTGAAGAAGAATGAGGAAATGAGATGAAGAATTTAGGGTCAAGGGTATGCCATGCTCTCATCTCTCTCTCATCACATGCCATGCCTCATCATGGGTCCCCTCTCTCTCTTCAATCATTCCTCTTTTCTTTTTCTTTTCTCTTTATCCCTCACTCATATAGAACCAAACATCCCAATACAAATGAAACAAATATGTAACAAAATGCAACATGTCATGGTGCACTAACCATAGAAATATAAAAATATGGATTTGGTTTTATCGTGATTAGTAGTGCACTAATCAAGTTTAATTTAAACATGAATGTAATTATTGCATAATTATTTATAAAATGCCCAAATCCAAATAAATGCCTTTTTAATAAATAAATCATTTTAATCTCCAATTATTTCCCAAATATTGGTATATAATTATACCATTTTACGAAAAAACCCTATTCGTAAATCGAATAGTTTTTGCGAAATATATTATTTTAATATTTAAATTCCGAAAATAATATTTTATATTTATGAAATGTTACAATCCCACCTTCTTCAAGAATGTCAATAGGATCCTGACTGCTGGAACTAACGCCAGCTGTAAGAACATACGTCAAGAGATTGATAAGGTAATCACTTGGACCGGAACGAATAAAGCAAACGAGCTTTTCATATCTAACGAAGCATGAAGTTCAGCCTCCTCACAGAGACATCGTGCTTCCTTCACCTGAGCCCTCCGTATAGATCTCCTGTGGACATGCGACAATTGGGTCTCTTCTTCATCGGAAGGTCCGATGTCGGAAGCGATTGGCATCGACCGTTTAAGCGCTCTTTCTCATGATAATCGAGAAGGACCATGAACAACAGCTGGCGATCCCGAAGAGCATGCAACAATTGTTGGGGGGGACATCCGAAATATGAATGCCAGAGGGTCATACTCTTCCTACACCAACACCTGCTGTGGAAACCGTTGCTAGTGAAAAGAGATTAATACATGAAAGAGATAAATCGTTCAGTACAAATGCAGAACATGGGGAGAGTGGATTATAACAGGACCATGGGTGGGTTGTTGTCTCCCGTTTACCTCTTCTCGATATTAATC
This sequence comes from Agapanthus africanus, assembly GCA_030015575.1. NCBI lineage: Eukaryota > Viridiplantae > Streptophyta > Magnoliopsida > Asparagales > Amaryllidaceae > Agapanthus > Agapanthus africanus. The sequence continues at coordinate 757,293,701 of CM057339.1, forward strand.
GAAAGATGCTTGGACAGCTTCTTCAGTAGAGATCGTTGTTAAATGAGAAAATAATGAGATATGCATAATACCATTTATTACAAAAAAAAACTTGTAAATAAAAGTGGGGGAAATATATTAGTGGCCAAAAGCGCCTGTATTCTTTCTGCTTCTCGTTCGGCTAATTTTTCAGAGGCAGATAGCGCTGCCCGAAGATTAGCATCGTCATCCTCTGCCATTGATTCTATCATCGCTGCCCCGACATCAATACCTTCCACGGCGGGTGTCTTCGGAAAGATGATATTGATATTTGTTTCATGTTCAGAAACGCCTTTAGTCAAGGAAACTTGGGCTTCCTGGCCAGATGCAGTGCCAGCCGTGGATGTAGTCTTCCTCTTCTTATGAGAGCCAGTGGCAGCCTTGGAAACCCTTTTCTTCCTTAGAGGTGCCTTCGGCCGATGCATCCCAATCCCTGAATTGGATGGTGAGTCATCCATGGCATAATCTTTGACAGGTGAACCCGCTTCCGATTCAGGAGCAGCGATATCAGCTGACAAAGCACCATTGATATGTTGTAAACTGCTTTCTACCGGTGACCGCCCTCTTTCTGGTGTCAAGAATAGGTTCTGGTCAAGCACGTCCAAAAGATTGTGCTATCCTAAGTTCATAAACAGTGGAAGAAACTGCTGGCAGCCCTTCCTAAGGGAGGGAAGAAAGAATGATAGACCACAGCTTCAAGGGAAAATCATACTTTGATGCCTTCATTGCACTATGGCAGCCAAAGAAGATATGCTTCTCATGGTCAATAACCCCGTTCATAAGCGTTGAATACCATGACCTAAAAGTGGATAAGAGGCGAGGAAAGAGGTTTAGATCGGGAATTGTGAAGCTGGATCCGATGCTTAACCTCATAAAATGGTGAATTGCATTCTTCGCTGAATCCTTTGTAAAAGCGGGTTGACAGTGAAAAGCATGGAGTGGAACGCCCTGATCATACCCGAATTGTCGGGAAAAATGGTATTGGCTATACGGCCTATAGGCGACATCATTGATCCGTCGAAAGACTAGGAAGCCAAGTTGGATTGAGTGCAAATTGGCAATGTTTCCCCCAATAAAAGAGCAAAACTCTATTCAAAATTCAAGAGGCGGCGCCTCATATGCCTCCCACGAGGGCGCCAGCGCCAGAATTAAAAACTCCTATATGAGCGGCGCCAGTGTGTAAAGCACACAAAAATCTTAAGCAGCGCCCACGTGCACAACACGTGAGCGCCGGCGCCCCGTAGAATTAAATTCCACTCTCTGTTAAACAGATCCGTCGAATCAAAGATCCAACGGAGACGATAAATCATCAGGATGCAGAATTAAATTCTGTTTAGAGAAAATATTCCTCAAATCTTTCTAAACAAGAAAGATTGCCCTCTGTAAAACAGAGTATCGTTGGATTAAAAATCCAATGGTGATTAAAGAATCACCAATCTTCAGAATAAATTCTGTATGGGTAAATATTTCCTTAATCTTGTTAAAAACAAGAAAATACTTTCTGTAAAACAGAAGTCCTTGGATCAAAGATCCAACGGTGGGTAAAATCCCAAAATTATTTGGGATCTCTTAATGAGAGATTTCCTTGGAGCTAATCAACAAACTGCCCATACTATATAAAGGACCCAAGACTTCAAGTCTGAGAAGGAGGAACCCCCCCCCCATAAGCTTATAAAAAGATAGAGAAAGTTTCGAAAGAACAGAGAATTAAATTCTCAAGGAAGAATAACTCTCTTCGTGGAAATTTTAGGCAAATAAAAGTAGATAAAGATCCTGTGGATCATTCAAGAAAGAAAAGAGAGAGCTCGGTACCAAACGCCCCACGTGTCCCTCACGTGGGCGCTACAAAAGTGCCTAGCCATCATTGAGCGGCGCTCAGCGCCTAGTGCCCCACGTGCCCCTCACGTGGGCGCCACAGAATAAAAAGATCTCATGGAGTGGCGCACAGTGCCCCACGTGTCTCTCACGTATGCGCTACAAAAGAACTCAGGAGTGCTTAGCACTCAGTGGGTGGAGCTCAGCGCCTAACGCCCCGCGCGCCTCTCACGTGGGCACTACAAAAGAACTCAGGAGTGGTTAGCACTCAGTGGGTGATGCTCAGCACCTAGCGCCCCACATGCCTTTCACGTGGGCGCTAAGAAAGAACTTGAGAGTGCTTAGCACTCACTAGGCAGCGTCTAGCGCCTCACGAGCTTCGCACATGGGCGTCATAAAAAGTGCTTAGCACTCCATATAAAGACAAAACGGGTAAAGTGTTTAACACTTATTGGGCAACTCGCATGACTGAAAACCCCACATGATTATATGTGAGCGTCAGAACTTACATAAGTGCTCAGCACTTTTTGCATAAAAAAGGGACTGAGCTCAAACAAGTGCTTAGCACTCTTTTTCAAATAAGAAGAAAACTGAGTGGACCAATCCCAAGTTGGTTAGGTCCCTTGAGAGTAGAAACTCCTTAATTCAGATCAAACGAGCCCATGTGCTCACTACTTCCCAAACTGATCTTAGTCCCATATACGACTATCGATCTTCCAACTGATGATATCCCAAAACGATATTCGTCCCACATTCCCCTGAGGAAATCTTAGTCTCAAAATACGACTAATGATCCCTGGGTTTACCATTAATCCTTTTTCCCTCAATTACGGGAATTGGTTCAAGGGTACATCTCTCTACACCTCTGATACATGTCATTGTAATTCTTTAACGTCTTCAGAGAGGTGGCGGGTCCCAACAACCAACTGCTTTTTAGTTCACTTCCCAAACTGACGTGCAAATCCCAAATCAAACCACATCCCAAACTGGATGCATCCCATATCATCATTGCTCATCCCGTCACGTAACAAATACACGTGCACGCAAGATGGACAATGGACCGAAACGTCCTTAAACTAACAACAGACCGTAACGTCCTTAAACTAAAATCTCACCTCCAAAATGACGATAATGGACCGAAACGTCCTTAAACTAAAACAATGGAGCCCAAATGCTCTCTTGTTGGATCTGAAATAAAAATGATCCTGAAACCCCGTTAAGTAGATCTTAGTCTCAAATTGGACTAACGTATCCTTAACAAAAAAACAACCGAGCCCCCAAATGCTCACATACGTTTAAGTCGATCTTAATCCCAAAATATATTAACGGTCCTTAAATAAAAAACCCAAATCTAAGAAATACGGATTTAGACTAATCCACGCCCTACGGGCGACAACATAAATTAGTCTCCATATATAATCCACGGGAAATCTAAACAAATAAAAACACACACGACACGAAGTGAACTTCAGGAGCAGGAGAAAGTGGTTATCGCGATGCGGTAACGTAATTAACTGTAGGAGCTTGCGCATGCAGGGAAGAGCGTCCCCACAATCAAAAACCCCTCGCAAATAAAGAGGAATCTGACGAAGTCTGCTACAATGGCCGCATCCGTCTAAACCTCCGATATACAGTGCCATAAATCAACTTGGCATCTTCGGAGAGGTGGACGGATAAATCCAAATAGTATCTACCCTCAAATTCCGGCAAGACGAACCATCCCGGTTCGTCTCCGTTTTCGGAGGTAAACAGATTCTGGCCGCCCGGTGAGACCTTTTTATCTTTCCACTCCACACTTCGTGTGTCATGTTTCACGAACAAAAATCGCAGTTGCTATGCTTGCCCTTGGATTCGAGTTACTAAGATTTAGTTTCTTGTTCCTGTGCAGAAAGAAGAAGTGAACATCAATAGTTTCCCGCCGCACAAACTGCAATAGAAACTCCCGCTCCGCCCCAACTGGAGGAGTGGCATATGGGCCCAATGCGGCTTCCATCTTTTCAATGCTGGTGAGGCAAGTAACTCAAGCCACCACTGGATTGTTCTTCGGGACCATGCTCCCGCCAGCGAGTTTCAGCGCCCCTGTGCCACCATAGGAAGCTCCCAAGAAGTCGGTCTTCAATCGACTTGCAACCACCACGGCCCCTCTCAACGGGTCGTATAAGCCCGCCACCTCAGTCTTCAACAGGCTGAGCCGAAGCTCAAGTGGGCCCGCAAATAGGCTCGCGATACCTGAAAGGGCTATCATGAAACGGATAGTCCCCCCAACTCTTGCTACAGGCGAAGTCATTAGAAGTGGTTCCCCTGCCAGAAAGTCGGCCTTTGAAAGATTGGTCGTTCCCTCTCAATGGACGTCGGTCTTCGACAGGCTGGCACCAGCAACAGTCCCTAACCAAAGTAGGGGGTACGACGGAGCCGCTTCAATAACTGAGGCGGTCCCATATGCAAGGCACGCTCGACGTCGCCACTGGCACCGAGTGAGAACAGCTGGGGGTAACTCCCCCTTCGGACTCACCCCACCAGCTCCAATGGTGGAAGTTGACGCTGTTGTTCCAACCGGGAACAGCTTTGAACCCCTTAGGAGGGTGCGAAAGAACTCCCCAACCGCGGTGTTGAAGAAATCTTCACTTCCTGCTGAAAACATGACACAGGTAAAACCCGGAGCAGTCCTCTCAACGGCTCTCCTCCCAAATCCACAAGGTCTGGCAGAAAGTCCAGGACTCTGTGATCAACAAAGACTACTCTCGTCAACCGGAGAAAATGAAGGTTCGACAAGAGGAAAATCATCCCTCAAGCATACAACGAGGGACTTCTTTCACACAGGCGCCTGCTACAATGGCTCCTTCAATTTCGACCTCCCATAAAAAGAGAAGCCAGAGAATCTCCCACCACCGGCGGCAAATCCCAAAGGTGATGGATCCAAATGCCCCAAGTCTGGGGGCGTGATCGTACACACGGTTTACATGGCTTCCGGGAAAGAGGAAAGCCGTGCTTTCGTGGGTCATCGACCGCAAACTCGGTCATTAACAAAGGCTCAGGAGCAACAACAAAAACTCCAGAAGATGGTGACAAAAATAGCAGCACTCACCGGACAGAAAGAAAATCCGGAGTTAGCATCAGAACAGCTCCAGGAGCAGGAGAACGATACGGAGTTCCTGCGAAGGGTACTGGAAAGAAAGGATAAGGAGGTCGCAGAACAGGCTGCTAATATAAAACAGATGGTGCTTATGTTCCAAGACATGGTTGGAATGATGATCCAGCCAGAACCTCCAGCTGAAGACCCGCTGATAATTATCGAGGACGACAGAGGGGAAACATCAAACCCCCTTCCAGCTTTATCGATAGCCAGGGAGGAAACGATCTCAAAAGCTGTCCTTGATGATTACATAGCTCAACAGATAAGAGCTCATCAGGCAAGCGAAGCGGCTGGCCAAGTCGTTAAAACCGGGCGACCGTACCCAGGCTGGTAAGATCAAATCAAATACCCGCCGGGATATACGATCCCCAAATTCCATGTGTACAAAGGGACATGAAACCTGCATCAGCATGTCGCTCAGTTCAGAGCTTTATGCGGCAATACTGGAGGCGATGACAAATTGCTGCTTCGCCGGTTCGTTGGCAGCCTGTCAGAGACGGTGTTTGAATGATACTCAGAGCTCCCAAATGACTCCATCAAAATATTCACGGAAATGGAATTGATGTTCACGCAGTGGTTTGCCAGAGCAAGTGGGCGCACCCCGATCACTGCATTAATCAATGCTAAGATGAAGCCAGGAGAGACCTAAGTTCAATACGCAATCCGGTGGCAGAACCTATGGTCAAAATGCGAACAACGCATCGAAGAAGCTCCTGCCGTGGGCATGTTCATAGGGACTCTGGATCTTCAAGCGACTGTATCCCAGTTCATGGAGTTCTTTAAGCCGACCACCTTCCAGGCTCTGATAGACAAGTTGGCCCAAATGGACCAGATGGGCCATGGACCTTCCTCTTCAAAAAATGGACCCTCGGAATGTAAAGGGTAAAGGGAGAGCGGCCTTCGTTGCCAACACTCAACAACAACCAAGTGGCCCGAATCCGGTTGCTCCCCAAAACAACGCGTGCCCACGCCAATCCCTGGAAGAGAAGCTAGGACAAGCTTACTCGTTTCCCCGTGATAAAACGAGAAGACTGTTCGAACCAGCAGTACGCAACAAACTCATCACTCCGCCGGACCCAAAACATCCACTGCAGCCCTGCGACGTCAACAATCCCAACTATTGCTCCTATCACCGAGCAATAGGTCATCCCCTTTAAGACTGCTTCACCTTCAAAGACTGGGTCGAAGACCAGTATCAACAAGGCAAGTTCGCTTTGTCCGACAGCTGGAGGGTAACCCCGCCGCAAAAGCATGAGCCAAAGAGGACCTATACCGTGAGGACAGGACAAACTCAACGTCAAGAATGGAAGCAAACCCATACCTGTCATGTGGTAACACTCTCAAAGGAGAGAGGGCATGAGACTATAGATGACTCCTTCAGGTGCTTCATAAATGAAAACGAGGATGAGGTGATCTCAGAGTTTCCACCAGCACCAAAAGAGCTAGAAGATGGGATACACACTACGGCGGACAACCTGAGGAAAATCAACTTGGGGACGGAAAACAAGCCGAGACCCACGTTCGTCAGTGAGCTGTTGTCTAAAAAACAGGTGGCCACACTAAAGGATGTGCTTATGCAATATAAAACTGCTTCGCATAGAACTATTCCGAGATGCCGGGACTGGATCCAAAAATAGCGGTGCATAAACTGGCTATATCGCCGGATTTCTAGCCAGTCAAACAGGCACCAAGAAGAATGCGGCTCGAACTCGAGATAAGTATCAATGTCGAAGTCAAGAAAATAATTGACTCTGGCTTCATCCAAGAAGTTCAGTATCCCGACTGGATTGCTAACATTTTTCCAGTGATGAAGAAAAATTGGACAATGCGCATCTGTGTGGACTTTCGGGACCTTAACAAAGCTTGTTCGAAGGATGACTTCCCAGTACCTGTTACCGAGCTGATGATCGATAACTCATCCACCCATGAGGTCTTCTCCTTCATGGATGGATCTTCAGGCTACAATCAAATAAAAATGTATCCTGAAGACCAAAAGCACACCGCCTTCCGAACTCCGCTAGGCATATTCTGCTATAAGGTGATGCCCTTCGGTTTGAAGAACACGGGTGCTACCTACCAGAGGGCCATGATGAAGTTCTTCGATGACCTCATACGTGAAATTGTCGAATGCTATATTGATGACCTTTTGGTGAAAAGCAAATCGTACGAGGAGCACTGGGAACATCTGAACATAGTGTTCCAGCGTCTTCGGAAATACAATCTAAAGATGAATCCTCTGAAATGCGCGTTTGGAGTTTCCTCAGGAAAATTCTTGGGATTCATCATACGACACTGAGGCATCGAAATAGACCCATCAAAGGTCAAGGCGATTATGAAAATTCCCATGCCAAGAACTCTCAAACAACTGCGGTCTCTCCAAGGAAAGCTCGTGTATATCCGGAGGTTCATAGCCAACCTCTCCGGCAAATGCTGCCCCTACAACCATCTAATGAAGAAGGGGACCCTGTTCATTTGGGATCATAAATGCCAAAGTGCACTGGACGAAATCAATGCATACCTGTAAAACCCGCCGGTACTGACCGCTCCGGTTAAGGGAAAGTCCCTTATCCTGTACATAACGGCCCTTGAAGGTTCTCTAGACGCGCTATGGGCACAGGAGAACGATCAAAGAAAGGAGAGAGCTCTCTACTATTTGATGCGGGTTCTCCTGGGGGCAAAAAACAACTACTCCCCCATCGAAAAACATTGTCTGGAACTGATCTTCGCGATAACGAAGCCCAGGCACTACGCCTTGGCATATGAGGTCCATCTCATATCAAAGGTGGATCCTCTCAAATATCTGATGTCTAGGGCCATACTAACAGGAAGGCTTACCAAATGGGCCCTCTTCTTGATGGAGTTCTCAATAACGTATCGACCCCTCAAGGCAGTGAAAGGTCAGGCCATCGCCGACTTTCTCGCTGAGCATCCAATACCAGTCGATTCTCACTTAAATTGCGAATTGCCAGACGAACACGTGTTCGACACAATCGAAGGGGAGGAGGAAGGAAATAATATCCAATGGGAACTCTACTTTGATGGATCAACTTTCATGAAGAAGCGGAAGCATAACATCCCTATAATCAAAGCCGGGGTGGGCCTCATCTTCGTGACTCCGTAAGGAGGAATAATGCGTTTCACCCTTTCCTTAACGGAACCAAGAACAAACAACGAGGCTGAATATGAAGCTTTGATAGCGGGTCTTGAGATCGCTGTCAATATGGGAATCGAAAACCTCCTCATATATGGAGACTCCCAGCTAGTTGTTAGCCAAGTAAATGGAGACTATCAGACATGCAAGCCAAAACTGATCAGGTATGGTGAAAGAGTGCAGCAACTGCTGACACAAATCCCCTCCTACATCCTGGAAAGCATACCGCGTGTGGAAAATAGCAAGGTGGATGCATTAGCCAAGCTTGCTAAGGAGATGGCTGACGAAAACCTCGATGACATAAGGATCGTTGTGCAAAGCCGCCGGGTTCTCACGCCAGCAGAAATATCTTCAGAGGATTCAATGGAGCCATCTAAAGGAAAAGAAATGACCAAACAAGTAGTCCTTCAAATAAAAGACGAAGAAAAGGTCACGGATTGGAGGGAAGTCTTCATAGACTACTTCATATCCCATCGAACGCCCGAAAACGCGTCGTCAAGACATCAGCTCATAAAACGGGCTCTGTCTTTCGCTTTCATCAATAATACTCTATACAAGAGATCGCTTGACGGTTTGTGGCTAAAGTGCTTGGGGCCAAGAGAAGCAAGGATAGTCGTTCAAGAAATTCACGATGGACTCTACGGTTCTCATCAAGCCGGGCCAAAGATGAAGTTGAAGATCAAAAGAATGGTTTACTATTGACCCACAATGATTCAGGACTGTCTCGAATATGCGAAGCAGTGTCACTCATGCTAGATCCACAGGGACTTCATCTACCAACATCTAAATCCTCTACACCCAACGGTAGTCAGCTGGCCGTTCGAAATATGGGGAACCGACATAATTGGCCCCATCAAACCAGCATCATCCAAGGGACACCGGTTCATACTTTCCACGACCGATTACTTTTCTAAATGGGCGGAAGCAATACCACTAAGGGAAGTGAAGACGGAGAATATTCTCCAGTTCTTTAAGGCACATGTCATCTACCGGTTTGACACTCCGCGACAAATAATCTCGGATGATGGATCAGCCTACAGGAGTCGTAAAATCAGCCACTTCGCAGAGCAACATAAAATAGACTGGAGATACTCCTCTGTCTATAATTCTCATGCCAACGATCTAGCCGAACCTTTCAACAAGACCTTGACCAAGATTATAAAGAAAACGGTGTCCAAAAACAAAAAGAACTGACACGAGAGACTGCACGAAGCTCTCTGGGTGTACTGAACGACGTTCAAAACGGCTACGAATACAGCACCATACGCGTTGGTATTCGGCACTGAAGCAGTCCTTCTTTTGGAAATAGAACTACCTTCTCTTTGAGTAGTGGTTCGATAAAAGCTAACAGATGACGAAAATGCCCAGCTTTGGCTTGAGAAGCTCGACGCCCTTGATGAAACTCGCCTCATGGCGCAACAAAACCAAGAAGCTTATAAGGCAAGGATGATGCGCTCATACGAAAAACTGACTAGGCCGAGAACATTCCGCCAAGGAGAACTCATATTAGTTGTCAAAAGACCTATGATCCCCAATCATGCAAAATGGGAGAAATTCCAGCTAAACGATGAAGGCCCATACATCATAGACAGGGTCTATCAAGGTGGGGCATATTCGCTCATGGATATGCACGGCGAAAGACTCTTCCGGCCAATAAACGGCTGATTCCTCAAGAAATACCACGCTTGACGAGTCACGACTTAAGTCAATGATAGATGACGACGCTCGTGTCCGCTCTCTATCTTCCTGAGTCAAAACTCTAAGTGGTATTCGGAAAAGCTTCACCTCAAAAATAGTGATAATGGACTGAGATGTCCTTAAACTAACAACGGACCGTAATGTCCTTAAACTAAAACTTCGCCTCCAAAATGGCGATAATGGACCGAGATGTCTCTAAACTAACAATGGACCGGAATGTCTTTAAACTAGCGCGCCGCCTCAAACACGGCGATAATGGACAAAAATGTCCCTAAACTAGTGCCCCGCCTCAAACATGGCGCATCGTCCCAAATACGGCGATATCCTCTCTTGAGATCTATATTGCAATCAAAGCTCTAATAGCGAAGACTGCAACTCAAGTCCCGCTGGCTACACAGCTACTCCAGCGGTGAAGTCACCCCTAAAGTCCCATTGGCAAACAGATGGTAGTTAAAAAAACGGTATGTCCAAAGCAAGATAGGCACGGATGAAAACCCGAAAGGGCATCGTGAGTAAAAACAGCAGGGCTACCGGCGAGCTTATGAAAACACGAAAGGGCGCAATCTCGTAAAATTTTCACTTACGAGATCCTCTCGACTCGTAAGTAGAACCCCCCGTGCGAGACCCTCACGGCTCATAGGATTCAAAGTCTTAAGTTACAGGGATCCAAACCTGTTCTTAAGCCGTCGTATTCTCCAAGTTGCTTTACAGGCAATCCAATATTGGCCCTTGTATACAATCCACGGGCACAAATAAACGATTTCCCCACCAAGTTCCACCAATAACGAGGAATGTCCTCGTATGGTGAATGACACTTATAAGTCCTCTCGACTTATAATAAGAAAATACTCTTATTAGATCCTTATGACTTATAAGAGAAAACACCATTTAGAAATCCTCACGACTTCTAAGGAGAACATACACCTACGAGATCCTCACGACTCGTAGGGAGAAATACCTTTATGAGACCCTTACGGCTCATAAAGTCAAAAGGTCTTATTCAGCAGGATCTTAACGCTGTTTGCTAAGCCACCTTTGTTCAAATCAGCAAAGGCAAATGATGATTCGCTCCTGGCAATATCCCAATTGCAGCGATGCTGATGCCTAAATCGGTGTCAAACTCCAAGTCCTTTCACGGCAAATGATGATTCGCTCCTGGCAATATTCCAGTTGCAACGATGTTGATGCCTGAACAGGTGTCAATTTTCAAGTTCTTTCACGGCAAATGATGATTCGATCCTGGCAATATTCCAGTCGCAGCGATACTGATGCCAGGATTGGTATCAGATCTCAAGTTCCATACCTGCAACAAAAATCAGCGAACAAAAAAAGATGCATATGAAATAGCCGAAATGATGGGGCAACTCGCAATAAACATCAACGATCAAAAAATATATGCATATGAAATAGCCGAAATGTTTAGGCCACTCGCAATAAAAACAGCGAGTAAAAATATAAAAATAGCCGAAATGATTGGGCACCGCGATAAATAGCCGAAATGATTGGGCAATCGCGAATTTCGCGATATGAAAAGCTGAAAAGAAAGAGCATCGCGGAAATAAAAAATAAAATAAAATAAAATTTCTTTGGCCCTACAGGTGAGTCCAAATCAACCCCTGTATACAATCCATGGGCACAAACGAAAAGGGAACCATATTTTCCCACCAGGCTCCGTCAAAGGGAGAGCCAAGTCTTGATGGTTCACAGAACAAGCTAAAGACTACCTCCACATTTATCTCGTCACAGCAGATGCAATGTCAAAAGCGGCGTTCCTTCTCACTCCAGCAGGATACAGACGCGACGTCAACAAAGATTCCAGGGTCAAAACAAAACGAAGCCATGGCAAAATTCTTAGCTCCAAGTCTTGACGGTTCACAAAACAACCTAAAAACTACTCCGACATTCTTCTCGATAAAGCAGACGCAATGTCAACAAAGGCTCCAAAATAGCCAAATCAAAAGGAAGCGATGGCTAAATTCCTAGCTTTAGGTCTTGACGGAAACTCTAATAAAACCTAAAAGACTATCAGAGATCATCCCACACCAGTGCGGAGTGGTTATGACTCATCGGGGCTCCCCAAACTGAGCCTAACCTCAAGTAAAAAGCAACATGGCAAAATTCCTAACGCTTGCTCTTCCGACGGTCAAACTGCCTAAGAAGATTACTTGAAGACGTCTTGTCCAACCCCCAAAGGGATCATAGACATGAAAGTCGTGGGGCTACTCGAACAGCAGCGTAAAGTCTGTGCAACGGGGAATGCATCAGCCAACGCGACGGTACCACGGACTAAAACCCTAGTACCACAAAACCTAACGGACCTCTGTCATAAAGAGCAGGGGTTAAGTATAACGTTAGGACAAGTTTGCCTATAAGCCCAAAGGAGGTAAACTAAATAAACTCCGAAATGAGTCCATAAACTAGAGACTCTGGAATGAGTGAGTAAACTACAAACTCCGAAATGAGTCCATAAACTAGAAACTCCGAAATGAGTGAATAAACTACAGGCTCCGAAACGAGCGCAAAAACTACAAACTCCGAAACAAGTAAGTAAACTAATTACCGCCACATTAAGGCATCAAGACACGGATAAGCGCATAAAAGAGAATGTATGTTTTTATTCATGAATCAAAATGTTTAAGAGATACAACCAACGCAAAAAAGGGGATACAATTACAATGATTAAGAAGGAGGCGCTATCAACAAACTGACGACCCGCTGACGCTCCCTGCAATTCCTTCTTGCGTTCAGCTACATCGGCCAGCTCTGCTTCGATTTGAGCTCGTTGTTGCAAGCTGGATGAAAGCTTCTCAGCAATTTCCCGTTTGGCAGCTTCGCAACTTTGCATGACCCACTCAGTGAAGTCAAGCTTCTGCCTTAGCGCCAACCCGTCAGAAATACATCGTTAGAGGTTTTCAAAAATAGCTTTCAGCTGCGCGGCATTCGCTTCAATTTGGGCGTGCAATTGGACGGATTCGCCGAAAGCCGTCTCATGCGCCTTTCGCCTCAAAGTCACGTTGTGTTCAAAATATCAAATGAAAGCGATACTCTGCTCGATCTACGCGGATCGCTGAGATTTCAAAGTTAATACCTCAGGAGCGAGGCACTTAAGCTCAATCTCATGCAGACAAGCCTTGATCTTCCTGCAATAATCAACCCAAGAACCGACAAGGTCTTCAGTGTGGAAATTCTCGAGCGTCTCCAATATTGGATTGACATCGTCGGCAAAATCCGTAGTAGAAATGAGAACCTCGGCGTCATGATCCTCGATAAACTTGCTTAACATTCGCCGGCTAGTCACCGCGCCCCTGGAAGATGGACGTTTAGCAAAGAGCCCCATGGGCATGGGAATGCGGAACTCAAAAGGAGCTGAAGCCGGTGTAATCGCTGCAAAATAAATTACGGTCAGATTTCAACTTGAAAGACAAAGAAGACACCTGACGGACGAAATCTACCGTACCACCTATTGAAGGTGGCAAAATAGGGAGCTCCGGAGGCTTGGTTATTCCTTCGCTCTCTCCTTTGAACTATGATACTGGGGTTAATATAAGGAAGGTTTATCAGCAGAAATTTTACTTACGAAAAGGAGAAACATTAAACAAAGAATATGCTGACCACTGGTGGAAGAGGGAACGACTTCCAATTGGAAGGAAAAGTGCAGGTGTAGCACTTGGTATAAGTGGTCAAAGATCACTCCTGCAGGTTGCGACAATATATGGTTAAGGCAAAGAAAATTGGTATCTACAATAAAGAAACTAAATGAGAAACCCTTACCTTCCAAAACTCGGGGAGGCACAGAAGGAACCATGACAGTCAAGGCAGCGGCCGGCGGTAATTCTTCAGCCAGTACAACTTCAGGGTTTATTGCGCTTATGCTCAAGACAAAGGAAATATCATCAGAGACGCTTAGCAGGATTTAAAAATTCCAAGATAATAACCCAAAGAATACCTGACAAGTCAGAAACTGAAACCGTGCCCGAAGCGTCACCAGCCGTGACAACTTCTTCGGTTTCCATCGGGATAGCAGATTCAACGCCCACAGCTTCATCCCTTGATTCGACAAGGGTTGTCATAACGCTTGCATCATCCGCCGAATCAAAGATCCATAGGGGAAAAGAGCAGCAGTTGGAACGGTCCCAGAGTCCAGAGAAAGATTGGACACTTTATGCTCTTTAGTTGCCGGCGCTTCACATGTCACGCCGTCATCCAAATTTAGTCCTGTAAATAAAAATGCGTATGTTATTTAAATAGACAGGGGGGAGGAGCTGTTATTAAGGACCGTGCGTTGTTTTTCCTTGAAGTAGTCATTCACTATCTTTACGAGCTATACGCGCAACTTGTCTATGGGCATTAGAAAGGGCAGAATGAACGTCCACCGAAGGAATGTCAGCAGGTGGAACATTGCTTGAGCCTGCACCCGCGGCCAAGACAACGTCGCTTTCCCTCGCCGCATGCTTTCTGCGCTTCCTCTCAGCCTGAGCCATGAAAACCGACCTCCTTAAAACTTCCGACATGGGGACGTCGTCGTCCGAACCGAGCTCTGCCTCCGAAGCCGCTACGGCGTCCATCATTGGCTGCTTCAGCAACGCCTCCTGTGGTGGCTTCAAGATGGCCTTGGTCATAGTCGGTGGCTCTGGAAGCTTTTCTGCGTCACCGCCTGGGATTAGAATTACACTTGGAACAACCTGGCTTTTGGTAGTCCCTACAGCAAGATAAAGAAAAGAGTCAGACCATGAATAGAAGGAACTAAAAGAGCAAGGGTGTAGTGAAGCGAATTATACCAAGACCCAAGGTGGCACGAAGCCTCTCTTCCTCCTCAAACGTCTTGTGGGAAGCCGCGAAAGCCTCTTCGGCAGAAATACCTATTAAAGAAGAGAGCATTAATAAAGCATAATAAGGGGAGAAGGGATAGATACAGAAGAATGTAAATGAAGTATACCCGACTCCGCAATAGAGACCAACGCTGCTTCCTCGCGGGCCAGTCGCTCGCAAGCTGTGAGGGAAGCCAGAAGATCAGTATCAGTTGCAGGCGTGTCAAACAAACCCTCATTGGTTCCATATTCACACAAGCCCTCACTGTAGGGAGCATGAGGCTCCTGGTCGAATATGACATCAGCAACGAATAGAGATTTCTTTTTCTTCTGCGAACTGACACCAAAAGCCGACGATAAAAGCTTTCGCTTGACAGGCCTCTTCGGACGACGGGTCCCGATCTCCGAACCAATACCCGATTCCAGGGACACCGTGGCTACCGCAGTCACGGGAACATCCGGCCGAAGCTTATCAGGAAAAGTTCGGGGGGCTATAGCCATAGTGATTTCTCTTAAAGAAGGGTGAACGGCTACTCGTCGCTTCAAAGGGATCGCTGGATTGCCGGTTGGGACGGCATCCTTGTGATCGAGTAACAGCCACTTCTCCTCTCTGACAACAGCACACGTCGTATGATGGTACCACGCCACGTGAGCATTCGAAGCTTTCGGCTCGCTAACCAGGAAATGGGACCCCGTATTTAATCGCATAAAATGATGCATCGCGCTGCAAATACCCTCCTCCGTAGCAACCGGCTCGACTAAAAACGCCTTAAGAGGAACGCCTTAATTATAACCCAATTTTTGAGCAAAGCGGTGCGGGTTGTACCTCATTAACAGCACCGAGGCGTTCTGTCTAAACACTAGGAAGCCCGGCCTGATAGAGAACAGGTGCATGACCTCCCGGGCCCTCAGCGCAGAAGCCCCATCCTTAAAAGTATCGTGCAACGGTTGGACCACCTTGGTGGATTCTTTGCCGATAGTTAAGACTATATCGACAAAGGTAATACTGTCCCCAACCATGCGTGGTCGAAGGAGTAATCGCCGAGCCTCTCGCTGTGACGGGTCTGGAGCGGAAGCGTCAACTAGATGCATGACCCGGGAGAAGTTGTAGCTTTCGTAGAATCGGGGTCGTTTATGAACACCAAAGGCACCCAGCACGTGCATCTCGACCCATGATGTGAAGAATGCAATGGGAGATACATGGGCTTTACCCCCGGCTGAGTAGTGTCGGCCGCTAAACTCAGGCCGTGGTATAGGTGAGCTAACCCCGCGATCCCAACGGCCATGCACGTCCCTACAATGATGCGATGAGCCGGATAAAAAATAGATGGCCTCATGTAGTGGGGGTGCGTCGGAAGCGCAAACCAACTCAGCTACAGGCCAATGAACCCCAAAAAGAACGTCTCTTCATAAACACCCGAGGCAGCGATCTCTGCAAAAGGGATGACTGGAGTGTCTGGAATAAAGAAATTCTTTAGATCCACCTCCGCCGTCGGCAAATTATCCAAACCAAATCTGAACAGGTCGTCGAGTTTGACGAATATCGCAGCCTGTTTAGACAGAACTTCTGGATAAAGAAAGCGAGCGATAAAATCCGCGAAGCTAACCCCGTGACCACCAGACTCCAGGAATAAATTCTCATACATGTTCAACACCTTGATCAAGCGGGGAACTGATGTTGAACGGTGTTCTCCTGGGTAAGGCCCATTACCACTGACTTAGTGGCAAAGATGTACTCATCGGGGGGAAGTATCTCCCTATAGTGCTCCCCTCTGACGGGTAAACCGGAGATCTCCGCGAACTCTTCTAATGAAATCGAAACCTCCCGATCTGATAAGAGAAAGGTATGGGTCGGGATGTTTCATTGTTCCAAAAAGGACTTGATCCACCACACATGAGGAGCGTGGTAGTGAAAGAGGGACGCATAGATTGCGAGGTACAACCCGGTCTTTAATAGCAGCGAATTCTTGGCCGACAGGATATACCGGGCCACTGTAGATAGCGGCCAAATGACGGGGAGTCAATCCTATTATGTAAACTTGCCCCCAAGGGCGCGACTCTCCTTGGCATATGCGTCGCCCCAAAATGTCCAAGGCCATCGGTGGCTGTACGGGTATCGATGCCATGGAAGGCTGAAGGCGACCTTCCGAGGTCCATTTGACCTCCTCTACGGCGTAAGCCACTTGAGGCGAGTCAGCGTAATGAATCGCTGGGATTGGCTCCGAAGGCGCTGCACAAGAAAAACTGCGCCGACCCTGAATAATCTGACTATACCATGACCCCCACTGTTGAAGAGATTTTTGCTCTGGGTCATGATCCTTAATAAGCGCGAAGACATCCTGATCTACGATCACGTCGGCAAAAGCGCTTTCCGAACGTACGAAGGGAAAAGAGGAATCGAAAGCCATAGTACCTGCACAAAAAGGGAGGAGTTAGCTATTGATGCAATGATTAAGGCCTTAGCATTCTTTGTCACTTAAAATTGTACTGCGCCACAGTTAGAAAAAAAGGGACAGGGGCCCCACAAAATCAAGGCGACGCCCCATCAATGATGGGTCAGTCACTCATTAAAAATAGAATCCAAAAGGATTCTCGTTTAATGAGAAAACATCATTAGACTCGGGAGTTAGACTCGGGAGTTAAACTCCCTTTAGAACTATGTTATGCAAACAGATTTCAAATATATTAAGAAAATAAGAGAGGGGATAAAATTCCAAATTTTCTTCAGAGCCAAGCACTGTAGAACAATAAGATAACATCCCAGAACCGTTAAAAGAAAAGCTTTCTAACGGGATAAAACCCCAAAGATCTTCAAGATCCGCAAGAAAGAAAAAAATCTTAGAACACTAAGAGATCTTTGTAAAAGAAGAGCAAAGCTCTGTTAATGGGTTAAAATCCTAAAACATGAAGAGATTCCTTCAAGAGTTTGGCCATAATCCTTACCAAATTTTGACAGAATTTTGACTCTAAAAGAGTTTTCTTGGACAGAGATCTGAGCTCTAGAAAGAGAATTAAATTCTCAGAGAAAGAAGAAGGCTAGGGAAGATGAACAACAGTCATCTCAAGGGCCAAAGGCCCTACTTATAGACATAGGAAGACGGTTCAACTTCCAAGAAGATCAAACGGTGGAAAAGGTGCCACCGCTGCACTCACGTGTGAGCCACGTGAGCGCAACGGTAGTGGGCATTTGTTTCCCCCAATAAAAGAGCAAAGCTCTGTTCAAAATTCAAGAGGCAGCGCCTCACGTGCCTTCCACGAGAGCGCCATCGCCAGAGTTAAAAACTCTTATATGAGAGGCGCCAGTGCGCAAGGCACACAAAAATCATAAGCAGCGCCCACGTGCACTACACGTGAGCGCCGACACCCCGTAGAATTAAATTCTACTCTCTGTTAAACAGAGCCGTCGAATCAAAGATCCAACGGAGACGATAAATCATCAGGATGCAGAATTAAATTCTTTTTAGAGGAAATATTCCTCAAATTTTTCTAAATAAGAAAGATTGCTCTCTGTAAAATAGAGTACCGTTGGATTAAAAATCCAATGGTGATTAAAGAATCACCAAACTACAGAATAAATTCTGTATGGGTAAATATTTCCCTAATCTTGTTAAAAACAAGAAAATACTTTCTATAAAACTGAAGTCCTTGGATCAAAGATCCAACGGTGGGTAAAATCCCCAAATCATTTAGGATCTCTTAATGAGAGATTTCCTCGGAGCTAATCAATAAACTGCCCCTACTATATAAAGGACCCAAGACTTCAAGTTTGAAAAGAAGGAACACCCCATAAGCTTTAAAAAAAAGAGAGAAAGCATCGAAAGAACAGGGAATTAAATTCTCGAGGAAGAAGAACTCTCTTCTTGGAAATTTTAGGTAAATAAAAGTAGACAAAGATCATGTGGATCATTCAAGAAAGAAAAGAGAGCGCTCAGTACCCAGCGCCCCACGTGTCCCTCACGTGGGCGCTATAAGAGTGCCTAGCGCTCATTGAGCAGCGCTCATTGAGCAGCGCTCAGCGCCTAGTGCCCCACATTCCCCTCACGTTGGGGCCACAGAATAAAAAGATCTTAGAAAGTGGCGCTCAGCGCCCAGCACCCTACGTGCCCCTCACGTGGGCGCTACAAAAGAACTCAGGAGTGCTTAGCACTCAGTGGGTGGCGCTCAACGCCCAACGCTTCACGTGCCTCTCACGTGGGTGCTACAAAAGAACTCAGGAGTGCTTAGCACTCAGTTGGTGACGTTCAGCACCCAGCGCCCCATGTGCCTTTCACGTGGGCGCGAAGAAAGAACTCGAGAGTGCTTAGGACTCACTAGGCAGCGCCTAGCGCCTCATGTGCTTCGCACGTGGGCGCCATAAAGTGTGCTTAGCACTCCATATAAAGACAAAATGGGTTAAGTGTTTAACACTTATTGGCCAACTCCCATGACTGAAAACCTCACATGGTTATATGTGAGCGTCAGAACTTACATAAGTGCTCAGCACTTTTTTCACAAAAAGGGACTGAGCCCAAACAAGTGCTTAGCACCCTTTTTCAAATAAAAAGAAAACTGAGTGGACGAAGCCCAAGTTGGTTAGGTCCCTTGAGCGTAGAAACTCCTTAATTCAGATCAACCGAGCCCATGTGCTCACTACTTCCCAAACTGATCTTAGTCCCAAATACGACTATCGATCTTCCAACTGATGATATCCCAAAACGATATTCGTCCCACATTCCCCTGAGGAAATCTTGGTCTCAAAATACGACTAATGATCCCTGGGTTTACCATTAATCCATTTTCCCTCAATTACGGGAATTAGTTCAAGGGTATATCTCTCTACACCTGTGAAACATGACGTTGTAATTCCTCAACGTCTTCAGAGAGGTGGCGGGTCCCGACAACCAACTGCTTTTTAATGCACTTCCCAAACTGACGTGCACATCCCAAATCAAACCACATCCCAAACTGGATGCATCCCATATCATCGTTGCTCATCCCGTCACGTAATAAATACACGTGCATGCAAGATGGACAATGGACCGAAACGTCCTTAAACTAACAACGGATCGTAACGTCCTTAAATTAAAATCTCACCACCAAAATGGAGATAATGGACCGAAACATTCTTAAACTAAAACAATGGAGCACAAATGCTCTTTTGTTGGATCTGAAATAAAAATGATCCTGAAACCCCGTTAAGTAGATCTTAGTCTCAAATTGGACTAACGTATCCTTAATAAAAAACCAACCGAGCCCCCAAATGCTCACATACGTTTAAGTTGATCTTAATCCCAAAATAGATTAATGGTCCTTAAATAAAAACCCCAAATCTAAGAAATACAGATTTGGACTAATCCACGCCCTACAGGCGACAACATAAATTAGTCTCCGTATACAATCCACGTGCAACCTAAAAAAATAAAAACACACACGACACGAAGTGAACTTCAGGAGCAGGAGAAAGTGGTTATCGCGATGCGGTAACGTAATTAACTGCAGGGGCTTGTGCCTGCATGGAAGAGCGTCCCCACAATCAAAAACCCCTCGCAAACGAGAGGGAATCTAACGAAGTCTGTTACAACGGCCGCATCCGTCCAAACCTCCGATATACGGTGCCATAAATCAACTTGGCATTTTCGGAGAGGTGGACGGATAAATCCAAATAGTATCTGCCCCCAAATTCAGGAAAGATGATCCATCCGGTTCGTCTCTGTTTTTGGCGGTAAACAGGCAATGTCTCTATTCGACAAAGTCAAGTTACTCTCTTTCGATATATCCAACAGGGGTTGACTAGTTGGAGGAGGCTTTACTGAAGGAACTTTTACACCCTAGCAATGAACTTTAAACTTACAATCGGGATTTTAAAAAACCTAGAGAGCAATAGTTCCAAACATATAGAATCTTGCAAAAAATATGAACTTGTAACAAGAAAAGAGACTAGCTACTATGTTTTGAGACAACAACCTTTGTAGCATCTTCAAGTGCTCCCCTTTTTAGGTTTGACTCGATGTAAGCTCTTTTGAGGTTCATGGAATAAGCTTGTTGAAGATCTCCTTGGTTCTAGATAGATCCACCTTGAGAGTTCTTCACTTTGGCTCCACACTTCAACCTTGAAGTGAACTAAGATAAAAAATTTGCTAGTAGTTTGAACTTAGGGTGTAGAAATCCTCACTAAATATTTATCTCTCCTTTTTCTTTTCTTTTTCTAATTATTCTCTAAATTATGAGGAGGAAGAGAGCTTGGAGCTTGGAGAAGAGAGAGTATGGAATAAGAATTAGTAACCATTTTACAAATGGTTACTAATACTTATCATTCTCTAAATTAATTCGAGCCTTAGGATTAAGTCTCACATCCATGTGTCAAACCTCTTCTTTCCCCTCCACTTGTCAAGCATATGAGAATGGGTAAGGATGTGCTAAACCCATGGCATAACTTAACCAAAAGAGAACCAAAGGAAAAAGAAATAAGTAATTACAGTGTGTGTGTATACACTTGTAATTATTTTCCTATGCATTTAAAATACATTAAAAGAGAGATAAAATAAGTAGTAACAAAATACTAGTGAATATATATATCCAATATATGTAATAATATATTAAATCCAAACTAGATTTAATATCCGTCTTTCTAAAAGACCGGCTAGTATTTCAACCGTCCGATTACCGTCAGTGTACCCAATACACTAGTCTTAATCGGGCTCCTGCACGTAGACAGTACAGCTACTATATCGTTTCACTAAAGCCGAAAACCCTCTGTGTGGAACTCTAAAGACTCGACAATACACTGGCAGTGAGCTCCTAGACAAAATCCCCAGCTCACAAGTACGTCAGTGGCACTAGCTGTAAGTAACGGCTATCTAGGTATCTATCGAAAAGAAGATCGACAAGCAAACTTGTCCGAACCCCTAACTGAGCCTATCACTGATATTCATCGTGCAGTCCGGTCTGTTCATCTGAGAGTATCGCATATTAAGTCTAGGGAGTTGGTAAACGTCATACTCCTAATAACCTGATAAGTCTTGCCGATATCAAGTCTATCACCTAACGAGAAACTACTGATCCCATCAGTAAATCTCATCTACTTAGACTTAGTTCTTATGGTGATGGCCAACCGTACACAGCGCGATATTGACTTCCAATACCGGGAGATATGAATCTCTTCTATCACTCACTGCCTCCAAGTGCTTCGTGACTGCACCCAACTACTACCTGTTTGCATGACTTTTTAAAGTCATGGTAGTGTAGTAATCAAAGTACAGTGGGAACACACTCGAGATAAATGACGATATCGGGTCAACAGACTACCCTGTATTCATGTCACCAGAGAACTGCTATCTGAAAATAGGTATAATACCATCTAGCAGTTCCCGGCGAATCCATCCAATGTAACTTATAACCTAATGAGCACCTGTATTCAATCTTTGGTGCCATATACCAATGGCTGTGAGACCGACCATCTCCTTTTTCGGGAATAAGAAACATATACATTAGTCTACTGTGAAATATTGATGCCCTGTCTCGATACTCATACGACTAGGGATATTTAAGGATATGCTTATAGACTACCCAGCCCCCATGAGTATGATCGACATCACAACGCTTGTATTCAAGCAAAGATTCTATGGGCTTTATCAACATGTATTAGCAATACGTAATAATAAACATATACACTTGTTAAGATAAAGACAAACCAAATGGCATACTATCATATCGAGCAAGACTGTCCTGTACATATATATCCCAAGTATCAAAATGTAATATACAATCCTATAATATACTATAATGGCTTCTGGGGCATACATATCCAACAATCTCCCACTTGCGCTAAGGCCAGGTATTGGTGTATCGAAGACCTGGCATCTTGAATAGCCGCTCGAACTGGGTCTGAGGAAGGGCCTTGGTGAGTAGATCCGCCTTGTTTTCCTTCGTGTCTACTCTCCGAACCTCGATCTCTCGGCAATCTACGATCTTCCTGATCAGGTGATACCGCCTTAACATTTGTTTGGATTTCTGATAAGACCGTGATTCTTTCACTAACACTATAGCCCTATTGTTGTCACAATACAGAGGTATTGGATCAACAATATACGAAACCACCTCAAGTTCAGAAATAAACTTTCTCATCTATACAACCTCTTTTGAGACATCGCTGACAGCAATGTATTCAGCCTCCATCATCGAGTCTACTACGGTATCCTGTTTAGAACTCTTCCAACAGACCGCCCCTCCGTTGAGAGTAAACACATAACCCGAGGCAGACTTGCTGATATCCATGTCACTCTGAAAGCTTGAATCGGTAAAGGTCTCTATCTAGAGGTCTCCATTACCGTATATTAGAAACATCTCTTTAGTCCTTCTCAGGTACTTAAGAATTTTTTTCCTTCTATCCAGTGTTTCTTCCCTGGGTTTGACTATTACCTACTCACCTCACTAAGTGCGTAAGCTACATCTGGTCTAGTACATAACATCGCATACATTATAGAGCCTAATGCTGAAGTATAGGGTGTAATAGTCATGCGAGCCCTCTCCTCATGAGTCTTGGAAAACATCTCTTTAGAGAGGGTGATTCTGTGACACACCGATAGCGCGCTTGGAATCTTTCATAATAAAGCTCTTTAGTATGGTGTCAATGTACCTGGACTGTGAAAGTCCCAACATTCTCTTAGATCTATCACGATAAATCTTAATTCTCATAATGTAGGAGGCATTACTCAGGTCCTTCATGGTGAACTTTTGTGACAAGAACATCTTGAACGATTGTAGCATAGGAATATCATTTCCTATCAACAGAATGTCATCCATGTACAATACTAGGAATACGACAGTTCTTCCTAAAATCTTCTAGTATATACATATCTCATCTATGTTTTTGATGAAATCAAATTATTTGATTGCCTCATCAAAATAGATGTTCCAACTCCGCGATACCTGCTTTAATCCATAAATGGATTTAAGCAACCTGCACACCTTCCTGTTGCTCCCACTGTCTACGAAGCTCTATAGTTGATCCATATAAATACACTCTTCTAAAGCGCCATTTAGAAAAGCGGTTTTTATGTCCATCTGCCAGATTTCATAGTCATGGAAGGTAGCAATGGTAAGTAGGATCCGAATGGATTTCAGCATAGCCACTGGAGAAAAGGTTTCGTTATAGTCCACATCTGGTCTTTGACGAAAACCTTTTGCAACGAGTCTAGCCTTATAGGTCTCTACTTGTCCATCTACATCAATCTTCTTTTTGAAGATCCTCTTATAGCCGAAGGGTTTTCCCCAGAAGGATTTTTGGCAAAAGTGTAGTTTTTTTAAGTACTTAAGCAAAAGCCTGTTATCCAAGGGTGCGCATCAAAATAAGTGCTTAACCTAAAAGCCATCGTTAATATCAGGTGTGCAGAATTAAGGGTTTCTGATCTAAATATGAGTTAAGAAATCATAAGTGTGAAACCCAAATGACAAGTGCGCAACCCATGAGATGTGCATTAAGAAAATGGAAGCAAAGGTTTCGCATCAAGGGCAGAGGTACGCATCGCACTTACCAGATGATGTTTAAAGAAGCAAAAGCTTCTGCAGGAGGAGAAAGCTTCAGTAAGTGTGCAAGCACTAGGGAAAATAAGTGCGCAAGCACTGAGAAGAAAATTCGATAGAAAAGAAAATAAATGCGCAACTCAGCAAAAGGGTGGGGCCCATTTATACGGGCCAAATGTCGGTTCGTATCTTGAGACAAATTCGATGACTCGCAGCTTAACACCAATCGCATCCATGTGCGAGTCTCATGCGCACAATCAATGAGGGGCATTTGTTCGCACTTATTTGAATAAGTAAAATATCAAGTGTGCACTTATTATAAAATGACTAAAGGCACTTGCGTAAGTGTTAAGTGTGCATATGGCAGATAAGTAACGATGATGATATGCGCACCAATATACATGCGCATATGAAATCTAATGCATGAGATAGGCAGCGACACGTGCGCAATACGTGTGCGCATCATTACCATGCACAGTAGAAGCCAAGAAAGTATGCGCTTCTGTTCAATATTGTTTTAAAGATCTAAATCTGTGTTGAGAAGGAAAATCTTATGTTGTTGATCAAGATCCAACGGTGCGCATGGCCTCCAAAGTGATATGAATCAATTTAAATTTAATCTGAAATCAAATTAAAATCAATTAAATCTCCAACTAATTGCAACAAACCCTAATGGACCCTCTACTGTAAATAGAGATCTATAGGATAATTCTAGGAGAAGGATAATTCTCAGGAGATTCATAATTTTCAAGAGAGCCGCAGTGAATAAGCGCGCACACTTCTCAACAAAGAAAATTTCATCTTTTTTTATTTCTCTCGTCAACAAGGTAAAAAGAAGAAGAAGAAAAAGAGAAAAATATTGTCCCTCGATAACTAAAGTGTTGGTTTTATGATACAAGCGTGGTTTTTTGTTGAATCTTTTGATTCATTATATAAAAGATCGAAAGATCTTACGGCTGGTCTCTCTCATATTAAAGTTCATATTTTTACGAGAGATCAATCTTAAGATCTAAGACTCTCATCAATAGACGTTTCGACACACAGATGATAAAAAACAGAAGTTTTTTCTTCTCTTTAATATTAATTCTTTATGAAAAATCATAACTTTTCATAAAAAAATAGATGCATACCATAAATACTCAAATAACAGAAAGCCTTAGTTTATTTTTGAAAGCCATTGCTTTCTGATGAACAGTGCGCACCTGTCCTTAGGTCTCACTTGAAAGAAGATTGCTATACAGAAGTGCGCATATGAGAACTTAAGAAGTAACAATGCCTAAAAAAATAATAAACAATGATAACTCTGGAAAGATGAGAATCACGTGATATGCACGTGTTCGCAAGTGAAAATATGAACTTCTCAATACATGAGCACCTATATATGCGCAGATGTAAATTTGACATGATAAAAAGTGTGCAACCACGTAATATACACATGTGCAATGTTGGCTATAGTGCCCTCAAGGCAATTATTGTAATCGTATGCAAGTGATTATGATGATTGAGGGAGGATCTATACAGTTAGAACGGTCTTACTTGAGATGATAGTGTGTTATCTGGTTTGACTTTATCATCATGTACATGCATTATGTGGTATTACGGATCACTATTACATGTTGATTTCCCATTGGATTCATGCTTGACTACCAGGCTTATTGTGGCGATCACACTTGTGAGAACTGAGTAGTCTATAAGTATATCCTTAAATGTCCCTGGTCGTGGGAATATCAACACTGGGCATCAATATTCCATAGTAGACTAGTGCATACATTTCTTGACCCCGATGAGGGGCGATGGCCGGTCTCACAGCCATTGGTGTTAGTTAGTCACCAAAGATTGTAAACAGGTGCTCATTGGGTTATGAGTTATAATGGACGGACTCGCCAGGAACATGTTAGATGGTATTATACCTATTGTCAGATAGCAGTTCTCTCGTGACATGAGTACAAGTTAGTCCGTCGACCTGATATCGTCATTTATCTCATGTGAGTTCCCACTGTGCTTTGATTACTACCTTACCACGACTCTACTGAGTCCTTACCACGACTCTACTGAGTCGTGCAAACAGGTTTTAGTTGGGTACAGTCCCGAGGCACATGGAGGCAGTGAGCGGATCGTCATGGATTGATCTTTCCTAGTATTGGGGGTAGATGTCGTGTAGTGCACGGGTGGCCATCACCAGAAATCCTTAGCTATGGTGGACGATATTTACTGATTTGGATCAGTAGTTTCTCAATGTGTGATGGACTTCACACCGAAACGACTTATCACGTTTTTAGGGATCTGACTTTATCCACCCCCTAGACCCGATATGCGATACTCTTAAATGAACAGACCGGACTGTACGGAGACTGTCGCTTACAGGCTCAGTAGGGGTTCGGATAGGATTGCTTGTCAACCTTCTTTTCTTTCAATACCTGGGTAGCCGTTACGTACAGCTAGTGCCGAGTCCCACACAGAAGGTTTTCCGACTTTGGCAAAATGTTGTAGTGGCTGTACTGGGTACATGCAGGTGTTCGGTTAGAAGTAGTGTATTAGATACATTGACGTTAATCAGGCAGCAGAAATACTAGCTGCTCTTTTTAGAAAGACGGATATTAAATCGGGTGTCGATTTAATATTTAATGCATATATTTATTGTATGTATTTACTAGTATTTTATTTCACCAATTATTTTGTCTCTCTATATATTTTAAATACATTAGTAATTATTTACATAGGTATATATATGTTTATGTAATGAAACATTATCCTATATATATTTGTTGTAATTAATTAAACCTTTTTCCTTTATTCCCTTTTCTTTTTAGCTTATCTTATTCTTTTTGTATATCATACCTTCATCCTATTGTAGGGTGGTGACAATTGGAGGAGAGAGGAGGGTGTTGACACTTTTTTTTTTGATGGAATTCTAAGGCTACAATTGAGTAGAGAATTGTTATTAAGACGATAACCATTTTCCTAAATGGTTGAGGCTAAACAACTCTTCTCTCCTTATTTTTGAGCATAGGACTTCATCTTCTTCCTCTCTTCTCCTCTTGAAAAAATTAGAAATGGGAATAAAAAGTAAATTAGAGAGGGACAAATAGAATTAGTGAATGGTGGAAACTACAACTCCTAGTTCTTTTTCCCAGCAAGCTAAAGATCTAGGTTTTCTCCTAGCTTGGAGAATGAAGTCATTGGAGAAGCTTTCAAGGTGGAGCCATCTTTGACATGCGAAGATCATCACCAAACTCATCCATTCATCTAGGAGCCTACATGGAATCCAAGATAAGTGGGAGCATATGAAGATACTTCAAAAGTTGTATTGGTTTAAACTCATAGCTATAGCTCTAGTTTGATTTACAAGTTAAATTCTTTAGCAATGATTCTATAGCTTGGGACCAATTGCTTTCTTTAAAATTTTAAATGGCTATTATGCTTCACTTTAAATTGTTGTAGAGAGCGCTAGGTCCCCTTCATGCAATCCCCTTGATTGCAGCAAGTGCGCATCATATATAATGCACATGCGCACTTGGACCAGCAACCTTTTGCTTGATTACTTAATTAGAATAATTTAAGTATAGAAGGTTTTGCTTCTCATATGTGATCGTATAATCAAATAAAACATATTTTCTAAGTAGATCTTAATCTAAAACAAGATTAACGATTCTTAGTCCATGTTACCTAATTTGATCTTAGTTTCATATACGACTAACGATCCTTAATCCAGATCATCTAAGTCGACCTTAGTCCCAAATATGACTAACGATCCTTAGATCAAACCTAAGTATCCCGTGAACTGATAGACCTCATTTATATGAGATATGCGACCTAAGTTCAACTCCAAATCTATTATATACCGATTTGGACTAATCTGCGCCCTACGGGCAACGATATATATTACTCTCCGTATACAATATAAGGGCAATCTGTTCAGTTGAAAATATTGCGCATTTGATATGACATTTTCCGTACTATTTTTATATAATAAAAGGTGTTTATTATAAATATGACACATATGAAGGTTTATCCGTAAAAATACTATTTTCATTTGTTTATATATTATAATTAACATTATGAAGGAAAATGTAAGCATATAATATCTATGTAATATTTGGTCCATTTAAATATGCTTACCTTATTAAATATCTTTGACCAATTCTCTTAAAACTATAATATCATGTCAAATGGTTAAGATAATATCTCAATAAAAATAAATTCTACTAACATTATTTATTGAGATAATTGTACAGAAATTATATCAGGACTGGAATCAAGGAAATCCGAGTTATCGAGATCAAATCTGTCGAAATCTTAAAGTAAATCGAAGAAATCAATTCTGGCAGAGACTTAGAGAAGATTTTTAGATTCCAGATATCAAAATAGTCTACATGTGTCACCAGAAGAGGCTACAAGATTTTTGAAGCAACGAACCCCCTAACCCGCCGCGGATCTGCGGCCAAACCCACCAAATGGCCGCGGTTCCACCGCAATATTGAGGAGTTAGGGCTCTGGATTTTCTGGTTGGGATCCTAACAACTAGTTACCATATTAGGAAACTAGCGTTCTGCCTCTGTGACTATAAATAAGGACCGAGAGCCTCTTGGAAAAATCATCAAACCGACGCAATCACGAAGTTCATGACGGCTCAAGAATCTTAGTTGATCATCGACAGTTCATCTACCTCCTTAAGAAGAGATCGAGAAGCAAACTAGGGTTTTGTAATCATTTTCTAAAGGAACAAAGTGTACTTGATCTTGTTGATTAATAAAGGTAGTTTTATTCTATTGCATTTTATTTTCTTCATGATTTCTATCTTTTCTTTTCCCAACATGCACGAGTAATTCTCCACTTGTTTGGGTTCATAGGATTAGGGTAGATTAATGGATGATAAAGATCCTTAAACTCTTTTTACGTCCTATAAAGTTTATAAACTTTACCAAAAGAATCATTGACATCCTAATCGGGCGCGCTACCAACTCATTGGGAGCCACGACCGCGATTAGAGATTAGATTAACGATTGTTTTGGTAAAGGCTAGACATGAACGGAGATCCATCTCAAGGTAGGGGTTAAGAGTGGGAACCCTATTCCCTCCAGAAACCCTAATCTACATGCATCACTGTCGATCTAGTTTTAAATCTATTAAAGGATAAGAGGAGTAATCATTAATTAATCATCCATGACTACTAAATCTTAACGAACCCTACAAGCCCCCTTCTAATACAAAACCTATATCCGTAGTTAATCTAGATCTATATCCTGCATCCGTGTTTGACGTAGATATAGAACCTACAACCATTCTTCACCATTCTTTATTCTTTCTCCTTTCCTAATCAACACGTCTAAAGTAAGATTAAAAGATTCAACATTTCCCTGAGGACGACCCGTACTCATCTCGGTCTAGCTACACGCGACACCGTTATTGATTGCGGTTATTTTACACAACTCTAAAAAATCAATCAATCACAATCCAAAATAAACAAACCATAACACGACACAAAGTGATATGTCTGGAGTAGAAAAAGTTGTTATCGCTTGGCGATAACGTAATTAACTGCAGTGGCTTACGCCCGTAGGAAAAAGAGTCCCAACAATCAAAAACCCCACATCCATAAGGGGGAATCTGAAAGTTCAACTACATCGGTTGCATCCATCTAAACCTCATATATACGGTGCCAAAAATCACCTTAGTATCTTCGAAGAGATGGATGGATATGTTCTATATAGTATCTGCCCCCGTATTCAGGATGGACGCACTCCCCGGGCCTTAGACTCGGTTTCCGGCGGTAAACACACATCCTTAAATGTCCCTAGTCGAGAGAGCATCGAGACTGGGCATCGATATTCCGGAGTAGACTAGTGTATACGTTTTGAGACCCCGACGAGAGATGGTGGCCGGTCTCATAAGCCATTGGTGTTGTGTCGCCTAAGATAGTATACAGGTGCTCACTGGAGGTGAGTACACTGAACGGACTCGCTGAGAACTTCTAGAATGTATTATACCTATCATTTGATAGCAGTTCTCTAGTGATATGAGTACATGTTAATCTTTTGACTTGAGATTGTCATATGTGTCGTGTGATTTCCTACTGTATTTAGATTACTACTCTACCACGGATCAAAGGACTCATGCAAATAAGTTTTAGTTGGGTACAGTCCCGAGCCACATAGAGGCAGTGGGCGATTTTCAGGAATTCGCCTCTTCTAATATTAGGAGTCGATGTTGTGCTATGTTTGGTTGGCCATCACCATAAATCCCTAGCCAGGATGGATGAGATTTACTGATAGGAGTTTAGTAGTTTCTTGGTGGATGATGAGCTTGACTCCGGCATGATTTATCGGATTATTAGTAGTCTGACGTTATCCACCTATTAGACCCGGTATACGATACTCTTAGACGAAGAGACCGGACTGTACGGAGATTGTCACATTCAGGCTCAATAGGGTATGGAAGGACTTGATTGTCGACCTTCCTTTCGGCATATACCTAGGTAGCCGTTACGTACAGTTAGTGCCGCTGACGTGCTTGTGGTTATGGATTTATCCAGTAACTCACTAGCAGCGTATTGTCGAGTCTTTAGAATCCTACACAGAGAGTTTCCCGGATCAGGTGATATGATGTAGAGGCCGTATATTTATTCGTGCAGGGGTCTGATTAAATACATGTATTGGCTACACGGATTTTAATCGGACGGATGATAATACTAACTGGCTTAGGATTAATCCGAATTATTAAATTAAGTACTGATTTAATAATTTATATATATATATATATATATTCTTTATATATATATATTCTAGTATTATATTCACTATTTATTTTCTCTCTCTTAGCTATCCGTATTTTTATACGGATACGCGTATATGTAGTTGATACATATACCGAGTATTATGTATATGTACATGAATACTTCTAGAAGGAGCACGCCTCATTATTGAATTTCCTAAATGGAAATTCATAGGAAATGAGGTGGATGGTGAGGTGGCTAAAGGTATGGTTGAGAGGGATGGTTTGATTTCTTTATTTGTAAAATGGTTATGCCACATTTTTAAAATGGGTTGGAAAAATTAAAAGCCATGCTCTCATTCTATTCTCATAAGACACTCAGTTGATTTTGGGTGTCATGTTACACTTGCATTCTTACCATCTCCTCCTTCTTCTTCATCACTTGAGCTTTGAGATTGAGAGAAAAGATTAGTGATAAATTTATACATCCCCACATTCCATTTTTAGCAAGTTTGGAGTGTCGGTTGCTTCACTAAGTGAAGCTAGAGCTTGGATCGGTTTTCTTTGGGAGGATCCTCTTTGGTAATGGCGATCGCCTCTCAAGTGCATTTCCGATGGCCTACGAGAAGCTTGGACGGGTCTTCCATGATTGGGTAGACATGGGAAAAAGATTGTAGTTTCTATAACATTGTATATTATTTTCTAGTTTAGTGTTTTGGAACGGATTCTAGGTTGCGGTTTCCTCGCACTTCCACGAAAATTTTGTTCGCTTTTTCCACTTCCGTTGTGCATTAGTCGCGAGCGCCGGAGAACCCTAACATGGTATCAAAGCCATCCAACCACCAGAACTAGTTGTAGACAATGTTATAGTTTCGACACCAAAAGTTTTGCCAGATCAAGTCTCGAATTCCAAGTTTCTGTCCATTTTTGAAAATGCGCCTGAAATTTTTTTAAAGCATGTCAGTAGACTTGTTTTGAGGTATGAAAACATGATACAAAACCTGAGGACCTAACTCAAATATCTGGCCGCCGGAATATTCATTTTGGCCGATATTAGCGGCCTAAAATTGTCCTGAGGTTCCTGGGTTTTGGTGGTTGCATGGAATTGATGAAACTTGATTTTCGGTATCATTCTTTTTTCCCCCAGATTTCATGTAGTGTTATCTTTGCTTTCGAGGCAATACGGAAAACTTTCAGATGAAATTTTAGCATCTTTTATGATCCATATCTTTATATGTGTGTTGTTAAACATCGTCTAATTGCTATATGTTTGATTAGACGGGGTTGCACACTCGTTACTTGTATTGTTGCTTGTTGGTGTGATATATATATATATATATATATATATATATATATATATATATATATATATATTGTTATGGTTTAGTCGGATTGTCTTGACGGATAGCCCTGCGTGTGATAGGTTTGTATAGTTTTGATTTATAATGTTTTATTCATTTGTTTGGGACGAACAGCCGGATTGTGGCCGTCGTTGCCGCTTGATGTATATTCTTTTATTGGGATACGTCCAGGATGCGGGCGTTGTTGCCTTTGTATATATTTCAATACATGTTGTCACGTCCCGCTTCCCAGTAGACGGAAACGGTGACATGGCAAGCCCACGACGTATTTATTTCGAGAAGGTCGTTTCCCGGAATAAATACACTAAGCGTAAAATAAGCAATATAATATGACAAGAAAATTAACATGAGATTTATAATTCAACTTCTTTATTTACATATAACTGGATTCATTTACAATACATGATATCAACTAAAGGAAAAATACAAGTATGGAAATGCCTAAACAATGGCATACATAAACTGAGAAGAAGATAACTGGTCTAGGCCTGGGTCGCGATCTGATCGTGCTCCTCCTCTGAGATATCTACCTCCTCAGTCTCCACAATATCTAACGAACATTCCAAGCAAACAAAGTTGGGCGGAATGCCCGTCAGCGAACTTTCGCTCAGTAAGTCCCCAAGAAATGAAATGAAGTATATAGTGTAATGATAAAGTAAAAGTATAATATGAACAAGTGAGTATGAAGTATGGTGTGTCAGCATGTCGTTTAATATAAACATGGCAAGTTTATTTAGCATGTAGTGTTATCGTAATATATGTGAACAAGTATGGTAATATATAACAAGTAAATAAGTATGACAGCATAGCATGAGCATGGCAAACAAATGTAACATGGCCGTATGGTGTAAGTATAGTGAGCATGCAGTGATTGTAAATGTCTTAACAGGTCTCTACTTGGGTACACTAATTTAACGTAAGTTCAAGAGTTAATATCAACCAATCTCAAGAGTGTTCTCGAACCCAACAGGCTGTAATCAAGGAGTAAGGAACCACGGGCCCGAATCAAATGTTAGTAACGAGATTTTAACCTACTGTTGAAGTATTCCAAACTCAGCAGGCTGTAATTCAGGAGTAAGGAAACACGGGCCCTCATGATAGATTGTTTATGTTAGTAGACATGAATTCATGATCTAGTGGAACTTCTGAGATTTCGTTGGATTCACGCATGAACTACCCTAGCACCCCGTATATGCTAAGTTACAGCTAAAATTACCAGCCTTGCTCGAATCCATGAATATATCGAGTTGCAAGATTGAGTTCATGTATGTATCAAGTATTCATGTATTCGTGTCAAGTCGTATTCATGATTCGAGTCAAGTCATAGTGTTCAAATATTCATGTTTCGCTTTAGTCAAATTCAAGTGTTCCGATTCATGATCAATAGTCAAGTATACCTGTTTGAGTTTAATATTGATTTTGTGTGTTCAAGTTCATTATCAAGTATTTGTGTTTGGTTTTAGATTCAGGTTTTAGTTTGGATTCAGACTTGAGTTAAACTCAGACTTGAATTAGACACTTATAAACTGATTTAGATCCTGAATTAGATTCGGGAGTTATCGGTAACTGCTGCACATGGACGGCAGGATTTATGTTTTTTCTAAGACAATTACCATTGATAACACCGTTAAGTTTTCTGCCTTAAATAGACAAGCACTCACTTTCTCCGGCTCCCTGCAGCTCAAGAGAATTGATTCCGCTTAAACCTATATTTTCTAAAGTCCTTAACAGTGTTTTATATAGCTCGAGGGAGTTTTATGAAAAATATTTTTAATATAGTTTCAAAATAAATCTCGAGAAGTTATTTATATTATTTAGGGTTTCCATGGATGTGAATTTTAGGGATTTGAGGTATTTTAGTGATAATAGCTTAGCTTGGATAGTTCATGGTATTTTATTGTAAAACTTGCATTGTATTGGTATCTTGATAGTATTTTGATGAAATTTGTAATTCTTTCATTTGAAAAAAATATAAAGTTATTATATTTCGAAAATATATGAATTTGTAATATTTATATAATTATAAAAAATTAATTTTATTTAAATAGAAAAATGCGTTTTTCTTAAAAACCGTATTTAAAAACCTTTCAAGATCAAATGCTCCATGAGTAGGTCTACATCTCACTCTACTAGCCCAAGGATGTGCGATAATCTGCACCATCCAATAGCGGGTCCCCTAAAAAGGGTTGTAGAGGCTTATTTGTAAAGGAATTTTAAAATACAATTCCAAAGAAAGTCGTTTTTATAGTAAATGGTATTTTAATGAAATATTTTGTATTCGCCACAAAAAATGCGTTCAAAGAGTATCGTGCTATGGAACCATGTGTGTTTGTGAGGGGTAGGTCATTACCACTTGGTTAGGTTAAGAGAAGGTAGAATGAGAGAGGGTTATCATCGTGGTATCGCGGAATCGCCGGAATTTGTTTCGATCCTCGTCGGAACTTGATCGCTTGCTAACTCCACTTGTACTCCTTTTGTACTTGGAAAATTTTGAGAATTTTGGCTATGGATTTTAAAATGATGAAGGGCTAGGGCATGGGGTAGTATTTATAGTGTGGAATTAGGGTTTTGGAATTAAAAGGATGAATTAAAATGCATTAAAATGAGGATAAATGGGGAATTGAAGGGTCTCTGTTTGATTGCAGAGCAATCAAATAGTGCAGGGGAGTTAGGGGTAGGAGAAAGGGCAAATGCGCAAAGCCTGGGGTTCATTGGGCTCGGGAGGCCCGTCGATGCCAGCCAAAGATGGGTTTCCACCGGTTGATTGTGGGAGTGGGGTCGGTGGATTGGTGCCACGTGTTCATCTCTCTAGTCATACTCTTTTGCACATACTTATTTCTTCAGATTTTTCATTTTTATGTGCATTGCACGTGTAAACTTTTGGGCTTCCAAAAAGTTTAAAAGAAAAATCAGTAAAAATATAATATGTCTGATGAGGTTCGAACACAAGGGCTACGTCACAGCAGTGCAAGGGCTTTACCAGTGAGCTACAAGTTATTTATTTCTATTCTTAAACAAAATTAACTTATAACTTGTACTCAGGCTGTGAAACTCTATTCTGTATTTTTAACAGAAGAATTTTCGTACTAATATTTCAGAGTCGTTACATTCTGCCCTCCTTTTAAAAATTTCGTCCTCAAAATTTATACAAGGAAGTTGTAACAGATTCAAGAAAACTTAGATTACAGCGGTGGTGAAAGAACTACTAATATTGTACCGGAAGTGTATGAAAATGTTTGAAAGGACGAAAGGATGCAAGAATGTGAAATATATGAAAAAGATGGCAGGGGATTTTACCAGGGTTACCTTGACCCATAGCTTCAGCTTCCACGGCCGCCAAGGTGAAAGCCTGCCGTCTCTGCACATTTCTCTGTGCATGCTGATACATCGATGGATGACGAGGTAAAGGTGGTCTACGTGGAGGTGGTGCAGGAAGAGCTAACCGAGTAGGTGGAGCTTGGATAGCTGGTCTAGCTGTGGAGATTGGGCCAGTTCGGTTGTGTGGGCAAGTTCCTATAGTGTGTGAGGATGATCCACATATCAGACAAAGACCATTCGCTCAACGACAATCCTTGACTTGGTATCCGGTCCTCTTACAATAGATGCAGAAGTTCGGTTCAGTCTCGAAAAATGATCCTCCTGGCCTTATAGCTGGCGCTGGAAGAGCTGGCCTATGAGAACCTCCTCCAGGAATATGATGGGCGGGACGTTTCATACCGACCAACTGTGGCCTTCCCTTCTTCTTAATGACAGCTTCATAGTGACGGGCTGATTTCAAAGCTGCTTCATGTGTTAGGTATTCTCTCGTTGCTAGGGCAGCTTGGATCTCCGGGTCTAATCCTTGCTGGAAGCACCTGGCTTTGATTTCTGCAGTAGGAATTAGATGAGCGGCGAATCTTCTGAGCATGGTGAATTCAGTATCATACTCGTCCACTAGCTTATCCCACATGGATCCTTATTGTAAGTGAATGAACTTTTGTTCCATCTCAAAATGTGCGGTTTCCGGAAAGTACTTGGCATCAAAAAAATTATGAAAAGTCTTCCACTCGATTGGCTGCTCAAGGCGGCTCTCCTCGGCCTTCCACCAAATTCTGGCATTGTCAGTAAGCTGGAGTTTTGCTATTCTGACCCAAGCCATTTCTGGAACTTGAGTTGCGGCTAGATCGTCTTCAATGCTCTGTGCCCATTCCTCGGCCTCAAGTGATTTCTCCTTCCTTGAGAAGTTCTTCGAGTGTAACGCCAGAAATTGTTTCACTCCCGGTGCTTCTTCTTCAGATCGGATGAAACTCTGTTGAAGGAGAGCAGTATGCTCCTGCAAAATCATGCTTTGAGCCTGCTGACCCTTAAGTAAGCTTTTGATAGCCTCCAGAAGTATCGTCTGTTCTGTGAGTGGAGTGGCTACAGTAGGTGGAGGTGGTAGAACGGTAAGGATAGGTGGCGGTGGTGTAATTCCATCGTTGGTGCTAGGGTTATTGGGAGAATCCATCACCTTAGATAGAGAAGAAAGATTAGGATAGATTCAACGGAAATTGAACTGCAAGGAATGTAAAGTTGTTGAATCTCATATTTCTTGTTATATATTGCTTATGACTTCATGCAGAATTGACCTGCATAGGCCGCCAACAAAACCTTTCACGCTCCGCTTCTCAGTAGACGGAAACAGTGACGTAGCAACCCCGCGACGTATTTATTTCGAGAATGTCATTTTCCGGAATAAATACGCTAAGCGTAAAATAAGCAATATAATATGACAAGAAAATTAACATAAGATTTATAATTCAACAGCTTTATTTACATTCAACAGGATTCATTTACAATACATGATATCAACTGAAGGAAAAATACAAGAATGGAAATGCCTAAACAATGGCATACATAAATTGAGAAGAAGATAACTGGTCTAAGCCTGGGTCGCGATCTGATCATACTCCTCCTCTGAAATGTCTACCTCCTCAGTCTCCACAGTATCTGACGAACATTCCAAGAAAACAAAGGTGGGTGGAATGCCCGTCAGCGAACTTTCGCTCGGTAAGTCCCCAAGAAATGAAATGAAGTATAAAGTATAATGATAAAGTAAAAGTATAATATGAAAAAATGAGTATGAAGTATGTTGTGTCAGCATGTCGTTTAATGTAAACATGGCAATTTTATTTAGTATGCAGTGTTATCGTAATATATATGAACAAGTATGGTAATATATAACAAGTAGATAAGTATGACATTATAGCATGAGCATGGCAAACAAATGTAACATGGCCGTGTGGTGTAAGTATAGTGAGCATGCAGTGAATGTAAATGTCTTAACAAGTCTCTACTTAGGTACACTAATTTAACGTAAGTTCAAGGGTGAATGTCAACCAATCTCAAGAGTGTTCTCGAACCCAATAGGCTGCAATCCAGGGATAAGGAACCACGGGCCCGAATCAAGTGTTAGTAACGGGACTTCAACCTAATGTTGAAGTATTCCAAACTCAACAGGCTATAATTCAGGAGCAAGGAAACACAGGCCCTCATGATAGATTACTTGTGTTAGTAGACATGGATTCATGATCTAGTGGGACTCCTGAGATTTCATTGGATTCACGTATGAACTACCCCAGCACCCTGTATATACTAAGTTACAGCTAAAATTACCAGCCTTGCTCGAATCCATGAATACATCGAGTTGCAAGATTGAGTTCATGTATATATTAAGTATTCATGTCAAGTATTCATGTATTCATGTCAAGTCGTATTCATGATTCGAGTCAAGTCATAGTGTTCAAATATTCATGTTTCGCTTTAGTCAAATTCAAGTGTTCCGATTCATGATCAATAGTCAAGTATACCTATTTGAGTTCAATATTGATTTCGTGTGTTTAAGTTCATGATCAAGTATTCGTGTTTGGTTTTAGATTCAGGTTTTAGTTTAGATTCAGACTTTAGTTAAACTCAGACTTGAGTTAGACACTTATAAACTGATTTAGATCCTGAATTAGGCTCGGGAGTTATCGGTAATTGCTGCACATGGACGGCAGGATTTGTGTTTTTTTCCAAGATAATTACCATTGATAACACCATTAAGTTTTTTACCTTAAATAGGCAAGCACTCACTTTCTCCGGCTCCCTGGGGCTCAAGAGAATTGATTCCACTTAAACCTATATTTACTAAAGTCCTTAACAGTGTTTTATATAGCTCGAGGGGGTTTTATGAAAAATATTTTTAATATAGTTTCAAAATAAACATCGAGAAGTTATTTATATTATTTAGGGTTTCCATGGATTTGAATTTTAAGGATTTGAGGTATTTTAGTGATAATAGCTTAGCTTGGATAGTTTATGGTATTTTATTGTAAAACTTGCATTGTATTAGTATCTTGATAGTATTTTGATGAAACTTATAATTTTTTCATTTGAAAAAAATATAAAGTTATTATATTTTGAAAATATATGGATTTGTAATATTTATATAATTATAAAAAATTAATTTTATTTAAATAGAAAAATGTGTTTTTCTTAAAAAAAACGTATTTAAAAACCTTTCGACGAATGCTCCGTGAGGAGGTCTGCATCTCGCTCTTCTAGCCCAAGGATGTGTGATAATCCGCACCATCCAATAGCGGATCCCCTAAAAAGAGTTGTAGAGGCTTATTTACAAAGGATTTTTAAAATACAATTCTAAAGAAAACCGTTTTTATAGTAAATAGTATTTTAATTAAATATTTTGTATTCGCCACAAAAAATACGTTCAAAGAGTATCATGCTATGGAACCATGTGTGTTTGTGAGGGGTGGGTCATTACCCCGTGAAGTTTTCTAAAGGTATAATTAATTAAAATACTAAAAGAGAGATATGTGAAGTTCATGGTATTTTAGTGTAAAAGTTAAATTAAAACTATTTTGCCTGATATTCTAGATTAAAAATTGGTTCTAAGTATTGGTTATATGATTACAAACATAGTGTAAGAATATGGATGAAAAACATATAAGAAAAAGTGGAATTTTAGAGGTTTAAAAGAAGATGTGGGTGTTAACTCCACTTCCGACATATGTTTTGAAAAGAGAATTTCATAGAAGAAGGAGAAGGATTAGAAGGGACTTACCACTTGGTTAGGTTAAGAGAAGATAGAAGGAGAGAGGGTTGTCGTCGTAGTGTCGCAGAATCGCCGAAATTTGTTTCGATGCTCGTCGGAACTTGATCGCTTGCTAACTCCACTTGTACTTCTCTTGTACTCAGATAATTTTGAGAATTTTGGCTAGGGATTTTAAAATGATGGAGTTCTAGGGCGTGGGGTAGTATTTATAGTGTGGAATTAGGATTTTGGAATTAAAAAGATGAATTAAAATGAGGATAAATGGAGAATTGAAGGGTCTATGTTTGATTCCAGAGCAATCAAACAGTGCGGGGGAGTTAGGGGTAGGGGAAAGGGCAAGTGTGCAAAGCCCGGGGTTCATTGGGCTCGGGGGGCCTGTCGGTGCCGGCCAAAGATGGGTTTCCGCTGATTGATTATGGGAGTGGGGTCGGTGGATTGGTGCCACGTGTTCATCTCTCTATTAATACTCTTTTGCACATGTTTATTTCTTCAGACTTTTCATTTTTATGTGCATTGCACGTGTAAACTTTTGGGCTTCCAAAAAGTTTAAAAGAAAAATCAGAAAAAATATAATGTGTCTGATGGGGTTCGAACACAGGGGCTATACGGTGCAAAGGCTTTACCAGTGAGCTACAAGTTATTTCTTGTTGTTCTTAAACAAATTAAACTTATAACTTGTACTCAGGCTGTGAAACTCTATTCTGTTATTTTAAAAAGAAGAATTTATGTACTAAGATTTCAGAGTCATTACACATATGCTAGGATGAAACCAGGAGAAGTGCTCGAGCAGTCGGGTTCTAGAGTGTGGTAAGTGACCATCTTATGGAGTTGAGACCGGGCTGTCTCACTCTAGAATTGGCGGGTTGCTTCCCGCACTTTTCCTGCCTAATACCTGCAATACGATCCTCAAATGCTCGGCTTGCTCCTTCTTACTTTTCGAGTATATGAGAATGTCTTCAATAAAGACTACGACAAACTAATCAAGGTACTATGAGAAAACATGATTCATCAAATCCATGAATACTGCTGGAGCGTTAGTAACACCAAATGGCATCACTAGAAACTCATAATGGCCTTACCAGGTTCTAAATGTTGTCTTGCATACATCCTCCGCCTTAACCCGCACTTAGTGGTACCCTGACCGAAGATCTAACTTTGAGAAAATCCGGGCACTACAGAGCTGATCAAACAAATCGTCAATCCGAGGAATAGGATACTTATTCTTGATCGTGACTCGGTTCAACTCCTGGTATTCGATGCACATGCGTAATAAATCATCTTTCTTCTTAACCAAAAGAACTGGAGCGCCTTAAGTAGAGGTACTTGGACGTATGAAACCCTTGCTCTGAAGTTCCTCTATCTGCTTCTTCAACTAGGCTAACTCTATTGGCGCCATCCTTTACGGTGCTTTAGAAATCGATGTCGTGCATGGGATTAATTCAATCGAAAACCCCAAAACATGAGGCGAGGGTAGACCGGGTGGATCCTCTGGAAAGATATCCAATAAATCCCAGACTATAATCGGCGCTAGGCTCTCATCTACCTCCTTCGACGCTAGAATACTGTTTGTCGGCTTTGCTCTAAACTCTATCGGTCCTAAAGACTTGCCGCCCCCAATAAACACAAACTTTAGGTGGTTAGGGATACAAAAGATCACTGTCTTGGCCCGACAATCAATGTGTGTGGAAAGTGCCCAACTAATCCATCCCTTAAGACAACGCCATAATTTTCGATCCCGATAAGTATGAAGTCGGCAAGAAGTTCCCTGCTGCAAATCACTACAGAACAGAGTTTGCACTCTCGGCTGGACACTACCACTCCATTGTCAATGTGCATTTTCTAGCCCAGGGTCAAAATTTCGTGTGGTATAGAGTGTGTAGTGGAAAAAGTGGTGGACATAAAACAATGTGAAGCTCCAGAATCAAACAGTGCTCTAGAAGGAACTGAATAAACTAGAATGGTACCTGTGATGACTTCCTCTGATGCCTCTACTTGCTCAGCTGTCATGGTATAAGCTCACCCCTGACCACATTCCGTGTTGCCTCGTTTCTGACCATAAAGTTGCTTCTGAAGTACATGTGCTTTCTGCTGCTGGTTGGAATCATTGGGCTTCGACCTCAAAGGGAAATTTCCAATATAGTGATCACTAGCCCCACAGATCGGACATAATCCATAGAACCTACGGCAATCTTTCTTAATATGTCACGGTCTCTTATAGTGGTCACAAAGTGGAGATTTCAGCTATGGTGGGACTGCTGTACAGTGTTGGGTTACGCTAGCGCCCCGACCATCAATCTGTGGCCAAATGCGGAACAAAAACTTTTAGAAACTGGCGCTAACGGAACCCGATTCCCGGATTGTACCATTAACCCCAAACTAGCTATATGTAAAAGAGTTTAGAGAAGTTATACCGAATGATCCGTCTCCTTCGGTCTTCACCCTCTGTCCCAAGCTCCTCGTGGCTTCCTCGATCATGTTTGATCTCCGGTTTCCCTCCATCGAAGACGATCCACGTCGAGAGTTTGTAATACGGGCTCCGACCTCAAAACCGAAGCAACTCGAGTATCTAGTTTGCTAACCTAGATAGCCAAGATGAAGCAGAGAGTGTTTGTGATTACTTTGTTTCAATACACCCTAGGTTTCTCAACACATGAGACATATAGGGTGGAGGTTGAAGAAGATGTCAATGGGTGAAACTGTAAAGCAAAGCATTGGCAAGTAAAGAAAATAAAGTGGCTGCCTTTTTCCTTGTGTGTTGTGTTTATGAGTTATTTGTTGTGAGTGTTTTATATGAAGCAAGGTAGCAACTAAAGAAAACCAACTCAAGAATAAATATCTCCAAGCTCACAACAAATATCTCACACTACAAACCAAAACCCTAGCATGTCACCACATGACCCACCATGAGTCACACCCATGTGACATCCATGAATCACCAAGTGAGCATGCTAGAATCAATTCCAAAAAATGAGTCACACTCTCCACTCAATAAACATTTAAAACCCTAATTGTTTAATAGAAAAAGAAATGGCATATTCTAAAGTAAACTTGTAACGAATTACAAGAATACCCCTCATCCGTATATACATATTCGCATCCGTATTCCGACTGAATACGAATACAACGAAACGAAAATAATCCAACAATATAATACTAGGATCCGGCTTAAACCAAAGCCCGCTAGTATTATCCGTCTGATCATGATCCGTACACAAGTGCACGTATATGATCGAACCCTGCCATAAAACCATACAGCCTCTACAACGTTTCGCCCGAAGCAGGGAAACCCTCTGTGTGGGACTCTAAAGACTAGTCAATACGCTGGCAGTGGGTTTAACCACAAGCACGTCAGTGGCACTAGCTGTACGTAACGGCTACCCAGGTATTGAGCGAAAGAGAGGCCGATGAGCAAACTCATCCTGAAACCCCTACTGAGCCTGACAGTGACAATATTCGTACAGTCCGGTCCGGTCCGTCCGTCTATGAGTATCGCATATCGAGTCTAGGGGTGGATAAAGTCAGACCCCAAATAACGCGACATTTAGTGTCAGTATGAAACCTATCACCACCTGAGAAACTACCAATCCTAGATCAGTAATTCTCGACTGTCTTAGCCAAGGATTTCTGGTGATGGCCACCCGTGCACATCGCGACACCAACCCCCAATACCGGGAGAGACGAATCCCCTGACGATCCGCTCACCGCCTCCATGTGGCTCGGGACTGTACCCAACTAAAACCTGTTTGCACGACTCCTTTGAGTCGTGGTAAGGTAGTAATCAAAGCACAGTGGGAACTCACACGAGACAAATGACGATCTCAGGTCGATAGACTAACCTGTACACATGTCATCTGGGAACTGCTATCTGACAATAGGTGTAATTCCAACTAGCATGTTCCTGGCGAGTCCGTCCGATATACTCATAACCTAATGAGCACCTGCATACATCTTAGGTGAACCAACTAACATCAATGGCTTGTGAGACCGGCCACCGTCCCTCGTCGGGGTCTCGATCAGTATACACTAGTCTACTCTTGGAGTATCGATGCCCAGTCTCGAAACTCCCACGACTAGAGACATTTTAAGGATGTGCTTATAGACCACCCATCTCCCACGTATATGATTGCCATCATACTGCAGGTAGTCAAGCATGAATCCTAAGGGCTATATCAACATGTAATAGTGATATGTAATGTCACCTAAAACATGTACACGATGATAAAGACAAACCAAATAGCATACTATCATCTCGAGTAAAACTGTTCTACCGGTATAGTTCCTTCCTCAATCATTGCAATCACGTGCCTGCGATCTAATAATTAACTTGAGGGCACTATAGCCAACAATCTCCCACTACACTTAAGGCTAATTATTGCGGTGTTGCATACTCACAGCCCGTGTGATACCGAACACCCAACTTCTCTATTAATCGGTTTCACAAAGCTCGTTTGTAAAACTATTGCATTCGAGAAATAGCCTCAGTGAGTGGATACGCTCTAATGTTTCTTTTTATGTTTCTCTTTTTCTCAAGTTCACAAATGAACTCCAAATCCAGCAAACTTCTTAGACTATATCGTCCACTGAATTTAATCAGTATCTTGCGCCATGCCTCCCTCAGTATCTGCTTGGACCACCTGTCCAAACTACTGCCCCTCAAAATAGGGAAAACTATAACTCTGACAGTCACTCTGTCATCCAGGTCACCTTGGATGCCTGGAATGATAACCGTCTCCCGAAGGAGGTGCCGTTACCAAATCCTTAGAACATCCTCTTATGTACATAAACTGCTTCCGAACGTTTCTCCAGGATTGGATTAATATATCAACTTATTGCAACGAGTGCAAAAACAATATCTGGTGTGGTACTTGACATCTCATGATTGACTCAATTGATAAAGCAAGTGATATACCAATCATGCACATCCCTCTCCCCTTTAGTCTGCAAGACACCTTTAGAGAGCGTGACTCCTTTACCTGCAAGTACACCACCATGCCAGGAGTCGTCCATTCTAAAACACCTTTAGAATAGTGTCAAAATACCCAGATTGGGAAACTGTAAGTCCACGGTAGCGCTCCGGCCGTCTAACAGACGCCAAATGCGGAACAAAAAACTTTTACAACTGGCGCTATTGCGTACTATAACCCGGATCTGCCATTAAAGCTAAACTAACAAACTACAAAGTGGGTAGAAGAGTTATACCGAACGATCCGAGTCCTTCGATCTTCAACCATCATTCCACGCTTTGTTGCGGCTGCTCTGATCTCCTGAAACTCCAATCTTCTCGTCCAGGTGGCACCACGTCGACGGATCTTTAAACGGGCTCCCGCCTCTGAACCGAGGCAACTCGATCATCAAGTTTTCTAAAATGGATGACCAAGATTGATGTATAGAATGAGTAGAACACTTTGTCTCGTTACGTCCAAAGCCATGGACGAACGGTTAATGAAGTTGCCTTTTTGGATCGGGTGGAATGAGAAATGA
The DNA here is from genome assembly GCA_030015575.1 of Agapanthus africanus. Lineage (NCBI taxonomy): Eukaryota > Viridiplantae > Streptophyta > Magnoliopsida > Asparagales > Amaryllidaceae > Agapanthus > Agapanthus africanus. Next base: position 757,338,450 of record CM057339.1, read on the forward strand.
GGCTATATCCTTTTATGAACCAAAACTATCATCTTCTTTTTATCCAAAATGAACCATAAGAGTGAAGAGGAGGGGAGGGCCGACCACTTATAACAAGAGGGGGGTGAGTGTAGGAGGTGGGGAGAGTGACCATAACCATAAATGAAATGAATGAATCATCTAACACCTTGTATGAATGCATTTAATGAAAACTATGATTCATAACCCTTAGTCATCATCTAATTAATGCACCATTAATGAACAAATGAGTCACAAGCCACCTCACCATCCTAGTCACCATCCTAGAAACTTCCTCACTCATCACAAGAAAAGATAAATCCGTATTAAACCGAATGTTAAATACGGCTGATAGAAAACTGGAAACTGACAACTTCCAAAAGTGATCCTGAAACGAATTTCAGGATAACCCCGTAACAATATAAACATACCCGCATTTGTATTACGACCGAATACAAATGCAACTGAGACAAAGATATTATATCTACACAGTATAATACTCGGATCCGGCTTAAACCAAAGCCGACCAGTATTATCTGCCCGAAATATGACACGTGCGAAAACGCACGTGCATTTTCCGAACCTTGCCATAAAACCATACGGCCTCTACAACGTTTCGCCCGAACTTGGGAAAGTGTCTGTGGGGGACTCTAATGACTCATCAACACACAGGCACTGAGTATAACCACTAGCACGTCAGAGGTACGAGCTGTACGTAATGTTTGCCTATGTATTGATTGGAAGGGAAGCTGACGAGCGAACTTATCCATAAACCCTACTGAGCCTAACAGTGACAATATACATACAGTCCGGTCCATTCGTCTATGAGTATCGCATATCGGCCTAGGGGATGGTAACGTCAGACCCCCAATAGCAGTATAAGCCGTGTCAGAGAGTGGCCCAGAACACCCTGAGATACTACTGGAGTACCTACCAGTAAATCTCCTGCCTCGGCCGAGGGCTATGTGTAATGGCTCTCCTAGACACAGCGCGATCTCACCCCCAATACCGGGAGAGACGAATCCCCTGCCGATCCGCTCACTTGCCTCCATGTGGCTCGGGACTGTACCCAAAAAAGACCTGTTTGCACGACTCCTTTGAGCCGTGGTAGGGTAGAAAACAAAGCACAGTGGGAACTCACACGAGACAAATGACGACCTCAGGTCGATGAACTAACCTGTACACATGTCACCAGGGAACTGCTATCTGACGCTAGGTATAATACCAACTAGCAGGTTCCCGGCAAGTCCTGTCCGGTGTACTCATAACCTAATGAGCACATGTATACATCTTAGGTGAACTAACTGACACCAATGGCTTGTGAGACCGGCCATTACCCCTCGTCGGGGTCTCGACTGTATACACTAGTCTACTCTGGAGATCGATGCCCTGTCTCGAAACTCCCACGACTAGGGACACTTTAAGGATGTGCTTACAAACCCCAGCTCCCATGCATATGATCATCATCATACTGCTGGTAGTCAAGCAAGAATCCTATGGGCTCTATCATCATGCAATAGTGAACTAAAGTATGTATACGATGATAAAGACAAACCAGATAGCATACTATCATCTCGAGCAAGACTGTCATATCGGTATAGGTCCTGCCTCAATCATTGCAATCACGTACCTGCAATCCAATAATTGACTTTGAGGGCACTATCTCCAACAATCTCCCACTTGCACTTAAAGCTAATTATTGCGATGTCGCATACTCACAGCCCGTGTGATACCGAAACCCAACTCCTCTACTAATCAGTTTCACAAAGCTAGTTTGTAAAATTCTTGTGTTCGAGAAATAGCCTCAGTGAGTGGATCCGCCCTGGTGTTTCTTTCTATATCTCTCTAAATCTCAAATTCGCGGAGAAAATCATCTCCCGAATCGAGTAATACCTGTCTTAGAATATTTCTGGATATCTGATGGGACCTAGTTCATAAATGAACTCCAAATCCAAACTTCTTAGACTGTATCGGTAACTGAACCTAATCAGTATCCAACACCATGCCTCCCACAGTATCCTCTTGGACTACCTGTCCAAAATACTGTCCCTCGACTAGGGAAAACTATAACTCTGACAATCACTCTGTCATCCATGTCACCTTTGAAGCCTGGAATGATAACCGTCTCCCGAAGGAGGCTACCATCATCAAATCCGTAGAACAAGCACTTATGTTCTAAAACTGCTCCCTTATGTTTCTTCAGGATTGGATTAATATGAACTTATCGCATCAAGTGCAAAAACAACATCTGGTGTGGTACTTGACATCTCATGATTGACTCAATTGCCTAAGCAAGTGATCTGCCAATCATACACATCCCTCTCTCCTTTAGTCCCTAAGACACCTTTTAGAGAGGGTGACTCCATTACCTGCAGGTACACCACAATGCCAGGAGTCATCTATTCTAAATACCATTAGAATACTGTCAAAGTACCCATATTGGGAAACTACCCAAATCTAGATCTAAAACCATAGATCTAGTAACCAGAATATCTGATATTATATCCATGTCCTTTGTGAAGAAACAACTGTGTAACAACCACAGTACAACCGATCGTAGTATAGGAATTTTACTTCCTACTCTTTGTATGTCATCCAAAAACCAGGACATTACACCCTACTACCTTCTCAACAGATCCATCCCCTATTCTGATGAAGTCAAACTCATGAGTTTCACATCAAAAATAGATGATCTTATCTCCGCTATATTTGCTCAAGCCTATAAATAGACATAAGCTACTTTCCCACTATGCTTCCGCTGCTCCCACTGACTACGATAACCCTCTGGCAGAATAATGTCTACATACACTTCTAAAGCTAGTTTAGAACGACGTTATACTTATCATCTTGCCAGGTCTCATAGTCTGGAACAACAGTAGTGTCAAGTCTGGGTAAACAAGAACCTCCCTGTCACCATCCTTGAGGCTATCGGAGTACCTCTCGGGTGTCTGAGGTTACCCACCATATCTGTGGAGTGGCTATTGGAATGTCAAACTTGATTGAATATATAGGTCCTATTAAATTTTCCGTAATCGTTTGCGGTTCTGGAATCACTTCCAGTTCTACCATACTCCCACTACTGTTTTCTGAAAAAATCCATTTTACTAAAACCGTGGCGAGTCAAGAACAATATCACTATTGATCTTCCAGATGGTAGAAATGTCAACCCTCGTCAAAGCCAGGGTCAACCCACAAACTGCCATTACAGAAATGTGTCTTGAGTTATCCAGTGTCTGGTTTTAAGCATAAGCTGGACAACTCCCCATATCTTAATATTGTTAAGATATGAACCATTCTATATTCAATATAGAAATAGAGGCACTAATTTAACTGGAACCAGATTCAAACCATGCAACTGTCTCTAGTGCATATCAACTTAATGGAGAGAGGCTAATCAGCATTACTCAACTTAGGAATACATCCAATTATGAGTAACCCGAAAGAGAAATAAGTTTCTCAAAACCATTACTATCAACTGAATACCAATCACAAGAATCTACATCTTCGATCTCTTTGAAGAATCCCGATACTTGCGACACCTGGTTCTCTACTTTATTCTTATACCCACAACTTCTCAAAACTTAGACATTGTATTTCTACGAAACACTTGTCTAAAAACTAGAGAAGTTACAAGTAAACAGAACAGAGTACGAGGACCTACCCCTTTGTCCTGACGGACACTGGACAACATACAATACTCTGTATAAGTCCGCTGAGTTGAATAACTCAAAACCTATGCATCGTAGGTTGAAAACTGTACCCAGGAGATTTCCTCAAATATCACCAATTACAACGAATTCCGATATAATGAGGATGATCACCTAATTCCCAATAACTTACTCCCACTCATCATCTGTAAAACCATACAGATGTGAGAATCATACCTGGTAAATACATACCCTGGAGTAAGTATCTAATCGGGAAATCAGTTTTCCATTAACAATGCACTGAAACATGAAAATGTTTCGCTGGGGTATCCCGGTATTCTTAGTAATGCCTCTTCCATAATCCAATTCATGACTATAACCGTATATTTCTTTGTCATCTCTCCAAATCCCTTTATCTGTCTTTATTCATTTCCTTCTGTACACCATCGTTAGGCTAAATGGTTTTCTTCCTTCCCTACCGTTTGGCACCAGCCTATGGTTTGGAAGAAGACTATCCAGTAAGAATAATAGGTGTACTCTCCTAATCCTAGGAGTACTCGCAACTTGAGAGAAGGTGATGATAAAAGACAACTGAATAATACCTTATTCTATTTCTCCCGAACTTGGGAAAAAGACAAAGGTGAAATAGGAGTGGCAATGAAGTACGCGGTTTGGTCGTGAATGTTAACAGTCGCAATTTACTTTGCCCTCTTTCTAATCCCTTTATTTTGTCTTTAGCTATTACCTTCTGTACACCCTATTTAGGCTAATTGGTTTTCTTCATTCCCTACCTTTCGGCACCAGCCTATGGTTTGGAATAAGACTATCCAATAAGCGTAACAGGTGTACTCTCCTAAACTAAGGAGCTCTCGCAACCTGAGAAAGGTGATAATAAAAGACAACTGAATAAACTAATTCTATTTCTCCTGAACCTGGATCCATCCTCGAAGTAGTACCTTCGAGTTCGTATATAACCATACAATGGATCTATCCAATGGAAGTGGATATCCATAGTAATACGGGGTGTTCTGAGAAATACAAAGGGTAAAAGAATGAGCAGCAATGACTTATGCAACTATAGACAATCCAAAAGCCAGTATTTTAAGAAGGTTCAGTCAACTTGGTCACTGAGTCATAGTCTAGGGTCGGTCAAAGGTCGCTGCCAAAGAGAGAGAGAGAAAAAAGAAACACTCTGTGTGCACTCTACCCTAAATCAGAATGGTTATCACTTTATCTAATCAGGAAACCTCCCACTGTAATCTCAAATTCTCCTCCAAACCTGAAAGAAGAATTAGTCGGGATCACCCGAAGAGTAAACCAACTCATCAGTGAGAATCGGGATCCAACTATCATCGCATGATAACTTGATGGAAGCCACTCAAGTTATCACACTCCAGAAGGTATGCGCATGCCTGAAAAGTTTCCTGTATGTTTCAAACTCCCGATGTGATTTTTGCCCCATGCTCTTATAACCTTGGCGTTGGTCAAAATGTCATAAGTCACATGCCAAGTTCTACCCGTCATTGTCCAGGTCAATTTGAACCCACCCGCACATGCCCCTGACGTTGGCTAAATGGAAGAACGACTGTCCCAAACCAACTCATCTATCTATGCAACAGATGAATACCCAGCAGCTACCAAACACTATGCCTTGGCGTTGGTCAAAATGCATAGCTTGAATACTACTGAATACCCAAAAGAAATGACGGAGGGCTACGGCTGGTTTTTGGCAAAAAAACCTTTAACGTAATGAACTTGATCTCGTTGAAGGAACCTGATAGCTTTTTATAAAAATATAGTGACGAAAACCTTTGCTAAAGAGGTCACTCCCGGTGAAGGGATCTCGGCTCTTTCCTCGTGGAATGAGGTGCAGGATATTCCAACTGAATACCGCAATGCAAAGCAACTTGTAATCGACTATATTGAAGTTATTACCCTGACGTAAACTTCTGCCCAAGGGGTCACTCCTGGTGAAGGGATATCTGCCCTTGCCTCGTCGAATGAGGTGCAGGATATTCTAACTGAATATCGCTATGCAAAACAAAAGGAAACATCTTTGTAATAACACCTTTTAAAATTTGCTCCAACAACATCAAATATAGGTTTGTTTTATCCTTGCATTGAGAAGAATCAATGCAGTCCCATCAATCAATCACACCAGAAAAGAAAGAAAATATAATGTACGTATATGCCATCCGCATTCGTCACTGGGTCCCGTCATCACCCGTTAGGTTACTTAAGTAACGACAGAGCGGGGGCTGGACTAGCGCGGGTGTAAAACATATACAACATCTAATAGTATATATACCAATATACAATAATCGCTCCAGGCGTGATAATATGCAACATTACAGAAAAGTAATAAGCATCACAGAACAATACAGATAAACTGGGATCCCCGGGTTTCACAGAGCCGCTGCTGAAACCCGACGTTCCCCTGGTCATTTGGATAACCTGTGCAATGAAACCTAGACCCCTACAGGTGCGGCAAGTTACCCGCCAAAACCTGAAGCGAGGTAGTCCCCACAACATAGTGAATGGAACACCCGGCACTTCACGGAATCTGGTAAATTGAGCACCCCTCCTTGGGTCAACCTGTACCCCCTATGAGTGCGGCGAATAGTCTGCCAATTCTAGAGTGAGGTCCCTCTGCCTCTTAAAGCCATGAGATACGGACCCGTTGCCCTCCAGAACCCGGCTATCCGTGCACTCCTTCGCGGGATAAACCTAGTACAGAAATGAAAGATATGTACAACGGGTACATCGACCTCAACCCGGTCGTGCCCCAAAAGAATATTATACAACAGGCAGTGACGGCAGTCCACATGTTTGACGCTCGCCCCGCAATATCAAATGTACAAATAAATCCAAACTGCACTATCATTGCATCCTGCTATCCACTACGACAAATCCGCAACATTACAGCACAACACAGAACGTCAACGCGAATGTCACGTTCGCAAATCCGTCTAAAATGACTATAGCAATTAGACGCGGTTTACCGCTCAAATGACATTCCCAGTCGGAGATATAAAGTAAGTACTGCATACTAACAAGTTTAAAATTTCGATCGACAAAACTTCCCGAAGTGGGCCCCACGTACATCTGCTGTACAGTAATAAAATTTGGGTCCAAAGGAAATATTCCATAAACAACAATTTTACAAGAAGAACCTACTGTAGAAAAATGGTTTACTGTAGCTCCAAAACGGCGGCGGAACCGCGGCCAAACTAAGGTTTGCGCGGCGGTTCCGCGTCGCTTTGGAAGCTTCAGTTGACCAAATTTCACCAGAATTCTTAAAAACGCCTGCTCTCTTTTCTGTGATATGCAAAATAATTTTTAGACCCTTTTAAAAATCGACAGAAACTTTAACCCAGAAAATTGCAGTTTTCGAAATTCCGTTCGATCTATATCTTAAACGCGTTAACACAAGTTAGTAAAGCTTAATGGTGAGGCTCTGATACCACTGTAAGTCCACGGTAGCGCCCCGGCCGTCTAACAGACGCCAAATGCGGAACAAAAAACTTTTACAACTGGCGCTATCGCGTACTATAACCCGGATCTGCCATTAAAGCTAAACTAACAAACTACAAAGTGGGTAGAAGAGTTATACCGAACGATCCGAGTCCTTCGGTCTTCAACCATCATTCCACGCTTTGTTGCGGCTGCTCCGATCTCCTGAATCTCCAATCTTCTCGTCCAGGTGGTACCACGTCGACGGATCTTTAAACGGGCTCCCGCCTTTGAACCGAGGCAACTTGATCATCAAGTTTGCTAAAAGAGATGACCAAGATTGATGTAGAGAATGAGTAGAACACTTTGTCTCGTTACGTCCAAATCCATGGACGAACAGTTAATGAAGTTGCCTTTTTGGATCGGGTGGAATGAGAAATGAGGCTATATCCTTTTATGAACCAAAACTATCATCTTCTTTTTATCCAAAATGAGCCATAAGAGTGAAGAGAAGGGGAGGGTCGGCCACTTATAACAAGAAGGGGGTGAGTGTAGGAGGTGGGGAGAGTGACCATAGCCATAAATGAAATGAATGAATCATCTAACACCTTGTATGAATGCATTTAATGAAAACTATGATTCATAACCCTTAGTCATCATCTAATTAATGCACCATTAATGAACAAATGAGTCACAAGCCACCTCACCATCCTAGTCACCATCCTAGAAACTTCCTCACTCATCACAAGAAAAGATAAATCCGTATTAAACCGAATGTTAAATACGGCTGATAGAAAACTGGAAACTGGCAACTTCCAAAAGTGATCCTGAAACGAATTTCAGGATAACCCGGTAACAGTATAAACATACTCGCATTTGTATTACAACCGAATACAAATGCAACTGAGACAAAGATATTATATCTATACAGTATAATACTCGGATCCGGCTTAAACCAAAGCCGACCAGTATTATCTGCCCGAAATATGACACGTGCGAAAACGCACATGCATTTTCCGAACCTTGCCATAAAACCATACGGCCTCTACAACGTTTCGCCCGAACTTGGGAAAGTGTCTGTGGGGGACTCTAATGACTCATCAACACACTGGCACTGAGTATAACCACTAGCACGTCAGAGGTACGAGTTGTACGTAACGTTTGCCTATGTATTGATTGGAAGGGAAGCTGACGAGCGAACTCATCCATAAACCCTACTGAGCCTAACAGTGACAATATACATACAGTCTGGTCCGTTCGTCTATGAGTATCGCATATCGGCCTAAGGGCTGATAACGTCAGACCCCCAATAGCAGTATAAGTCGTGTCAGAGAGTGGCCCAGAACACCCTGAGATACTACTGGAGTACCTACCAGTAAATCTCCTGCCTCGGCCAAGGGATATGTGTAATGGCTCTCCTAGACACGGCGCGATCTCACCCCCAATACCGGGAGAGACGAATCCCCTGCCGATCCGCTCACTTGCCTCCATGTGGCTCGGGACTGTACCCAAAAAAAACCTGTTTGCACGACTCCTTTGAGACGTGGTAGGGTAGAAATCAAAGTACAGTGGGAACTCACACGAGACAAATGACGACCTCAGGTCGATAAACTAACCTTTACACATGTCACCAGGGAACTGCTATCTGACGCTAGGTATAATACCAACTAGCAGGTTCCCGGCGAGTCCTGTCCGGTGTACTCATAACCTAATGAGCACATGTATACATCTTAGGTGAACTAACTGACACCAATGGCTTGTGAGACCGGCCATTGCCCCTTGTCGGGGTCTCGACTGTATACACTAGTCTACTCTGGAGTATCGATGCCCTGTCTCGAAACTCCCACGACTAGGGACACTTTAAGGATGTGCTTACAAACCCCAGCTCCCACGTATATGATCGCCATCATACTGCTGGTAGTCAAGCAAGAATCCTATGGGCTCTATCATCATGCAATAGTGAACTAAAGCATGTATACGATGATAAAGACAAACCAGATAGCATACTATCATCTCGAGCAAGACTGTCATATCGGTATAGGTCCTGCCTCAATCATTGCAATCACGTATCTGCGATCCAATAATTGACTTTGAGGACACTATCTCCAACAGAAACTACCCAAATCTAGATCTAAAATCATAGATCTAGTAACTAGGATGCCTGATATAATATCCATATCTTATGTGGAGAAACCACTGTGTGACAACCACGGTGTAATCGATCGTACTGTAGGAATTTCACTTCCTACAAGTGTATGTCATCCAAATACCAGGACATCACACCCTACTAACTTCTTAACAGATCCATCTCCTATTATGATGAAGTCAAAGCCTATGACTGTCACTTTAAAAATAGATAATCTACCTCCGCTATACCAGCTTAAGTCTATAAATAGACACTAGCTACTTGTCCACTATGCTTCCGCTTCTCCCACTGACTACAACAACCCTCTGGCAGTGTCATATATACATGCACTTCTAAAGCTAGTTTAGAACGTGTTAGTGTATATGCCCTAGGGGCCATTATTGTATCATACTAGGTTGTATATTACTTAATGGAAGCTTGGGATATTCATAGTTGTATATAACAGTCTTGCTAAAAATGGTACTATGCTACTTGGTTTGTGTCTACTTTAATATGTGCATATGTTTCTTGTAACGTATCACTTATACATATTAGTAGAGCCCATAGGATCTTTGCTTGATTACCAGCGTCGTGATGGCAGTCACACTAGTGGGGGCTGGGCAGTCTGTAAGCAACATCCTATACAGGTTCCTGGTTGTTGGATTATCGAGATAGGGCATCGATATTCCGGAGTAGACTAAGTGTGTACGCTTCTCATCCCAGTTGGGAAGATGGTCTGTCCCACAGCCATCAGTACGTCGTACTGGAGATAGTATACAGGTGCTCGTTAGGTTACGGGTACACCGGACAGGACTCGCAGGGAACTGATTGGTTGGTATTATACCCATCGTCAGTTAACAGTTCCCAGGTGACATGAGTACAGCATAGTCCACAGACTTGACACTGCTACTTCGCCTCGAGTGTGTCCCACTGTTCTTAGATTGCTACCCTACCACGGCTCAAAGGAGTTGTGCAAACAGGTAGCAGTTGGGTGCAGTCCCGAGCACTTGGAGGCAGTGGCGGTTAGACAGGATTAGTCTCTCCCGGTATTGGGAGTTGATATCGCACTGTGTCAGAGAGCCATTACGCAAAGTCCCTGGCCAGGGAAAGCGAGATTTACTGGTAGGTTCCAGTAGTTTCTCAGTGTGTAAAGGGCTTCGCTCCGACACGACTTATACAGCTATTAGGGGACTGACGCTTGCCGCCCCCTAGGCTCGATATGCGATAGTCTTAGACGAACAGACCGGACTGTACGGAGATTGTCACATCAGGCTCAGTAGTAGTTCGGATGGTTTTCCTCACCGGCCTTCTTATCGACATCTACCTGGGGACCGTTACGTACAGCTAGTGCCGCTTGCAGTCTGTGGTTAAACCCACTGCCAGCGTAGTGTCAAGTCTTTAGAGTCCCACACAGAGAGTTTCCCTGCTCCAGGCGAAACGATATAGAGGTCGTATGGTTTTACGACAAGGGTTCGGACGCATACGTGTGTTTACGCACGTACGACGTTCGGACAGTTTTTACTAGTCAGCTTTGGTTTAAGCCAGTTTCTAGTATCAGGTTATTGGATTTATACAGTCTAAAGTTTTTTCCGTGTTTTCACGGATTGGAGGGGCGTTCTCGTAATTTTCCGGGAAGCTTCTAGAAGCATGGTGACTTGGGGGCTAAGGTGGCATTTGCATTAATTGGATTAGTGAGTCATGTAGTGATTCATGCAATGAGTTAATGATTCATTTAATGATTTATATGACTCATATGATGAATCACTTAGGGTATTAATGAAACATGATGATAATGCTTTATTTATTATTTACTTAATAATATCATATGTTTCATATATACTCAAATGATTTCATTCATCCAAAGTAATTCACTTTCTCACCTTCTCTCTCCTCAAGCTCTCATTCTTGAAACCCTAACACTAACCTCTCACGTATTGAGATCAAGGGTTAGCTAGACTAATGCATCCATAACCTCACTCTATATCCCCTAGGTAGCTTAGATTAGCACTTTAAGCAACCTAGTTATCTCAAGTTAGAGATCAAGCTTGGCGTGGGAGCTCTCGGGCGGATCGTCTTTGACTCGAGGAGGCCGTTGAGGTGCCGATGTTCCAAGGAGCCTACGAGGAGTGGAGGACCGCGATGAAGACCCGAAGGACAAGTAACGTGAGGTATAACTTCGAATCCAAGTAGTTAAACCTTTCGTAGTTTGCTAGTAACGGTTTAGAAACGATTCATGCGCTCAAGTCCGTGTTACGAAGCTTTGATAATCGTTTTTCATATATTCCGCCTCCCCGCAAGTTCGTGGGATGCGTGACATGGACTTACAGTGGTATCAGAGCAACCTAAACCATTACTAGCTTGTTAGCAACTAATTAGAAGTTCGATCGATGGAAAACACGAAAACAAAACCCTAACCCCTTAACAGTTTCTGTTAATTTTAAACATGTCACAAAAAATTTTTGACATACCTTAAAATTCACAGCAGGGTATTTTAATGTCACGACCCAAAGTTTGGCCCGTGACCGGCACTTAACCACTTAACGTCTACAGGCGTAACGCGACTAAGTGAACCGAAAACCCAGAAATCAAACCAGTAAAAGTATAGAGTGTTATAAGTTTAAAATGAAAGCACTTACTAACATGTTAAGAAATCTAAGTAAACAATCACCAAGATATCAATATACGACGCCGTAGCGAAGATCAAGATCCACAAGTGGGAACATCACAGAAGAATAAACTGCAAAGTACAGTCGGCTCACAACAAGCCCGACCCCAGAAAACAAATAATATACATCATCGTCCTCACACTGTCTCTAAGTCAAATACATATATGATAGATGGAGAATACTAGATACAACAATATAAATAACTGAAAGATAAACAGATACCGCACAAAACCCACCTATCAGTAAAAGAGCTAGTACACCAACTATGGGGGTATCTGTGTCAAAAGATGCAAAACGCAGCCTGCCGCGACTACTCCGAAGGGCAACCTGCAAACACTGTGGCACAACGGGGGTGAGTTGCCAACTCGTGAATAGAGATAACATATAAAGGTAATCGCGAGCATGCACGTACTGCGCTACTCTATCATATGGCAACAGATGATATCAATATGTGATAAGCAATATGTGCAATAATCATGCAAGTGCTCTATCAGGTAATATAACTACAGGATGAGGTACAATAATAAATGTTGAGCATGGGCAATATAACATCTACACGGAATGTCAACGTGGAATATATAATCGGTGTCCATCAATGCACCCAGATCCCCCAAATAGCTCAGGCGCCGGCACTCTCATCGGCCCTCTAATCCTGTAAATCTCTGAGAATCACGAGTACCCAACATCGGCACCCAAATATCATAACTACTCGTGTCCAGAATCGACACGCAAATCCTCATCCATCGGGCCCCGTCAGTCCGGGTCAGCCCACGGGCTCCGTCTGCGGTATCGGCCCTCGGCCCCGGCAGTACGGATCATCCTGCATCCATCTATCGACTCTGATCAGTATCCTCCGGATAACTGCCAGGTCCAACCAATCACCGGTAGGTAGTAGTCCCTCTGCCAGGCTCACCGTCTACTACACAGCGAAACCGTTCTCACCCCGGGGTACCATACCGGGTCCACCACGTACCCGTAATCGGCCTCAACCAGCTCCTCGATTCGGGTTCACAGATATCACTCTAGCACCGAGGAAACACATGGTGGACGCACCGAAATATCATATCAAGGGAACCGGGTTTTTAAATGATTACATATTTGAAATAGCCACGGTTCCCAAATCCAGAAATCACATGTAATCCAAACCAATATGCAAGTCAATGATCCGATGTGATATGTGCATCAAGTATGAATATCATGTCAAGTCATATAAAGATGAGCTACCATGTAATGATCCGATGTGATATATGCATCAAGTATGAAAATCATGTCAAGTCACATAAAGATGAGCTACAACATAATGATCCGATGTGATAAATGCATCAAGTATGAATATCATGTCAAGTCACATAAAGATGAGCTACAACATAATGATCTGATGTAATATATACATCAAGTATGAATATCATGTCAAGTCACATAAAGATGAACTACAACATAATGATCCGATGTAAATTCTACAGTGTGAGTATCATGGCAGTTACTAACGGTGTGTATGTAACATGCAGAATAGTGCTCGTGCAACATGGACCGTTAGTAATGGTGCAGTGTTCTATCAATTCTAGTTTATATCCATATAGCAGGGAATGCAGTATGCATCAAATAGTAGCCATGAACAGTCAATGTATGTAAATGTAGCTATAAGGTCCTATCAGCCCTGACGTAGAACGCCATGCGGGCGATATCCCCGTAGATGTTAAATCTACTCACCGTAGTCTCTCGCTAGGTATAGCCAACAACTTGTTTCCCTTTCTGCGCGGCGTCCGCCGTACTCGCCTGCGAACCTAGAATTACACAATATATCACACATAAGCTTGAAGTCGCACAAACACGACATTGAAGCCGAACTAGTAACTCGTGTCGTGAACCAAGCACGCGTGTGCGCGATACGCTAAAACGTGTGATTACGCGCCTGAAGCCACTCCGACGCGTCGCGATACGCAGAAACCCAAAACCCATACACATGTATCACGCGTGTCGCGAAGATTAAAATACGGGAAAATAGGTATCCACCTACAGATTTTAATACAGAAATGATATTGTAAAACTATATATACCTAAATAACCCACATAGCAGCAGACTCTAGTGGCCCAAACCCCAAATCCCAACCCACCCATCTGACCGCAAATTGCGGCCTGAATGAATATTCCGGCGGCCTGGGTAGGGGGGTGGGCTCCCAGGTTTGGTGTGTGCACTCTACAACCCCCATACATGCTACAGTAACATCTAGTTTTGATCTGGAACATCTCGGGTAGTAGCAGATCCTACAGAGCCTTAAATCAAGTTAAAATCCACACTTTTGCACTAAAATGGAACTTTATGGTATTTCTGTGCAAACTGAAACAAACCTGGCCTAAAATAGTTCTAATAACACATAATAGAACTAACCAAACTAACAAAACCCTAATCTAACATGTGAATCACAAATATCCTTTAAAATCACAAAAAAATGCACAAAAATGAGATTTTTGCTAAACAATACTACAAGTTTAAGGAAAAGGAGTGCTAACATGAGTTAATACCTTCTAAAAACCTTATAAAACACCAAAAGTCCCAGCTCTTCCCTCAAGTGTGCAGATTTGCCTTCAAACACCCCAAAAAGCCCCTTTTTCCATGGTTTTGTGAAGGAAAAGTGATGATTTGTGTAGGGTTTTGTTTGAGGATCAAAGGGAAATGAAGAGAAGAAGAAGAGATGAAGAAAATGAGAGGGTTTTTCTGCTGGAAGCTGCAGAATTCAGTAGTGAGGGAAGAGAGAGAGAGAGAAGGTCACAAAAGTCCAATTCCTACCTAACACCCATGCCTCATTTGTTTATTAGGATTTTGAATTATGAAAAGGGTTATGATATGATTAAAAATGGTGGGGATAAGTTAGCAACCATGCAACAAAAGAATGATTAACATGCTACCAAAAACCCTAAGTCACAAAATGCTAAGTGTGCAACACTGCAAAAGAAAATTTCCCAATTGCTAACACAACTAAATATAATTAGTAAACCCGACTAAAATAACTAATAATCCTATGAACACATATATAATAACACGTACAAATACTAATTATCACGAAAAACATTCTAACGGAAATTCAAAGTGTTACATTTAAGAATACTGGGAAAATACGAGCCAGTAACTCGGCAACACGGCCACGGATCCGCGGCAATAGAGTGCTTGTGCCGCGGATCCGCCGCCGAGTCAACTCCGAGTTGACTCGGATTTGCTCTGTAATTCTTATTTTTTGGTGTTTTGGTTCTCTGTTTGTTCTGTTTATACCCAGGTTACTTCAGTGCTGCTTTGCTTTTGGGGTAGACACGGAACATGGTAATCGATCGATATTCTAAGATATTTGCTAATTGGGTTTTTATCTGTAATTTTTAATGTGTTCGTAAACCTCCCCTAACTGCTAGTATGTAGGTTGGCAGGGGGTTGCACATATCTCTAATGTTTACTGTTTGTGTATATGGACTTGATTTGAATGTTGTGATGATTAGACGGGGTTTGAGATGGGTTTAATATTCATTCATTCGATATAAATGTAATATGATATAATATTCTTTTGTGGGGCGCATCCAGGTTGCGGTTGTAGCCACCGTTGTATTATTTCTTTTTACTGTTTTTGCTCCTAGGATAGACCCGAGGCGGGGTACACAAACTACCGGGTACTTTGAAGTGTTTAGTGGCCTACTCACTTTATTGAGGGAAACCGTTTCACTTCGGGTACTTAGCGGGTAGTTTGCCGTACCCGTAGGGGTCTAGGGTGGGGTAATGGCTATTCATCACAACTGTGTAATCCGTCTTTTATTGCAGGCTCAAAGCAAATGCGGATTGCTAGTATATCCAATAAAGTTCATCTGTGATCTGGAATGTTTATTATTGCGTTTGACGAATGTACAATATCTATTTATGATAGCTATTAGACGTCACTTATGTTTTACACCCGCGCTAGCCCAGCCCCCGCTCTGTCGTTAGTTAAGTAACCTAACGGGTGATGACGGGACCCCATGGCGAATGCGGATGGCATAAGAGGACGTGGTATTTTCGTTGTTTTCTGCAATGATAGGGTAAATGATGGGACGCATTATTATAATGCAAAGAAAAAAACCCAAAGTTAAGTCGTTGGAACAAATTTAAAAGAAACCGCTCGGTTATTTTTTAAAAAGGATCAGAATTTTTAATTGCGGAGCTTTAACCACTCCTTTTAAAAAGTATCAGGTTCCTTCGATTAAATCAAGTTCACTACGTTCACGGTTTTTGCCAAAACCATTCGTAGCCCTCCGTCATTTCATTTGGGTCTTCAGTAGTATTCAAGCTATGTATTTTGACCAACGCCAAGGCATAGTGTTTGGTAGCTGCTGGATATTCATTTGTTTTCATAGATAGATGAATTAGTTTGGGACAGTCCTATTATCATTTTGGCCAACGTCAAGGATATGTACGGGTGGGTTCAAATTAACAAGGATAATGATGGGTAGAACTTGACATGTGACTTATGATATTTTGACCAACGCCAAGGTCATAAGAGCATGGGGCAAAAATTTATATCGGGAATTTCTAAAGAAACTGAAATTTGCAGAGAGAGCATACCATTTTGGAGTTTGATGAATGTTGGTAGGATTCCTTCAACATTATCATACGATGATATTTTGGATCCCGATCCTACTGTGAGTATATACTACTTATCAGGAGATTCGTCACTTAACGATCAATGCTATAAACCAAGTAGGTGCCTAGAAAGGTGTCAGCCGGGTTACGCCCCCAGAGAAAAGAGGTTATTTAATTAAGGAACTTCACGAAAGCGTTGGAAAACCTCCCTCGAAGTATCGACACTGACCTGGCTGAACGGTTAAGCAAGAATTCTACGGTGAGAATAGTCCTGGCTAATTCTTCTTTTATGGTTTGAGGAGGGATTCGAGAAACAGTGGGAGCCATCCTGTTTAGATAAATTAGACCACTCTAAACTTGCAAGAGCATCATGCTAATAGTATTTTCTTCTCTCTCTTAAAATTGCAGCGACCTTGTGACCACACATAGGTTACATCTAGATAACAAATTGACTGAATCTTACCTTTATGACTGGCAAAGGTCTGTCCAGATGTCCATTGCCTATGACAAGCCGGACCACCCTATTACTACTCAAGATCCCGCCGTCCCTGGTCCAGTTTCCACTGTCGCGGATATGGATATCCGTCAGAAAAGGGAAAAAGATAAAGCGAAAGCTAAGTACCTCGTGTTAGTTTCAGTTGATGGTGTATACCAGAAGCAGCACGAGAAGATGGACTTAGTTTCCATCTTTCTCCATAATAAAGATTTATATGGAGAGCAATCTCATAACGCAAGATATGAGACCTCGAACGAATTAATTCAAGCAAGGTTGGCTGACGGGTCATCTGTAGGGGACAACGTCCTTACAATGACTAGCTATATTGATGAGTTCAAGGACCAAAAGACCACGTTGGGAAACAGGTCAGATACTGACTTAATTCTGCAGTCTCTACCTTCTACCCTGAAGGAAACCAGGGAAGTAGAAGGAAAGAGAAGGGCAAAAGTTTCGGGACTGGATATAGTAAAAGAGGGACGTTCCTATTGTTACAGGAATGAACATTGGCAGAATGATTGCAGGGCTAGCAAAGCCAGTAGCCAGGATTCGAAGCATGTTGTGGCTTCAGCCTCAAGTGTGTTTGTGATAGAGAACTGTATGTAAGTTAACTCTACTTTCTGGGTATTGGATACCGGGTCAGGATCTCACATCTGTAATTCGTTACAAGCTCTGAGAAACCGTAGGGTTATCAGGATAGGTGATATGACCCTCACAGTTGCTAACGGAATGAGCATGGACGCTGAATCCGTAGGGGAATATCATCTTGGACTGACAACTGGGCAGATATTGATTCTGCGTAACTGTTTTTATGTACCAGGTACAACTTGTAATATCATATCTGTATCCTTACTTTCTAAGGAAGGATATGATTTTACTTTTATAAGCGATGTGGTTCATATCCACCTAAATCAAGTTATGATTGGGTCAGGTACATTACAAAACGGAATATACGTATTGAGTCAAGCTCAGGTTTTCAATGTCCAGAACACAATGACGTGTGCGGTCCAATGTCTACACATGCGCGAGGTGGTTATTCCTACTTCATTACTTTTACGGATGATTTCTCTAGGTATGGATATATCTTCTTAATGAAGCATAAATCCGAGGCCTTTGAGAAGTTCCAAGAATACAAGAATGAAGTGGAAAAACAAACAGGCAAGAGTATAAAAACACTGAGATCTGATCGAGGTGGTGAATACTTAAGTGCCGAGTTCCTGGGTTACTTAAAAGAGAATGGAATTCTCTCTCAGCTTACTCCTCCATACGCAACACAACGGTGTATCGGAAAGGAGGAATCGAACCCTATTAGATATGGTTCGTTCCATGATGAGTAACGCTGAGTTACCGCGATCATTCTGGGGATATGCACTAGAATCAGCTGCATATCTTTTGAACCTAGTTCCTACCAAGACTGTGCCTACCACACCATATCAGATGTGGAGTGGGAAGAAACCCTATCTTCAGTATCTAAAGATTTGGGGATGTCCGGCTTTTGTTAAAAAGAAGCATGCGGACAAGCTCGAGGCACGATCAGTACATTGTTAGTTTGTGGGATATCCAAAGAACTCCAAGGGGTATCTATTCTATTACGCAGAGGAACAAAAAGTTTTTGTTTCTCGTCATGCCCACTTTCTGGAACATCAGTTTTTAGAAAAAGTAACAAGTGGGAGTGAAGTAGAACTGGAAGAAATTCCAGAACCACAAGCTATTACTGAAAGCTTGGAAGAACCAGAAGGTTCAGGAGAACGGGACATCCCTACGCCACTCCGTAGGAGTAGTAGGCAATCTCATCCGCCCGAGAGATACTACGGTTTTCTCATAGACGGGGATAGAGAGGATTGCACTATTGACTATGATGAGCCTACTAGCTTCCAACAAGCCATTCAGAGCGGTGACTCAGTAAAATAGCTGGATGCAATGCGGACCGAAATGGAGTTCATGTACACTAACAAAGTATGGACTTTGGACATTGCTCCAAATGGGGTAAAATCCGTAGGATGCAAATGGATCTTCAAAAAGAAGATTGGTGTAGATAGACAGGTTGAAACCTATAAGGCTAGACTTGTTGCAAAAGGTTTCCGTTAAAGACCTGGTTTGGACTATAACGAAACCTTTTCTCCAGTGGCTATGCTTAAATCTATTGTCCTTCTTGCTATTGCTGCCTTCCACGATTATGAAATCTGGCAGATGGACGTAAAGACGGCCTTTCTAAATGGTAATTTGGAAGAGAGCGTCTATATGGATCAGCCAGAGGGATTCATTCAGAGTGGGAGCAGCGGTAAAGTATGCAAGCTGCTTAAGTCCATTTATGGACTAAAGCAGGCATCGCGGAGTTGGAACATCTGTTTTGATGATGCTGTCAAAGAATTTGACTTTATCAAAAATCCGGATGAACCTTGCATATACAGTAAGATTGTAGGGAGAGCTGTAGTATTCCTCGTCTTGTACGTGGATGACATTCTCCTAATAGAAAATGATATTCCTATGTTACAGTCAGTCAAAAGATTCTTATCACATAAATTCTCCATGAAAGACCTGGATGATGCCACCTATATTCTGGGGATCCGGATCTATCGTGATAGATCAAAGAGGATGTTGGGACTTTCGCAGTCCAGGTACATAGACACCATAGTGAAGAGATTCAGTATGGATGATTCTAAGCATGGTAATCTACCGGCTTGTCACAGAATCACCCTCTCCAAAGAGATGTCTCCCAAGACTGATTTGGAAAGGGATCGCATGTCGATTATACCCTACGCTTCTGCGGTAGGCTCTATAATGTATGTGATGTTATGTACCAGACCAGATGTAGCATACGCATTGAGCGTTGTAAGCAGGTATCAGGCAAACCCATGGGAGAATCACTGGAGAGCAGTAAAGAACATTCTCAAGTACCAGAGGAGGACTAAGGAGATGTTCTTGGTATATGGCGGAAAAGACCTCCAGATGGAGGCCTTTGCCGACTCCGGCTTCCAGAGTGACAAGGATGACTCCAAATCCATGTCGGGTTATGTCTTTATCCTCAATGGAGGGGCGGTCTGTTGGAAGAGTTCCAAGCAGGAGACCGTTGCTGACTCGACAATGGAAGCGGAGTACATAGCTGCTTGCGATGCCGCAAAAGAAGCAGTCTGGATGAAGAAGTTCCTCAGAGAACTTCAGGTGGTTCCTACCAGTGTTGATCCAATACCTCTGTATTGTGACAACAACGGCGCTATAGCTTTAGCGAAGGAATCCAGGTCCCATCAGAAGTCCAGACACATCTTAAGATGGTATCACCTGATCAGGGAGATCGTAGATCGCTGGGAGATCGAGATAAAGAGAGTAGAGACGGAGAATAACATTGCTGATCCATTCACAAAGGCCCTTCCTCAGACGCAGTTCGAGAGGCTATTCGAGATGATAGGTCTACGATATGCCAGCTCATGGCCCTAGTGCAAGTGAGAGATTGTTAGTGTATATGCCCTAGGGGCCATTATTGTATCATACTAGGTTGTATATTACTTAATGGAAGCTTGGGATATTCACAGTTATATATAACAGTCTTGCTAAAAATGGTAGTATGCTACTTGGTTTGTGTCTACTTTAATATGTACATATGTTTCTTGTAACGTATCACTTATGCATATTAGTAGAGCCCATAGGATCTTTGCTTGATTACCAGCGTCATGATGGCAGTCACACTAGTGGGGGCTGGGTAGTCTATAAGCAACATCCTATACAGGTCCCTGGTCATTGGATTATCGAGATAGGGCATCGATATTCCGGAGTAGACTAAGTGTGTACGCTTCTCATCCCGGTTGGGGAGATGGTCTGTCCCACAGCCATCAGTACGTCGTACTGGAGATAGTATACAGGTGCTCGTTAGGTTACGGGTACACCTGACAGGACTCGCAGGGAACTGATTGGTTGGTATTATACCCATCGTCAGTTAACAGTTCCCAGGTGACATGAGTACAGCATAGTCCGCAGACTTGACACTGCTACTTCGCCTCGAGTGTGTCCCACTGTTCTTAGATTGCTACCCTACCACGGCTCCAAGGTGTCGTGCAAACAGGTAGCAGTTGGGTGCAGTCCCGAGCACTTGGAGGCAGTGGCGGTTAGACAGGATTCGTCTCTCCCGGTATTGGGAGTTGATATCGCACTGTGTCAGAGAGCCATTACGCAAAGTCCCTAGCCAGGGCAAGCGAGATTTACTGGTAGGTTCCAGTAGTTTCTCAGGGTGTAATGGGCTTCGCTCCGACACGACTTATACAGCTATTAGGGGACTGACGCTTGCCGCCCCCTAGGCTCGATATACGATAGTCTTAGATGAACAGACCGGACTGTACGGAGATTGTCACATCAGGCTCAGTTGGAGTTCGGATGGTTTTCCTCATCGGCCTTCTTATCGACATCTACCTGGGGACCGTTACGTACAGCTAGTGTCGCTTGCGGTCTGTGGTTAAACCCACTGCCAGCGTAGTGTCGAGTCTTTAGAGTCCCACACAGAGAGTTTCCCTGGTCCAGGCGAAACGATATAGAGGTCGTATGGTTTTACGACAAGGGTTCGGACGCATACGTGTGTTTACGCACGTACGACGTTCGGACAGTTTTTACTAGTCGGCTTTGGTTTAAGCCAGTTTCTAGTATCAGGTTATTGGATTTATACAGTCTAAAGTTTTTTCCGTGTTTTCACAGATTGGAGGGGCGTTCTCGTAATTTTCCGGGAAGCTTCTAGAAGCATGGTGACTTGGGGGCTAAGGTGGCATTTGCATTAATTGGATTAGTGAGTCATGTAGTGATTCATGCAATGAGTTAATGATTCATTGCATGATTTATATGACTCATATGATGAATCACTTAGGGTATTAATGAAACCTGATGATAATGCTTTATTTATTATTTACTTAATAATATCATATGTTTCATATATACTCAAATGATTTCATTCATCCAAAGTAATTCACTTTCTCAACTTCTCTCTCCTCAAGCTCTCATTCTTGAAACCCTAACCCTAACCTCTCATGTGTTGAGATCAAGGGTTAGCTAGACTAATACATCCATAACCTCACTCTATATCCCCTAGGTAGCTTAGATTAGCACTTTAAGCAACCTAGTCATCTCAAGTTAGAGATCAAGCTTGGCGTGGGAGCTCTCGGATGGATCGTCTTTGACTCGAGGAGGCCGTTGAGGTGCCGATGTTCCAAGGAGCCTACGAGGAGTGGAGGACCGTGATGAAGACCCGAAGGACAAGTAACGCGAGGTATAACTTCGAATCCGAGTAGTTAAACCTTCTGTAGTTTGCTTGTAACAGTTTAGAAACGATTCATGCGCTCAAGTCCGTGTTACGAAGCTTTGATAATCGTTTTTCATATATTCCGCCTCCCCGCAAGTTCGTGGAGTGCGTGACATGGACTTATAGAACGATGCTATACTCATCCTCATGCCGGGTCTCATAGTCTAGAACAGCAGTAATGGCAAGTCTGGGTAAACAAGAACCTCCCTGTCACCGTCTTTGAGGATACCGAAGTACCTCTCTGGTGCCTGAGGTTACCCATCATATCTGCGGAGTGGCTAATAGAATGTCAAATCCGATTGAATCTTTAGGTTCTATTAAATTTTCAGTAATCGTTTGTGGTTCTGGAATCACTTCCAGTTCTAGCATACTTCCACTACTGTTTTCTGAAAAAGTCCATTTTGCTAAAACTGTGGCGAGTCAAGAACAATATCTCTATTGATCTTCCAGATGGTAGAAAGTTAACCCTCGTCATAGCCAGGGATAACCCACAAACTGCCATTACAGAAACGTGCCTTAAGTTATCCAGAGTCTGGTTTTAAGCATAAGCCGGACAACTCCATATACCTTAACAACGTTAAGATATGAACCATTCTATATACAATATAGAAACAGAGGCACTGATTTAATTGGAATCAGATTCAAATCATGCAGCTGTCTTCAGTGCATGTCAACTAAATGGAGAGAGGCCGATCAGCATTACTCAACTTAGGAGTGCATCCAGATATGTGTAACCTGAAAGAGAAGCAAGTTCTCAAAACCATTGCTATCAACTGAATACCAAACACAAGTATCTACATCTTCGATCACCTTTAAAAATCCTGATACTTTCAACACATGGTTCTCTATTTTATTCTTGTACCTATAACTTCTCAAAACTTGGACCTTGTATTTCTATGAAATACTTGTCAAAAACTGGAGAAGTCATAAGTAAACAGAATATAATACGAGCACCATCCCCTCTGTCCTAATGGACACTGGACAAAATACAATACTTTGTATAAGTCCCCTGAGTTGAATAACTCAAACCCTATGTATCGTAGGTTGAAAACTGTATTATGTTTAAGAAGAATTACACCGCTGTTTAATGCTCCTTACCCAATCATCAACTGATATAGGTAAATGTTATTGACATAATTTCAAAAGGTTATATCTCACTTTATAAAATAAACGTACAGATATATCAGTTTGAAATTGGTGCATAACAATGGATATTCAAAACCAAATATTTGCCGTCAGGAAAAACCCCAGGCGATTTCCTCAAATATCACCGATTACAACGAATTCCGATATAATGAGGATATAATCACCTAATTCCCAATAACTTACTCCCACTCATCATCTGTAAAACCATATAGATGTGAGAATCAAACCTGGTAAATACATACCTTGGAGTAAGGATCTAATTAGAAAATCAGTTTTCAATTAACAATGCATAGTGAAACTGAAACATGAAAATGTTTCGAAGGGGTAGCCGGGTATTCCTAGTAATGCCTCTTCCATTATCCAGATTCATGACTGTGACCATATATTTCATTGTCATCTCTCCAAATACCTTTATTTGTCTTTACTCATTACCTTCTGTACACCACCCTTAGGCTAAATGGTTTTCTTCCTTCCATACCTTTCGACACCAGCCTATGGTTTGGAAGAAGACTATCCAATAAGCGTAATAGGTGTACTCTCCTAATCCTAGGAGCCCTCGCAACCTGAGAGAAGGTAAGGATAAAAGAAAACTGAATAATTATTATTCTATTTCTCCTGAACCAGAATCCATTCTCGAACTTGAACAAGTTCCTTCGAGTTCGTATGTAACTATACGATGGATTATCCAATAAATGTGGATCTTCGTAGTGATACGGGATGTTCTGGAGAAATTCAAAGGTGATGTAGGAGTGGCGATGATATACGCGGTTCGGTCATGAATAATAGCAGTCACAATTTACTTTGCCCTCTTTCTAATCCCTTTATTTGTCTTTACTTATTACCTTCTGTACACCACACTTAGGCTAATTGGTTTTCTTCCTTCCCCACCTTTCGGCACCTGCCTGTGGTTTGGAAGAAGACTATCCAATAAGCGCAATAGGTGTACCCTCTCCTAATCCTAGGAGCCCTCACAACCTGAGAGAAGGTAAAAGGAAAAGACAACTGAATAGTCTTATTCAATTTCTCCAGAACCGGAAACCATTCTCGAATCAAGTTTCTTCGAGTTTGTATATAACGATACGATGATCATATCCAATAAATGTGGATCTTCGTAGTGATACGGAAAGTTCCGGAGAAAAGAAAAGGGTAAAAGTAGGAGTGGCAATGAAGTATGCAATTCTGACAATCCAAAAGCCGGTGTGTTTTAAGAAGGTTCGGTTAACTTAGTTTATGAGTTCTAGTCTAGGGTCGGGCCATGGTCGCTGCCAAAGAGAGAGAGAGAAAAAACACTCAACGTGTACTCTAACCTAGATCAGAATAGTTGATCACTTTATCTAATCAGGATGTCTCCCACTGTATCCTCAAATTCTCCTCCAAACCCAAAAGAAGAACTAGTCGGGATCATCTAAAATCACCCGAGGAGTAAACCAACTCATCAGTGGGAATCGGGATCCAACTATCATCGCATGATAACCTGATGGAATCCACTCAAGTTATCATACTCTAGAAGGTATGCACATGCCTGGCAAGTTTCATGTATGTTTAAAACTCCCGATGTGATTTTTACCCCATGCTCTTATGACCTTGACGAAGGCCAACATATCATAAGTCACATATCAAGTTCTACTCGTCATTGTCCAGGTTAATTTGAACCCACCCGTACATACCCTTGAAAAAGGCCAACATAGTAGTACGACTGTCCCAAACCAACGCATCTATCTATGCAACAGAAAAGTAACAAATAGCTACCATATACTATGCCTTGATGAAGGCCAACAAATATAGAATGAATACTAAATGCTACCCGTCTGAAATGACGGAGGGCTACGAATGGTTTTTAGCGAAAAACCATTAACGTAATGAACTTGATATCGTTGAAAGAACCGGATAGCTTTACAAATATATAGTGGCGAAAACTTTTGCTAAAGAGGTCACTCCCGGTGAAGGGATCTCGACTCTTTCCTCGTGGAATGAGGTGCAGGATATTCTCAACTGAAAACCACGATGCAAAGCAAAAAAGTAATCGACTATAGTGAAGTTATTATCCTGACGCAAACTTCTTCCCAAGAGGTCACTCCCGGTGAACGGATCTCGGCTCTTGCCTCGTCGAATGAGGTGCTGGATATTCATAACTGAATACCGCTGTGCAAAACAAAAGAAAACGTCCTTATAATAACAGCTTTTGAAAATTATTCCAACAACATCGAATAGGTATGTTTTTCTTGCATTGATCAGAATCAACGCAGTCCCATCAATTAATCACACCAGAAAAGAATGAAAATATGATGTATGTATATGCCATCTGCATTCGCCACTGGGCCCCGTCATCACCCGTTAGGTTACTTAACTAACGACAGAGCGGGGGCTAGACTAGCGCGGGTGCAAAACATATACTACATCTACTAGTATATATATAACAATATATAATAATTGTTCCAGGCATGATAAATGCAACATCACAGATAAGTGATAAACATCACAGAACAATACTGGTAATCTGGGAGCCCCGGGTTTCCTTTGAGCCGTAAATGAAACCCGACATTCCCCGAGTCGTGTGAATAGCCTGTGCAATGAAAACCTAGACTCCTATAAGCGCGGTAAGTTACCCGCCAAAACCAGAAGTGAGGCAACCCCATTCATCAAAGTGAATGGGCCACCCGGCACTTCACGGAATCTGGTAACTTGAGCACCCCTCCTTGGGTCAACCTTTACCCCTTACGAGTGCGGCGAATAGCCCGCCAATTCTAGAGTGAGGCCCCCTCCGTCTCAACGCTATGAGATGCGATCCCGTTGCCCTCTAGAACCCGGATATCCGTGCACTCCACCGTGGGGTAATCCTAGTACAGAAAAGAAAAATATGTACAATGGTGACATCGACCTCAACCCGGTCGTGTCCCAAATAAATAATATACAAACAGGCAGTGACGGCAGTCCACATGTCGGACGCTCGCCCCGCGATATCAAAAGTACAAATAAAATTAAATTGTACTATCATTGCATCCAAGCTATCCACCACGACGATTCCGCCACAACACAGCACAACACAAAACATCAATGTGAATGTCATGTTCGCAAACCCGTCTAAAATAACTATAGCAATTAGACAAGTTTTACCGTTCTAATGACATTCACGGTCGCAGATAGTAATGTATGTACTGTAAAACTTTAAACAGTGTTAGAAATATCGACTTCGAAACACCCCGAATAGCCCCCAAACTAATAGATAAAACCATATCCAAACTGGGCTAAACAAGAAATACCACTGAACCAATATTCCAGATACTAGACCACACCCAAAATACGAAGTCCCAAATGCACAGAAAAACCGGCCATACCGGTTTCTAGGCTAATGTGGCCGGGTCAAAAATGTTGGATTGGGCTCGTATTTGGGGAGTGTTCTGGTGGTCGCCAGAGTAGTTTTCTGCAGTTGCTTAAATATTTTTAGAAGACTAAATAAAATTCGACAGAAACTAGAATACATTGGGTATTGTTTCGGAGTTGTTTCGGTTTTGATACTTTAACATCGTCTAAATCAACTAGTATGTGGCTAATGAGTTGGCTCTGATACCATGTTGGGTTACGCCAGCGCCCCGGCCATCAATCCGTGGCCAAATGTGGAACAAAAACTTTTAGAAACCGGCGCTAACGGAACCCGATTCCCGGATCGTACCATTAACCCTAAACTAACTATATGTAAAGGAGTTTAGAGAGGTTATACCGAATGATCAATGTCCTTCGATCTTCAACCTTTGTCCCAAGCTCCTCGTGGCTTCCTCGATCATGTTTGATCTCCGGTCTCCCTCAATCGAAGACGATCCACGTCGAGAGTTTATAATACGGGCTCCGACCTCAAAACCGAAGCAACTCGAGTATCTAGTTTGCTAACCTAGATAGCCAAGATGAAATAGAGAGTGTTTGTGATTACTTTGTCTCAATACACCTTAGGTTTCTCAACACATGAGACATGTAGGGTGGAGGTTGAAGAAGATGCCAATGGGTGAAAATGTGAAGCAAAGCTTTGGCAAGTGAAGAAAATAAAGTGGCTGCCTTTTTCCTTGTGTGTTGTGTTTGTGAGTTATTTGTTGTGAGTGTTTTATATGAAGTAAGGTAGTGATCCCACGCTTTTGGCGTGTCGTGTGTTAAGATTTCTAAAGTTTAACCGCGATCAGGACGGTGTCGCTTTGCAGCTAGCCGCGATGAGCACGGGTCAATCCACAGGGAGACGGAGCGTTTTAGGTTCTTGTTTTGATGAGTTAATGCGCGTGGGCGGAAAGTTTGTATCTAACCTATGTATTATATGCAAAGTATAAAGCTTGTTAGGAAAAGATACAATAGTGTAAGCTAGTGAATCCGTACTCAAACCTTTGAGCCGAGTCTTGACCAATTGAAGCTAGAGCAATCGGCAACAACATGGATTAGGGTATTTAAGCACGGTATTCGTGGAATCCGGCTTATTGACCCTTGTTCGTCCGTTCTCGTCTCTTGCTTTCGCCTCCGGCGAAACCTAACGCAACCGGTCACAGTTAGGGATCACCGAAACCTTGGTAGGGTAGGGTGCCTAATGGAGCGCTTGCATAAGGTTTGGGCAGAGTTCAATGGAAAATAACGGGAAAAGGAATGGGAAACGAAATCCTTAACTTAAAATATCGTATTCTTTTACTAACAACACATATTTACAACCATTCACAAAAACAAAGAAAAAGAGTAAAGAAAAGATAAACAAAGAAAAGAAAAGAAAAGAACATTACAAGTAAGAAAATGACATGGAATGAAAGTGCAAGTAAGTAACGCATGATAATAAAGAGCAAGTAATGAAAAGAGCAAGAATAAAATACTAGGAACCATAGAACAAGTTTCAAACCATGGGTTTAATAACCTAAACTTAAACTTGCAAGCTCAATTAAGAGCTTGCAAGATCAAGAGAGGGCTAAAAACACAAGGCAAATGAAGGCAAAAGAAAGCTTTATTAAACTTCAAGAATGATACAACCCTTGAAATCAATAACCAACCCTTAAACTTGCAAGCTCAATGAAGAGGTTGCAAAATCAAGAGAAGATTAAAAACTCAAGGGGAAGCTAAGCTATGTACAAAAGAACTAAAAGAGAACAAAAACAAAACTTGAGAGTAACAAAAATGAGGCAAAGAATGACCCCTCTCCTTGCTCACTGGTTTTGTATTTATAGGCTCAAAAGAAAATTAAACAAACAATAAAAATGAGATGACGTGGCAATAAGGGAGGGACCACAGAAAACTGGGGGCAGTCTGGCACTGTAGGGACGGCCAAGGAGGTATTATGCTCAGCCTAAATCCGAGCTCTGGGGCTCGTGCTTGGTATGTTGACTTGTGTTGTCCCCAATATCACTTTGGTGCAGTTTGATTTGTCTGTAGAAGCTTGGGTTGCACTCAAGGCTTGGAGGAAACATGTAGCTATACATCACATCACACCCTTGTAGCATTTATTACTCTTGTCCCCCCACTTGTGTGCCTTGGGCAGCCCCCTCTCTAGGTCCAAGCATCAAAGAGCTAGTGCACACTTGCTATGTGTTGGACCAAAATGTGTGTGCACTAGTTTATTAGCAAAAGCTCTTTGATATCGGTCAATTTCCAGTTCCGGTTGCAGTGTCGGCTCACAAATGGTATATCCGTGATTCTAAGTATATTTTCAGTATTTTTTCACGGATACCTGTAATCTGTATTACTGAGCAGACACTGGTTAATAGTACCGATATAAAACAAAATAGATAAAGAATGAGCGGTATTAAAATGCAGTTTTCTGATATGAACAAATACCCCCAAACTTATCTTCTGCTCGTCCCAAGCAAAACAAAATCCTAGCCTCACTTTCGCAGGGAATGCGATTGCACTGAGCTCGTGCAACAAACCGTTAAACCTCTAGGTGTCCCTAGTAGGAGGAGTGTTGTCTCCTGAGGATTTTCAACGGATACTACCCATAAAATCCCATCAAGTTAGTTTCATAAGCTAACATCGATTCTACTCCTACAGTTTAGTATCTAGGTTAGAAATTCTATTATCCTAAGTTAAAAATATCCAACCCTTATGTTTCACACCTCCTATTTATTTAACCTTAGATCCTATACGTTCCAAAAAAGTTTAGAAAGATGTAGGTATCTCCTGAGTTTTCCTTCTAAAGTGCGGTCTCAAATCAGGGATTTTTATCAACTTTATGGAAAACATAAATCTTATTCTTTATTTCTATCTTTCCTCCAAATATCGATTGTATACCCCTACGTGTGTGTGTATTTTCACCCTTACACTCAAGAATTCAATTCAAGCTATGGTACCCTTGCCCTAATACCTAATACTACTTCTTTTCATTAATGATGGACGGTTTTGCTCACACATCTTTCATGCGATTATTAATGCTTCTTGAGGCACTAACAGCCGATTACTGAATGTGTGAGCTTAAAGCGTAAATAGAAGTTTCCAGGTCTTGACTCTATTTATTTTATTTTTTCCTTTATTTTTCTTTTTCAAGACCGGATATATTTTTCAATATGCTCTTTTGGTGTTTAGCTTTAAATACCGTTTTTTCTTTCATACTGGGTTTTCAGGTAAGAGTATTTCTAGGTATCCTCTACTATCCCAAGTTTCAAGGTGCGTGTATGTGCAGTTTGAAGGGTATATACTTTCTAAATTTGAACTCAAGAATAGAAACTATTTT
This sequence comes from Agapanthus africanus, assembly GCA_030015575.1. Taxonomy (NCBI): domain Eukaryota; kingdom Viridiplantae; phylum Streptophyta; class Magnoliopsida; order Asparagales; family Amaryllidaceae; genus Agapanthus; species Agapanthus africanus. The sequence goes on from CM057339.1 coordinate 757,368,534, forward strand.
TCAGACTTATCCTTTAATAAAGTTTCAATACTTTCCCTTCATCTTGACTTAACTCAAGAACTGAACTCAAGATTACCTACTTCTATAAACAAAACTGTAAGGACGTATACTTGCCAAGGTTAAACAGAATGAGGGTTATTTTTAGGGTTTTCAATTCCTAATCCTAGGATTTAGTTATTTCTAACGTATCAGCTAAACTTTCGGAATAAAAATCTAAGTTACCCTATTAGCTAACTTGACGACAAAGTTTTTATATTTTTGTAAATTTTTTCGATTTTTATGGGTTTTTAAATAAGTATGCAAATGCGAAATATACATGAATGCGAAGGTAGAAAGCTTACCGAGCACACCCCCAAACTTAAACTTGACAGTGCCATCACTGTCAGGCTACACCAAGAGGGTCAAAATTGTCGGCTCTCCCTAAAAGAAATATATACAAAGAAAAAAGCAAAACAAAAAATATATACACAAAAAGATCCCCCCCCCAAACTTAAGTGAAACGGTGTTTCCACTGTTTAAGCGGTGAAGTTCAGAATTAGGGGGAAAAAGAGAACAGTATCAATCTATACAAGGCCTTACACAGGCCAAAAGTTAGTACCAACCATTCAAAAATTCTATCTCTATAATGTGAAGGTTGGTGAAAGAATACGGTGAGAAAAGAAATAGAGAATACGCGAGACCGTATGCTGATAGAAGTGGTATACGGTCTCGGTATATGAGAAGAAAAATGACGGAAAGGAAAAAGAAGTGGAATACGAACTTGAGGGTGGAAATGGAGTGAATAAATTAGTACAATTTGTGATGACCGATGTGTAACAAGTGATTGTACTAATGTACTAACCCATCGAGAAATGGGGTCAAATCCCTCAAGATTCGTGAGAAAACATGGGTACACTGAACTCGGTAAACCAGACCGTGGAAATGTAAGTGATTCGGTGTCTTGCAAGGAAAGAACGATGGAAAAGATAGAGGGGAGTGATTGAGGAAGGTTATCGGTTAAATGTTCCGGAGGGTGTACACAGTCAATGAAAGGGATATGATGAATTGGAAAATCTGACTCATCAACCAAAACTGGTTCAGCCTCAAAAATATCCTCAAAATTCTCCTCAAAAATTATCTTATCCATGCATTTATCATCAAAATCCATACGCAAATGAAGTTCGGGAAAAACAGTTAATGACTCGGGATGATGAATTGGAGAGAAAAACTCATCCAAATCTACGGGTTACTCATCCGAAATATCCCCAGCGTCGATATCCTCAATCAAGTGAAAATCAATTTTCTCAGACACCTCATCAGAAGCATGGTTGTCAATCAATTCAGGTTCTAAGATGGAGGTGTAGAGGTCAAAAGGATTTGGTGTGGTTTCACTCGATAGGGGCCCTTCACAATCTGGTAAATCAAACACTACAAAGTCGCACAACTCATTAAACGTTCTATCTTCAATCGGTAAATACTTTGGGACACTAGATAGACATTCAAAACCGGAGTTGTGGAATTCAATTTGCAATGGATAGGTTTGTAAGTCCATGTCACGCACCCCACATGTTCGCGGGGAGGCGGAATATATGAAAAACAATTATCAAAGCTTCGTAACACGGACTTGAGCACACGGATCGTGTCTAAACCATTACTAGCAAACTACGAGAGGTTTAACTACTCTAATTCGAAGTTATACCTCACGTTACAGGTCCTTCGGGTCTTTATTGCTGTCCTCCACCTTTCATCGGCTCTATGGAACATGGGTACCTCAACGGCCTCCTCGAGTCAAAGACGATCCACCTGAGAGTCTATAGACCGAGCTCCTATATCGAATATGAGATAATTGCGGCTTCTAGTTCGCTAATCTAGAAGTCCTAGAAGGTGTAGAGTATTTAGATAGAGTGCTTAGTCACTTTAAACCCTAGAATTCTCAACACATGAGAGCTTTTAGGGTTTGATGAAGAAGATGAAGACTTGAGGAGAGAGAAAGTGTTTTGGATAAATGAATGAACCATTCTCATTTGTGAACATCATGAAGCATAATAATATCTCACCAAAATAAATATCTAGCTAATATTCATCATGCTTCATTTAATTCACAAGATGAATCATCTAATGAGTCATGGATCATTTAATGAAACTTACACCTCATCTCCTCCGCCTCATTTAGTTTAAATCTAAAAAGAAATAAACACAAATGAGTCACCTCCTTCTAGAAGCTTCCCGAAAAATTACGAGACTGTCCCTCCCATCCGTATTTCCGAAAAACATGGATAATCTGAGACTGAATAAATCCATCTGTATAATACTAGGATCCGGCTTAAACCAAAGCCCACTAGTATTATCTGCCCGGTCATAGTACGTGCACAAGTGTTCGTAAGTGATCGCGGCCCTGCCGTAAAACCATACGGCCTCTACACCTTTTGCCTGGTGCAGGGAAACTCTCTGTGTGGGACTCTAAAGACTCGACACTATGCTGGCAGCGGGTTTAACCACAGGCCGCAAGCGGTTCTAGCTGTACGTAACGGTCCCCAGGTAGATGTCGATAAGAAGGACGATGAGGAAACCCATCCGAACTCCTACTGAGCCTGTATGTGACAATCTCCATACGGTCCGGTCTGTTCGTCTAGGACTATCGCATATCGGGCCTAGGGGGTGGTAAACGTTAGACCCCTAATAGCGGTATAAGTCGTATCGGAGTGTAGCCCATTACACCTTGAGAAACTACTGGAACACCTACCAGTAAATCTCGCTTGCCCTGGCCAGGGACTTTGCATAATGGCTCTCCATACACAGCGCGATATCAACCCCCAATACCGGGAGAGACGAATCATGTCTAATCGCCACTGCCTCCAAGTACTTCGGGACTGCACCCAACTACTACCTGGTTGCACGACTCCTTTGAGCCGTGGTACGGTAGTAATCTAAATACAGTAGGAACACACCCGAGGCGAAGTAGCAGTGTCAAGTCGACGGACTAAGCTGTACTCATGTCACCTGGGAACTGTAATCTGACGACAGGTATAATACCAACCTGCAGTTCCCGATGAGTCCTGTCCGGTGTACTCGTAACCCAACGAACACCTGCATACTATCTCCAGTACGACGTACTGATGGCTGTGGGACAGACCATCTCCCGACCTGGGATGAGAAGAGTATACACCAGTCTACTCCGGAGTATCGATGCCCCGTCTCGATAATCCTACGACCAGGGACCTGTATAGGATGTGCTTGTAGACTACCCAGCCCCTACTAGTATGACTGCCATCACAACGCTGGTAATCAAGCAAAGATCCTGAGGGCTCTACTAATATGTATAAGCGATGTGTTAAAAGAAACACATGTACATGTTAAAGTAGATTCAAACCAAGTAGCATACTACCATTTTACCAAGACTGTCAATACAACTGTGAATATTCCAAGCTTCCATTAAGTAATATACAATCCAGTATGATACAATAATGGCCTCTAGGGCATATATACTAACAATCTCCCACTTGCACTAGGGCCATGTACTGGCATATCGCGGACCTATCATCTCGAATAGCCTCTCGAACTGCGTCTGAGGAATGGCCTTTGTGAATGCATCAGCAGTGTTATTCTCCGTATCTACTCTCTTCACCTCGATCTCCGAGCGATCTACGATCTCCCTGATCAGGTGATACCGCCTTAAGATGTGTCTGGACTTCTGATGGGACCTGGGTTCCTTCGCTAAAGCTATAGCGCCGTTGTTGTTGCAATACAGAGGTATTGGATCAACACTGGTAGGAACCACCTGAAGTTCTGTGAGGAACTTCTTCATCCAGACAGCTTCTTTTGCGGCATCGCAAGCAGCTATGTACTCCGCTTCCATCGTCGAGTCAGCAACGGTGTCCTGCTTGGAACTCTTCCAACAGACCGCCCCTCCATTGAGGGTAAAGACATAACCCGACATGAACTTGGAATCATCCTTGTCACTTTGGACGCTGGAGTCAGCAAAGGCCTCGATCTGGAGGTCTTTTCCGCCATACACCAAGAACATCTCCTTAGTCCTCCTCAGGTACTTGAGAATGTTCTTTACTTATATCCGGTGCTTCTCCCCTGGGTTGGACTGATACCGGCTTACAACGCTCAATACGTATGCTACATCTGGTCTGGTACACAACATCGCATACATTATAGAGCCTACCGCAGAAGCGTAGGGTATAATCGACATGCGAGCCCTTTCCAAATCAGTCTTGGGAGACATCTCTTTGGAGAGGGTGATTCCGTGACAAACCGGTAGGTTACCGCGCTTAGAATCTTCTATACTGAATCTTTTCAATATGGTGTCTATGTACCTGGACTGTGAAAGTCCCAACATCCTTTTTGATCTATCACGATAGATCTGGATCCTCAGAATGTAGGTGGCATCACCCAGGTCCTTCATGGAGAACTTCTGTGACAAGAATCTTTTGACTGACTATAGCATAGGAATATCATTTCCTATCAGGAGAATGTCATCCACGTACAAGACGAGGAATACTACAGTTCTCCCTACAATCTTACTGTATATGCATGGTTCATCTGGATTTTTGATAAAGTCGAATTCTTTGACAGTATCATCAAAACAGATGTTCCAACTCCGCGATGCCTGCTTTAGTCCATAAATGGACCTAAGCAACTTGCACACTTTACCGCTGCTCCCACTCTGAATGAATCCCTCTGGCTGATCCATATAGACGCACTCTTCTAAATTACCATTTAGAAAAGCCGTCTTTACGTCCATCTGCCAGATCTCATAATCGTGGAATGCAGCAATGGCAAGAAGGACCCGAATGGATTTGAGCATAGCCACTGGAGAAAAGGTTTCGTCATAGTCCAAACCAGGTCTTTGACGAAAACCCTTTGCAACAAGTCTAGCCTTATAGGTTTCAACCTGTCCATCTACAGCAATCTTCTTTCTGAAGATCCATTTACAGCCTACAGGTTTACCCCATCTGGAGCAATTTCCAAAGTCTATACTTTGTTGGTGTACATGGACTCCATTTCGGTCCGCATTGTATCCAGCCATTTTACCGAGTCGCCGCTCTGAATAGCTTGCTGGAAGCTAGTAGGGTCATCATTATCAATGATGCAATCCTCTCGATCCCCGTCTATGAGAAAATCATAGTATCTCATGGGCGGATGAGACTGCCTACTACTTCTGCGGATAGGCGCTGGGATGTCCCTTTCTTATGAACCTTATGGTTCTACCAAACTTTCAGTAACAGCTTGTGGTTCTGGAATTTCTTCCAGTTCTATTGCGCTCCCACTCTTCTAATTTTCTAAAAATTCAGCTTCTAAGAAGTGGGCATGACGAGAAAAAAAACCTTTTGCTCCTCTGTGTAATAGAAAAAATACCCCTTGGAGTTCTTTAGATATCCCACAAACTTACACTGTACTGAGCGTGCCTCGAGCTTGTTCACATGCTGCTTTTTAACAAAAGCTGGACATCCCCATGTCTTAAAGTATTTAAGACAGGGTTTCTTTCCACTCCACATCTGATATGGTGTGGTAGGCACAGTCTTGGTTGGAACCTGCTTCAAAAGATATGCAGCTGATTCTAGTGCATAACCCCAGAAAGATCGCGGTAACTCGGCCTTACTCATCATGGAATGAACCATATCCAATAGGGTTCGATTCCGCCTTTCCGATACACCATTTTGTTGTGGTGTGTATGGAGGAATAAGCTGAGAGAGAATTCTATTCTCTTTTAAGTATCCCAGGAACTCGGCACTTAAATATTCACCACCTCGATCAGATCTCGGTGTCTTGATACTTTTGCTTGTTTGTTTTTCCACTTCATTCTTGTATTCCCGGAATTTCTCAAAGGCCTTGGATTTATGCTTCATCAAGAAGATATGTCCATACCTAGAGAAATCATCCGTAAAAGTAATGAAGTAGGAATAACCACCTCTCGCATGTGTAGATATTGGACCGCACACTTCACTGTGTACGAGTCCCAAGAGCTCGCTCGCTCTCACTCCGTGTCCAGTAAACGGAGTCTTTGTCATCTTTCCCATGAGACAAGATTCACAAGTAGCATAAGATTGATATTCGAACAGATTCAAATATCCTTCTCTATGTAACTTAGTCAACCATGTTACATTGATGTGACTTAGTCTACAATGCCATAAAGCCTGATTTATTTCCGGAGACTTTCTTTTAAGTGTGTTCTGGACATTGAAAACCTGAGCTTGATTCAATACGTATATACCGCTATCTAATGTACCGGACCCAATCAGAACTTGATTTAGGTGGATGTGTACCACATCGCTTACGAATGTAAAATCATATCCCTCTTTAGAAAGTAAGGGCACTGATATGATATTACAAGTCAAATTAGGTACATACAAACAGTTACGTAGAATCAATATCTGCCCACTTATCAATCCTAGGCGATATTCCTCCACGGATTCAGCGTCCATGCTCATTCCGTTCGCAATTCCGAGAGACATATCACCTACCCTGATAACTCTACGGTTTCTCAAAGCATGTAATGAATTACAGATATGAGATCCTGATCCGGTATCTAGTACTCAGGAAGTAGAGTTAATTGACAAACAGTTCTCAATTACAAACACACTCAAGGCCGAAGCCACAACATGCTTCGAATCCTGGCTACTGGCTTCCAAAGCCCTGCAATCCTTCTGCCAATGCCCGTTCCTATAACAATAGGAACATTCCTCCTTCCCTACACCAAGTCCCGAAACTTTTTCCTTCCCTTTTCCTTCTACCTTACTGACACTGCTTATCGGCTTTGTGGAGGTCTTCTTCTTTTCACCCTTTGCTTTCGCCTTGGATGCAGAAGAAGAAGGTCCCCCATTAAGCAAAGTGAGTGTCTCCCTGGTTTCCTTCAGGATGTAAGTAGAGGGTAGGGACTGTGGAAACAAGTCAGCATATGACATGTTTCCCAACGTGGTCTCCAGGTCTGTGAGCTCATCAATATAGCTAGTCATCGTAAGGACGTCGTCCCCTAGAGATGACCCTATAGCCAACCTCCCTTGAAGCAATTCGTTCGAGGTCTCATATCTTGCGACACGAGATTGCTCTCCATATAAATCTTTGTTATGGAGGAAGATAGAAACTAAGTCCATCTTCTCGTGCTGCTTCCGGTATACACCATCAACTGAAGCCAACACGAGGCACTTGGCATTCGCACTGTCCTTTTCCCTTGTCTGACAGATATCCATATCCGCGACGGTGGAAACTGGACCTGGGACGGCAGGGGCTTTAGTAGTAATAGGGTGGTCCAGCTTGTCATAGGCAATGAACATCTAGACAGACCTTTGCCAGTCATAAAAGTCAGATTCAGTTAAAATATTATCTAGATGTAACCTAGTCATGGTCACAAGGTCGCTGAAGTTGAGAGAGAGAAGAAAACACTTTAGCATGATGCTCTTGCAAATTTAGATTGGTTTTTAGTTTATCTAAACAGGATGGCACCCACTGTTTCTCGAATCCTTTCTTAAACCATAAAAGAAGAATTAGTCAGGACTAATCTCACCGTACAATACTTTCTTAACCATTCAGCCAGGCTAGTGTTGGTACTTCGAGGGAGGTTTTACGACGCTTTCGCGAAGCTCCTTAATTAAATAACCTCTTTTCCCTGGAGGCGTAGCCTCCCTAACACTGTTCTTGACACCTACTTGGTTTATAGCATTGATCGTTAAGTGAAGAATCTCCTGATGAGTAGCATATACTCACAGTAGGATCGGGGTCCAAATATCATCGTGCGATAATGCTGAAGGAATCCTACCAACATTATCAAACTCCAAATGGTATGTAGCACTAGCAAGTTTCAGTTTCTTTAGAAACTCCCGATGTGGATTTTTGCCCCATGTTCTTATGACCTTGACTAAGGCCAACAAATCATAAGTCACATGTCAAGTTCTACCCGTCATTGTCCAGGTTAATTTGACCCACCCGTATATACCCTTGACTAAGGCAAACAAAGTAATACGACTGTCCCAAACCAACGCATCTATCTATGCTACATGTGAACACCCAGCAGCTACCAATCACTATGCCTTGACTAAGGGCCAACAAACATAGCTTGAATACTACTGACTATTCATATGAAACGACGGAGGGCTACGACTGGTTTTGGCGAAACCGTGAACGTAGTGAACTTGATATAACCGAAGGAACTTGATAGCTTTTTAAAAGGAGTGGTTAAAGCTCCGCAATTAAAAATTCTGCTATTTTTAAAATAACCGAGTGGTTTCTTTTAAATTTATTCCAACGATTCAACTTTGGTTTATTTTCTTTGCATTAATATAATGCGTCCCATCATTTATCCTATCATTGCAGAAAACAACGAAAATACAACGTCCGCTTATGCCATCCGCATTCGCCACTGGGTCCCGTCATTCATCCATTAGGTTACTTAACTAACGACAGAGCAGGGGCTGGGCTAGCACGGATGCAAAACATAAGCAACGCCTATTAGATATCATATATAGATGTTGTACATTCGTCAAACGCAATAATAGGCATTCCAGATCACAGATGAACATATTGGATATACTAAGAATACGCGTTTCGTTTGAGCCTGAAACAAAAGACGGATTACACGGTCGTGATGAATAGCCAAACCCTACCCTAGACCCCTACGGGTGCGGCAAACTATCCGCCTAGTACCAGAAGTGAAACAGTCTCCCTTAACGACGTGAGTAGGCCATTTAACACTTCAAAGTACCCGGTAGTTTGTGCACCCCGTCTTGGGTCTATCCTAGGAGCATAAAACAGTAAATGAAATAATACAACGGTGGCTACAACCTCAACCCGGATGTGCCCCGTAAAAGAATATTACAACATATTACAATTTACATCGAATGAAAGATAAAAACCCTCATCTCACATCCCCAGCCATTCATCCATGACGATCCAATAGAGTTCATATACACAAACCAATATCCATCACAGAAATGTGCAACCCGCAACTAACCGACATACTAGCAATTAGCGGAGGTTTACGAACACATCAAAAAACCCGATTAGAAAATAACTTAGAATTTCGATCGACAACCATTTTCCGTGTCTACCCCAAATGCATGCAAGCACTGAAAAGACCTGGGTATAAACAAAATATACAAGAAAACATAACACCCAAAAATAAGACAAACTGTGTAAATACGAGTCAACTCGGAGTCGACTCGGCCGCGGATCCGCAACGGATTGCACCAATCCGCCGCGCTTCCGCGGTTGTCTCACCGAGTTGCGATCTCGTATTTCTCCAGTATTCTTATAATTCCCTGATGTGAATTTTCATGCCTCTAAAATAATTTTTTCGACAGGTTTAAAATCGACAGAAACTTGAGGGTTCCGGGGTTAAGTTTTCATGTTTTTCCGACAATCGAAGTTCTAATAAGTTACTAACAAGATAGTAAAGGTTTAGTAGGCTCTCATACTACTGTAAGTCCATGTCACGCACCCCACGTGTTCGCGGAGAGGCAGAATATATGAAAAACAATTATCAAAGCTTCGTAACATGGACTTGAGCACACGGATCGTTTCTAAACCATTACTAGCAAACTACGAGAGGTTTAACTACTCTGATTCGAAGTTATACCTCACATTACATATCCTTCGGGTCTTCATGGCTGTCTTCCACCTGTCATCGGCTCTATGGAACATGGGTACCTCAACGACCTCCTCAAGTCAAAGACGATCCACCCGAGAGTCTATAGACCGAGCTCCTATCTCGAATCTGAGATAACTGCGGCTTCTAGTTCGCTAATCTAGAAGTCCTAGAGGGTGTAGAGTATTTAGATAGAGTGCTTAGTCACTTTAAACCCTAGAATTCTCAACACATGAGAGCTTTTAGGGTTTGATGAAGAAGATGAAGACTTGAGGAGAGAGAAAGTGTTTTGGATAAATGAATGAACCATTCTCATTTGTGAACATCATGAAGCATAATAATATCTCACCAAAATAAATATCTAGCTAATATTCATCATGCTTCATTTAATTCACAAGATGAATCATCTAATGAGTCATGGATCATTTAATGAAACTTACACCCCATCTCCTCTGCCTCATTCAGTTTAAATCTAAAAAGAAATAAACACAAACGAGTCACCTCCTTCTAGAAGCTTCCCGACAAATTACGAGACTGCCCCTCCCATCCGTATTTCCGAAAAACACGGATAATCTGAGACTGAATAAATCCATCTGTATAATACTAGGATCCGGCCTAAACCAAAGCCCACTAGTATTATCTGACCGGTCATAGTACATGCATAAGTGTACGTAAGTGATCGTGGCCCTTCCATAAAACCATACGGCCTCTACACCTTTTGCCTGGTGCAGGGAAACTCTCTGTGTGGGACTCTAAAGACTCGACACTATGCTGGCAGCGGGTTTAACCACAGGCCGCAAGCGGTTCTAGCTGTACGTAACGGTCCCCAGGTAGATATCGATAAGAAGGACAATGAGGAAACCCATCCGAACTCCTACTGAGCCTGTATGTGACAATCTCCGTACGGTCCGGTCTGTTCGTCTAGGACTATCGCATATCGGGCCTAGGGGGTGGTAAACGTTAGACCCCTAATAGCGGTATAAGTCGTATCGGAGTGTAGCCTATTACACCTTGAGAAACTACTGGAACACCTACCAGTAAATCTCGCTTGCCCTGGTCAGGGATTTTGCATAATGGCTCTCCATACACAGCGCGATATCAACCCCCAATACCGGGAGAGACGAATCCTGTCTAATCGCCACTGCCTCCAAGTGCTTCGGGACTGCACCCAACTACTACCTGTTTGCACGACTCCTTTGAGCCGTGGTACGGTAGTAATCTAAATACAGTGGGAACACACCCGAGGCGAAGTAGCAGTGTCAAGCCGACGGACTAAGTTGTACTCATGTCACCTGGGAACTGTAATCTGACGACAGGTATAATACCAACCTGCAGTTCCCGATGAGTCCTGTCCGGTGTACTCGTAACCCAACGAGCACCTGCATACTATCTCCAGTACGACGTACTGATGGCTGTGGGACAGACCATCTCCCGACCTGGGATGAGAAGAGTATACACCAGTCTACTCCGGAGTATCGATGCCCCGTCTCGATAATCCTACGACTAGGGACCTGTATAGGATGTGCTTGTAGACTACCCAGCCCCTACTAGTATGACTGCCATCACAACGCTGGTAATCAAGCAAAGATCCTGAGGGCTCTACTAATATGTATAAGCGATATGTTAAAAGAAACACATGCACATATGAAAGTAGATTCAAACCAAGTAGCATACTACCATTTTTAGCAAGACTGTCAATACAACTGTGAATATCCCAAGCTTCCATTAAGTAATATACAATCCAGTATGATACAATAATGGCCTCTAGGGTATATACACAGCAAGGTTTGATTTGGAAGGGTGCACAGCTCACTCTCTCCACTTAAATTCTCAATCTGTCCTACCGCCGCATCATACATTGGAAAATTTGTAGCTGGTTGGAAACTAGCTACCGGGTCACTAGGTTGTATGAGGGCGGCCATGGACGCATTCAAATCCATCATCTGTTGGTACGACGCTACGCGAAAGTCTTCTAATGACTGTTCCAGACTAGACATGGGTTGTGGAGGGGTTTCAATAAAAGATTCAAAGTTGTTTTGATACTGGAAACTCCCAAATGGTTGTTCAGAAGCAATGTCTAGGTAAGGTGTAAAAGTTGGGTAGGACTGGTAGGAATTGAATGGTTGGACAAGATTATGATCAACATTTGGATAAGAAGGTGAATGGAATTGTTGATCAAAAGAATTGGCATTGGTGAAAGGAGTGAAAGATCGGCTACGGGATTGTTCAATACGTTCAGCAATAGACATGGTTTTTGGAGTTGCAACTGGACTCTCAAAAGGGGTATCAACGTAAGAAGGTGGGGTAGGTTGAAATGGTTATACAAAGTGGGTTGCGGAGTCCAGTTGTACATCCTAGATGCGTCTATCCGATCTTTCAAAGAAATTTTGGGTATAGAGGGATCGTTCGACGTTCGGCCAAAACAAGAACCATAAGAAGTAATGTCTGGTTGTGGGTACCAAAGTTCGGCAAGAGTTTTCCTGGGTGGGGTACCCATGATATGAAGAGAAGAAGAAGAGGAGGAAGAGAAAAGGAGGGGAAAAAAATGTGTTTTTTTTTATATATATATATTTTTGTTAGTTATTAACAAAAGAATGAAATATACTCACAAAAAGAATCTGGATAAAAACAATCACGACACAAAATACCACACACCTAATCGGTCTAGGGTTCACCTAGGTCAACTAGACTTGCTCAAAAACTTGATTGTTAAAGTAAAACTGTGTCGAGAAACAGGCTCAAGATATACTGATCATGAGGCCAGGTAAGTGCAGAGATAAGGGAAGGTTTTTCGACGCTTTCGCAAAGGTCCTTAATTAGATAACCCTTTCTCTTTTGGCGGTTTCGCCGTGAACACTTTTCTAAACACCCCGTGAACGATATACCGTTAAGCGGTGTTCTAAACACAGTTAACTTCTCCTAATGAGAGCGAAGTCCTTAAAGGCTTAAAATCTAGTTTCTTTTAAAATTTGTGCGGGTAAACGTTATGCTCAATTTCGTGATTTATGGGCCACGGAAAAAGGTGATGAAATCTTTTACCGTATGTTGTGGAGTTCGCTTGCCCTTAAATCCGTATTAATGTATGTAATGCGCAATTCAATAAAAATTCTATAAAGAATCAAACAATCATTTTTTATATTAAGCACGGCACTGCAAAAAATACGGGTTAGTCAATTTAGGCGTTTGAAAGCGAACTTGCAAAGAATCCTGCAAAGATATTATAGTGGATGCGTCGGATTTGAGAAGAAGGTGTTAGTAAAATACATACCTAAAGATTTTTGGGTTAAGAAACCCCCGTTGAAGTTAAATCCGAATAGCTTGGAAAGTTCGCTTGCACAGGTCAAACTACCCGGATCTTTGGCAATGTACTTCGTAATCACCTTAACTTGGAATATACATTTTGCTCCCCACGCTCGCAATTCGTAAATCCGCAAAAATCTACAAATGTAGAAAAAACCGGATATTAGTGCGGAAAAGCGATACGAATACCCAACTACCCGCACACTAAAAAGTATAAAAAACAAAGAATAAAAATAGGACAAAAACAGAACATTGGAGCACAGAGGAAAAATTGGAGGCAAAATGTGGTGAACAGGCCGGCGAGCTCGGTTTTAGGGGGAATGTCACCGGTTTTCCTTGTGAATTAGGGCTCCAAATTTCAACAGAAGTCTCAGTGTTCCAGTAATGCCTCACTGGTATTGTTTATCTTTTTAGTTGAGATCCCGAGTGCTAGCAGGTAAGAAAACCAGAGAGAAAAAAGTGGTTAGCTTTGTTAGTTTTTGTTTTGGTTTTGGTTTTTGAAATTTTTAGTTTGTTTTGAAAATAGGGTTAGATGTATAAATGAGATGTACAAAGATTAACCCGAAATAAAAAGAATAAAAACGTTACCGTCTCCCCGGCAATGGCGCCATTTGATCGCACGCTTTTGGCGTGTCGAGTTTTAAGAGCTCTAAAGTTTAACCGCGATCAGGACGGTGTCGCTTTGCAGCTAGCCGCGATGAGCACGGGTCAATCCACGGGAAGACGGAGCGTTTTAGGTTCTTGTTTTGATGAGTTAATGCGCGTGGGCGGAAAGTTCGTATCTAACCAATGTGTTATATGCAAAGTATAAAGCTTGTTAGGAAAAGATACAATAGTGTAAGCTAGTGAATCCATACTCAAACCTTTGAGCCGAGTCTTGACCAATTGAAACTAGAGCAATCGGCAACAACGTAGATTAGGGTATTTAAGCATGGTATTTATGGAATCCGGCTTATTGACCCTTGACCGTCCGTTCTCGTCTCTTGCTTTCGCCTCCGGCGAAACCGAACGCAACCGGTCGCGGTTAGGGATCACCGATACCTTGGTAAGGTAGGGTGCCTAACGGAGCGCTTGCGTAAGGTTTAGGCAGAGTTTAATGGAAAATAACGGAAAAAGGAATGGGAAATGAAATCCTTAACTTACAATATCGTATTCTTCTACTAACAATACATATTTACAACCATTCACAAAAACAAAGAAAAAGAGCAAAGAAAAGATAAACAAAGAAAAGAAAAGAATATTACAAGCAAGTAAATGACATGGAATGAAAGTGCAAGTAAGTAAAGCATGATAATAAAGAGCAAGTAATGAAAAGAGCAAGTAATGAAAAGAGCAAGAATGAAATACTAGGAACCATAGAACAAGTTTCAAATCATGGGTTTAATAACCCAAACTTAAACTTGCAAGCTCAATTAAGAGGTTGCAAGATCAAGAGAGGGCTAAAAACTCAAGGTAAATGAAAGCAAAAGAAAGCTTTATTAAACTTCAAGAATGATACAACCCTTGAAATCAATAACCAACCCTTAAACTTGCAAGCTCAATGAAGAGGTTACAAGATCAAGAGAAGATTAAGAACTCAATGGGAAGCTAAGCTATGTACAAGAGAACTAAAAGAGAACAAAAACAAAACTTGAAAGTAACAAAAATGAGGCAAAGAATGACCCCTCTCCTTGCTCACTGGTTTTGTATTTATAGGCTCAAAAGAAAATTAAACAAACAATAAAAATGAGCTGATGTGGCAATAAGGGAGGGACCACAGAAAACTGGGGGCAGTCTGGCACTGTAGGGCCGGCCAAGGAGGTATTGTGCTCGGCCCAAATCCGAGCTCCGGGTCTCGTGCTTGGTGTGTTGACTTGTGTTGTCCCCAATATCACTTTGGTGCAGTTTGATTTGTCTGTAGAAGCTTGGGTTGCACTCAGGGCTTAGAGGGAACATGTAGCTATACATCACATCATACCCTTGTAGCATTTATTACTCTTGTCCCCCCACTTGTGTGCCTTGGGCAGCCCCCTCTCTAAGTCCAAGCATCAAAGAGCTAGTGCACACTTGCTATGTGGTGGACCAAAATGTATGTGCACTAGTTTATTAGCAAACGCTCTTTGAATATCGGTCAATTTCCAGTTCCGGTTGCAGTGTCGGCTCACAAATGGTATATCCGTGATTTTAAGTATATTTTCAGTATTTTGTCACGGATACCTGTAATCTGTATTACTGAGCAGACACTGGTTAATAGTACCGATATAAAACAAAATAGATAAAGAATGAGCGGTATAAAAATGCAGTTTTCTGATATGAACAGATAGCAACTAAAGAAAACCAACTCAAGAATAAATATCTCCAAGCTCACAAAAAATATCTCACACTACAAACCAAAACCCTAGCATGTCACTATATGACCCACCTTGAGTCACACCCATGTGACATCCATGAATCACCAAGTGAGCATGCTAGAATCAATTCCAAAAACTGAGTCACACTCTCCACTCAATAAACATTTAAAACCCTAAATGTTTAATAGAAAAAGAAATAGCATATTCTAAAGTAAACTTGTAGCGAATTACAAGAATACCTCTCATCCGTATATACATTCCTGCATTCGTATTTCGACTGAATACGAATACAACGAGACGAAAATAATCCAACAATATAATACTAGGATCCGGCTTAAACCAAAGCCCACTAGTATTATCCGTCTGATCATGATCCGTGCACAAGTGCACGTATATGATCGAACCCTTCCATAAAACCATACGGCCTCTACAACGTTTCGCCCGAAGCAGGAAAACCCTCTGTGTGGGACTCTAAAGACTTATCAATACGCTGGCAGTGGGTTTAACCACAAGCATGTCAGTGACACTAGCTGTACGTAACGGCTACCAGGTATTGAGCGAAAGGGAGGCCGACGAGCAAACTCATCCTGAAACCTCTACTGAGCCTGACAGTGACAATATCCGTACAGTCCGGTCCGTCCGTCTATGAGTATCGCATATCGAGTCTAGGGGGTGGATAAAGTCAGACCCCTAATAACGCGACATTTAGTGTCGGTATGAAACCTATCATCACCTGAGAAACTACCGATCCTAGATCAGTAATTCTCGACTACCTTGGCCAAGGATTTCTGGTGATGGCCACCCGTGCACACCGCGACATCAACCCCCAATACCGGGAGAGACGAATCCCCTGACGATCCGCTCACTGCGGTGGCGGATAGATGTCTTAAGGAGGGCGGTTATTGCCAGACCCCCGGAGCAGCCCATTTTTTTTAGAACGCGGAGCCCAAGCGGCCGGCGAGCGAGTGGTTAGTGGCAAATAGCGCCCTAGTTGATGGCATTCCTCTCTGCGGCTGGCACTCGAGGAACCACGGGGCACTCCATACAGAGCAAGCAAGTCTTAGGGATGAGACGCCCGCGCAAGGACCTCAATTCTCATTAGGAGGTCGAACCAAGGACCTATAGAAGTCGGGGCTACCCCGTCCCCATGGCAACGCAACAGTGTCCTGAGGGAGGAGTTGAGAGGCCTTATAGTAGCACGGACCTCTTTTTCATTCTAGGTCATGCGAAGGGGGCCAGTCCAAGATCGGTTATTTTCAAAATACAACAGACGCTCTCAACGGCTAGGCGCCACTCTCTTTCTGAGTTATTCCAGCTTCTTCATTTTTTCGTGCCGCGGTGAACGAACAAAACGAAAAAAGAGGGCCGTCTCAGCGGAAGGAGAAGGACCTGCAACGGCAGAGACTACTTATCCTCTTCTTGTTCCTAGCCGTCTGTTACGAGTCCGGGAAGCCTGGAATCATCAATATGAGGGATCCCTCAAAATAGAGAAGGGCGGGTATCCGCAAGAGCCTCCCCCCTCTGCTGTGGTGTCTGACTCGGGACTGTACCCAACTAAAACCTGTTTGCACGACTCCTTTGAGCCATGGTAGGGTAGTAATCAAAGCACAGTGGGAACTCATACGAGACAAATGACGATCTCAGGTCAATAAACTAACCTATACACATGTCACCTGGGAACTGCTATCTGACAATAGGTATAATACCAACTAGCATGTTCCCGGCGAGTCCGTCCGGTGTACTCATAACCCAATGAGCACCTGTATACATCTTAGGTGAACCAACTAACACCAATGGCTTGTGAGACCGGCCGCCGCCCCTCGTCGGGATCTCGATCAGTATATACTAGTCTACTCTTGGAGTATCGATGCTCAGTCTCGAAACTCCCACGACTAGGGATATTTTAAGGATGTGCTTATTGACCACCTAGCTCCCACGTATATGATCGCCATCATACTGCAGGTAGTCAAGCATGAATCCTAAGGGTTCTATCAACATGTAATAGTGATCTGTAATGTCACCTAAAGCATGTACACGATGATAAAGACAAACCAGATAGCATACTATCATCTCGAGTAAGACTGTTCTACCGGTATAGGTCCTCCCTCAATCATTGCAATCACGTGCCTGCGATCCAATAATTGACTTGAGGGCACTATAGCCAACATACAGTTCATCTGAACTCCTCCTTATTGCTTGACTGGAATCCTACCTGAAGTCTAATCAATAGAGCGCTTAAATCCTCTGATTGAAACTTCCTCTTCTTATCCATAACAGCCTCAATCCCGTAGGCTGCATTTAGTACCTCAAAGTATGTCCCCAGATCAAGTAAAGCTAAATGCTCCAGTATCGCCAAAGTAAGGTACAGCATAAATCTCTTGGCCCTGTCCTCCTCATATGCTACCATCGAAGGAGTGAAACGACTAATCCGGATGAACTCAACGTCTACCTCATCCACGGTGCATTCTCCTTGTCGAAGATTGATGAATTGCTGCTCCATCTCTATGAGGGCCGACTTGGGAAAGAACTTCTACAGAAAAGAGGTCGAGAAATCTGCCCAAGCAATCAGTTTCTCCAATCTGTTCTCCTCTGTGAGCCACCAGATCCTAGCTATATTTTGCAGCTGAATCTTGACAATGTCCACTCTATCCTCCTCGGGAACTCTGGCAGCTGACAGTAAGTTCTCCATATCAATAATCCACTACTCTGCATCTAGTGGACCGCCCAAATCAGTGAAAACAGCTGGCTACAGTCTCCTGAAATCTGCAACACTACCCAGACGCTGACCATCACGGACTTCAGCCACCCTCTCCAAGGCGGTAGTAGCTGTTTACTGAGAAGCAAGCAAACCCTCCTGAAGTATGCCAATTTGCTGCTGTTTGTTCTCCATCAAACCCCGCATAAAGCCTAATAGTTCGGCGATATCGGCTTGGGAACCTAGGGTAGCGTCTGCGCCTTTTCGAGCCATAGATCTGAAACGAAATTTGGACGGCGTTAGATTCAAAGCTCAAGGTAAGATATAGATTCAAAAGTAATTGAATGGAAAGGGAAGGCAAGGTAGCATAACGAAGTTAAATCAAGGAATATGAATCAAGGGTAGAACTCTAAGTTACTCAAACAGAGTATCGCATTGTAACCATGCTGCAGTACATGGGTACAATAACATAACTCTATCTAAGTCGCCTGAATCCTACAATCAGAGTCAATGAAATATGCATTATGACATACTAAAGGTACTCTAGACACGAAATTCTAACCTAAAGGTCGGTGATACCAAGTCTAACTTCATGTCAACCTGGCTCTGATACCAACAAAACCTTGTCACGCCCCGATTCCCAAAATACGGAACATAGAGAGTAACGAAGGCCAACCATACTACCTAATATAAGAAAAGATCCTTCCGTAGTCACATTAAGGCTGCCTAGCTAAAACTATAAATGATAATCTCCAAATAAAAATACTAACAACCTGCTGCATAAATAACGAGTAATACCAATATGGATCCACAAGATAATGATAGATTCAAATAAAGATCCAAATAACAATAGGTTCAAAACCATAGAGTCAAAATAAACTAATACATGATCCGAAAAGAAAGATACATAACTCCCAGTCCCACGAGAGGTGCACATATTAAATGCGAACTGAAATAAAAGAAACCTACGTCAACTACTGATATTCAACAAGCTGCTGAAAATCACACTGATCCTGCTTTGCCGATAAATCTGTCTCTAAACCTGAGATGGAAAATCTCAGGGGTATCAGAACACCCAACAAGTACTCAACAGATAATGTGTAATGACATGAAAAGAAAAATTGTAGTGTAAAGCCCGCGTGTACAAGCAAGTATGAATATAGCAATGATAAAGGTAAACATGTAAACAAGTCAAGTAAAGCCTAGATGTCACTACAAGGGTAATCTAACTTATCGTAAGTTCGAGCGTGAGGATCAACTACCGCAGGAGTATTCCCAACCCAAGGATAAGCCCCAGAGGCAAAGAAACATGGGATCAAAGTGACATGTAATGGAATGTACCGTTCCCGCCCGTTACTACAGCATAATGTAATGAAATTGGTATCGTTCCCGCCCATTATCCCCATCATAATGTCATGTAAAGGATTGGTACCGTTCTCCGCCCGGTTTCCCCAGCATATTGTCATGTAAAGGATTGGTATTGTTCCCCGCCCAGTAACCCTGGCATATTGTCATGTAATGGTTTGGTATCGTTCCTACCCGGTAAACCCAGCATATTGTCATGTAATGGTTTGGTATCGTTCCTACCCGGTAACCCCAGCATATTGTCATGTAATAGTTTGGTACCGTTCCCGCCCGGTAACCCCAGCATAATATCATCTAATGGTTTAAGCCGGCAATGGGATTCCTGAGATTCCATTGACCAAACTCACTCTAAAACTACTCCAATCACCCCGCGTTTATACTTTTATATAACAATACTAAAACCCAATCACAAAACATGAATGCAGACTGGATAAGTTCTGAACTCGATTCACGAGTAATCACAATAATGTAATAGGTAGGGAAGCATGTAAACAAGAATAATTGTTTCAGTTATATGGTTCAGCATTCCAGTCGGTGATTGCATTTTAATGTCAATAACAGTGATCACGAATAAGCATAGCATGTCAAGGGTGTGTCAAGCATGATGATAATAACAAGAATTACGTCGTAGAAATATCATGAGCATGGGTCATCGGAAATCATATAAGCATGTCAAGGGTTTCTTGTGCATATCAAGGATAACACATAGTAACAGAATTGCAATAATAACCATAATAAATTGTGCATGACTCATACAAGCATGGTAATTGGTTGTAGAATTTAATCGAACACAAGATATACATGATATTAAAAGTTGCTTAATGGGTGTGCTATGATCCTTAGGGTTTCCGTTGAATACACAAAACATGAGTTATCCATGAAATCATAATTTACGATGCCAAGATCTTATCTTTTTTTCCTTTCAAGTTAATAAATTAAATCGAGATGTTTTACCGATGTTGCATCAATAAAGAGACAATGAGCAAAAGTATTTGTCTTATAGCGATTTGCTCATAGGAGCTTGAAGATGGATGAGGACGATGAACGATCTCGATCATTACGCTTGGATCGATGTGCTTGGTTCGATGGGTGTAGATACTTCCACGAAAAAAATGGTGTTGATGTCGACGATGTCGGGTTTTCTCAAATTTGGTGTGGAGGTGAGAGATGAGAAAACTAAGGTTTTTTGAAAAGAGATATAGGGTTTTCAAAGAGGAAGGAGGTAGCCGATATTAGGGTTTTCTCAAGTTTATTCGTTGGTTTATATAGAGACAAGTTCGATTACAGATTAAAGGCCCAATCGAAAATCAAAAATTTTGATCAGATCGAGTTTAAACCGGCTCAAAATAATGTTAAGCCATCTCAACAAGATAAAGAATAAAATAATTGGTTCAGTAGAGTTTCTGGACCTATAAGCCGGCTCAATATGGTCATGAGCCGTCTCAATGAGTTTTTTGAGCCGGTTCAAGCAAATGTTGAGCCATCTCATACCCACAAAGAAAAGAAGAAACTTGCAGGGGGCTTCTCTGGACCTATAAGCCTGCTCAAGAAATGTCCAAGCCCTCTCAAAAGTGTTGAGCCGGCTCATGACCTGTCTCAAACACCCAGAGAGGAAATAGACTTTGGAATTGAATATTGAGCCGTCTCAAGATATGTTGAGTCGGCTCAAGCATTGATATTTGCTGATATCAGATCAGATATTATACGAAACACTGTATATGGACATGGAATCAAGGAAATGCATTCAAACACTTATTTTATTAGGAATTCATGGTACAAGGTGTTACATCTAGAGACTACGTCTTTTTAGTCTTGTTGCCTTTTGCTTTTAGGCCTTGTTGTGCCATTTTGCCAATCCTCCTTGATGAAAGCATCTTCCTATTTATAATATAGAATAATTCTTTTTCTACTTAGATTAGGATTAACATAATTAAATCATTTTTATCCTTATCTAATAGAATATTTTCTCAAATTTAAATTTGATCTAAATATACATTTAAATAAAATACATATTTTAACTACTTAAAATTAAATCAATCACAGCACACTCTACCCAAAAAAGCATTTGAGCATGGCCCGACTTGGGCTTCTACCAATCACTGCTTGTTGCTTCGCAAGTTGTGATTCTTCCACATTTTTTTTAGGTTAATTATAGGGAGAATATTTATTAATTATTGATTTGATTGGATTGAAATTTCAGTCCATGATGGTCAGTGGAGAAAGTAGGATTTATCACAAAGTGAAATGAAGGGAAGTGGATAAAGCCAACAAGGTTTACAAGTCTTTTTCAAGCAGGAAGGCATCAAACTCCACCAACCTCTAGATATATTCTTCAAAATAATTAAGGGATGCATTATAGCTAGATCACCTCTACTATTTGAAGTGCAACTTCATCCAACTGAAAGAAACTTCGATATGCAGGTAGGAGATGTGTCATAGCAAAAAACACAAAGAGACGGAAAAAACAAGAAATATGGATTTAACGAGCTTCGGTCAAATTGACTTACGTTCTTAGATGAAAGAAAAACATTTTTATTGTATCATAAATTATGCGGACTACAAGAATGGTGAAGAAACTTTCAAACTCTCAAGCTTCCATTATATAACAATAGTTAAGTAGAAATGAAATGTAATGAAGAGGTCTATATTTAGTAGAAGAGTGGATCCCTAACCTTAAAGCTGCTATTAATAAAGTGCAATCATCGTAAAATTTCGATATTCAAATTGTTCTGAAAGTTTAAGTTTGATTTAAATCTATATCCATATTTATACTTGAGTCCTTCATTTTCCGCTAAAAAACTATTTCTTTATCCCACATATAAATCCTTCTCTAGAACAAGCAAGATTTGAACCGTTGGTGGTTAGCGATTAGCTTTAACACTATACTATAGTTTTTTCGTCGTAAGCCATAAAGTTAAACAAATGAAAACACCATATCATAGATGAGAAAAAGGTGATGTAAATAGAAAAAGGCATATCTAGATTGCTTACAAGGAGAGAATTTAGGAAGGTTGATAGCCCCACTTCTTTTTTTCTTTTTTCTTTTTTCTTTTTATATGTGAAATAGCAAGGGACAATTGTAAGGATAAGGAAGATTGATGGCCCATTTTTTTTATCAATTGAAATAGTAAGGGACAATTGTAAGGAAGATTGATACCCCCTTTTTTACCGAAATAGTAGTCGTCTTGTTCCTCCCTTGATCGGTGCCTATGCTTAAGGGACAATCATTGAATACATATGGAATGAGACTCCTTATGACCATAGTCACAAATTCATGATTCGACAATAATTCGGCGAGCTCGAAAATTCGGTTTCGAAGAACTATTCATAAAAAATTGGCAGGCATTCGGGAAAAATTCGGTAAGTGTTCGGAAAATGGTCGGAAAGGATTTCGAGCAAAAAATATATATAAAATTAATATATAAGACGCTAGATTTTGATTTCGTGAATTACTTGCTGTTTTTTGAATAATGCGCTTTTTTTGAATAATTCGCGAATAATTCCGGAATTATTCGCGAATAATTCGGCAATAATTCGGCGCGTTCGGTGATGATGAATAATTCGCAGATTTAATTGGCAGGTACATAATTCGCGAATTATTCACGAATTCGCCGAATAATTCACGAATTATGTGACTATGCTTATGACCATTAAATGTCCCTCGGAGCTTATTGGTTTTGGATTTTTTTGATCGGATTTGGACTTTTATTTGGATTGTATTTTAGGGTGTTATTGGTTTTGGGAATTCGCCGAATAATTCACGAATTATGTGACTATGCTTATGACCATTAAATGTCCCTCGGAGCTTATTGGTTTTGGATTTTTTGATCTGATTTGGACTTTTATTTGGATTGTATTTTAGGGTGTTATTGGTTTTGGACTCGGGTTTGGATTTTAAAAACCAGTGTTATTGGTTTCGGACTCGAATTTGGATTTTAAAGTTTAGTGCTATTGGTTGTGGACTCGGATTTGGATTTCAAAAATTTGTGTTATTGGTTTATTGGACTCGAATTAGAATTGGACTCCAAAAGTCTAATTTTCAAGTCCAACTATATAAAGTAACGCTAAAAAAATTGAAAAAAATATCCAAGAAGAAAAAACGGAGACTTATTTTTATGTTTGAATTTTGAGACATCTCCATCTTCATGGACACTTTTCAAACCCTAGAAAATTTATTTTTCCTTTTACTCTTGATCTCATCTCATATATATACTTTTTCATGGAACCTGAAAAGGTATTTTTTTTCCTTCTCATCCCATCTCATTCTTATTTATGTTTTAATTGATTATACTATATATTGCAATTCTTTTCATAAAATTCTAGAATAGATTTTTTCCTTTCAAAACCTCGTCTTGTTTTTTTATGTTTTAATTGATTAGATCATATTTCATAACTTTTCATAAAACCCTACAAAATTGTTTTGACGTCAAAGTCGTTTATTAGATTATTCATTACGATCCCTTTTATAAGAGATTAAATTTATTATTTTGTATTAATCTTTTGATTATTTACAAAATTTTGTCTTCCCTTTTATAAGAGATTAAATTTATTATTTTGTATTAATCTTTTGATTATTTACAAAATTTTGTCTTCTCTCTTTTTAATGTAAAGACAAAGTAAAGTTTTATTTTTCACTTTGATAAAACAAATGTCAGAAAAATTAGATTAAAATTTGATAGTATACATTTTCCAAAGCTTAAATTTTATTATTAGTATGTACTTATCGATAATAATGAACTTGTTGTTTATTTTTAATAATTTTTTATATAATTATTTTATTAAAATATTAAAAATAATAATTAATTAATTTTGATAGACTTTACACATTTATAAGATTAAATAATAAAATTGTTATGTCACAAAAAATCTACGTAAAAATAAAAGTCATAATACAAATTATGCAAGAACTCAAATAAGTCCATACCAAAATTCTAAACTCAAATAAGTTTATACCAAAATTCTAAATCCAAATCCAACTCCAGCACGAAAGTTTGAGTCCAAATCCATATCCAGCACATAAATCCGAGTCAAAATCCAAATCTAGTATGTAAATTCGAGTCTAAATTTAAATCCAGTACGTAAGTTCGAGTCCAAATCCAAATCAAAAAAATTGTCCAACTCGTACATTAGAATCCCAGTTCAATAACACTCCTTTACCGAAAACTCTAAAGCCATGATAAGAGCTGAGTATATTCTAACACAGATCTACGAACCTTTGAAATCGGCAATTTAAATAGCGCATCCGGTGAAAATTGAAACTGGATAGCTCTATTACCGATTAAATATTTCTGCACAGCTCGGTAGTGTTGAGAAAGGAGCGGGTTAAGAGGCAAGGATGGCTGTGACAGGATGAATATTGTTCATCTCTATAATGTACCATTTATCCAATAATTGGAAATCAAACTTATAGACATCTCAATATATTTTGGGTCAATATTTCTATCAGTCTTGTTCATATTTCATGTGCATAAGTATTGAAACTTTTGAGTTTTGGATTAAATACAGGGTGGTAATAGGAACGTTGTTTATAACACGAATTTTGGAGCTGAAAATACAATAGGTTAAAATTAAGTAAATTCTCAAAAAGCCCCGGGCCTATGGGACTAATTAGGCCTTGTTAAGAACCTCTAGGCCCAATAAAACATCCCCGCTTGTATTTTCATATAACCCCAAAATAGCCCTTACCCATGTGGGGTGACAATCTATTACAACTGGATTTAAGGCAGTTATAGTACAAAAGAGTTGCTTGTAATATCTAGAGATTTGCCTGTAATGTTTGGAGACTTACCTGTCTATTTTGTTTTCATTTTCGCTCTAAATATAACTTTTTCCAACCAAAAATCTAATTTCGCGTCAAATATGCTTCTTTCGCCCCAAAAGTCTTTAAAATAGCTTTCTACTTTCATATAATATCTAAGCATTGGCCTGTAATATCTAAATACTGCATGTAATGTCTCAGCAGTTGTATGAGTTGTCTGTAATATCTAAGCACGTCCTAAGAGAGGGTGGGGTATTTTTGTAATTGCATTTAAAATAGAATGCAAGACCTAAATGAAATACAACCTAGGAGTTTTTTCACAAAGATTTTGAAAAGTAGGCTATTTCCAACAATTTTGAAAATAGATGTGGTTTTAGGCAACTTGGGGCGGGGGGGGGGGCTTTTTGGCATTTCACCCTAAAATTAAATTCCATGTACGATTCGAGTCAAAGGTCTACAAAAGCTGTCCTTGTATTATTGGAAGTTATGATTGAAATGTTATGTTAGGCACAAAACTTTTGGGCCAGAGATCCAATATCATTAACTTCATCCATGTAAAATGGGCCCATTGCTCATAGGAACTTCTAGGCGGATCCACTCACTGAGGCTATTCCTCGAACGCAATAGTTTCGCAAACGGATTTTGTGAGACTGACTAGTAGAGGAGTTGGGTGTTCGGTATCACACGGGCTGTGAGTATGCGACATCGCAATAATTAGCCTTGAGTGCAAGTGGGAGATTGTTGGAGATAGTGCCCTCAGAGTCGATTATTGGATCACAGGCACGCGATTGCAATGATTGAGGGAGGACCTATCCCGGTAGGACAGTCTTACTCGAGATGATAGTATGCTATCTGGTTTACCTTTATCATCGTGTACTGCTTTAGGTGACATGACAGGTCACTATTGCACGTTGATAGAGCCCCTAGGATTCTTGCTTGACTGCCGGCAGTATGAGGGCGATCATATAAGTGAGAGCTGGAGTCTATTAGCACATCCTTAAAAGGTCCCTAGTCGTAGGAGTTTCGAGACAGGGCATCGAATCTCCAGAGTAGACTAGTGTATACAGTCGAGACCCCGACGAGGGGCGGTGGCCGGTCTCACAAGCCACTGGTGTCAGTTGGATCACCTAAGATGTATACAGGTGCTCATTGGGTTATGAGTACACCGGACATGACTCGCCGGGAACATGCTAGTTGGTCTTATACCTGACGTCAGATAGCAGTTCCCAGGTGACATGTGTACAGGTTAGTTCATCGACCTGGGGATCGTCATTTGTCTCGTGTGAGTTCCCACTGTGCTTTGATTACTACCCTACCACGGCTCAAAGGAGTCGTGCAAACAGGTTTTAGTTGGGTACAGTCCCGAGCCACATGGAGGCAGTGAGCGGATCTTCAGGGGTTCGTCTCTCCCGGTATTGGGGGTGAGGTCGCGCTGTGTCTAGGAGAGCCATTACACAAAGACCTTGGCCAAGGCAGGAGATTTACTGGTAGGTATTCCAGTAGTATCTCAGGGTGTTCTGGGCTACACTCTGACACGACTTGTACCGCTTTTGGGGGTCTGACTTTTACCAACCCCCTAGGCCCGACATGCGATGCTCATAGACGAACGGACCGGACTGTACGGATATTGTCACTGACAGGCTCAGTAGGGTGTCAGGATGAGTTCGCTCATCGACGTCCCTTTTAGTCAATAGCTGGTGGCCCGTCACGTATTGGCTTATACCTCTGACATGCTAGTGGTTAAATCCACAGCCATAGTATTGACGAGTCTTTAGAGTCCACCACACTTTCAGTTACTCAGCTTTCGGGCGAAACGCTGTAAAGGCCGTATGGAGATATGGCAGGGTCCGATCAGATACGTGCGGTATTGCACGGATCAGGATCGGACAGTTTTGTACTAGTGGCCGTATGGTTATATGGCAGCGTTCGATCAGATACGTGCGGTATTGCACGGATCAGGATCGGACGGATATTACTAGCCAGCTTTGGTTTAAGCCAGATCCTAGTATAGTACAGTGTAGATTCTGTCTCATTGCATTTGTATCCGGACGGAATACAGATGCGGGTGTGTATGCACAGTATGGGGTTTTCCTGTAATTTATTACGGGACCAGTTTTCTGGAGTTGCCAGTTTGCTTTCCGTTCCGGCCGGTTTTCCTTTGTTCTTTCCCGGCCGGACTTTACTGATGGAGGGGGTTATTTGCAATTGTGCAAATAACTTTTAGTGGAGGGGTTTTATTGCATAAGTTTTGATATGATAGCATCTTTTCTTTTGTTGCACCATTCTTGTATTAATGAGATTGGAAAGGGTATGGAGTGAAGTATGGTTGATGTTTCTTTGTCTAGGATGTGGTCACCTCTTTACACTTCCTACACTCACCTCCCTTCATGCTTCATATACATTCTTTCCTCCACCATTCATTAGATAAGGAATGATAAGTTTTTCATGAGAGAAAAAAAAAGGGAGAAGAAGAAGGAGAGAGCTTCATCTTCTTCTTTGAGAGAGTATATCATTCTTCATCTCATTCCATTGCTAGAAAATTGAAAGCACCAATTTTCTATACACCATTCCTCCATCTATGGCAACCAACCCCCAATGAGACATAGACTCTACACATCCTACAGCAAGTCTTGGGCATGTCGACTTGCCGGCTTCATGCCCGAGTTGCCTCGGTATAGAGGCGGGAGCCCGTAAAAGATGCAGGCGACGTGGTGCCCTTCCGGCGAGGAGGCGACGACCGGAGATCCCGCGAGGAGATCGGAGTGGAGATGAAGACCGGAGGACTCGGATCAGTCGGTATATCTCTAACCCATCCTCTTGTTAGCTTAGACTTGTTAATGGTTTTCGATCCGGGGTTTAGTGCGCGGTGGTGCCGGTTTGCTAAGTCCGCTAAATTTAAAGTTTATCACCGTTTCCGCGTTTGGCCGTCGGATTGACGGCCGGGGCGCCGCCGTGCACTTCCAGTGGTATCAGAGCCTCGCCATTAACTTCGTCTAGCTTCGTTTAATGTGTTTTTCAGTTCCGATCGACCAAAATTCCAAAAACCGTATTTTTCCTTCACATCAGTTTCTGTTGAAATTTTTTGAATTCTAAAAATTTTTCAGGTTGTAAAATATTGATGTACTGGAAAATATAAGAACTCTGTAAAAATTCGACGAAGTAACTCCACAGTGGGAGCGCGGAAGCGCCGCGAAAACCCCCTTTCCGCCGCCCTTCCGCCGCACACTGTGGAGATCACTTCACCAAATTTTTCCAGAGGCCTTCTGGGCTTAAAATATGGGTTTTGGAATATTAAATTTGGGCCCAGGATTTCTGTGAGTGCTACAGTTTTGATTGGGGGCCCACTTGTTAATTTTTGGTCAATCGGAAAATTTTAAACACATTTTTCACAGTATTTACATTATATCTGCGACCGTGAATGTCACTCGATCGGTAAATCCTGTCTAGCTGCTATAGCCCGGTTAGACGGATTTGCGAACGTGACTTTCACGTTGATATTCTATGTATTTGCTGTGATGTTGCGGATCGGTCGTGGGGATAGCCTGGATGCAATGCTAGTACTGTGTTGTTGTATTATGTACATTTGATATTGCGGGGCGAGCGTCCGACTTGTGGACTGCCGTCACTGCCTGTTTGTATTATTCTTTTGGGGCACGACCTGGTTGCGGTCGATGTACCCGGTGTATGTATATTTTACTTTCTGTACTAGGATTACCCCGCAGTGGGGTGCACGGATGGCCGGGTTCTAGAGGGCAACAAGCCCGCATCTCATGGCATTGGGACGGAGGGGGATTCACTCTAGAATTGGCGGGCTATTCGCCGCACTCGTAGGGGGTACAGGTTGACCCAGGAGGGGTGCCCAAGTTGCCGGATTCCGTGGAGTGCTGGGTGGTCCATTCACGGAGCTGAAGGGGGCTGCCTCGCTTCAGGTTTTGGCGGGTGACTTGCCGCGCCCGTAGGGGTCTAGGATTTCATTGCACAGGCTATCCACACGACCAGGGGAACGTCGGGTTTCAGTAGTGGCTCTGTGAAACCCGGGGTCCCAGATATCTGTATTGTTCTGTGATGCTGTACATTTCTGTAATGTTGCTTTTCTTTTCACGCCTTGAGCGAAATACTATATATTGGTATATATATATTAGTAGATGTTGTATATGTTTTCCATCCGCGCTAGTCCAGTCCCCGCTCTGTCGTTAGTAAGCTAACCTAACGAGTGATGACGGGACCCAGTGGCGAATGCGGATGGCATATATGTACGTCAGTATATTTTCGTTCTTTATGGTGTGATCAATTGATGGGACTGCGTTGATTCGGATCAATGCAAGTTAAACAAACCTATTCTGATGTTGTTGGAACACTTTTCAAAAAGCTGTTATTGCAAGGACGTTCACTTTTGTTTTGCATCGTGGTATTCATTTGGAATATCCTGCTCCTCAGTCGACGAGGCAAGGGCCGAGATCCCTTCACCGGGAGTGACCCCTTGGACAGAAGTTTGCGTCAGGGCATTAACTTCACTATAGCCGATTACTTTTGCTTTGCACCGTGGTATTCAGTTGGAATATCCTGCACCCCATTCTACGGGGAAAGAGCCGAGATCCCTTCACCGGGAGTGACCTCTTTAGTAAAGGTTTTCGTCACTATATTTTCTAAAAGCTATCCGTTCCTTCAACGAGATCAAGTTCATTACGTTAAAGGTTTTCGCCAGAAACCATTCGTAGCCCTCCGTCGTTTCATATGGGTAGTCAATAGTATTCAAGCTGTGTATGTTGGCCAAAGTCAAGGCACAGTGATTGGTAGCTATTGGGGTATTCATATGCAGCATAGATAGATGCGTTGGTTTGGGACAGTCGTACTGCCATTTTGGCCAAAGTCAAGGGTATGTACGGGTGGGTTCAAATTAACCTGGAGAATGACG
Organism: Agapanthus africanus; assembly: GCA_030015575.1. Lineage (NCBI taxonomy): Eukaryota > Viridiplantae > Streptophyta > Magnoliopsida > Asparagales > Amaryllidaceae > Agapanthus > Agapanthus africanus. The sequence continues at coordinate 757,398,462 of CM057339.1, forward strand.
GGTTGAACTTGACATGTGACTTATGATATGTTGGCCAAAGTCAAGGTCATAAGAGCATGGGGCAGAAATCACATCGGGAGTTTCAAAAGTACTGAAACTTGCCAGATATGCGCATACCTTCTGGAGTGTGATACCGTGAGCGGATTCCGTCACGTTATCATGCGATGAGAGTTGGATCCCGATTCCCACTGATGAGTTGGTTTACTCCTCGGGTGACCCCGACTAATTCTTCTTTCAGGCTTGGAGGAGAATTTGAGGTACAGTGGGAGGTTTCCAGATTAGATAAATTGGTAACCATTCTGATCTAGGTTAAAGTGCACGCTGAGTGTTTCTTTTCTCTCTCTTTGGCAGCGACCATTGACCCGACCCTAGACTATGACTCAGTGACCAAGTTGACCGAACCTTCTTAACACAGGCTTTTGGATTGTCAGAGTTGCAGACCTCATTGCCACTCCTACTTTTACTCTTTTCTCCAGGACACCCCGTATTACTACGAACGTCCACTTCCATTGGAAAAAACCATCGTATGGTTAGATACGAACTCGAAGGGATTCGAGGATGGTTTCTGGTTCTGGAGAAAACGGATAGGACTATTCAGTTGTCTTTTCTTTTCACCTTCTCTCAGGCTGCAAGTACTCCTTGGGTTAGGAGTAGTACACCTATTACGCTTATTGGATAGTCTTCTTCCAAACCATAGGCTGGTGCCGACCGGTAGGGAATGAAGAAAACCAGTTAGCCTAAAATGGTGTACAGAAGGTATTAAGTTCAGACAAAGCAAGGGATTAGTAAGAGGGCAAAGTAAGTTGCGACTGCTATTCGCGACCAAACCAAGTATTTCTTCGCCAATCCTAAATCACCTTTGTATTTCTCCAGGACACTCCGTATCACTACGAAGATCCCATTTTATTGGATAATCCATCGTATGGTTATATACGAACTCGAAAGGAACTTGTTCCAGTTCGGGGATGGATCCTGGTTCAGGAGAAATAAGAATAAAGTACATTCAGGTGTCTTTTATCTTCACCTTCTCTCGCGTTGCGATTGCTCCTAGGATTAGGACAGTACACCCATTATGCTTATTGGATAGTCTTCTTCCAAACCATAGGCTGGTGCCGAACGGTAGGGAAGGAAGAAAACCATTTGGCTTAAGGGGTGTGCAGAAGGTAATGACTAAAGACATATAAAGAGATTTGGAGAGGTGGCAAAGAATTATACGGTTATAGTTGTGAATCTGGATAATGGTAGAGGCATTGCTAGGAATACCAGGATACCCCATCGAAACATTTCAATGTTTCAGTTCAACTGTGTACTGTTAAAAGAAAACCGATTTCCCGATTAGACACTTGCTCCAGGGTATGTATTTACCAGGTTTGATTCTCACATCTGTATGGTTTTACAGATGATGAGTGGGAGTAAGTTATTGGGAATTGGGTGATCATCCTCATTATATCGCGATTCGTTATAATCAGTGATATTTGAGGAGATCATCTGGGCTGTTTGCCGGTCGGCAAATATTTAGTTTTGAATATCCGCTGTTGTGCACCAATTTCAAATTGATATATCTGTACATCTATTTTCATAGAGTGAGATATACCTTTTGATATTATGTCGATGACATTTACCTATATCAGTGGATGGTTAGGTAAGGAGCATTAAACAGCGGTGTAATTCTTCTTAACCATAAGTACAGTTTTCAACCTACGACACACAGTGAAAGAGTTGTTAGACTCAGCGGACTTATACAGAGTATTGTATGTTGTCCAGTGTCCATTAGGACAGAGGGGTTGGTCCTCATACTATATTCTGTTTACTTTTAACTTCTCTAGTTCTTAGACATGTGTTTCGTAGAAACAGAGGGTCTAAGTTTTGAGGAGTTATAGCTATTTGAATAGAGTAGAGAACCAGGTGTAGCAAGTATCGGGATTCTTCAAAGTGATCGAAGATGTAGATACTTGTGCATGGTATTCAGTTGATAGTAATGATAAAGAGAAATTGCTTCTCTTTCAGGTTACTCATAATTGGAAGCATTCCTAAGTTGAGTAACGCTGATCGGCCTCTCTCCATTTAGTTGACATGCACTGAAGATAGCTGCATGATTTGAATCTGGTTCAATTAAATCAGTGCCTCTGGTTCTGTATTGGATATAGAACAGTTCATATCTTAACGTTGTTAAGGTACGGGGAGTTGTCCGGCTTATGATTAAAACCAGACTCTGGATAACTCAAGGCACGTTTCTGTAATGGCTGTTTGTGGATTGACCCAGGCTATGACGAGGGTTGACTTTCTACCATCTGGCAGATCAATAGAAATATTGTTCTAGACTCGCCACAGTTTTATTAAAAATGGATTTTTTCAAAAACAGTAGTGGGAGTATGGTAGAACTGGAAGTGATTCCAGAACCGCAAACGATTACTGAAGATTTGATAAGGAACCTAAAGATTCAATCTGATTTGACATTCCATTGGCCACTCCGCAGATAAGGTGGGTAACTTCAGGCACCCGAGAGGTACTCCGGTAGCCTCAAGGACGGTGACAGGGAAGTTCTTGTTTACCCACAATTGCCATTGCTGTTGTTCCAGGCTGCGAGACCCGGCAGGAGGATGAGTATAGCGTCGTTCTAAACTAGCTTTAGAAGTGCACGTCTATATGACTCTGCCAGAGGGTTGTCGTAGTCAGTGGGAGCAGCAGAAGCATTAGTAGACATCAGGCTTATGTCTATTTATAGACTAAAGCAGATGTAGCGGAGATAGATCATCCATTTCTGATGTGACAGTCATAGGTTTGACGTCATCAGGATAAGGGATGGATCTGTTGAGAAGGTAGTAGGAAGTGATATTCCTATACTACGATCGGTTATACTTTGGTCGTCACACAGTGGTTTCTCCACAAAGGACTTGGACATTATATCAGACATTCTGGTTACTAGATCTATGGTTTTAGATCTAGATTTGGGTGGTTTCCTAATCTGGGTACCTTGACAGCATTCTATGAGTATTTAGAATGGACGACTCCTGGCACGGTAGTACACCAGCAGGTAATGGAGTCACCCTCTCTAAAGGTGTCTTATAGACTAAAGGGGAGAGGGATACTCATGATTGGCAGATCACTTGCTTAGGCAATTGAGTCAATCATGAGATGTCAAGTACCACACCAGATGTTGTTCTTGTATTACATGCAATAAGTTGACATTGATCCAATCCTGGAAAAACAGTCGGAAGCAGTTTTAGAACATAAGTGGATGTTCTAGGGATATGATAACGACAGCCTCATCCGAGAAACAGTTATCATTCCAGGCTTCCAAGGTGACCTGGACGACAAGGAGGTTGTCAGAGTTATAGTTTTCCTTCCGACGAGGGGCAGTATTTTGGACAGGTGGTCCAAGGCAATACTGAGGGAGGCATGGCGCAGGATACTGATTAAGTTCAGTTAACGATACAGTCTAAGAAGTTTGGATTTGGAGTTCATTCATGAGCTAGGTTCCATCAGACATCCAGACATTCTAAGACAGGTATTGCTCATTTCGGGAGATGTTTTTCTCCGCGAACTTGAGATATAGAGAGACATGGAAAGGAACTTCTAGGCGGATCCACTCACTGAGGCTATTCCTCGAACGCAATAGTTTCGCAAACGGATTTTGTGAGACTGACTAGTAGAGGAGTTGGGTGTTCGGTATCACACGGGCTGTGAGTATGCGACATCGCAATAATTAGCCTTGAGTGCAAGTGGGAGATTGTTGGAGATAGTGCCCTCAGAGTCGATTATTGGATCACAGGCACGCGATTGCAATGATTGAGGGAGGACCTATCCCGGTAGGACAGTCTTACTCGAGATGATAGTATGCTATCTGGTTTACCTTTATCATCGTGTACTGCTTTAGGTGACATGACAGGTCACTATTGCACGTTGATAGAGCCCCTAGGATTCTTGCTTGACTGCCGGCAGTATGAGGGCGATCATATAAGTGAGAGCTGGAGTCTATTAGCACATCCTTAAAAGGTCCCTAGTCGTAGGAGTTTCGAGACAGGGCATCGATTCTCCAGAGTAGACTAGTGTATACAGTCGAGACCCCGACGAGGGGCGGTGGCCGGTCTCACAAGCCACTGGTGTCAGTTGGATCACCTAAGATGTATACAGGTGCTCATTGGGTTATGAGTACACCGGACAGGACTCGCCGGGAACATGCTAGTTGGTCTTATACCTGACGTCAGATAGCAGTTCCCAGGTGACATGTGTACAGGTTAGTTCATCGACCTGGGGATCGTCATTTGTCTCGTGTGAGTTCCCACTGTGCTTTGATTACTACCCTACCACGGCTCAAAGGAGTCGTGCAAACAGGTTTTAGTTGGGTACAGTCCCGAGCCACATGGAGGCAGTGAGCGGATCTTCAGGGGTTCGTCTCTCCCGGTATTGGGGGTGAGGTCGCGCTGTGTCTAGGAGAGCCATTACACAAAGACCTTGGCCAAGGCAGAAGATTTACTGGTAGGTATTCCAGTAGTATCTCAGGGTGTTCTGGGCTACACTCCGACACGACTTGTACCGCTTTTGGGGGTCTGACTTTTACCAACCCCCTAGGCCCGACATGCGATGCTCATAGACGAACGGACCGGACTGTACGGATATTGTCACTGACAGGCTCAGTAGGGTGTCAGGATGAGTTCGCTCATCGACGTCCCTTTTAGTCAATAGCTGGTGGCCCGTCACGTATTGGCTTATACCTCTGACGTGCTAGTGGTTAAATCCACAGCCATAGTATTGACGAGTCTTTAGAGTCCACCACACTTTCAGTTACTCAGCTTTCGGGCGAAACGCTGTAGAGGCCGTATGGAGATATGGCAGGGTCCGATCAGATACGTGCGGTATTGCACGGATCAGGATCGGACAGTTTTGTACTAGTGGCCGTATGGTTATATGGCAGCGTTCGATCAGATACGTGCGGTATTGCACGGATCAGGATCGGACGGATATTACTAGCCGGCTTTGGTTTAAGCCGGATCTTAGTATAGTACAGTGTAGATTCTGTCTCATTGCATTTATATCCGGACGGAATACAGATGCGGGTGTGTATGCACAGTATGGGGTTTTCCTGTAATTTATTACGGGACCAGTTTTCTGGAGTTGCCAGTTTGCTTTCCGTTCCGGCCGGTTTTCCTTTGTTCTTTCCCGGCCGGACTTTACTGATGGAGGGGGTTATTTGCAATTGTGCAAATAACTTTTAGTGGAGGGGTTTTATTGCATAAGTTTTGATATGATAGCATCTTTTCTTTTGTTGCACCATTCTTGTATTAATGAGATTGGAAAGGGTATGGAGTGAAGTATGGTTGATGTTTCTTTGTCTAGGATGTGGTCACCTCTTTACACTTCCTACACTCACCTCCCTTCATGCTTCATATACATTCTTTCCTCCACCATTCATTGGATAAGGAATGATAAGTTTTTCATGAGAGAAAAAAAAAGGGAGAAGAAGAAGGAGAGAGCTTCATCTTCTTCTTTGAGAGAGTATATCATTCTTCATCTCATTCCATTGCTAGAAAATTGAAAGCACCAATTTTCTATACACCATTCCTCCATCTATGGCAACCAACCCCCAATGAGACATAGACTCTACACATCCTACAGCAAGTCTTGGGCATGTCGACTTGCCGGCTTCATGCCCGAGTTGCCTCGGTATAGAGGCGGGAGCCCGTAAAAGATGCAGGCGACGTGGTGCCCTTCCGGCGAGGAGGCGACGACCGGAGATCCCGCGAGGAGATCGGAGTGGAGATGAAGACCGGAGGACTCGGATCAGTCGGTATATCTCTAACCCATCCTCTTGTTAGCTTAGACTTGTTAATGGTTTTCGATCCGGGGTTTAGTGCGCGGTGGTGCCGGTTTGCTAAGTCCGCTAAATTTAAAGTTTATCACCGTTTCCGCGTTTGGCCGTCGGATTGACGGCCGGGGCGCCGCCGTGCACTTCCAGTTATGTCACAAAAAATCTACGTAAAAATAAAAGTCATAATACAAATTATGCAAGAACTCAAATAAGTCCATACCAAAATTCTAAACTCAAATAAGTTTATACCAAAATTCTAAATCCAAATCCAACTCCAGCACGAAAGTTTGAGTCCAAATCCATATCCAGCACATAAATCCGAGTCAAAATCCAAATCTAGTATGTAAATTCGAGTCTAAATTTAAATCCAGTACGTAAGTTCGAGTCCAAATCCAAATCAAAAAAATTGTCCAACTCGTACATTAGAATCCAAGTTCAATAACACTCCTTTACCGAAAACTCTAAAGCCATGATAAGAGCTGAGTATATTCTAACACAGATCTACGAACCTTTGAAATCGGCAATTTAAATAGCGCATCCGGTGAAAATTGAAACTGGATAGCTCTATTACCGATTAAATATTTCTGCACAGCTCGGTAGTGTTGAGAAAGGAGCGGGTTAAGAGGCAAGGATGGCTGTGACAGGATGAATATTGTTCATCTCTATAATGTACCATTTATCCAATAATTGGAAATCAAACTTATAGACATCTCAATATATTTTGGGTCAATATTTCTATCAGTCTTGTTCATATTTCATGTGCATAAGTATTGAAACTTTTGAGTTTCGGATTAAATACAGGGTGGTAATAGGAACGTTGTTTATAACACGAATTTTGGGGCTGAAAATACAATAGGTTAAAATTGAGTAAATTCTCAAAAAGCCCCGGGCCTACGGGACTAATTAGGCCTTGTTAAGAACCTCTAGGCCCAATAAAACATCCTTAACATACAATTCGCCGCTTGTATTTTCATATAACCCCAAAATAGCCCTTAACCATGTGGGGTGACAATCTATTACAACTGGATTTAAGGCAGTTATAGTACAAAAGAGTTGCTTATAATATCTAGAGATTTGCCTGTAATGTTTGGAGACTTACCTGTTTATTCTGTTTTCATTTTCGCTCTAAATATAACTTTTTCCAACCAAAAATCTAATTTCGCGTCAAGTATGCTTTTTTCGTCCCAAAAGTCTCTAAAATAACTTTCTACTTTCATATAATATCTAAGCATTGGCCTGTAATATCTAAATACTGCATGTAATATCTCAGCAGTTGTATGAGTTTCCTGTAATATCTAAGCACGTCCCTAAGAGAGGGTGGGGTATTTTTGTAATTGCATTTAAAATAGAATGCAAGACCTAAATGAAATACAACCTAGGAGTTTTTTCACAAAGATTTTGAATGGTAGGCTCTTTCCAATAATTTTGAAAATACGATGTGGTTTTAGGCCGGGGGCCGGTGGCTTTTTGACAATTCACCCTAAAATTAAATTCCATGTACGATTCGAGTCATAAGTCTACAAAAGTTGTCCTTATATTATTGGAAGTTATGATTGAAATGTTATGTTAGGCACAAAACTTTTGGGCCAGAGATCCAATATTATTAGGGCCTATTGCTCATATGAAGCCTAACTAAGCTAAAAATGTTGATGTTGAAGACCAGTAATGATGTAATAAGAGATCTTGAACCCAGACTTTTATTGGTGATGCAGGCGGAATTCGAACCTAGACCTTTAGCTTGACGGCTAGAAGCTTTATCATGGTGCTTTAGTAATAGTTGCTTGAAATTAGTCCCAAAAGAGGCTGGATTTAAGGTAGCGTCACTATGACAACGACTTTAATCAAGAACATGTTCTCGATTTTCTTTTGGAATTTTAAGGGAAGCCGACGCGTCTTGACAAGGTAGATGAGTAGGATATTGCCTTTCATCGGGATCTAATCGGGACGAACTCAATGCACATTGCAACCAAGCTAGAAATGTTAGCCTTACACGTCGTCGCATGTGGCAATTGTTTTACTTCATAAAATAATTTTCCCACCAAATCCACCCACCTGAGCCAAAAGCCCAAACATCTCAAAGCCATCATCTTCAACCTTTTTCTTTCGTGAAAATCAATGGAATCGAACTTGCAATCTCTCATATCGGACACAGAGAAAATTGATACCAACTAAGCTAAGCCCAACCCAACCCTCTATAAAGACCGAACTTGCGAGCTCTCACATTGGAGAGAAAGTTGGTATCAACTGAGCTAAGCCCGGTTGGTTCATCATCACCACCTACATTTACAAATAAGATTAATAAGAAAAAATTTAAAGAAAGAAAGAAAGGAAAAGAAGAAGAAACTATTTATGTAATCTATATAAAAGCTAAATGAGAGAATATTTCCTTATCGAGCTTGGATATTAGTGGAGCAATTATAATTTAGCCCCTGTTTAATTCTCTTATTATATTTGGGTCACGGAACACTTTTTATTAGCTCCATACTTAATATTTCTTACTCTTTTATCTTATAGAGTTCGAAATGTATTGAAAAAATTCTGTTCGGTCCCTTTTTTAAAAAAAAATTTCTATTTTTTCTCACTACTCAACTTTTACTCGTAAAATATTGAAAAATTTCAAGATGTTTGTGTGTTATAGCATGCAAAATATTAGAATATTGAAAAAAGAATTTTTCAGAGTTTAAAATTTCATGTTTTTCATTAGGTATTGAAAAAAAAACCCAGGAAATTTAGATATTTTAGAAAATCCACTATTTCATATGCTATATATAGCAAGCAACAAAATTAAAATTTTGAAAACAAAAAAAATTGAGAGTTTTCAAAATTTCACAATTTTCGTGTGCTATATGCATATATTAAAAAAGGAAAAATACAGAAATTTTGCGATTTTCTTCTGCAATAGAATTTTTCTTCGGCAATAGCATGCAACGCATAGAAAAAAGGAGGAAAACAAAAATATTGACACTTTTGGAAATTTCATGTTTTTGTGCACTAGCAAATAAAAATTATTATAAAACCGAAAAACAGAAAATTCTTGGGACATTTTATAGAATTTGCAGTTTTCGTCTGCTATATCAAGCAAAATATTCAAAAATCCAATTTTTAGTGAAATTTTAAAAAAATTTATGATTTTCATTTGCTATATCATACAAATCATTACATATACATAGAAAAACAAACTTTTTAAAATTTTTTTGAAAATTTAAGGATTTTTGGTTTATTATAGCTAACAAAATATTTGAAAAGCGTACAAAACAAAAAAAATTATAGGATTTGTAAAATACAGTAATTTTCATGTTCTATATATAGCAAGTAAAAAAATAAAAATCGAATTTTATTTTTCAGATTTTGAAAATTTCACAATTTACGTGTGTAACATGCAAAAAATTATGAAACCAAAGGAAACAAATTTCTTTTGAGATTCTCTAAAATTTAACGATTCTTGTATGCTATAGGAAATAAAATATTGAAAACGAAAGAAAACGGAAAATTTTGATATTTTAAAATTTTCGCAATTTTCATGTGCTCTAACACGCAAAATGTTGAAAATTGAAAAAAAAAAATTGAATTTTAAAAGGTTCATGATTTTCGTATACTATGCAAAATATTGAAAATTTGAAAGAATCAGAAAATTTAGATATTTTTTAAAATATCGCAATTTTCGTGCGCTATATAGCAAGAAAAATATAGATAAACTGAGTTCATGGAAAATTTTAAGATTTTTGAAAATTCCGCGCTTCTTATGAAATATCCAAATTATTGATAAATCGAAGATAAATAAATTGTTTTTGATATTTGAAAATTTCACGATTTTTGTCCACGATATATAGCATGGAAAATTTTGTAACTCCGAAGAAAACAGAAAAACTTGAGATTTTTTTAAATCACGTAATTTTTGTATGGTCTGTGCATGAAAATTTGGCGATTATCATGTGCTACATGCAAAATATTTATAAATCAAAGCAAATAGAAAATTCCCAGATTTATGAAAATTTCATGATTTTCGTATGCTATATAAGCATACATACAATTGTAAAACCATTGAAAACATATTTTTGAGATTCTTAAAATTTCATTATTTCGTGTGCTATAATGAATAAAATATTAAAAAACGAAAGAAAAAAAGAAATTTTTAAATATTTTTGAATAGTTCGTGATCTTCGTGTACTAGCAGGTAAAATATTGAAAAATCGAATACAAAAATAATTATTATGATTTATGAAATTTTCATGTGCAAATTATCGAAAATTAGGATAAAATATATATTTTTTTGCATTTAAAAAAATCATGATATTCGTGTTTTATAGAATACAAAATATTGAAAATTTAAAAGAAACGTAAAATAATGAGATTTGTAAAGATATTGTGATTTTCGTATGACATAGTATGAAGAATATTGAAAGATCGAAAAGCACGGAAAATGCTTAGATGTTTGAAAATTCGTGCCTTTTGTGAAGTTTTCAAAGTATTGAAAATTCAAACAAAACTAAAAAAAACTAGAATTAAAAAATAATTCACGATTTTCATATGAGGAAAATGTTGAAAACCCGAAGAAAACAAAAATAATTTGAGATTTTCGAAAATTATAGAATTTTCGTATGATAGAGAGCAAAATATTGTAAATGTGAAGAAAACAAGTAATTTTGGGAATTTTGTAAATTTCGCGATTATCATGCCCTATATAGTATGCAAAATATTAAAAACCGAAAATAAAAAATCTTTAGATTTTTGAAATTTCACGATTTTCCTGTGTTATATATAGCATACAAAAAATTGTAAAATCGAATAAAACAAGTTATTTTTGAATTTTTTTAAAATTTAGAAATTTTTGTGTTATGTAAGAAACAAATATTGGAAACCGAAGAAAAAAATATAAGTTTGATATTTTTGAAAAGTTCTCGATCGTTGTGTACTGTATAATAAGCAAAATATCGAAAAACCGAATAAAAAAGAAAATATTGAGATTTTTTAAAATTTCACGATTTTAGTGTGTTAATACAGCATGAAAAACAATAATTTTTTTTAAAAGAATATTTTGGATTTTAAAAGAATGCGCGATTTCCGTGTGTAGCAAGCAAAATATTAAAAATTTGAAAGAAACGGAAAATTTATGATTTTTAAAGATATCGCGATTTTTGTATGCTATGTAATTAAAATATTAAAAAGACGAAAATCACAAATAATTTTTAGATATTTGAAAATTTTGAGCTTTTTATGAAGTAAGCAAAATATTGAAAAATTCGGAAAAAAAACTTTTTTTAATTTTTTTTTATGATTTTCTTGTAGCAAGGAAATTTTTGAAAGCCCGAAAAAACGGAAATGTTCGAGATTTTTGAAAATTACTCAATTTTCGTGTGTTAATTCTAGAATTTTTGTAAATTTCGATATTATCATGTGGTATATATCATGCAAAATACAATAGTCATGTGGAAAATATTGAAAAATTAAGGTGAAATTTCATGATTTTCGTGTTATTGAAGAAAGAAAATAAAATTTTGAGATTTTTTAAAAGTTTGCAATTTTGTTATGCTATATCATGGAAAATATTGAAAAAGCTAAAGATAAAAAAATATTTTATTTTTGTAAATTTCATGATTTTCTTGTGCTACAAACAAAATATTTGAAAATTGAATAAAACCAAAATTTTGAGATTTTTAAAATTCTGCAATATTCATGTGTTATATATTATAAATTTGAATAAAACAAAAAATTTAGGATTTTTATACTATTCATAGTTCTTGTGTGCCATAAACAAGTAAAATATTGGAAAAATTTTTAAAAATGGGAAAACAATGAGATTAATAAAAATTTAGCGACTTTCGTTTTCTATATAGTAAAGAAAATATTAAAAAAATAAAAATGCCGAAATATTGAGATTTTTAAAATATTGCCATATTTATGTGTTATAGCGTGCAAAATCTTGAAAATTTAATAAAAAAAATTAGGATTTTATACAATTCATAATTCTTGTGTTCAATATAACAAGCAAAATATTGAAAAACCAAAAATGAAAAAAAAAACTATGAGAATTTTAAAAATTTAGCGATATTCTTAGTCTATATAGCAAAGAAAATGTTGAAAAGATGAAGAAAACTGTTGAATATTTTCAAGTTAATTCTTAATATATTTTATATCTAAAGTTTATAATTATGACATATTACAATTTCAAATCTTATAAAAATAAAATTTTAAATTAATAAAATTTTTCTTGATTTTGAACTTTATATCCTTACATTTACATTGCACGAAGGTCCTTGCTTATTCCTAAGATATACATGGGAAAATTATTTCCGGACCCAATTTGAAAATATCACTTATTTTTAAATCCACGTATTTTCAAAATTATGGAAAAAAAATCCAATACTTACAAAATACAAATGTTTCAAGTTCAAAATAAATTGTGTATATTATACTTAGTATAATTTTAAGGCCAAATGGTAAGAAATACCCCTAACATTTACCCCAGCGGAAAATATCCCCAACTTAAAATATCCCCAACTTTCTAAAACCGGCACTTTCCCCCACGACTTTAATTGATTCCCAAAATGCCTTTTATATAAATATGTAATTAAAAAATAATTCTTTTTTTCTCTTTCTTATATACCCTCATTATTTTTCGATATTAGCTATACCTTTTAAAATTCTTTAAGTTTTTTTAAATACCTCCAAACTTATTAAGTGGTTATTAAGTTTATTTTTCAAACAACAACTTTACTCTCATCATAATCGTTATCATCATCTTTTTTATCACAACCCGACAAAACCTCATGCATTCATCTTTTTTCTTCTCATTCTTTAGTCCAATTCATTCTAATTCTCTTCTCTTTCTCTTTGTTCTCCTTTCTCTTCTCCTATGTTCTTTTCTCCACTATTTACTTCCAAATTAAGCATCCTAACATAAAAATACCCAAAAATTAGAAAATTCTAACCCAAAAGAAATATAGAATTATGCAAATCCTAACATAAAAATATCCAAATCAATCAACATTTACAAAATATAACACCTAAATCAATCAAATTTTATAAGAAAATTTAACCCGATCAAGGTATTTTTGTTTTGAGAATTTGAAAGCATATAAGGAATAAGACGGGATTGTGAAGAATATTTACATTTTTTTTAATTGATTTCTGTCAAAATTAATTATCATTTAATAATGTTGTATTTAAAATAATCTTAAAATTTTTTGGGAGGGGTAAATAATATAGAAGAATAACGGAGGTTCATCAAATTACATATAATTTTAGTGGTATTTCAAAAATCCGTTGTGATAAATATTTTAATTAAATCGAGGCCATGGCATTGAGAATTTTGGTTGTGGGAATAACAAGGGGAAGTAGAAAGAGCAGACGTAGCAGCCAGGGGAATATTGATTTGATTGAGAAGTGGAGATTAGAGCTTGAATTCTATTTGGAATTGATTTGTTTTGGTTGTTGGGATTGTTCATGGAGTTGAGGAGGATAGGATTAAGGGAATTAGGTGACGAAGGATTTGACATGATGTTTGGATTTGTGAATGATGATGATGAAAATAGGGAAGAACAAGGATTTAGAGAGGGGGACAGGTATTGTATGATATGCTTGTATGGAAATTGATGATGCTCATCAGTGGGAACTCCCCAGACCATGACAAGCGGCAGATGACGTGTCCCGAGGCACACGGAAATATGGCAAGAACCACACATTTGAGGCGTTCCCCTGGCTATCGTCCCGCTGCCTGGACCTGACCGCCGAGGATTCCCTGAACATTTCTGTACTCGCCATGTAAATAACCATTGGCTCGCCTCCGATCCCTCCTACACGCCGAGCTCCTCGGCCCTTCGCCTCCGAGCTATCACAGAACTGAACTAGCTCGGCCTCCCGCCCTCTTTTAATCCTCTCACAGAGCTAGGCCTCCTCGGTTCTACCGAGCGATCTAGAACGCAGGTCACAGACGCCTCCGCAACGGTTCCGCGGATCTCGCCAGACGCGAGATATCCACCGCCCCACGATCCCGCGTTCCACGCCGTCGCATCCCCCCATTAACGAGCATATCTCGTCATTAATGGGGGATCTCGTCATTCACGCGGGTATAATTCCAGGGGCGTAACGATCGGCGAAGATCTCGCGCCAGCTAGCTCATGGCGACCGCTATAAAAACCCCTCTCTCAGACGACTCAGGTAACGCAATTTTTCTATAATAAGCCGCTACTCTGCCCAATTACCTCGGCTAACTTGATCGTCGGAGAGTCCACGGTGGTACGACCACCTCAGGATTTCTTTGAAGGTAGCTCGGCTTCATTCCAAATCAAGCCCACTGAGATCCACATGCTCAGGGAGACGAACCTCAATATCAATCTCAGCCCTCCATCAACGCTCGGTACAGATCGATGGAGGACAACAGCTGAAGGAGATCCAGACCTCCATCAGTTGGCGCCGTCTGTGGGAAACGAAAATTCCACTCATCGAAAGTTGATCTTCCGATCTCAAACTCATGGCGAGTGATCACCGCGACGATCCAAGCACAAGCTGCCGACCTCCCTACAACGGAGGCGCGGACGGAGCCTCTCCTCCCCCTAACACCGTTCATGCCCTGTCTGCACGGATCGACAGGCTCGCATCCATCGTGGATGCCCTTGTCCGCGTCCAAACGGCGGGACAAGCCCCCAAGGTCGCCGTTCCCCCATCTCGGGATCACGACCTCTGCAAAGGAGGAGATGACATTGCCTACGCTGGCACCACTAAACAGCGTCTTGCTATCTCTGGCGGCCACAGGTCCCCCGCAGCGACCGATTCAATGACCCGTTGGGCGCCTCACAGCTCCACGCCGAGGTCTCATGAAAGAGCTCCCCGCCACAAGGCCCATCGCACTCCCGTCCCTCCCGAGGAGGTGTCGGTCAGCTTGTCTGCTCCCAGGCATGGCCGACACCCTCTCCCTCGACGGGGTCGCGCGGGCGGCACTCACCGCGATAGCTCGATAACGACCTCGCCAGGGGACCTGAGGAACCCGATAGAACGGAGCCGCGGCCAAGTGGAGGCCGCTAGTGGGAGGGGACATGATTGGAAGAATTTAAAGTTAACCGCAATCAAGATGGTGTCGCTTTGCAGCTAGCCGCGATGAGCACGGGTCGATCCATAGGGAGACGGAGCGTTTTAGGTTCTTGTCGTAACGAGTTAATGCGCGTGGCGGATTGTTCTTATCTAACCTATGTGTTATATGCAAGTTAACCGTTTGTTAGGATTAGATAGGATGGTGTAAGTTAAGAAAATCCGTACAAGTCCTTTGAGTCGAGTCTTGACCAATTGAAGTTAGAGCAATCGGCAACAACGTGGATTAAGGTATTTAAGTACGGTATTTATGGAATCCAGCTTATTGACCCTTGTCCTTCCGTTCTTATCTCTTGCTTTCGCCTCCGGCCAAACCGAACGCAACCGGTCGCGGTTAGGAATCACCGTTACCTTGGTAGGGTAGGGTGCCCAACGGAGCGCTTGCGTAAGATTTGGGAGGAGTTTCAAATGGAAAAAATACGGGAAAAGGAAATGGGAAACGGAAACCTTAACTTATAATATCGGTTTCTTTTCCTAACAACACATATTCACAACCATTCACAAAACAACAAAGAAAGCAAAAGAAAAGATAACAAAGAAAAGAAAACATTACAAGAAAGAAAATGCATGGAATTTAAATTGCAAGAATGTAAAGCATGGAATGTAAAAGACATGAATGTAAAGAAAGTAATAAAAGAGAAAGAAAGAAATACTAGGAACCATAGAAAAAGTTACAAACCATGGGTTTAATAACCCAAACTTAAACTTGCAAGCTCAATTAAGAGGTTGCAAGATCAAGAGAGGGCTAAAAACTCAAGGCAAATGAAGGCAAAAGAAAGCTTTATTAAACTTCAAGAATGATACAACCCTTGAGTGCAATAACCAAAGCTTAACCTTGCAAGCTCAATGAAGAGCTTGCAAGATCAAGTTGAGGCAAAGAACTCAAGGGGTTAGCTATGCTATGTACAAGAGAAGAGAAAAGAAAACTTAATAGTAACAAAATGTGAACAAAGAATGACCCTCTCCCTTGCTGCCTTGTTCTGTATTTATAGGCTCAAAAGAAAATTAAACAAACAATAAAAATAAGCTGAGGTGGCATCAGGGGAGGGCCCATAGAAGTCTGGGAGTATTTGGGGCAGATGGGGCCGGCCATGGGGGTGGTGAGCTCGGCCCAATTCCGAGCACTAGGACTCGTTTTTGGTGTGGGGTTATATCTTGTTCCCAGTATCACTTTGGTGCAGTTTGTTTTCTCTATTTTGACCTGGTTTGCACTCTGGGTTTGGAGGGAACAAGTAGTTATACATCACATCACACATCTTGTAACATTGAATGCACCATTAATGCACATCACACCATGCCCACTTATGCCATGATTCATGGTTGCCCCATCCATGGTCCAAGCTCCAAAAAGTCTTGTGTACACACTTGTATTGTGTTGGTCCATTTAGATAAAAAGTATGTACACAAACTTGTTGCAAAAAGAAACTTATGAAGTATCGGTCGGTTTGCGGTTCTGGTTGCAGTGTCGGCTCACAACTGTAATATTCGTGACTTTAGGTGTATTTCCAGTATTTTGTCACGGATATCTGTAATCTGTAATTACTGAGCAGACAATGTTAATAGTACCGATATATACAAAAAATAGATAATGAATGAGCGGTATTAAAATGCAATATTCTGGTCTGAACAAATATCCCCAAACTTATCTTTTGCTCGTCCCGAGCAAAACAAAATCCTAGCCTCACTTTCGCAGGGAACGCGATTGCACTGAGCGCGTGCAACAAGCCATTAAACCTCTAGGTGTCCCTAGTAGGAGGAGTGTTGTCTTCTGAGGGTTTTCAGCAGATACTACCCACAAAATCCAATCAAGTTAGTTTCACAAGTTAATATCAATTCTACTCCTACAGTTTAGTATCTACATTAGAAACTCTATCATCCTAAGTTAGAAATGTCCAATCCTAATGATTCACACCTCCTATCTATTTAATTTCAGATCCTATAAGTTCCAAAAAAGTTTAGAAAGATCTCGATATCTCCTGAGTTTTCCTTCTAAAAGTGCTGTCTTAAATCAGGGATTTTTATCAACTTTATAGAAAACATAAGTCTTATGCTTCATTTCTATCTTTTATCCAAATATCGATTGTATACCCCTACGTGTGTGTAAATTTGCATCCCTACACTCAAGAATTCAATTCAAGCTATAGTACCCTTGCCCTAATACCTAATTCTACTTCTTTTCATTTAATGATGGACGGATTTGCTCACACACCTTTCATACGACTATTAATGCTTCTTGAGATACTAACAGCCGATTACTGAATGTGTGAGCTTAAAGTGTAAATAGCAGTTTCCAGGTCTTGACTTTATTTTTTTTATTTTTTCTTTATTTTTCTTTTTCAAGACCGGATATATTTTTCAATATGCTCTTTTGGTGTTTAGCTTTAAATACCGTTTTTTCTTTCATACTAGGTTTTCAGACAAGAGTATTTCTAGGTATTCTCTACTATCCCAAGTTTAAAGGTGCATGTATGTGCAGTTTGTAGGGTATATACTTTCTAAATTTGGACTTAAGAGTATAAACTATTTTTCAGACTTATCCTTCAGTAAAACTTCAATACTTTCTCCTCATCTTGACTTAACTCAAGAACTGAACTCAAGATTACCTATTTCTCAAAAAAAAAACTGTAAGGACGTATAATTACCAAGGTTAAACAGAATGAGGATTATTTTTAGGGTTTTCAATTTCTAAGCCTAGGATTTAGTTATTTCTAACGTATAAACTTTCGGAATAAAAATCTAAGTTACCCTATTAGCTAACATGACGACAAAGTTTTTATATTTTTGCAATTTTTTTTATTTTTGTGGCTTTTTAAAATAAGTATGCAAATGCAAAATATACAAATGAATGCGAAGGAAGAAAGCTTACCGAGCACACCCTCAAACTTAAACTTGACAGTGCCCTCACTGTCAGGCTACACCAAGAGGGTCAAAATTGCCGGCACTCCCCAAAAACAAATTATATACAAAACAAAAAGCAAAACAAAAATATATACACAAAAAGGCCCCCCCCAAACTTAAGTAAAACAGTGTTTCCACCGTTAAGCGTTGAAGTTCAAGATTAGGGAGGAAAGAGAACAGTATCAAACTATACAAGGCTTTACATAGGCCAAAAGTTAACACCAACCATTCAAAATTTTTATCTCTGTAGTGTGTTGGTTGGTGAAAGAATGCGGAGAGAAAAGAAATGGAGAATACGCGAGACTGTATGCGGATAGAAGCGAGATACGGTCTTGGTATATAAGAAGAAGAATGGCGGAAGGGAAAAAGAAATGGAGTACGAACCTGAGTGTGGAAATGGAGTGAATAAATTAGTACAATTGGTGATGACCAATGTGTATAAAGCGATTGTACTAATCTATCAACCCGTCGAGAAATGGGATCAAATCCCTCAAGATTCGTGAGAAAACATGGGTACGCCGAACTTAGTAAACCAGACACAGAAAGTGAAAATGATACAGAGTCTTGCAAGGTCGGAATGATGGAAAGGATGGAGGGAAGTGATTGAGGAGGGGTATCAGGTAAAGGTTCAGGAGGGTGTACACAGTCAATGACAGGGATAGGATGAATTGGAAAATCCGACTCATCAAGCAAAACTGGTTCATACTAAAAAATATCCTCAAAATTCTCCTTAAAATTCAGCTTATCCATGAAAATTTCATCAAAATCAAGACGCATATGAAGTTCGGGAAAAACAGTTAATACTTAGGGATGATGAATTGGAGAGAAAACCTCATCCAAATCTGCGGGTTCATCATCCAAAATATCCCCAGCGTCAATATCTTCAATCAAGTGAAAATCAATATTCTCAGACAGCTCATCAAAAGCATGGATTTCAATCAATTCAGGTTCTGAGATGGAGGTGTAGAGGTCAAAAGGTTGGGAATTGGTTTCACTTGGAAGGGTCCCTTCAAAATCGGGTAAATCAAATACTACAAAGTCGCACAACTCATTCATCATTCTATCTTCAATTGATAAATTTGTTAGTTATATGTATGCCCTAGAGGCCATTACTGTACATGCGATGTATATTGTAGTGGATGCTTGGACATATATAAGAAGGACTTTCTTGCTCAACATGATAGTATGCTATCTGGTTGCACTTTATCTTAACATGTAAGCAAATATTGTTTTGTGATCACATGTTGATAAAGTCCTTAGGATGAGTACCTAACTACCATGACTATAATGTAGATCATACTAGTAGGGACATGGTAGTCGATAAGTACATCCTTCAAATGTTCCTAATCGTGGGAGTATTGAGACAGGGCATCGGTACTCCAGAGTAGAATAGCGTATGTGCTTCTTGACCCATATGATGGGCGATGGATGATCCCATATCCATTGGTGTTTGACATCAGAGAAGGTATATGGGTGCTCAGTGGAGACTGGGTACACTGGACGGACTCGCCGAGAACTCCTAGATGGTATTATACCTATCGTCGGATAGCAGTTCTCTGGTGACACTGGTACAGGTTAGTTTGTAGACCCGAGATCGTCATAGAGTCTTGTGTGATTCCCACTGTGCTTTGATTTCCACCATACCACGGTCAAGAGATCGTGCAAAACGGTGGCTTTTGGGTACAGTCCCGAATCACATGGAGGCAATGAGCAATAGGAGGGGTTTCGTCTCTCCCAGTATTGAGGGTTGATGTTGCGCTGTACTCGATTGGCCATAACAGGAAATCCCTGGCCAGGGTTGCTGAGATTTATTGGTAAGTGTTACCAGTAGTTTCTTGAACCGTTATGGACCTTGCATCGGCATGACTTATCGGGCTATTGGGGTCTGACGTTAAACCATCCCCCAGGCTGTGATATGCGATATATCAGACGAAGAGACCAGACTGTACGGTAGTGTTACTGATTGGATTCGCAGGAGTTATAGCAGGCTTGCTTGTTGATCTTCTGATCGCTCAATACCCGGGTGGCCGTTACGTTTAGCAGACCGCTTGCGGCTTGTGGGTGTTTGATATGATCATCACCTACTGCTGGCTTATTGACGAGTCTTTAGAGTCCTACATAGAGCTTTCTTGGTTCATGCGAAACGGAGTAAGAGCACATATGTGATATGTACGGGACCGAGATTAATACGAGTATGTGATACCGTATTCTATTCTCGCGATATGTGATATCGGTCGGTTATATGTGATATAGCCGGGTCAAGTGTTGATTCGATGAAATAATATATAATATGTATATATATTATATGCTCACTTAAATATTTATTATTCTCACTTATGATGCATTTAACATATATGTGATATATGCTTATTGTATTGTTTTCTTTTGTTACATAAATATTTTATATGTGATATATAATATTGTGACATGCTAGGTTATAAATGCAACATGGATGTATGAGAATTATACCATGCTATATATTATGTTTGAATTTAAATTCTTAAGTAATTCAGAAAGGAAGAAATGAGTCATTGTGAAGCTTCATGATAAACTTTGACAAAGTCTTCTCTTTTTGTTTTGCTTAAGATATTTCTAAACTCAACCATGACACATAGCCATGGTTAACTGTCTACAAGAGTTAGTGGATGACATACACTAACCAAGGGTTGCATTTCTAACCTGATCTTTTTCATTATTCATTTTCTTCCTCATTTTGATTTTTGCTCTCTAGTTTTTGAGAAAAGAGAAGAAAATAGTGAGAAAATTAACAATAAAGTGAGCAAAATTCCTACTTCATCATCCTATACTATTAGCCATTTAGTTTAGGGTGTTTGCTTCACTAATCTACACAATTAGTGAAGAGATGGCATGAGCTAGTGTCTCCTCGACGTAGATCATCTTCGGCCTCGAAGACTTCGAAGCAAGCTTGTTCGTTTCTTCATGGGAGCCTCTCTAGAGTCCGGACGATCATGATCCCAGCGAAGGGACTTCTATACGGAGCTATTGAAGTGAAGGACCGGTCTACAAAGATTGTATTCCTTGTTCACTTAGATGTAAAGAGTTTACATATCATGTTTTACCCTAAGTCTCTAGTTAAGATCTTGGTTAGGGTTTGTTTAGCACCCCAAAATATTTAAAATAGCATGATTGATACTTGCCAAAACCTTCACAAGATGCTAAGCTAACCCTACAGTGGTATCAGAGCCAAGCTAAAGCATTAGGCGTCGTGTAGGCGAAGTTTAAAGTCCGATCGAACTCCAAAACCCCGAAAAATCCCACTTTCTGGAAAAAATTTCAAAAGTTGGAATTTTTCATATTAAAAATACTCAGAAAATCATGCAGGGAATTCTAGGGATTACTGTGAAGTACGATGCCATAACTCACTCAAGAGACCGCGGAACCGCGGCCAAACCATGCGTTTGGCGGCGGTTCCGCGGCCAACTTTGGGAGTTAGGGGCTAATACTTCACGGTTTATTCCTGGGTACTTTTTCATGGTTCTGGGAATTTTTAATTCTACTCAAGTGTTGAGCTTTCTGGGAAATATTGGGAACTCGTTGATTCGATCAGAAAGTTTAACTTTGTTTAAGTTTTTTCCGGGTAATTTAGAACGTTTTAAAAGGTTCGAACGGATATCAATAACTCACTTTTTCCCCTGTCGGAAAACCTTCAAGTGTTGGTTTTTTCCTAAGTTTAAAACTTTCAGAAAATCATGCAAGCGTATCTGTGGACCCTCTAGAAGAACATAACCTTAACTCGATTATGTGACCGTCAAAACCGCCAATGAACCATATGGTTTGTGGTAGTTTAGCATTGCCACATGTGAGGCATTGGTTTGACCCTTCTACGGTTGGTTCATAGTGGTTGTGACATGTTCTGGGACTTTTTTTGAACTCCACTCAAGTGTTGAGCTATTTGGGAAATCTTGGGTGTTTGTTTGTTCGATCGGAAAGTTTAACATTGTCTATTTATCTGAAATGTGATACAATATGTGGAATTCATATAGTTAGGCATGAAATGCGAAGTATGTGATATTTCGGATTTAAGATGTCTAAAGTGATTGTGGATTCCAAATGTTGTAGTTTTTCATTTTCTTTTCTGTGACCGTAAGTGTAATATGTAGTGTATCGCCGGTTTCGGTGCTATATGTCAACGACAACTGGGATACGCATATTTACTTACGTTGATGATATGTGATGTTATGTGTTGCTGTAATATGTTATATTGGATCGTTGTGTTTTGAATAGTCGGGGGTTTTATGTGAGATGAGGGTTTTTATTTTCATTCATGTAAAATTCATTTGTATGTAATATTCTTTTATTGGGGCACTTCCGGGTTGAGGATGATGTCACCATTGTATATTATTTACTTTTCCGCATTAGGATAGACCCAAGACGGGGAGCACAAGTAACCGGGTTCTAGGGTACAGTGGGAGACCATCTCAAGGAGTTGAGATCGGGTCTCCTAACTCTAGAATTGGAAGGGTTGCTTGCCGCTCTTGTAGGGGTCTAGGGATGTGGGTTTGGCTATTCATCGCGACCGTGGAATCCGTGTTTTATACTGGCTTAACTTAAAACACAAAATTCCTAATATATCCAATATTTCATATGTGATTCTTCTGCTGCATTGTTCTGTGATGAGATCATATTACTGCCTGAGACGAATGCTTATACTATATATATGAGATATAATTAATATTGTTGCTTTCGTTTCTTCTGTGATGCTTGGGAAGCATAAATAAATAGGACTTCATTAATGAGATTAATGAAATAAAAAGAAACCTAAAGATGTTGTAAAAACTTGTTTAAAAACTGGTAGCTCTAGTTTTTGCTTTGCATAGCGGTATTCCTTGTAGAATATCCAGCACCTTATTCGATAAGGAAAGAGCCGAGATCCCTTCACCGGGAAAGACCTCTTTAGCGAAACTAGCAGATGCTACAAACTCGGCTTGTCTTTTTGATTGCTTCTATAGTTTTTGCTTTGCATAGCGGTATTTGCGAAATATCCTGCACCTTATTCGATGAGGAAACAGCCGAGATCCCTTCACCGGGAGTGACCTCTTTAGCGAAACTAGTAAAAGCCTCAAAAAACACTCCTTTTAAAAATCACTCGATTCTACGACGATATCAAGTTCATTATGCAAAAGGTTTTCTTAAAAACCTGTCGTAGCCCTCCGTCATTTCAGATAAGTAGTATCTAGTATTCGTGCTGCGTTTGTTGACTTAGTCAAGGCGTAGTGTGCGGTAGCTGATTAGTGCTTATCTGCAAAGCATATGATGCGATTGGATTAGGGTAGTCGTGCGGCCTTGTTGACTTAGTCAAGGGTCGTGCGGGTGGGTTTAATTCAATTGGGAAATGATGGGTTGAACTTTACTTACGGTCTATGGTTTGTTGACTTAGTCAAGGTCATAGATCGCTTGGGGTAAAATGTTATCGGGAATTTCAAGTGTTGGAATTTGTAATGAGATTGCATACCTTCTATGAGATAGTTGGATCCCGATACCTACTGATAGTAAGAGTTACTCCTAGGAGAGTTTTACACATTACAATTAGCCAATCAAGTAGGTGTCTAGAAAGGTGTTAAACGGGGTTACGTCCCTGGGAAAACGAGGTTTATTTTAATTAGGTCCGTACGAAAGCACGGGGAACCTCCCTCAAAGTACCGACACTGGCCTGGCCGAAAGATTGGCGAACTTGTAGGGTGTAATTAATCCCTGCTAGTCTTACTTTTTAGGGTTTGAAGGAAGATTTGACTAAAACAGTGGGAGCCATCCTGATTAGATAAATTGATAACCAATCTAATCTTGCAAAAACACACGTATAGTGTTTTTCTTCTCTCTCTCTCGTGGTAGCGACTATGTCACGCCTTAATCAAGAGAATAATATGGATGCATTGACCGAACCTACTTATTATACTGGGCTAGGGAACGTTGGTTCCGCTCTATCTTATAATTGTATAAGTCCGAGCAGGAAATAGGGGAATATCCAGATTCCTATGCCACCAATTCGAAGAAAGTGCATGTTGATGCATATTCTTCGGGTGTCCTTATTACCGAGAACTGTTTTTCAGTATCCTCTACGTCCTGGGTATGTGATACCAGATCAGGATCCCACATATGTAATATGTTACATGGGCTACAGAAAGGTAGAGAACTGAGAATGGGTGATATGTCTCTAAGTGTTAGAGAATGGTGCAATTGTTGCAGCCAAATCAGTTGGCAGATATCACCATGTATTAATACATTGATTCTGAACAAATGTTATTACATACCGAACCTGATATATAACATTACATCATGTTCTTTACTGAGTTAAAGAAGGATATAATTCTGTATTGGAGGATAATGCTGTGAACATTTTCCTGAATCAAGAGTTGATTCTATCAGGCACGTTATATAATAGCATAGAAGTTCTAAATCAAACCATAGTTCAAAGTATATAGAACACAGACAAGAGGAGTAGTTCAGGAATGAACGAATCCTTCTTGAGGCATTGTAGACTAGGTCATATTAATGCTACACGACCAGCTAAGTTACATAAGGATAAATATAAGAATCTATTCGAATTTTCATCTTATGCTACTTGCTAGTCTTGTCTCAAAGATAAAAATGACCAATACTCCATTTACTGGAAACAGAGAAAGAGTTATTGAACTCTTGGGACAGATACATGTTGATGTATATAGTCCCATGTCTGCAAATGCCAAGGTTGGTTCTTTCAAGAATCAAAATGGGTAGAAGTATTAAAGTCCTACGATGTGATCGAGGAAGCGAATGCTTGCGCATGGAGTTCCTGGAGTTTCTAAAAGGAGAATGTGATTCTCTCTCAGCTTACTCCTTCGTATACACCACAACACAACGGTGTATCGGGGTGGAGGTATCGTATCCTATGAGATATGGCGCGCTCTATGATGAGTACTGCTGAGTTACCTGTTTATTTTTGGAGAAATGCGCTTGAGAAGATGCATACCTATTGAATAGGGTTCCATCCAAATCAAAGCCTACCACTCCATATGAGATATAGAATGGGAAGAGACCATGTCTTAAACGGGTTAAGATATGAGGTTGTCCGTCCTATGTTGAAAGGCAGAATTCGGACAAGCTCGAGGCAAGGTCAGTTGTGAGAGTTTGTCGGGATATCCCAAACATTGGTAAGGGAATATCTTCTACCTAACTAAGGAGCAAAAGGTGTTTTGTTTCTCAGCATGTCACCTTTTTAGGAAAAGGAATTTCTTGTGAAGAAATTATGTGGTCATGAGGTAGAACTGGAAGGAGTTCCAGCTAGACAAACTAACAGCTGATGATTTGGTAAAACCAAAGGATTCAATAGTTTCCGACGAACCTCAGCCTCTCCGGATCTGGTAGGGTTCCTCATCCACTTGAGAGATACTACGGTCTTCTCATGACAGTGGGAGCGAGGACTGCATCATGAGATGATGGCCCAACCGGGTTCAGGAAGTTGGAACGTCTGTTTTGATGTGATAGTCAAAAAGTTTAACTTCATCAAAATGGTAGTTGAACCTTGTATATACAAGAAGGTTGTAGAGAGTAAGGTTGTCTTTCACGTATTGTACGTAGATGATATACTCCTGATAGGAAATGGTTTCCTATGCTACACTCGGTCAAGATCCTCTTATCACGGGGATTCTCAATAGAAGATATGGATGATACCTACTACATCTTATTGATTATGATCTATGGTGATAGATCTAAATGGATGTTGGGAGTGTCCCAAAAGTCCAGGTACATAAACACCATACTAAAAGAGTTTAGTATGGACGATTCTAAGCATGGTGGTTCACCCACTTACTCCTGGATCACTCTCTCCAAAAAGACGTCTCCCGAGACTGATTTGAAGAGAGCTCGCGTACAAGTGATATCTTATGCTTCGGCAGTAGGCTCTATCAGAGTGTGCGATGTTATGTACCAGACTAGATGTATATGAATCACTAGGTGTAGTAATCAGGAATCAATCGGATCTTGGAGAGAATCACTAGACAGCTATGGAGGACATTCTTAAGTACTTGAGAAGCACTAAAAGAAAGTTCTTGGTTCTAGCTTTTAGAGTGATAAGTTCGACTGAGAGTCAGTCACAGGAATTATCTTTACCCTCAGTAGAGGGACGGTATGTTGGAAGAGTTCCAAGCTAGATACAGTGACATACTAGACGATAAAGGTTGAATACATTGCTACCAACGATACTACCAAAGTGGTTGTCTGGACATTTCTTGTTCATAAGATGAACAAGGTTCCTACCATTGAGCGTCCAATAACTGTTATTATGACAACAATGGAGTTGTGGCTTAGGCCTAGGAACGCAGGTCCCATCAGCGTTCTAGACATATTCTGAGGCAAGTATCACCTGATCAGGGAGATGGTTGATCTCCAAGGGATCAAGGTTAGGAGAGTAGACCAGAAGGTAGACACAACGGATCCACTCACAAAGGCCTTACCCCTAGAGAGACTTCTCTACAATGGTTGAGTATGGGATACTACAACCTCTGCTAAATTGTTAGGTATTGGATACTACAACAAATGGCCTTAGTGCAAGTGGGAGATTGTTAGTTATATGTATGCCCTAGAGGCCATTACTGTACATGCGATTTATATTGTAGTGGATGCTTGGACATATATAGGAAGGACTTTCTTGCTCAACATGATAGTATGCTATCTGGTTGCACTTTATCATAACATGTAAACAAATACTGTTTTGTGATCACATGTTGATAAAGCTCTTAGGATGAGTACTTGACTACCATGACTATGATGTAGATCATACTAGTAGGGACATGGTAGTCGATAAGTACATCCTTCAAATGTTTCTAGTCATGTGAGTATCGAGACAGGGCATTGGTACTCCAGAGTAGACTAGCGTATGCGCTTCTTGACCCATATGATGGGCGATGGATGATCCCATATCCATTGGTGTTTGACATCAGAGAAGGTATACGGTTTCTCAGTGGAGACCGGGTACACTGGACGGACTCGCCGAGAACTCCTAGATGGTATTATACCTATCGTCGGATAGCAGTTCTCTGGTGACACCGGTACAGGTTAGTCTGTAGACTCGAGATCGTCATAGAGTCTTGTGTGATTCCCACTGTGCTTTGATTTCCACCATACCACGGTCAAAAGATCGTGCAAAACGGTGGCTTTTGGGTACAGTCCTGAATCATATGGAGGCAATGAGCGATAGGAGGGGTTTCGTCTCTCCCGGTATTGGGGGTTGATGTTGCGCTGTGCTCGATTGGCCATAACAGGAAATCCCTGGCCAGGGTTGCTGAGATTTATTGGTAAGTGTTACCAGTAGTTTCTTGAACCGTTATGGACCTTGCATCGGCATGATTTATCGGGCTATTGGGGTCTGACGTTAAACCACCCCCAGGCTGTGATATGCGACATATCAGACGAAGAGACCGGACTGTACGGTAGTGTTACTGATTGGATTCGCAGGAGTTATAGCAGGCTTGCTTGTTGATCTTATGATCGCTCAATACCCGGGTGGCCGTTACATTTAGCAGACCGCTTGCGGCTTGTGGGTTGATATGATCATCACCTACTGCCGGCGTATTGACGAGTCTTTAGAGTCCTACATAGAGGTTTCCTGGTTCATGCGAAACGGAGTAGGAGTACATATGTGATATGTGCGGGACTGAGATTAATACGAGTATGTGATACCGTATTCTATTCTCACGATATGTGATATCGGTCGGTTATATGTGATATAGCCGGGTCAAGTGTTGATTCGATGAAATAATATATAATATGTATATATATTATATGCTCACTTAAATATTTATTATTCTCACTTATGATGCATTTAACATATATGTGATATATGCTTATTGTATTGTTTTCTTTTATTACATAAATATTATATATGTGATATATAATATTGTGACATGCTAGGTTATATATGCAACATGGATGTATGCTATTTATACCATGCTATATGTTATGTTTGAGTTTAAATTCTTAAGTAATTCAAAAAGGAAGAAATGAGTCATTGTGAAGCTTCATGAAGCTTCATGATAAACTTTGACAAAGTCTTCTCCTTTTGTTTTGCTTAAGATATTTCTAATCTCAACCATGACACATAACCATGGTTAACTCTCTACAAGAGTTAGTGGATGACATACACTAACCAAGGGTTGCATTTCTAACCTGATCTTTTTCATTATTCATTTTCTTCATCATTTTGATTTTTGCTCTCTAGCTTTTGAGAAAAGAGAAGAAAATAGTGAGAAAATTAACAATAAAGTGAGCAAAATTCCTACTTCATCATCCTATACTATTAGCCATTTAGTTTAGGGTGTTTTCTTCACTAATCTACACAATTAATGAAGAGATAGCATGAGCTAGTGTCTCCTCGACGTAGATCATTTTCGGCCTCGAAGACTTTGAAGCAAGCTTGTTCGTTTCTTCATGGGAGCCTCTCTAGAGTCCGGACGATCGTGATCGCAGCGAAGGGACTTCTACACGGAGCTATTGAAGTGAAGGACCGGTCTACAAAGGTTGTATTCCTTGTTCACTTAGATGTAAAGAGTTTACATATCATGTTTTATCCTAAGTTTCTAGTTAAGATCTTGGTTAGGGTTTGTTTAGCACCCCAAAATTTTTAAAATAGCATGATTGATGCTTGCCAAAACCTTCACAAGGTGCTAGGCTAACCCTACAAAATTCTCTGGGACACTAAATAGACATTCATAACCGGAGTTGTGGGATTCAATTTGGAATGGGTAGGTTTGATTTGGAAGGGTGTATTGCTCACTCTCTCCACTTAAATTCTTGACCTGTCCTACCGTCTCATCATACTTTGGAAAATGTAGAGCTAGTTAGAAACTAGCTACCGGGTCAGTAGGTTGTATGAGGGCGGCCATGGACGCATTCAAATCCATCATCTGTTGACATGATGCCACCCGAAAGTCTTCTAACGACTGTTCCAAACTAGACATGGGTTGTGACGGGGTTTCAATAAAAGATTCGAAATTGTTTGGATACTGGAAACCCCCAAAAGGCTGTTCAGAAGCAATGTCTAGGGAAGGTGCAAAAGTTGGGTAGGATGGATAGGAATTGAATGGTTGGACAGGGGTAGGATCAACATTTGGATAAGAAGGTGAATAGAATTGTTGTTCCTAAGAATTTGAAGTGGTGAAAGGAGTGAAAGATCGGCTACGAGATTGTTCAATATGTTCAGCAATAGACATGGGTCTTGGAGTTACAACTATACTCTCAAAAGGGGTATCAACATAAGAAGGTGGTGAAGCTTGAAATGGTTGATACAAGGTGGATTGCGGGGTCCAGTTGTTCGTCCTAGACGCGTCTATCCGATCTTTCAAAGAAATTTTCAGTGTGGATGGATCGTTCGAAGTTCGGCAAAAGCAAGAACCGTAGGAAGTTATGTCTGGTTGTGGGTACTAAAGTTCGGCAAGAGTTTTTCGAGGTGGGGTACCCATGATATGATGAGAGAAAAGAGAAGAAAAAGAATGTGATTTTTTTATTTATTATTTTTTTAAAGTTAGTTATTAACAAAAGAATGAAATATACATAAAAAGAATCTGGACAAAAACAATCACGACACCAAAATACCACGCACCTAATCGGTCTAGGGTTCACCTAGGTCAACTAGACCTGCTTCAGAACTTGATTGTCGAAGTAAAACTGTGTTAAGAAACGGGCTCAAGATATACTGATCACGAGGCCAGGTAAGTGCAGAGATAAGGGGAGGTTTTCCGACGCTTTTGCGAAGGTCCTTAATTAAATAACCCTTTCTCTTTTGGCGGTTTCGCCTTTAACACTTTCCTAGACACCCCGTAAACAATATATCGTTAAGCGGTGTTCCAAATACAGTTAACTTCTCCTAGTGAGCGCGAAATCCTTAAGGCTTAAAATCTAGTTTCTTTTAAAAATTTGTGTGGATAAGCGTTATGTTCAAGTTCGTGATTTGTGGGCCACGGAAAAGGTGATGAAATCCTTTACCGTATGTTGTGGGGTTCGCTTGCCCTTAAGTCCGTATTAATGTATGCAATGCACAATTCAATGAATTTTTTTTTCAAAATTTCAAACAATCATTTTTTATGTTTAAGCTCGGCACTGCAACAAATACGGGTTAGTCACATTAGCGTTTGCTAGAGAACTTGCAAATAATCCTGCAAATAAATAGTATATTGGATGCGTCAGATTTGAGAAAGAAGGTGTTAGAAAAAAAATACGTACCGAAAAATTTTCGGGTTAAGAAACCCCGTTGAAATTAAATCCGAATAGCTTGAAAAGTTCGCTTGCATGGGTCAAACTACCCGGATCTTTGGCATTGTACTTCACAATCACCTTAGCCTTGAATGTACACTTTGCTCCCCATGATCGTAGTTCGCAAATCCGCAAAAATCTACAAATGTCGGAAAAACGGATATTAGTACGGAAAAGCGATACGAATGCCCAAATACCTGCACACTAAAAATTATAAAATACAAACAATAAAAATGGGACAAAAACAGAACAATGGAGCACAGAGGAAAGATTGGAGTCAGAAGGAGGAGGTATGGCCGGCGACGCCGGATTTTGAAGGGAAGTCGCCGGATGTCTTTGGGATTCTTGGCTCCAAAATCCTTCAGGTGTTTCAGTGTTCCACTTATGCCTCACTGGTATTGTTTATCTTTTTAATTGAGATCCAGAGTGTAAGCAGGTCCAATTTCCAGAGAACAAAATGGTTAGTTTAGTTAGTTTTTTGTTTTGGTTTTGGTTTTTGAGATTTCTATGTTGTTTTAAAAATAGGGTTAGTTGTATAGATGAAATGTACAATGATTAACCCAAAATAACAAGAAGTAAAGCGTTACCGTCTCTCCGGCAACGATGCCATTTGATTGGAAGAATTTAAAGTTAACCACAATCAAGACGGTGTCGCTTTGCAACTAGCCGCGATGAGCACGGGTCGATCCACAGGGAGACAGAGCGTTTTAGGTTCTTGTCGTAACGAGTTAATGCGCGTGGCGGATTGTTCTTATCTAACCTATGTGTTATATGCAAGGTAACCGTTTGTTAGGATTAGATAGGATGGTGTAAGTTAAGGAAATCCGTATTCAAGTCCTTTGAGCCGAGTCTTGACCAATTGAAGCTAGAGCAATCGGAAACAACTTGGATTAGGGTATTTAAGTACGGTATTCATAGAATCCAGCTTATTGACCCTTGTCCTTCCGTTCTTGTATCTTACTTTCGCCTCCGGCCAAACCGAACGCAACCGGTCGCAGTTAGGAATCACCGTTACCTTGGTAGGGTAGGGTGCCCAACGGAGCGCTTGCGTAAGATTTGGGCGGAGTTTCAAATGAAAAAAATACGGGAAAAGGAAATGGGAAACGGAAACCTTAACTTACAATATCGGTTTCTTTTCCTAACAGCACATATTCACAACCATTCACAAAATAACAAAGAGAGCAAAAGAAAAGATAAGAAAGAAAAGAAAACATTACAAGAAAGAAAGTGCATGGAATTTAAATTGCAAGAATGTAAAGCATGGAATGTAAAAGACATGAATGTAAAGAAAGTAATAAAAGAGCAAGAAAGAAATACTAGGAACCATAGAACAAGTTACAAACCATGGGTTTAATAACCCAAACTTAAACTTGCAAGCTCAATTAAGAGGTTGCAAGATCAAGAGAGGGCTAAAAACTCAAGGCAAATGAAGGCAAAAGAAAGTTTTATTAAACTTCAAGAATGATACAACCCTTGAGTGCAATAACCAAAGATTAACCTTGCAAGCTCAATGAAAAGGTTGCAAGATCAAGTTAAGTCAAAGAACTCAAGGGGTTATCTATTCTATGTACAAGAGAAGAGAAAAGAAAACTTAAGAGTAACAAAATGTGAACAAAGAATGACCCTCTCCCTTGCTGCTTTGTTCTGTATTTATAGGCTCAAAAGAAAATTAAACACACAATAAAAATGAGATGAGGTGGCATCAGGGGAGGGCCCACAAAAGTCTGGGAGTATTTGGGGCAGATGGGGCCGGCCATGAGGGTGGTGAGCTCGGCCCAATTCCGAGCACTAGGGCTCGTTTTTGGTGTGGGGTTATATCTTGTTCCCAGTATCACTTTGGTGCAGTTTGTTTTCTCTATTTTGACCTGGTTTGCACTCTGGGTTTGGAGGGAACAAGTAGCTATACATCACATCACACATCTTGTAGCATTGAATGCACTATTAATGCACATCACACCATGTCCACTTGTGCCATGATTCATGGCTGCCCCATCCATGGTCCAAGCTCCAAAAAGTCTTGTGTACACACTTGTATTGTGTTGGTCCATTTAGATAAAAAGTGTGTACACAAACTTGTTGCAAAAAGAAACTCATGAAGTATCGGTCGGTTTGCGGTTCTGGTTGCAGTGTCGGCTCACAACTGTAATATTTATGACTTTAGGTGTATTTCCAGTATTTTGTCATGGATTCCTGTAATCTTTAATTACTGAGCAGACACTGTTAATAGTACCGATATATACAAAAAATAGATAATGAATGAGCGGTATTAAAATGCAATATTCTGGTCTGAACAGGACATAACTCCGAATACGCCGAATCCTCGGGGTACCACGACCGCCTCGATGCCCTCGAAAAGAAAATCGAGGGTATACATCGGGAGGGTCATCCTGCAAGCGAGGGGGCCAGGTATGCCGCCGACTCGCTTACCAAGCCCTTCATTGAAGAACTGCTCACTTCCCGCGTCTCATCAAGAAACAAGCCTCCAAAAGTGGCCCTCTTTGATGGGAAGTCCGACCCGAAAGACCATCTAGACGCGTTTACGGCGGGCATGAGCTTTTAGGACAATTCCGACACTGTCCAATACCGAGCGTTCCCCGCCCCTCTCATCCGGGCTGGACAAGATTGGTTTCGAGGACTCACGCCATGCTCCATCTCTACCTTTGATGAGCTGGCCGCCCAGTTTCTCGGACATTTCGTCGGGAACAGACGGTAGAAGCGGTCCGTCGATTACCTCTTCACTATAAAGAGCGGGGACAAGGAATCCTTCAAAGGATACGTCACTCGTTTCTACAATGCTCTTCTTGAGGTTCCCGAGCACAGGGACGAGACTGTAATCACCGCTCTGAGATCAAGTCTTAGGCACAAGGAGTGGCTCCGCTCCTTTGCATTGGCGCAACCTATGACCATGGCCGAGGTAAAAGCTTGGACCGAGCGGGAAATCCAGCTCGAGTGCGAAGTAAACACCAACCTACCTCGGGCCGACCAGGCCTACCTAAAGAAGAGGGGCAGAGATGAGAAGAAGAAGGTCGACCGGCCAAAGCCATACTCCCCAAAGTTTCAGGAGTATACTCCGCACAACATCTCTTAGACTGAGCTGTTGGAGGAGGCGGAGGGCGAACGATTCTTCAAGCTCCTTTCGGTCACCAATAGAGCGGCCAAACGGACTCGATGCCCGTACTGCGCCTTCCATAAGTCACAGGGACACCCTACAGAGGATTGTAAACAACTCCGCGACTACATCGAGGAGTTGATTCGCTCGGGGCACTTGGCAAATTACCTGCGGAACCGGGACCAAGAGAACAATCTTCCTCCCGGCGAATTGACGATCGGCCAAATCATGGTCGTATCTTGGGGGGAGTGCCTGGAGCTGGAGATTCGCCGCCTCCTGCCGGTCGAGGGGACTAGCGACCAGCCCTGGAAGAAAAACAAAGCAGCCAAGCCCACCACCTTCACCGACGAAGACCGCCACGGAATATTCTTGCCTCACAACGACCCCCTCGTGATTACAGTACGGGTCCACCGTTACGAGGTTCAAAGGATACTGGTCGACTCGGGAAGCTTGGCGGACGTCTTTTTCTATGACTGCTTCCTACGTATGGGGCTCGGCCCGTTAGACCTGAGGCCAACCGCCCACATTCTGTCGGGATTTACTAACCACTCCATCCCGGCAGAGGGAATGGTTACCCTCCTCCTTAACATTAGGGAGGAGGGCCATACGAGGACCATACCAGTGGAGTTCATCGTCGCCAGGATTCCCTCGTCCTACAATATCCTCCTGGGACGCCCGACGCTAAACTCCCTTCGGGCCAAAATATCGACCTACCACCTCGCGATCAAGTTTCTACTAGAACAAGGGGGAATAGGCCGGGCATACGGGAACCAGCAAATCACAAAGATTTGCTTCACAGTGACCTCCACCTCTGAGGGGCGAAGCGACGACCTTGAAAGCACGGGTGATTTCCAGGGGTCTTTGGATACTCGTGATGAACAAAAAGAAATCCGAAGGGCCCCGGTAGAGGCACTAACGTAGGTCCCCCTCGTCGAGGGGGACAATGAACGAACTTTCCAGATCAGGTCACTCTTAGCGGGAGCCCTGCGCGAAGACTTGATCCAGTTTCTCCGAGGAAACTCGGATGTGTTCGTTTGGGCACTCGCCGACATGCCCGGGATCGACCCCAACGTAATCTCGCATAAGCTCGGGGTCGACCCGACGGCCCTACCCGTTAGGAAAAAGAAACGAAGCCTCGCCCCTATCAAACAAAAGGCGATCGAGGATGAGGTCGATAGGTTGCTTGCAACCAACTTCATTCGAAATGTGGCCTACTCGGAATGGCTAGCGAATGTGGTTATGGTTAAAAAAGAAAGCGGGAAGTGGCGCATGTGCGTCGACTTCACAGATCTCAACAAGGCCTGCCCAAAAGACAACTATCCCTTCCCTCGGATAGATCAGCTCGTCGACAGCTCGGCAGGACACGAATTGCTCAGCTTCATGGATGCTTTCTCCGGCTACAACCAGATCCGTATGAACCAGATGAAGAGCTTACCGCATTCACAATGAACCGGGGGTATACTGCTACAAAGTGATGCCCTTCGGCCTCAAAAACACCGGAGCTACATACTAGCGTATGGTCAACAGGATGTTCAAACCGCAGATCGGGAGAAACATGGAGGTTTACGTCGACGACATGCTCGTCAAGTCGACTATGTCGGACGAACACGCCAAAGATCTTGGCAAGACATTCAACATCCTCCGTAAGTGCAAAATGAAGCTGAACCTCGCCAAGTGCGCGTTCGGGGTCACTTATGGAAAATTCCTCGGGTTCATGGTTACCCACCGAGGAATCGAAGCTAATTCGGAGAAGATCAGTGCCATCTTCAACATTGCCGCGCTGAAGAGAAACGTCGAAATCATGCGACTCACGGGGAGAGTGGCCGCTCTAAGTCGCTTCATGTCGAGGTCCGAAGAAAAGTACCTCCCATTCTTTAAAGCCCTGAGAAAGATCCCAAGGTTCGAATGGTCAGAAGAGTGTCAGATCGGTTTTGAACAATTGAAAGTGCACCTGGCAACTCCTCCACTGCTCACCCGGTCAATTGAAGGAGACGAGCTATCACTGTATCTAGCGGTGTCCGATCAGGCTGCCGGCTCTGTGCTCATCCGAGAAGTCGAAGGAGTACAGAAGCCGGTCTACTACGTGAGCCACGTCTTTAAGGACGCGGAAACAAGGTACCCGGCTATAGAAAAGATTGTCTTGACGCTTATCGTGGCTTCAAGGAAGCTACGACACTACTTCCAGGCATACACCATACTCGTCCTCACCGAGCGTCCCCTAGGGGCTATTCTCGCCTCACCCGAGTCATCTGGTCGTCTGGAGAAATGGAGGTGGGAGTTATCTCAATTCGACATCAAATATCACCCAAGGCAAGCTATCAAAGCACAAGTCCTGACAGACTTTATTGTCGAATGCACTATCCCCAACAAGGAGGCAGTGTCGACGCCAGTCTTAACCCTCGATCGAGAAGGGGCCCGACTCCATCCCAGATTGGGTCCTTTACGTCGATGGATCCTCTACCGAGGATGGGAGCGGTGCCGGACATATCATTCGAGGCCCGATCGAGGCAGAGATGGAGTACTCTTTGAAGCTCGGATTCAAAGCCTCAAACAACGCCGCGGAGTACGAGGCCGTGCTAGCTGGGCTATGAATCGCCTTCGGAGTGGGGCTGAGGACGATCCGAATTCGCAGTGACTCCACCCTGGTCGTAGGCCAAGTGACCGGCCGTTTCGAGGCTCGGGAGCCTCTGATGGTGAAGTATTTAACCGAGGTAAAATGACTACGAAAAGACTTCGACGAAGTTCAAGTGGAGAAGATTCCTGCAGGGTTCCCTAGGGCGGCAGCAAGGTTTCGGGAGGCATCGTCCATACCAATTTCAAATTTTTTGTCGTTCTAAAGAACCCTAACCTAGAATCTTAACTAGAGATTTAGACGAAACAACATGCAAACATCTTTACATACTAAGTGAATGAGGAATACAACCTTTGTAGACCGGTCCTTCACTTCTAAAGCTCCGTGTAGTAGTCCTTTCGTTCCAAGTAGTGAACATCCGAACTCTAGTAAGGGTTCACATGAAGAAATGAACAAACTTGCTCGATGTCTTCGAGGCCGAAGATGATCTACGTCGAGAAGACTCAAGCTCATACTACCTCTTCACTAATTGTAGATTAGTGAAACAAACACCCTAAACTAAATGGCTAATAGTAGAGGATGATGAAGTAGGAAATGGGCTCACTTTAGATTTAATTTTCTCACAATATTTTATCACTTAGAAAAAAGCTAGCAAGCTTTTTCTCATGAAGAAGAAGATGAAGTGATAATTAGAAATGAAACTCATGATGTGAGAATAGCAACCATGGGTGAGTTAGTGTCATACACTAACTCATCTAGAGAATAAACTATGGCTAACAATAATGGTTAGCTTAATAAATATCTACAAGTAAAACAAAACCAGTGGACTAAGTCAAAGATGCTTCAAGCTTCTCCAAGCTTCCAAGCATGACAATTTCCAACTAATATTGAATTACTTTAAATAAATAAAACCTCACATTATTATAAGCATGGTGTGAGTCTCATACACCCATGTAGCATGTGGCATCTAGCATGACACAAAAGATGTACATTAATATATATCACATATATACTAAGTGTACACTAGTGAGAAAAAAGAAATGTTTAAGTGAGCAAATATTAGTTAATATATCAAATATATAATTATACATTAAATTATCAAATCAACTCTTGATTTATTAATCCGGCTATATCACATACAACCGACTAATATAAAATGTAACAATCTATCGAATCAACACTTGATCCGATAACCCGGCTATATCACATATAACCGACCGATATCACATATCGCAAGAATAGAATGCGGTATCACATACGCGCATTAATCTCGGTCCCGCACATATCATATATGCGCTCCTACTTCGTTTCGCATGAACCAGGAAACCTCTGTGTAGGACTCTAAAGACTCGTCAATACGCCGGCAGTAGGTGATGATCATATCAAACACCCACAAGCCGTAAGCGGTCTGCTAAACGTAACGGCCACCCGGGTATTGAGCGATTAGAAGATCAACAAGCAATCCTGCTCATACTCCTGCGAATCCAATCAGTAACACTACCGTACAGTCCGGTCTCTTCATCAGATATGTCATATATCACTGCCCGGGGGTGGTAAACGTCAGACCCCAATAGCCCTGATAAGTCATACCGATGCAAGGTCCATAACGGTTTGAGAAACTACTGATAACACTTACCAGTAAATCTCAGCAACCCTGACCAGGGATTTCATGTTATGGCCAATCGAGTATAGCGCAACATCAACTCCCAATACCGGGAGAGACGAATCCCTTCCTATCGCTCATTGCCTCCATGTGACTCGGGACTGTACCCAAAAACCACCTTTTTGCACGATCTCTTGACCGTGGTATGGTGGAAATCAAAACACAGTGGGAATCACACAAGACTCTATGACGATCTCGGGTCGACAGACTAACTTGTACCAGTGTCACCAGAGAACTGCCATCTGATGTGAGGTATAATACCATCTAGGAGTTCTCGGCGAGTCCGTCCAGTGTACCCAGTCTCCACCGAGCACCCATATACCTTCTCTGATGTCAAACACCAATGGATATGGGATCATCCATCGCCCATCATATGGGTCGAGAAGCATATACGCTATTCTACTCTGGAGTATCGATGCCCTGTCTCGATACTCCCATGACTAGGAACATTTGAAGGATGTACTTATCGACTACCTCTGCCCCATTAGTATGATCTGCATCATAGTCCTCATAGTCAAGTACTCATCCTAAGGGCTTAATCAACATATAATAGAGAGACTATAAGTGTACATGTTAAGATAAAGAGCAACCAGATATCATACTATCATGTCGAGCAAGAAAGTCCTCCCTATATATGCACAAGCATCCACTACAATATACATCGCATGTACAATAATGGCCTCTAGGGCATACTTATAACTAATAATCCCTCGACACCTAAACTCTCAGGCCGACGCTCTGAGAAATCTAGCCTCCTCCTATACGACTAACAATAAGAGGAATATCCTCTTCGAAGTCTTGCCACGGCACAGCATGGAAGACAGGGAGGCAACACTTCAAATATACACTACTCAGGATGAAGGCCGGAATTGGAAGAAGCCTCTTGAAGAGTTCCTGAAGGAAGGTACTCTCCTGGAAGATCGAGGGGAAGCACGCCGCCTTCGAGCCAAAGCTCGCCATTTCGTCTGGAGCAATGGAAACCTCTACAAGAAGTCCTTCACACAGCCTCTGCTTCGGTGCGTCGACCCCCACGAAGCCGACTACGTCCTGCGTGAGATTCACGAAGGGGTCGGTGGAGCACATCAAGGGGCCCGCACCTTAGTCCAGAAGATGCTACTCCAAGCATACTATTGGCCGATGATTCATCAAGACACTCAGAAGCTCGTTAGAAGATGCAAAAGCTGTCAACTCCATGGCATCATACCCTGTCTTCCGGCTACCAAGCTAATGGCCCTGACCTCCCCCTGGCCGTTTGCCCAGTGGGGAATCGACATGGTAGGCCAACTCCCAACTGGTACGGGCGGGCATAAGTACATCCTCGTCGCGGTAAACTATTTTATGAAGTGGATCGAGGCCGTCCCCATCAGAAAACCCGACGCCACCACGGCCATCAAATTCCTGCAGAACAACGTAATATCCCGGTTCGGGATCCCGAGGTGTATTGTTACCGACCACGGGACGAACTTTGAAAACGACAAAGTCAAAGGATTCTGCAACGAGTACCATATACTAATGAAGTTTGCCATGGTAGTGCACCCTTAATGCAACGGGCAGGTCGAGGTCACTAACCGATACGTCATTCGAAGTCTTCAGACTCGTTTGGAAGGGAGACAGGGCAGCTGGGTCGAGGAACTGCCCTGGGTTTTATGGGCCCTACGCACTTCGAAGAAGACCCACACTGGAGAGACCCCCCTTCAGTCTCTACTACGGCACCGAGGCGATGATCCCAGCTGAGATTGGACTGCCCAGTTACAGAGTCGAGCATTTCGGCGACGAAGTAAACACCTCGGCGCTCCGGACTAATCTAGACATCTTGCTAAAGAAGCGGGACCGGGCATAAATCAAAGCCGTCGCTTACCAACAGCAAACTGCTCGCTACTACAATGCACGAGTCAAGCATTGCGCCTTCAAAATAAGAGATTTGGTCCTAAGGCAGAACGAATTCATAGACCAAGGCAAGCTACACAAGTTTTCCCCAAAGTGGGACGGCCCATTCCTCGTCTCAAAGGTCTTGCCCGGCGGAGCCTATCACTTACAAGATGTGGGGGGACGTAAGTTTCTGCGACCTTACAACGCCGAAAAGCTCAAATTGTTCAAGTGAATTCAAAATTTGTATTAGTGAATATATGTTTCTTCTTTCCCAAAGCGATGTAAATTTTTCTAAGTCTTCTGAATTAGAAGAAACTTCTTCAATATGTTTCCCTCTCCCTCGGTTCAAAAGTCATGGGTTTCGTTTTATGAACATACTAAAACACACAAAGACGATAAAAAGAAGACAATAGTATGTCATAAAAGAAGAGTTTTATTCATCAAGGGTATTATGGGCTCCCCAGCCTTACAAAAAAAAATTTAAAATTACAACAGAGGGGGTAGGGGGTCAAGAAAACACTGCTGGTGGTACTCCGAGGAGATCGCCGCCAGCCGAGCCCTTGCTCCTCGGCCCGCTCCTTCTGGTGTTGCCCGCGGACCCGTGATGCAATGGAAGGGCCGGAACCACACCTGTCGGGCAGCCATTGACGATCTGCCTTTTTTGGAAACACTCCAAAAGAAGGGTCCCCGATCGATCATGCCTGTTCTTCGAGATGAGGCTGCGGACGTAGAGCGTGTGCATCTTATCGAGCACCTCGTCTTGCAGCTGCGGAGACAGGGCGTTGAACAAACCCGAGGAAATCCTCTAAATGGCGTACATGAGCAATTGGAGGAAAGGCGACCGCCGGGGAAGTAGGCGGCCGAAGTGGTCCTCTATGCGTTCGACTACAGTCCGGTACGTCTCCTCCGTGCATTCCTGATCATAGAGGTACACGTCGTTGCGGGAGATGATCTCTCCGATGGTGTAGATGAACCCGGCCATTTTCAGGAAAGCAACGCTGAAAGAAACCCATATACCTTCTCTATTTATAGCCTCAACATAATCCCCAGGGGCCGAAATTTGCACGTGCATGGGCACGAATCTTGGGATATTTTCATATTTCCCAATACAGGACTGCCGTGTGGCGGACATCCCGTATCTCACGGTCAACTGAAGTCAGAACGACGCGGATCTTGGAACGCCTCGTCTCGCCTATGCGTTTCGGCCACGTCCCGCTCGCGACGGTCACTCCTCCAGATTTCCTTCTCACAAGTCAAGGGAGATTGAACGACGCCTCGTAAAAGCAAGAAGAAGTGTGAAAAAGCCCTCACAGAGAGGCCACCGAGAAGCTTCCCTGCTCGGTCAATCCCTAGCGGGTAGCTCTTACCCATCCACACTACGGATCTAAAGCCCTCACCAAGAGGCCACCGAGCAGCTTCCCTGCTTGGTCAATCCCTGGTTGGTAGCTCCTACCTATCCACGCCAAGGATCGAAAGTCCTCACCAAGAGGCCACCGAGCAGCTTCCCTGCTCGGTCAATCCATGGAGGGTAGCTCTTACCCATCCAAGCCAAGGATCGAAAGCCCTCATCAAGAGGCCACTAAGGATCCAAAGCCCCATCCAGAGGCTACCGAGCAACTTCAGTACTCGGCAAACGCCGACCAATTCTAACTTGGGTATTGTTTAACTTGCGCTAAGAGAAGTGGTCATCGGTCCGACTCAAAAGAGTGGGCGAACCTCGACCTCCCTACACTGAAGAATCTCCCGATGTATTCTAAGCAAACGATCGCCACTCCGAGGGCAGGAGGGGACCGACCTTCCTGCAGTTAGCGATTAACTGGTTTACACTCGACGGGCGATCGACATCTAAGAGACCGGTCATCGACCTACGGCTTGGCTCTTGGGACGAAGAAAACACTGACAAGCTCACGTTAACGAGCATAAGAAAACATTGCTACGAAGAAAAATCAAAAAACAGCTTTATTCACGATCTGAAAGTATTTACAAGTATTTACAAGGTACTATGGGCTCCTCAGCCTTACAAAAATTGCCCAAAGGCTTACAAAATTCAAAAAAAAGAAAAAGAAAAAAGAAGAAGGCGGGAAGGCTCAGAACTTGGGACCGGGGAGGATCTCGATCTGCTCTGCGCCGGCGTCGGGAGCTGGGGTGACAGCTTTAGGGTCGGTGCTCCTACAAGGAGCTTCGGCACTGGGAGCCGGGGTGACAGCCTTTGGGTCGGCGCTCCCACCGGGAGCCTTATCTCCAGCACTCCCACCGGCGGTCTCCCTCTGCGGCTCATCCTCGGAGAGGGGGTGCTCGAGCCGAAGCTCGCCATCGGCAAACCCCGGCATCAACGCTTTGACAGCGTCGAGGGCTTGGTACGAAACAATGGCCGAGGCGTCGGCAATGTCGGCGTAGAACTGTTCCGACGTCTTGTATCTCTCCACCGACTTGCAGCCCGAAGGTCGGTGAGCTTCATCGCCTCCTTCTCCGCCTCGGTTTCCCTTTTGCAGAAGTCCCGCGACTTCTTCATTGTGATGTTAAGCACTTTAGCCTCCTCCAACTTAGCCTGGATGGCCTTGTTGGATTCCTTCAGAAGGCGAATGGACTCCTTGCATTTGGAGTTTGTCACTTCCTCGGAGACCACCCAGGTTTCGAGGGAAGCGATCCACTCCTTCTCCTGCTGCAAATCCAGGCGCAGATCCTCCTCCCACGAGGACGATGCGCCCGCCTTCTACATCGCCGGGGCAATCACCTCATGCTCCATGTTGGTGATGAGGGCGCAGTGCTGGAGGACCTGAGGAAAGTAAAAGAAGGGGTTAAAAAGCATCCGATCCGAGAAAAAATGTTTGACGAAAACCTCAACGAAAAGCAAATATCGACCTGTACAGCCTCCTGAGCAATGGCGGCAACTTGGGCCTTGAGGGTCCCTTGGGGATTTTTGCCCCCGGCCGATCGTTCCATCTCCGAAAGTAAGCTATCGGCAACAGAAATCCCTGAGGGCACCTCGAAACAGACGTCCCCTTCCTGCAGGAGGATCGGGGAGGACGAAGATCAAGATACCGTCCTCTTGTACTTCTTGAGGGGGGCCTCCGGGAGGGTCGGCC
This sequence comes from Agapanthus africanus, assembly GCA_030015575.1. Classification (NCBI taxonomy): domain Eukaryota; kingdom Viridiplantae; phylum Streptophyta; class Magnoliopsida; order Asparagales; family Amaryllidaceae; genus Agapanthus; species Agapanthus africanus. The sequence continues at coordinate 757,440,795 of CM057339.1, forward strand.
TCATCCTCCACCTCCCTCGCCCTGGGCTCCGGTTCTCGAGCTTGCTTATGGCTCTCCCCGCGGCTGGTTTCCGAAACTCGGGGCGTGGTGGAAGGCCTATTCGGTGTGGCTGCCTTCGGGGCCGGGCTCGAACCGGGGCGGGACGTGCTAGCACCCCCGGTCTTCCTCCCCTTCTTTGCGACTATAGCAGCCAGGAATTTAGATCGGTCCATTTGCTCTGCAAAGAGGAAAATACACAAAGGGAGTTAGTAACATGGAAAAGAGCAAAAGAAAGATATTCAAGTCTAGACAGATCGTCCAAGCTCCTAACTTACCCACGAATCAAGCGGGGCTGAGCTCGGCCCAGCTAAGGACCTGCTCGAACAGTAAAACGTCGGCCCGTTGGATCGGCTCCCACATGGACACCGCCCTCATCTTGGGAGAGGACGACCGCTTCACCCGCGGGCAGTCGGCCCGGTGCCACTGTACAGGCACAGGCCAATCCTCGCCCTCTGATGGCCCGATGAATACGAACTTCTCCTTCCATTCGTGAATGGAAGAAGGAACTACTACTACCCCCGACTCGGCCGCCCCTCCCTTGCGTTTTTGAAGGAAATGTACACCCATCTCGGCTCGTCCTTACGGGTGCCGGGATGATTTTTATAACAAAGGAAGGAAAGGAGAAGGGTCATGTTGAAGGGGATTTCCTCAAGTCTCAACCGGACCAGGAATCCGGGGAGAATTCTCCATGAGTTCGGAACCAGCTGGCCCGGGGCAAGTTGGAAGCAACGTAATGCCCTGCATACTTCGGGGAGAAAGGGCAGACGCATTCCAGCCCAGAATGCATCCAGGTACAAGGCAATATCCTTGCCCTGCGCCTGATCCGCCCTCTCGTCCTCCTTAGCCAAACGATGCAAATAGCTAGGGGGAATGTGAAAACGAGCCCGGATTGTGGTGAGCTCATCCACATTCCTTAGGAGGGAGGACGCATCGCCAGCGTTCCCGATGCGCGCTTTGGGGAGCCTTACCGTCGCCTGGCGACGAACGGCGCGGGTAGCCCTAACTCTATGAGGGGAATCCGACTCGGATGGGGCAGATGAGGAAGCAGAAGAAGACATACTAGACTCTACCCTAACTATCTCAACAGACTCCTCAGAGGAAGACATCTAACCTGATTCAAAGAAGGAGTCCTCCGAGGGAAGAGTGCGAGAGATCCGATCGAAATGAAAGAGTGCCGAGCAATCTTTCGCAGCAATAGGGAAATAATGGCGAAAGTGTGGACCCAGGGGGGATCCCACCCCTATTTATAGTACTTTGGCAACGCATCCAACGGCTCAGATCGTTTCCCGCCAAAACGACGCTTCACGCTCACCAGCCGTCGACGCTCCACGTGTCGCACAACCATTAGATTCGCCCCTTCGGGTGCAGAAGAAAGCAACGACCAGTCACATTCGCCAACCGGCGTCGGACACGTAGCCTGAGCCTCAACGAACGTATGATCGAATCGTTGCTCCCTCTTTAATGCACGATCTCCTATCTGATCCGCTGACGTCATTGAAGGATACGCCTAACCGCCTCAGAAATCCGCGCTGACAAGGTCCTTAATTAAAAGCTGAGCCTGGGGGACCGATCAGACCACTCTCGACCCGACCCATAAATAGGTCGGGACGAGAGTGGGGGGCTAATGATGATGCTCATAAGTGGAAACTCCCCGGATCATGACATGTGGCAGATGACGTGTCCCGGGGCACACGGAAACAAGGCAATAACCACACATTGGAGGCGTCCCTCGGGCTATCGTCCCACTGCCTGGACTCGACCTCCGAGAATTCCTTGAACATTCATGTGCTCGCCATGTAAATAACCATTGGCTCGCCTTCGAGCCCTCCTACACGCCGAGCTCCTCGGCCCTTCACCTCCGAGCTATCACAGAACCGAACTAGCTCGGCCTCCCGCCCTCTTTTAGGCCTCTCACTGAGCTAGGCCTCCCCGGTTCTACCGAGCGATCTAGAACGCAGATCACAGGAGCCTCTGCAACGGTTCCACGGATCCCGCCAAACGCGGGATATCCACCGCCCCACGATCCCGCGTTCCACGCCGTCGCATCCCCTCATTAACAATCGTATCTCGTCATTAATGGGGATCCCTTCATTCATGCGGGCGTAACGCCAGGGGCGTAACGGCCGGCGAAGATCTCTCGCCAGCTAGCTCATGGTGACCATTATAAAATCCCTCTCTCATACGACTCAGGTAACACAATTTTTCTCCAATAAGCCGCTACTTTACCCAAATATCTCGGCTAACTTGATCGTCGGATAGTCCACGGTGGTACGACCACCCCGGCACTTCTTTGCAGGTAGCTCGGTTTCATTCCAAATCAAGCCCACTGAGATCCACATGCTCAGGGAGACGACCCTCAACATCAATCTCAGCCCTCCATCAACGCTCGCTACAAATCGAAGGAGGACAACAACTGAAGGAGATCCAGACCTCCATCAGAAATTGATTGAATCGAGAGAGGGTATTGTCCAATCAAGCAGTAGTATCGATCGATCTCTAACAATGTATCATAACAAACAATTATATAGTCCTCATAAACCTTTCCTCTCCAAAATATAAGACCATTGATTCAAATTCATCGAAGATCACATAACAAAAATATTAATAATATATCACATGACATTCGTGTATAATGAGAAAGATATGACCGACCGACTCTCTGGAATAAAATTATTTGCATAACTTCCCTATGGATATTTATAATTTTTTCTTCTTCATGCAAGATCTAGAAGAATCAAAATTCCTATGTATAATCACTTGTACGGTGATTACAATTTACGACATTACCGCTATACAAAAAGTCAACTATGTTTTTTGAATTATAAGATCAAATTAATCATCCCTATCTAAACAAATAATTTTCGGTTTCTGGTTTTTTTAATTGGTTGTTAGATACAAGATCATGACATGATTCTCATACATTGTTGTCTGCCACCCTATAATTGCAACTTACTATAATTTAGTCGGACCTATTAAGTGCATTATAATACCAGCATTTCTCATGCCCTGCCTGGTGATCAATGACCATGTCTTCCTGTAAACTTAGAAAGAAGGAGAACTATTTGAAGATATCGCACCTTATGACTTGCTATGTATGCTTTCTTTTTGAGATGGAGAGTTTACTTGTACAAAGAGTCACAACTGCTATCTTTTGAAACCAAATGGGGCTCCATTAATTATAGATATATACTTCACCCAGCAAGGGTGCCCGCGCAATACAAGGATGCGAAGTTAGAAAAATCATATTATTATATTGTTATAAATAAGTTATAATGTCTCATATTTATGAAACTCATAAGTAAAATATATGAAGAATTAATTTGCAAGCCATTTCTCTTTAGCATTTTAATATTTTTCTTGTTAGCATACAAAAATCGTGAAATTTTTAAGAGTATTAAAATTTCCTTTTTCCATCGGTTTTGCAATTTTTGCTGGTTATATTGTTATAAGTAAGTTGTAATATCTTATATTTATGAACTTAAAAAAATACGAGGAGATTTGTGAGATTGCGGGAGGATGTGGTTGATCTGAGCCAAACCACAACGTTTCATCATCAACACTAAGAACACCTAAATCATCCAGATCGAGGTTCTCTTGTCTCTAAAATTTCAGATGCAGAAATCAAAACTACAGATCTGGGGACTTTGATTTAGCGAGAAATGACCCAGATCTGGAACTTAATTATTGGCTTCAAGGCTTCGGATTCTTTGATCGAAACTTCAGATCTGGAGGATCAAACAACAAAGGTTCAAGAAACCTTGGCTTCAAACAAAACAGCAAATAATTTGGAAGCCACAGGATCTTGAGTATGTTTGCTCTCTAAAAGGCTAGTGTTTTGCACGTGCGATGCACGTCTAATGTAATTTTAAAAAAAGACTTGTGTAATTAAAAAAAGAACCGTATGGAGTTATTTAGAGAAATTTATGGAGTTACTTATTGGAAGAGATGTATGGGATTGATTGCGGTTACAATTTAAGTTCTGATTTTTCATATTTTTTTAGTGAATTTCAATTGCAAATTAGATAGCAAAAGCTCCAAATCAATTTCAAAATTGGAGACCCCCTGCCTTTTGCACTATAATATAGATATAGCATGTGATGTTTCTTGTCTTAACATTATTAAAATTGTGGAGTATTCTTCCGGCAGACGTCTGAAGTAAGAGATGCAGACGTTTAGACGTGCACCAAACTCATATCAGAAGAGCAGAGCAATACCAGACGTATGATGGTAAGGATGCAGACGTCTGGGCTAAGTCTTAGCCAACAACAGAGCGTAGCCAGACGTCTGGGACAGATGTCAGGAGAAGCTGAAGCCCAATTCAGAGCAACGGCAGACGCCTAATGGCAATGGTGCCGACGTCTGCCCAAGGAGATGGATCAAAAGCAGAAAGGAGTCAAACGTCTGACTATGTTTGGTTCAGACGTCTGTCATCGGGATTTCTGTACAAACCGAATATTAAGTATTTGGGTTTATCTTTTATTTTAAGTAGGATTTGGGTTTGCCTATATATAAGGATCTCTCCTATATTATATGTGCTGCCAATTTGAGAGACTATAATATTGAGAGAGGGTGATGGCTAAGATCTAGAGAGATTTGAGAGAAATTTCCCAGACTTGCTTGTGGGTGTAACTTGATTTCAAGATCTAGTAGACTATTGCAGATTCAGCACTGCCGGAAACTAGCCATACGGTGGATGAACCTCGTTAACAAATCCCTCGTCTTTGATTTGTGTGATTTATTCTTGTTCTCTCTTTATTATTGTTTTGTCTTTCGATGTTTAGTTGCATTGATTGCATGGATTGGTCGTAGCATTGATCCATATACTTCTTTCTCCGCTATCTATCCCCAACAACTGGTATCAGAGCCTAGGGCTTGACACTTGATACCACAACAACTGATACCAAAGCGTGGTTAGGGAACCAAAAAGATCTTTGATTCTACGATCTAAGTTAACGGTGGTAACAGCGCTTTTGTCCTCTTCCCCATCTCCATACATTGTAGTTTTGAAGGTGTTGGTTCAGATTCGAAGGAGAAATTGAGTTTGCTGCGACGGCAAACGAAAGATGGTGGGGAATAAGATAAGAATCGAGAAATTTAATGGTCACAATTATGCAAATGGAGGGCAACCTATACCAAAAGTATTTGTATCTTCCGTTGTTGGGCAAAAAGCCCGAGAAGATGTTCGATGAGGTATGGAATATATTGGATAGGAAAGCCGTGGTAACGATTAAGCTATCGTGACTCCGTAAATGTCCTTTAACATCTTAAAGGAGAAGAAAATCATAGGGCTAATGAAGACATTAGCGAAGTTGTATAAGAAGCCTTCGACATCAAACAAGATATTTCTGATGAAGAAGCCTTTCAACATGAAAATGACAGAGAACGGTTCAGTGACAGAGCACCTGAACGAATTCAACAGTATGACGAGCCAGCTCGAATCGATTTCAATTGTGTTTGAAGATGAGATTCGAGCCCTTTTATTCCTATGTTTGTTACTGGAGAGTTGGGAAAACCTCGTGATGGCGGTAAGCAATTCGATCTCAGGGACTCTCGCGTTTAATGATGCAGTGAGTTGCATATTAAACGATGAGACGAGAAGAAAAGATGTGAGTGGGAGTTTGGAAACTTCTGCACTCTCAGTGGAGAATCACGGCAGAATGATGGAAAGGGGAAGATGGAGAAGTCAATGAGCCGAGGAAAATCGAAAGGGAAGATTCAAGGCAGTTGTTGGAACCGCGGAAAGAAGGGTCACAGAAAAAGCGAATGTAGACTCTTCAAGAAATAATCAGATGGGAGGGAAGATGAAAACGAAGTCAAGGTGGTGTCTACACATGAATAAAGAGAACATGGGCTTTATCTTTGAGCGAACGAGAGTACAAATGCGGATACCTAGTTCCTAGATTCAGGGGTATCCTTTCATTGCATTTCAGGCCAGCGTCACTTTAGCGAGTATGTTCAAAAGGATCTTGGACATGACGGTAGGAACCAGTTAGCCATGCAAGATCGTTGGAAAAGTGACGATTATACTATAACCGTCAGGAGGAGGTCAAATAAAGTTGAAGTACGCGAGACACATTCTAGATCTGAAGAAAAGTTTAATCTCTACAAGCCAGCTGGACAACGATGGTTATATGACGATATTTGGAAATTCTCAGTGGAAAATTTCTAAAGGAGTGTTGGTGGTCGTAGGGGGCGAGTTGAGCGGTTCATTGTACTCATTCAATGGAAGCATTGAAGGTTCGATTGCATTGGCAACAGGTTCAGATGCAGATTCTGAGACTTCGTTGTGGCACAAGCGATTAGGGCACCTCAGTCAGAAGAATATGTAGATTTTTCAGGGTAGGGGGCTTCTTTCTGGGCTGAAAAAGGTAGAGTTGGGATGTTGCAAGAGTTGCGTTTGTGGGAAGCAAAGCGCACTCAGATTTCAGATTGGAGGCGTTGCTAAGAAGACCAAGAAGCTGGAAATGGTTTATACGGATGTATGGGGACCGGTCTCAGTGAAGTCTTATGGAGGAAATCGGTACTCCATAACTTTCATAAATGATGCAAGCAGGAAGACCTAGGTTTATGCGATGAAGAAGAGGTCCGATGTGTTTGGTCTCTTTGAACACTGGATTGCGCAGGTGGAGAACTAGATGGGGACGAAGGTTAAGTGTCTGAAGTATGACAATGGCGGGAAATATTGCACACAAGAGTTCGAGGTGTTTTTCTCGCAAAAGGGTATTCGTTGGTTGAAGACGGTACCGGGGATGCCGTAACAGAATGGCATCACTGAAAGGATGAACATAACAATTCTAGAGTGGGTGCAGAGCATAGCCTTAGATGAGGATGTGCCAAAATTCCTATGGGAAGCAGCTGTCGATGCTGCTGTGTATTTGATCAACAAAAGTCCAGCAAGTGCGCTCGATGGAGGTATTCCGGAAGAAATTTGGTCAGGTAAATTGGTTAATTGCTCGCACCTCAAAATATTTGATTGCATTGCGTATTCTTTGATTGATAAGGCGAAAAGGAGTAAGCTTGAATCCAAGTCTAGGAAGAAAAGTGTGCTTTCATCGGATATGGTGGAGATGAGTTCAGATATCGGCTGTAGGATTACACAAGTAAGAAGCTAATATGAAGCCGAAACGTCGTCTTTGATGAGAAACACTTGTACAAAGAAGAAAAGCAAGCCAAGGATGGTGTAGTGTCAGAATTCGTTGAGCTAGATGAAACTCAAGAGAGAAATCGGGTACCTACAAGTGGAGATCATAATATAGAGAAGACGAGCATGGCGGTGCAAGATCTGATTCAAGAACAAGTTGAAGGCCAAGTTCAACAACCAGATATACCAGTTTTGAGAAGATCTATAAGAGAGAGGAGGCTACCTGAAAGACTTGTTACTGACCTCATATTGTACACAGATTCGGGAGAGCGTGAATCCCTTGCAGTGGTGACGCAATATGGTGCAAGCAAGCAGTGGGAGCAAGTTATGAACAAGAAGATAGATTCTTTGAAGAAAAACCGTACGCGGGATCTAGTGAAGCTACCCAAAGGGTTGAAAGGTGTTGCTAAATAGATGGGTGTACAGGATAAAAGATGAGACTGATGGCATGAAGCGGTATAAAGCTCGCTTGGTGGTCAAGAGGTATGTGCAACACAATGGGATAAACTATCAAGAGATCTTTTCCTCAACGGTGAAGATGACTTTAATTCGGGCGATTCTCAGTATCGTAGCGGTGGAGGATTTGCACTTAGAGCAGCTGGATGTGAAAACTGCATTCCTTCATGGAGATTTGGAGGAGAAAATCTATATGATGCAGCCACCAGGATACGAGGTGAAGGGGAAAGAAAATATGGTATGTAGACTGCGAAAAAATTTGTATAGCCTCAAGCAAGCTCTCATCTCAAGTTCGATCAGTTCATGTTAGAGACATCATTTATGCGATGTGATTCAGATCACTGCATATATGTTCAGACTTTTAAGGACGGCGACTACATTATTTTATCATTTTACGTGGATGACATGTTGGTAGCATGTCCGAATTTCGAGAAAATTCAAAATCTGAAGAAGATGATTGTAACACCCCAGCACTGTTATACTATATATTTGGGGTATTTCAAATCTTGCGGTAAAATTATGTATTATTATTGCTTTTGGTTTGCGAATAGTGAAATTGATAGTTGTGGTTATTATCCGACCCGACCCGCATATTTGAAACCCATCATAGTTTAAGATTACATTAAATATTTGCTAATACGGAGGATCCATGCAAATCTAGATTTTATTATACACACATATATAATATATTCCACATATCTTTTAATAATACAAAATAAAATCAAATAACATATTTTCGTATCTAGCCTTACATGTCATCACACCCCATATCATGTGGTTGTACTCATATATCTTGTTCATACCCTAATTGTTAAAATAGACTCGTTATTGATCACTACGTATATTTACTAAGATCTGTACTTGGGGGTATACATTTTTATTTACAGAATATCACATTATGTTTTAAACTTTTACGGATATTCTCCATATTGAAAAACTAGATTTTTAGAGGGGTATTCGAAGTAATCTGGTATTAGCCGTAAAATCCTATAATATATATATTATAATATTTTATATAACTAATAGTATAAACTATTACTATATATATAATATATAATATATTAATTTAATTATAAAATCTCACCTTCTCTCTCTCTATATATATATATAACATAATATATTAATAATTTATATAAAACTCAAACCTTACTCTCTCTCTTCCTCTCTTCTTCTCTCGTTCTCGTGAAGCACCAACCCAAAAACCCTAACCCACGCTCGCCACCCCTCGCTGCCGTTTACCCCGTTCTCGCCCTCATCCTTACCCCCTTGCCCTCTTCTCCTCCTCACCTCGAGACCTCTTCCTTCTCCTCCTCCCCGACGACACCCTGCACCTTCTTTCCGACCCAAGAAACCCATACCTCATCACCGGCAAACCCGTCCCTACCGACCACTCTCTTCACCTCCTCGCCTCCCCAGCACCTAAGAACACCACCACCGACCCTGCTCCAATCTTCGATCATTTTCACACTCACACCCTCGCCACCTCGCCGACGGCAGCCCTCGTCGCCGTCGCCTCGCCGTCGCCACCTCTGCTGTCACCACTTACCAGAAACCCTACATCAACTTCTTCTTCTTCTTTCTTCTTTCTTTTCTTGTTCTCTTTATTTTCTTTTCTTTTCTTTTCTTGGCCGGCCGTCTCGTCGGAGTTGCATGCGTTGCCGACGATCCAGACGACCCAGTCATCATCGTCGTCTAACCCAGTCACCACGTCATGTCACTACTCAGCCAGGTCCTGTCCTGCACACGCAAGTTTAGCATCGCAACGTTATTTCGACGTCGGATGTGATATCCGTATCTCAACGTGAGATCCGATCAGGCAAGTTCGAAACTTGCAACATGCTATGTTACTATATCAATATTTATTTAATAAATGATAGTGCATGTGTTTTACTATTCAGCAGAAATTACTGATTTACCATTTTTCAGTATCCGTCTGTATCCGTACTGATAATAGTTTATCTAGTTGCATACCGGAACGTCACAACGTTATTATAATAGTATATTAGTTCAATATGCTATCTAGATTGCATCATACATGGTAATGGACGTATAATGGTTATTACAGATAGATACATATGCATCCTGGTATCAGTTGTGTTTACCGTGTTTCGATACTGGTTACAGTTTTACATTTAGTATCTATTTTGGTTAATATACATTACATGGCAGGTTCACGACACACTACCAGACTTGTTACTTGGATCTTATTGCTAATGTCGACAATCCTGACTTGTTGTCCTGACGGACGAGACTTGTTGTCTACATAGACAAAACATGTACCTGCTTGATCTGTGTTGGCATTAGTTTCACATCTTCAATACCTGACTTGAACACAAAACCTGGGGAGTAAGGGGAAATCAATAATGAAACTTGACTTGTAACATAATGGTTCGATACTTATACTGATCAGTCTCTACGGGTACGGCCAGCCCCGGAATGATACTGATGATATCATTCGTCTATACATGTTACCTGTTTACTGCTTAGTGGCACGTCTCGGATTCAGCTCGAGAGTCTTGACCGTGGTCCTGGGCATGCACGGGATACTATTGAGTTATATCAACGATTCCATTAAATTGATTTCAAAGACTCCTAGAATAGATAACCTAGAAGCACAGACTTTAGAATACACATCACATACATATACATCACTGTTTTATATCTATATTTATCATTTATATGCATGTTTAATCACATTATCATATCCTTGTTATTACTAATCTTTTGATGTTTATGACGCACTGACGTCTGGGTTTTGCATGACCCAGTTCCTCTATCTTTATCGCGGGCTGAACAGGAGTACTTTAGCCATCAAGCCGAGCAATGAGGAGCTAGCTTTTTAGACTCTTAGTTTATTTATTTCAGCAGTTTCATTTTATTGATGTGAGCCTATAATGGGACATAATTCATATATTTTTTATTGGATCTTGATTCATTTCCGCTTTATGCATTTTCTTGATTTTATTTATTGTGGCAGATGGACATGTGTTAGCTAGGTTATATATTTTACTGTTCTTAATATCCGCTTGACAGCCGTAATGTGACTGTGGAGGGATGATTCTTAGCCACAGGTAGTATGGTTGGTTCTGTCACGTGCCATAGTTATGTATCTTGGGAAGCAGGGCGTGACAGAGTTTATTTGGTATCTGAAACATAGGATTTAGGGTTAGTCGGGTTTGGTTCTTTTGTAGTTGGGTATTAAACCCAATACACTAACCAGGAAACCCAGAATTAGGAACATGTCCTTCCACATTACTATCTTGCCAGTCTTGAATCTATAGCTATCTTGTTTATTGAATCTTGTTTACTGTTGCTAATTCTCTTCAATGTCTTGGCTTCAGAATCATGGCGGATAGAGATTTGCGGTCATACCAGAGGCGTGTTGATGACGTCGCATTGCTTGGAGTTATACGTGGTATATTGGAAAACCAGAAGCGGAAAACTGAGCAGAATCAGCGGCAGGCTGAGACTTTACAGGAGAGTCTGCGGACAGTCCAGCGGTCCGTAGTTGCAGTAGCACCCAGGCCAGTACAGCATGAGGGCATCGTAATGGACTTTACAAAGCTCGGTCCATCCACATTTACTGGTTTGGAGGAGCCATTACCAGCAGAGTAGTTGCTATTTGACACAGAGAACCTGCTCGTCGCCGTGCAAATTCCAGATGAGAAAAGGGTGGATGTAGTACGCATCAAATTAATAGATTACGCTCGCGAGTAGTGGCTCGTAGAGGAGACCCGTCTGACCAAACCGATCAGTTGGGAAACATTTTCGCGTAACTTCTTGGAGAAGTTCTTCTCGCAATCTGCTCGAGAGGAAATGGAAGAGAAGTTCATTAGCTTGAAGCAGAATGGAGGATCTGTTGATGTACATGCGGCTGGGTGGACCCGGCTCAGTTGATTTGCAAGGCCTTTGGTTGCCAATGAGACAGATAGGGCACAGAGCTTTATGCGTAGCTTGGATATGGAGACTCAGAGACACATCATATCTCTGGGTTTGACCACCTTCTCCCAAGTTCTTAAGGCAGCTAGGGAGCAGCAGAGTTTATCGGTAAGAGCAAAGGGTAATCTACAGTAAGAGGTTGTAGTGCGGAAGCCGGCGTTTATGCCAAACCGAGCTCCTGTACGCAGAAGTATTCCGGTAAACAAGCGAGGCATTGTACCCATGAAGAAGCCTGTCATATCCGATCAGAAAAGAAGTGTGATTTGTGATTTTTTCCATCTACCCGGACACCTGCAGAAGGAATGTCGAAGGAGGCTTGGACTCTGTCTTGTTTGCGGATCAGCTGACCATACTATTAGTGCTTGCCTTTCAAAGCTACGATTGAGAGACGATATTCAGAAGCCACCGCAGAAGAAGATTCATGGGCAGAAGTTGATCACTCAGAAGCCTAATCAAGATCGGGCCTTCACCTTGAAGGCCGAAGAGGCCGGGGCATCAGATGACGTTGTTTCAGGTATCCTACTCATTTATAATTTTCCCGCATTGGAATTATTCAATTCAGGTGCATCCCATTGCTTCATGTCGTCCAAATTTATTAGTGCACACTCTATTCCACTCACGGCCCTGTCTAGTTGTTGGGACATACATACTGAGAATGGGAAAATTATATCTAGTAGTTAGTGCAAGGGTTGCTCGATTGTTATTTGCGGACGAGAGTTATTCACGGATTTCTTGGTGATTGATACTAGCAGCTATGATATTGTCTTGGGAATGGAATTCCTTGGCACTTTCCACACTCACATTGATTGTAGGGCAAAGAAGGTGATTTTCCAGATTCCCGGACATCCGGAGTTCATATTTTTGGGAGGTAGCAGATCTGTCGGGCCAGTCGAATTTAGGGCTAGGCAGACTAATGCCATTCTTTCGTTGATGGAAGTAAATAAGAAGGAAGCGCCAACAGTTGTTCGGGAGTTTACGGATGTGTTCGAGGACATCTCGAGTTTACCGCCAAAACGAGATGTGGAGTTTACGATTGATCTTATTTCTGGAGCAGCGCCGATTTCAAAAGCATATTATCCAATGGCGCCGGTGGAACTAGAAGAGATAAAGAAACAAGTTGCCGAATTAGTAGAGAAAGATTAGATTCACAGCTGCAATTCACCCTGGGGAGCTTCAGTTCTTCTAGTCAAGAAGAAAGATGACACACGATGGATGTGCATCGATTATTGAGAATTAAATCGGGTGACTGTTAAGAACAAGTACCCAATCCCTCGCATCAGCGAATTACTCGATCAACTCAGTGGCTCGAGGATATTCTCGAAGTTGGATTTGCGATCCGGATATCATCAAGTTCGGGTGAAATAAGAAGATATTTGCAGGACAGCGTTCTGAACTCGATATGGGCATTACGAGTACTTAGTGATTCCATTTGGAGTTACTAACACAAAGGCAATATTTATGGACTTGATGAACCGAATCTTTTCACCGTATCTGGACCAGTTCGTAGTGGTGTTTATTGATGATGTTCTGGTCTATTCAAGGAATAAAGATGAACATACAGAAAACTTGAGGATCGCACTGCAAACGTTGAGGCAAGAAAGGTTATATGCTAAGATGAGCAAGTACGAGTTTTGGCTCGAAGAAGTGAAGTTCTTGGGTCATGTTGTATCCGGAGATGGAATTGCCGTTGACCCCGAAAAGATTGTAGTTGTTCATGATTGGCCAATTCCAAAGAATGTAGGGGAGATCAGAAGTTTTCTTGGGTTTGCGGGATACTATAGAAGGTTCGTGGAGAACTTCGCTTGAATAGCAGAACATTGACCAAGCTAACTAGAAAGGAGGTACCTATGGACCTAGAAATGTGCGTCAACTTTTAAAGCGTTGAAGCAAAAATTGACCACCGCTTCTATTCTGATAGTGCCAGACAGTTCCGGAGGGCTGGTTATTCACAGCGACGCATCTGGGAAAGGCTTGAGATGTGATCTAATGCAGCATGAGAAGCTTATAGCTTATGCATCGAGACAATTGAAGACTCATGAGAAGAACTGCCCAACTCATGATTTGGAGCTAGCAGCAGTGATTTTTGCTTTGAAGATTTGGAGACACTACTTATTGGACGAAATGGTAGAAATATTTACCGATCACAAAAGCCTAAAGTATGTGTTCACATAAAAAGATCTCAACATGAGGCAGCTTAGAGGTTAGAGCTGACGGCTGACTATGATCTTGATCTAAAATACCATCCGGAAAAAGTTAACGTAGTGCCGGATGCGCTAAGTCGGTTGACAGCTATACGGATATTGACTGCACAAAAGGAGAATATAACTGATCTTCAGAGATTCGAATTGGAGATTGTATTACCGAATTCTTTGGGACAGTTGATGCAGTTGCAAGTACATCCATTCTTTATGGATAACATTAAAACAACGCAGTCGTACGATCCAAAATTGCAGAACTTTCGAGACCAAGTAGAAGCAGGATTTCGAACGGACTTGTTAATTCATGAAGATGGGTCGTTATGATATGCTAGTCACCTATGTGTGCCTAAAGGAGATGTTCGTGAAGAAATCATGAAGAAGTCTCATAGTTTCACATATTCGGTACACCCGGGAGGCACAAAGATGTACCGAGATCTACGACAACATTTAGGTTGAGAAGGCAAGAAAAGGGAGATTGCTCGCTACGTATCAAAGTGTTTGGTGTGTCAGCAAGTTGATTGATCAAAGAATTATTAACCACAATCAAGAACGGCGTCGCTTGGTAGCTAGCCGGTGAGTACGGGTCGGTCCACAGGGATTTTGTGTATTCTCAAATTGTTCTGACGAGTTAAGTCCAAACGGTGTTGGAATGATTATCTCTAAAAACAAAGTTGATCTAGACTAGGACTAGAATCTTTCTAGGATTAGGTTTAGGTTAAGTTTGGAAATGCAAAGATTTCCCACCGCATTAAATGCCCTAATTTAGATCTATTTAGGTATTATGGTAATAATTAATAAAGGGGATTAGGACCATCGGGAAGAAATGATGTTTCTTCCTCCAGGTTATTGTCCTTTGTTCCCCTCCGAATGGCGGCCGAGACATTAGGACGTCTTGCCTGAGATTCGGGGCAGATGCTATTTGGTTTTATCCGTCTACCTCTCCGAAGATGCCAAGTTGATTTATGGCACCATGTATCGGAAGTTTAGACGGATGCGACCGATGTAGCAGACTTCGTCAGATTCCCCCTCGTTTGAGGGGGTTTTGATTGTGGGGACGCTTTTTCCTGCAGGCGCAAGCCCCTGCAGTTAATTACGCTACCGCATCACGGTAGCCACTTTCTCCTTCTCCAGAATTTCACTTCGTGTCGTGTGTGTTTGTTTTGTTTGTGGATGCCCGTGAATTGTATACGGAGACTAAGTTATGCCGTCGCCCATAGGACATGGATTAGTCCAAATCCGTATTTACTTAGATTTGGGTTTGGTGTTTTAGTTTAAGGATACGTTAGCCATATTGTGGTTAAGATCAACTTAAACGTTCGTTAAAGATACGTTAGTCTGATTTGAGACTAAGATCAACTTAATGGGATCGTTTGGATCCGACAAAAGAGCATTTGGGGGCTCTATTGTTCCAGTTTAGGGACATAGTGGTCTATTGTATGCATGGCCATCGGGACCCGTCACCTCTCTGACGTCGTTGAGGATTACAACGATATGTGTCAGAGGAGTTCGGAGATGTACCCTTGAACCAAAGTTGATTGGGGGTCTTATAGTCCAATTTGGGACTAAAGTCTGTTTGAATGTTTAAGGATACGTTAGCCATATTTGAGACTAAGATCAACTTAAACGGGATCATTTAGATCCGACAAAAGAGCATTTGGGAGCTCTATTGTTCCAGTTTAGGGACGTAGTGGTCCATAGGTAGTTTAAGGACATTCCGGTCCATTGGTAGTTTAAGGACATTGCGGTCCATGTTCCAGTTTAGGGACATGGTGGTCCATAGGTAGTTTAAGGACGCTTAAGTCCGTGGGTTTAAGGACCCCACAGTCCGTGTTTTAGTTTAAGGACGCATAAGTCCGCGGGTTTAAGGACCCCACAGTCCCTGTTTTGGTTTAAGGACGCATAAGTCTATGAGTTTAAGGACCCCACAGTCCGTGTTGATATGTGGTTGTTGGGACCCGTCGCCTCTCTGACGTCGTTGAAGGATTACAACGATAGGTGTCAGAGGAGTTCGGAGATGTACCCTTGAACCGGATGTAATTTGATTTAGGAGAGCAGTCTGTGCTCAGTCAATTTAATGTGAGGACTTACGGCCATGATTGGGCTAAGTCCAGTTGAAAAATGTTCGACGCTTTTATTTGTTTTTGGCCTATTAGGCCTGTGCTAGGGCTTTACCCATATTTAATAATGCATAGCATTAAGCTTGGTCTCTGTTGGACCTTTATTTGGGCTCTGCTCGTTTTAAATGATGCACAACATCTATTTTTATTTGGGCTCTGATGCATTGCATCTGTTTGAAAATAATG
Organism: Agapanthus africanus; assembly: GCA_030015575.1. Classification (NCBI taxonomy): domain Eukaryota; kingdom Viridiplantae; phylum Streptophyta; class Magnoliopsida; order Asparagales; family Amaryllidaceae; genus Agapanthus; species Agapanthus africanus. The sequence continues at coordinate 757,456,871 of CM057339.1, forward strand.
CATAGCATTTACTAGGCCTGTTAGGCCTTTTTAATTGGGCTCAGCCCTTCTTTTTAATGATGCCGTGCATCAATCATCTGACAGTGGCCATGTGGCCTGTCAGGCGCTTTGCGCCAATAAATGAGCGCAAGCGCTTGTGGAGGTGACACGTGTCACGCAAGCGCAGTGCGCTGCGCTTGCGCTGGTGACACGTGGCGTGCTCTGGTGAGTTGCGCCAATTTCAAAGAGTAAGGCTCTTTCTTATAAGCGCATAGCGCAAGTGATTTAGATGCTGACACGTGGTGCTCTCTGGTGGCTTGCGCCAACCCAGGAGCGCAACAGTGCAGTCTTTGCAAGTGCAAGGCACTATTTCAATAATCTTGAGAATCTTTAAGATTCCAGAACCAATGGTTTATAAAAAGTGCAAAGCACTGTTTGATTTCTTGATCCAATTTAGATCAAAGAAAACAAGTTTTTTTCTTGTTTTTCTTGTTTTCAGAGAACCAGAGGTTCATAAAAGAGTGCAAAGCACTTATTATTATATGAAGATCATTGATCTTTTTCTTAAATCAATGATCTATTAGAAGAAATTCTTCTATTTTATGAAGGTTTTTACCTTTTTCTTGAAATTTCTTCAGAGTTCTCTCTGTTTTGAGGTTCTCAATCTCTCACAAATGTTGATCCTGTTGATTTGGGGTCTAGGGGCCTTTATATAGTGCCCATAAATTTGTTAAATTTGTTAAAGAGATCTTTCTCTGAGTGATTTGGGGAATTTTCCCCACCGTTGGATCTTTGATCCAAGGGCTTTTGTTTTACAGAAGGCAATCTTCTTGTTTTAACAAGATCAGAAGAATCTTATGAGAATTTAATTCTGTTTGGAGCAAACGCCCCAGCGCGTGACATGTGTCAAGCAGCGCAGAGCGCAGCGCAACTGCGCTTGCGCAACCGCGCTGACACGTGTCGCACAGCGCAGCGCAACTGCGCTGACACGTGTCGCGCAGCGCAACCGTGTTTACGCTGACACGTGTCGCGCAGCGCAACGCTTGCGCAACTGAAGCGTTGCTTCCTTTAATTTTGTTTTAAATAGAGCCTTGCTCTGATTGGGCGCGCTGCCTTGGGCGCTGCGCTGGCGTATCAGCTTTTGACACGTGGCGCGTTGCGCGCAGCGCAAAGAATTTGAAACGTTGCTTCGAATTTTGAATTTTGAAATTCAAACAGAGCTTTGCTCTGATTGGGGGAAACAAATGCCCCCCCACCGTTGTGCTCACGTGGCCCGCACGTGAGTGCAGCGGTGGCAAGATCCTGACTGTTGGATCAACTCAGGAGCTGAAGGGGCGCAAGCGCCTATATATAGGACCCCTGGCCCTTAGAAAATCTTTACTATTTTCAAGATTTTGATTTCCAGAGCTTTGCTCTTGCTTAAGAACTTCAGAGCTTTGCTCTTGCTTCCAGACTCTAGAGCTTTGCTCTCATTTCCAAAGCTAGAAAACTTTTAGGTAAAATTAATTTAAAATTAAATTAAAATAATTTAAATCAATCTTAACCAACAGAGCCTTGCTCTCATAGATCTTTTGATCTAAAGAAATCCCCTTTGGGGTTTCATAAACAGAGCTTTGCTCTCAAAAATTTGTTTCAGGGTTTCTTAACCCATGAACAGAGCTTTGCTCATTGACAGAATATAGATCTCTTGATCTTCTGATGGTGAACTCTTAAGAGTTTTTTTATATGGATTTTTGAGATCCCAGAACTTCAATTTTTTAGGAATTAATTAATTTTCTTTCTTTGATGAATTTTTTACCATTATTACAGAGCTAGGCTCTTTCAAAGAATCTTATTCCCCTGAGACCAGAGTTTGACAAGTGTCACTCTGTGACAGAGTTTTGCTCTGAAAGAGGAGATTTTCTCCTTGTCTCTAGGGATTTTTTTATTATTAATGGGAATATTCTCTTGGGGATCAACTGACAATCTCATTCAATGATGGGGTTGTTTTATTAACTGACGTATTGTCATCCACATTTTGTGGGCCCCCCTTGGTTTCCTACCCACTGCACTGCTGTGTGGTGTAATTAATTTTAATTTAATTTCAATTAATCTTTAATTTAATTAATTAAAAAAATTTAAACGCCAAGCGTTGGAATTACAACACTAACGGCTAATTTTGTTCCCTTGCAGTGACTATGTCTTTCGACACTTCATTCCCGTTCGCTCGTTCGGAAGAGGGGTTTCCTGAAGCGCCCTTGGACCGCGAAGTCTTGGCTATGATCAGGGACCACGACCCGGAATATAAGAGTCTCCACCTTTGGGGGTCGTGGTACAATCAGATTATCATGGGTCGACGGAGCTTCACGTGTGCAGTACCGTCGGAACCCATTACGGCGATTCATTATGCCAGTCCACCCCCGGTGCAGTATGCCGTGGAGATGGTTGATTGGACTTCGAAGGGCTTTCTTCATCCTGCCATAGATGCGATTCCGGTCCAGCGTCCTATGGTTTTGGATATCCTGGGACGCCGTATCTGTTAAGGTGAGGCGCGACCTTGGGGGCAATCATATAACATAGGTCTGATCCCCCGCCACCCGATCGGCTATCTGCCGTGGGCTCGGTATATCCTGTCGGCGAAGAAGTCGCAGTTGATAAGGTTAGGATTGTACACTGCGGTTTACATCTCCCTCTTCCAGTATCCCACGCTTCCCACCTGGTGGTTCAAAGCTTTCTTGGAGCAGTGGAACATTCCTACTCACACTTTCCTCGCAATGGACCGGGAAGTGTCAATTTCTCTGGAGGAATTCACAGAGGTCTCCGGTTTACCGGTTATAGGGGAGCACTATGAGGAGTTGCTTTCGACAGACGAGTATGTCTTCGGTGCTAAGCCGGCAGTAAGGGGCCTCATCCCGGAGAATGCTGTTCAACACCAATTCCCAAGTTTGATCAAAGTGTTGAACATCTATGAGGCCCTTTTCATCGAACGTGGGAGTCGCGGAGTTAGCTTTGAGGATTTCAGCGCTCGGTTCCTTCACCCAAGCGTCCTCTCGGCAGAAGCTGCCAAGTTTGCCACCCTTGAGGACCCTTTCGGTCTAGGTTTGGATAACCTACCGGCGAAGGAAATAGACCAAAAGGGTTTTTTTCCTTCCTAACTCCCCAACTGTGTCTTTTGTGGAAGTTGCAGCCCCCCGGGATGGAAGAGGAGGCCTTCTTCTTAGGATTTCTTGGGCTATGGCTGAGTTGGTTTGCGCTACCAATGCATTCTCGCCATATTCGGCCCTCTGTCTTTTATCCTGCTCACCGGATGACCATCGGGGTAAAAGTGGCCGTTGGGATCGCCGGCTTGGCACACTTGTATCACGGCCTCAGTCGAGCGGCGGATGCTAATGAGCCTGGGGTGCTGCACGTGATCTTCCCGATGCACTATTTCGTATCATGGCTCGAGCTACACACATCGGGTGTCTTCGGTATGCACAAATGGCCCTCGTTCTATGACAGGTGCAGCTTCCCTCGCATCATACAGTTGATTGGCGCATCAATTGTGAGTCCATCACCACGGAATGCCAGGGGTTTACTCCTTCGCCCCCTCACCGTTGGAGATGGGGTGTCTTTCATCGACAAGGTGTTGACTATTGGAAAGGCATCTATCACTGCAGTGCGGCCATTGCAAGACACTTTCAAAGACGGAGCCTCAGTCTTGACGGCCCGGGAGACCCTCCACTTATATTCTATCAGACCCGGCTTCCTGGTGTTCAGGCAGAACGGTGCGGTGATTTTCATGAGATACAACCCGCATCGTTTCGCCCAACAACTGAGCTACAATCAAGGGGTACCACTGGAGGCTTTCTTATCGGAACCTGCTGCTACCGAAGAAGGGATGGAGAGCGTGTTGCATCACTTCATGCGTCTGAACACGGGTTCCCACTTTTTTTATCAGTGAACCGGCTTGCGCCCCACGACTCCTCAAGGTATATACAGAATGGTACAGTCATTCAACGGGAGCCGTCATAAAGGAGAAAAGGCGATTGCTGGTCGACCGTAAGGGTGCGCCTCCAGGTAGCGACCGCAACGCTCCTTTAGTGCCAAGGACCCCGGTAGTTCCCCCTATAAAAGATGCTAGAGCCGGACCACCACGTGTGCAAAGTCCTCCACACGGATTGCCGCTCCCCGATATCGCGGATGCACCACCAGCGCCCTGTGCTCCAGTGGAAACAGTGGTCGTAGCCTCGCCGGAGTCTGGTGTGGGTGCGGACATCGGGACCCGCCGCCCCAAGGTGCCTGCCAAACGCAAGTCGATCCCGGGTGCACCTAGGGTTGGTGCGCAGAAGAAGAAAAAGAAGTCGCTCTTCGCTGCTGACGTCGCGTTCGGTCAGGAACCCCATGCTCCCTATGGTGAGGGCCTGAGTGAATACGGGACCAACAGGGGGTTAGTCATGCCGCCGGATGACAAGGACTTAGAGGCCGCTCTCGAAGCTTCGGAGCGGTTGGCGAGGCGCGACGCGTGGCTGGCTAAGCTTGCGCAATCAGGTAATCACTAGTCGCATTTTTTTATTGCATCATAACTTTATTATTGCCTTTGACTAACGTTTTTCCTTCTTTTCTTCCAACAGGCATCACCACTGAGGAAGCCATTGCCACTTCCCTCAAGACTTTCCAAGAGGAGGAACGCCTTAGAGCGTCCTTAGGCCTTAGTAAGTTTTGATTCATCAAGTTTTCATTTTCCTTGTGTTATGGTCGATCTAACCTCTCCCTTTTTATCGCAGGAACCTCAATGCCGATACCGCCAGGTGACGCGGAGACTCTTCCCGGGCCAGCCGCCGATGTTTCTGCCTCCTTGGGGCTACAACGAGAGGCCCGTCTTGAAGAGCCGATGAGAGATGCCTTAAAGGATCTGGAGGCATCTCTGAACGAGGACGACGACAGCTTGATGAGGGAAGCATCGAAGAGGTCTATCGCGACAGCCCGAGAGGAGAGGAAGCGGTCGAGACGTGAAGCGAAGGCACGCAGGGCCGCCTTGGCCATTGGAGCGGGCCCAAGCACCGTCCCTCGTGCCGATACTCCGTCAGAAGAGCCCCCGGTCGCCTTGTCTACAGCTCATAGACAGGCGGTGCGCGCCAATAGGAAGGCTAACGATAAGTCCACCTCAGGTAATATTTCTTTCAGAATTTTGTTGTAAGAATTATGAAGCTGTCGGTTCTTATATATTCTGTCCTGCAGGGCCAAGTCCAACAGAGGGGGAGGCGGTGACCGTCGAACCCGAGGGGCTAGAGGGAGAGGTATTGGCCGAAGCCGAGCCGATGGTGGACGACACAACCGGGATTGCCGGGCCCGAGCTAGTGGCTGACGAAATGACCATGTCCACTACGCCTGAGCAAGTAGTCGATGCCGAGCCCGAGGTAGCAGCGGACGGAGCGCCTGAGACCGATGACCTCGTGGCGACGGTGGACGAGACAACCGCGACTGCTGAGCCCGAGGGAGTAGCGGGTGAGGTGGACATGATTCCTGAGGACGAGCCAACCGCTCTTTCTCAGGAGTCTGGCAATGCTCCGGTCATAGCTCTCCCCGCCTATGGACCTCCGCCGTCTCCTGGCCTTGCGAGCACGACGACGGCCCCCGTGGAGTTTGGGGATGAGGCCACAGGTAGTAGAATTATGTCGATGGAGGAGGGAGACGCCTCCGTCTCGGCTGGAGGCTCATCAGGTAAATTTCGGATTACCGTCCCCTTTTTTTTTATCTTGCAATCTTTCCTGACAGGTTTACCCTTGTTTTTTTTTAACGCAGGTGCGGCCAGCGCCGATGCTCCATTGCTCGAGGGAGCGCCGTCAACTACTGCCTTGGCGGTGGTCACTTCTCAGCCCTCTCTTGTACCATCGAAGATGTTGGACGGTATGGATTTGCAACCTATTAGTTTCGTCTTTCAGCCGCATAATTTATGTACTAAATTCGTACTGTTGTGTCTTTTCAGGAGTGCTTTTTGATCATCTTTATCAAGTGTTGCTCCCACACTTCTCCTTCCCATCTGAATTCGCTTCTTCCTCTGGTGGCGCCGGTGAGTATGGTTTCCAATTGATATCTTTCTTTTTCAGTGATGGAATTATTTATAACTTTTTCTCATCCTGACTGCAGTGTTATAAATTGAAGGAGGGGATAAAAGATCGGCCGTGCCACCGGCCCTTCCGGCCTTGCCACCTGCCGCAGCTGGTACACCAAACTATCGCATTGATAACTCCCCCTTTTTTTTTATTTCTTGAACTGTTATCTGATCATATCTTGTTTCTTTTCAGCTGTCGTTCCGGTCTCGGCACCCTTCGAGCCTCGCATCACAATGCTGGCAGGTCCTTTCCTGAGACGTCCGACCTCGAAAGGCGCCGCGAACAGTCTGCGTATGTTGAGCGACTACATCGAGGAGCTCGACGTCGAGACTCCTACATCTGCTGCAGACTTCACTACGGCGGTTAACCCGATGCTAGTGATACTCGTAAATTTCCATGACGAGGGCATCGTTGCGTCTTGGGTTAACCACTATAGAGAGATCGAGGCTCGCCTGCATCAGCTGAAGTCGATGCGTCCTGCCCCTGAGGTTTTGGCCGTGAGCACTCAATGGGCAGCATGGCTCGAGCAAAGCACTTCTCATTTCTGCCATTTGGAACAAGAAGCAGCTTTAAGGCTGAATGAGTGTCTCGAGTCTTCAAGCGAAACTGCTCGCCTACGTGCCGAAGTTGAGGCGAACGCTGCCGAGGTGAAGGCTATCTTTGAGGGCCTCCTGGAACGCATCTCTCATGGGCTAAACTTGAAGCGAAAGCTTGATGTCGCCGAGCGTGACACCCCAGGCCGTGAAGCTGCTCATCAGGCCGTTAGGGAGCAGCTTGCATCTGTCTTGCAGCAGCGGGCTCAAGTAGAGGCAGAACTGGCGGTGGTGGCCGATCAGAAAAAGGCATGGAAGGAAGTGTGCGAACAACTGATAAAGCTATTTAAGACGCTTCCTTCCCAGTAGCTGCCTTTGTATCAATGTATTTGTAAAATTTTTCTTTTAAATAATATGTATCCATTCTTTATTCTTTTGTACGCTTCCCCTTGTACTTGATTAAATTCAATAAATAAAGATACACATTTTTCTTTGCAATGTCTCGTACTATTTCTTTGCTTTCTCCCTTCTCTTATTATCAGCAGGCTGTCTTGATAAACAGATAATAGAGTAAGCATCTAGATTTCTCCAAGAGACAACGATGGCTTAGGCCGCAGTTTCAGGTCTGCTGCCTAAGACTTTTCAACTCTATGAGCCGTGAGGGTCTTATAGAGACTTTTCTCCCTACGGATCGAGAGGATCTCGTAGGTGGATTTTCTCCTTAGGAATCGTGAGGATTCCTAAGTGTGTTTTCTCTTATAAGTCGTAAGGATCTTATAAGAGAATTTTCTCCCTTACAAGTCGAAAGAACTCGTAAGTTGTTGGTGAGTTGACTTATTTCCGAGTCGGAGTATTGCTCCGACGGGGAGGTCGTTGGCTGACTTGTTTCCGAGACGGAAGTCGTTGATTGACTTGTTTCCGAGACAGAGGTCGTTGGCTGACTTGTTTCCGCGACGGGGGTCATTTGCTGACTTGTTTCCGAGACGGGGGTCGTTGGTTGACTTGTTTCCGAGACGGAGGTCGTTGGTTGACTTGTTTCCGAGACGGATGTCGTTGGTTGACTTGTTTCCGCGACGGAGGTCATTTGTTGACTTGTTTCCGAGACGGAGGTCGTTGATTGACTTGTTTCCGCGATGTAGGTCATTTGTTGACTTGTTTCCGAGACGGAGGTCGTTGGTTGACTTGTTTCCGCGACAGAGGTCATTTGTTGACTTGTTTCCGAGACGGAGGTCGTTGATTGACTTGTTTCCGAGACGGAGGTCGTTGGCTGACTTGTTTCCGCGACGGAGGTCATTTGTTGACTTGTTTCCGAGACGGAGGTCGTTGGTTGACTTGTTTCCGCGACGGAGGTCGTTGGTTGACTTGTTTCCGCGACGGAGGTCATTTGTTGACTTGTTTCCGCGACGGGGGTCGTTGGTTGACTTGTTTCGGCGACGGAGGTCGTTGGTTGACTTGTTTCCGTGACAGAGATCATTTGTTGACTTGTTTCCGAGACGGAGGTCCTTGGTTGACTTGTTTCCGCGACGGAGGTCATTTACTGACTCTAGGTTGTCTGTGAACCGTAGGGTCTTGGAACTGGGGACTTTGCCGTAGCTCCGATTTGTGATGTCACGTCCATGTCCTGCTGGAATGAGGAGGAACGCCGCTGTTGGTCTCCAGGCTGTAGATGTGGTCGTCAAGATCTGATTTCCCTTTGACGCAGCCTGGTGAGGAAATGAAGTCCCCTTTTTGTTTGTGCCCTTGGATTGTATACAGGGATCGATGTGATCTCAACTGTAGGGCAAAAGATTCATTCATTTTTATTATTTTATTCCCGCGATGCTCTATCATTTCAGCTTTTTACATCGCGAAGGTCGCGATTGCCCAATCATTTCGGCTATTTTTCGCGGTGCCTAATCATTTCGGCTATTTATTTTATTTTTACTCGCTGCTTTTTATTGCGAGTTGCCCAATCATTTCGGCTGTTTTGTACGTTTTTTCTTGCTGCTTTTTATTGCAAGTTGCCCCATCATTTCGGCTATTTCATATGCATGTGCGGCCTACCGGCTTTTCACCGTAAACCTGAGATTAGACACCGATTTCGGCATCAGCACCGCTACAACTGGGATATTGCCAGGAGCGAATCATCATTTGCCTCTGTCGATGTCGAACAATGGTGGCTTAGCGAACAGGGTTAAGGTCTTGTCGACTAAGGCTTTTAACTTCATGAGCCGTAAGGGTCTCACAAAGGTATTTCTCCCTACAAGTCGTGAGGATCTTGTAGGTGTATTTTATCTTTAAGAATCGTGAGGATTCCTAAGTGTATGTTCCTCTGTAAGTCGTAAGGATCCTACAGGAGGGTTTTCTCCTTGTAAATCGAGAGGACCTACAAGGGTTGTTCATCATGCGTACATATCCCCAGTCATGGATGGGACTTGGTTAGGGAAATGTTTATTCGCGCCCGTGGATTGTATACAAGGGTCAGCATTGAGCCGCTTGTAGGGCAATATCGAAGGTTGTGGGGGTTGCTTAAGCACAGGTTTAGGTCTCTGTAACTTAAGACTTTCAAATCTTATGAGCCGTGAGGGTCCCAAAAGAGAGTTCTCCTTACGAGTCGTGAGGATCTCGCAAGTGTATTTTCTCCTTAGGAATCGTGAGGATACCTAAGTGTGTTGCTCCCTTGTGAGTCGTAAGGATCTCACGCGGGTGGTTTCTCCTTACAAGGTCGAGAGGATCTTGTAAGTGTCTTTTAACGAGGTTGCGCCCTTTCGGGTTTTCACAAACACTCGCCGGTAGTCCTGCTATTTTTACTCACGGAGCCCTTTCGAGTTTTCATCCGTGCCCATTTTGCTTATGGACATACCGTTTTTTCTTTTTATTCTTTTTATTCTCTCTTTTTTTTACGAGGTCGCGCCCTTTCGGGTTTTCACGAACACTCGCCGGTAGCCCTGCTGTTTTTACTCACGGAGCCCTTTCGGGTTTTCATCCGTGCCCATTTTGCTTATGGACATACCGTTTATTATATATTTTTTAAAATTTTTTTTATATATTTTTTTTATTCATTGCGTCAGCCTAAAGATACTGCGGTAGTAGTTTAAAGACGTTTCGGTCCTTCATTAGTTTAAGGATGTTTCGGTCCGTGTAGGGGAAAGCCTGCTACTGCTTATGGAGTTCAAGCTTAGGAAAATAGCGAGCGGACATAGTCGTCGTCATCTATCATTGACCTAGGCGATAACTCGCTAAGCGTAGTATTTCTTTAGGAATCGACCGTTTATTGGCCTGTAAAGCCTTTCACCGTGCATATCCATGAGTAGATAGGCTCCACCTTGGTAGACCTTGTCTATGATGTACGGACCTTCATATTTTGGCTCGAATTTTCATCGCTTGGCGCGATTGGGGATCATAGGCCTTTTGACCACTAGCACAAGTTCTCCTTGGCGGAATGTCCTCGGACGGGTCAATCTTTCATATGAGCGCGTCATCTTTGCTTTATAGGCCTCCAGATTTTGTTGTGCTATGAGCCGGGTTTCATCAAGGGCATCAAGCTCCTCAAGCCGAAGGTGAGCATTTTCCTTGTCTGTCAGCTCATAATGGACTGCCACTCGTAGAGAGGGTAACTCTATCTCGAGGGGGAGTACTGCTTCTGTACCGAATAGCAACGCATATGGCGTTGTGTTAGTGGTCATCTTGAACGTAGTTCGATACGCTCAAAGAGCTTCTTGCAGCCTTTCATGCCAGTCCTTTTTATTTCGAGACACCGTCTTTTTCACGATCTTTGTCAAGGTCTTGTTAAAAGCCTCAGCTAGACCATTAGCTCGGGGATTATAAACTGAGGAATATCTCCAGTCTATGTTGTGTTGTTGTACGAAGCGACTGATCTTGTGGCTTCTGTAGGCTAGACCGTTATCGGAGATGATCCGTCACGGAGTTCCAAACCGATAAATGACGTGCGTCTTGAAGGAATGGAGAATATATTCCGTCTTCACTTCCCTCAGCGGTACTGCCTCTGCCCATTTGGAGAAGTAGTCAGTCGTCGCCAGGATGAAACGATGTCCCCTGGATGATGCTGGTTCGATGGGGCCGACTATGTCAGTCCCCCACATTTCGAACGGCCAGCTAGCCACCGTTGGATGTAGTGGATTTGGATGCTGATGGATGAAGTCCCCATGGATCTGGCATGAGTGGCATTGCTTCGCGTACTCGAGGCAGTCTTGGATCATTATGGGCCAATAATAACCCATTCGTTTGATCTTCAGCTTCATCTTCGGGCCTGCTTGGTGAGAACCGCAGAGTCCGTCGTGAACTTCCTGAACGACTCTTTTCTCTTCGTCAGGTCCCAGGCATCTCAACCATAGAGAATCAAATGACCTCTTGTACAGAGTATTGTTGACGAAGGCGAAGGACAGAGCTCGTTTCACAAGTTGATGTCTTGAGGATGCATCTTCAGGCGTTCGATGGTATTTGAAGTAGTCTATAAATACTTCTCTCCAATCCTCGGTATTTTCCCGATCATTTATTTGCAGGGTCGTCTGCTCATCCGCTCCTTTTTCTTCGGATGATTCCGGAGATATTTCCGCTGGGGCAAGTACCCGACGGCTTTGTACCACGATTCTAACGTCATCGAGGTTCTCATCAGCCAGTTCCTCAGCGAGCTTGGCCAATGCGTCCGCTTTGCTGTTTTCCGAGCGCGGTATGTTTTCTAAAGTGTATGAAGGGATTTGGGTCAACAATTGTTGCACCTTTTTGCCGTACTTCACCAATTCTGGTTTGCATGTCTGGTAGTCGCCGTTTACTTGACTAACGACCAGTTGGGAGTCTCCGTATATGAGGAGGTTTTCAATTCCCATGTCGATGGCGATCTCGAGGCCTGCTATCAAAGCTTTGTATTCGGCTTCATTGTTTGTCCTCGGTTCTGTTAGGGAGAAAGCAAAGCGCATTATCCCTCCTTGTGGAGTTACAAAGATGAGTCCTACCCCCGATTTGATTATATGGGTACTTTGTTTGCGCTTCTTCACGGAAGATGCTCCATCGAAATAAAGCTCCCATCGGGTATCACCACCGTCGATCGCATCAAACGCATGTTCGTCTGGAAGATCGCAATTCAAAGGAGAATTGGCGGGTATCGGATGCTCAACGAGGAAGTCGGCGATGGCTTGACCTTTCACTACCTTGAGAGGTTGATACGTTATCAAAAACTCCATCAAGAGCAGGGACCATTTAGCGAGTCGCCCCGTCAATATGGCCTTTGATATTAAATATTTAAGGGGGTCCACCTTCGAAACGAGACGGACTTCATGCGCCAACGCATAGTGCCTGAGCTTTGTTATCGCAAAGATCAACACCAGGCAGTGTTTTTCAATGGGGGAGTAGTTGCTTTCTGCCCCCAGTAGAACTCGACTCAAGTAATAGAGAGCTCTCTCCTTCCCTTGATCGTTCTCTTGTGCCCATAATGCACCTAAAGAACCTTCGAGGGCGGTTGTATAAAGGATGAGGGGCTTTCCTTTGACCGGAGCAGCCAACACTGGCGGGTTCTGCAGGTATTGCTTGATCTCGTCTAGCGCGCTTTGACATTTTTGGTCCCAGACGAACGGGGTTCCCTTCTTCATCAGGTGGCTGTAAGGACGGCACTTGCCTGAAAGGTTGGCTATAAATCGCCGTATATATGCGAGCTTCCCTTGGAGAGACCGCAGCTGTTTGAGAGTCCTTGGCGGAGGCATTTCCATGATCGCCTTGATCTTTGACGGATCTATCTCAATACCTCGGTGTCAGACAATGAATCCCAGGAATTTGCCCGAGGAAACTCCGAATGCACACTTGAGAGGGTTCATCTTCAAGTTGTATTGTCGAAGGCGTTGAAATACGGTTTTCAGATGCTCGAGATGTTCCTCGTATGATTTGCTTTTAACCACGAGATCGTCGATATAGCATTCGACGATTTCGTGTATAAGGTCATCAAAGATTTTTGTCATGGCCCTTTGATAGCTAGCACCGGCGTTCTTTAAACCGAAGGGCATCACTTTATAACAGAATATTCCCAAAGGGGTCCTGAAAGCGGTGTGTTTCTGATCTTCGGGATGCATCTTTATCTGATTATATCCTGACGAGCCGTCCATGAAGGAGAAAACCTCATGAGTGGACGTGTTGTCTATCATCAGTTCGGTGACTGGCACTGGGAAATCGTCCTTCGGGCAGGCTTTATTGAGATCCCGGAAGTCCACGCATATGCGCACTGTCCCATTTTTCTTCATCACCGGGACGATGTTGGCGATCCATTCCGGGTATTGAACTTCCTGGATGAAGCTAGAGTCGATCAGCTTCTTGACCTCGGCGTTGATGCTCATCTCAAGCTCGAGCCACATTCTTCTTGGTGCCTGCTTGACTGGCTTGACGTCCGGGGATATCGCCAATTTGTGCACAGCAATTTCTGGATCTAATCCCGGCATTTCGGAATAGTTCCATGCGAAGCAATCTTTATGCTGCATAAGCAGGTCTTTTAATGAAGCCACCTTCTCTTCAGACAGCAGCTCACTAATGAATGTCGGTCCCGGGTCGTTCGCCGTTCCCAACTTAATTTTCTTGAGGTTATCTGCAGTGGTATGGATTCCATCTTCCAGCTCTTTTGGAGCTGGTGGGAATTCTGAGATCACCTCGTCGTTGTTGTTTTCAAAGCACCAGGGAAGGTCATCCATGTTCTCAGGCTCTTCTTTTGATGTTGTTATCATGTGACAAGTACGAATTCTATTCCAATCCCAATGTGGAACTGGTTCTTCTTTCGTGGCCTTGGGTTCGTGCTTTTGTGGCGGCGCTACCCTAAAGTTGTCGGACAGAGCGAACTTGCCAAGATGATACTGACTTTCGACCCAATTCTTGAAGGTGAAGCAGTCTTCGAGAGGGTGCCCTATCACTCGGTGATAAAAGCAATAGTCTGGGTTTGAGACTTCGCCTGCTTGTTCGGGGTGTTTAGACTCCGGCAGTGTAAGCATCTGATGTTTTAGAGCGAGGTCAAGTATTTTCTTCGTCTTGTCCCAAGGAAAAGAGTACGCCCGACCCATTTTTCTTATGAGGGATAGATCGGAACCGTTCGATTCCCGCTTGCATGGCTTCTTAGTCCCGCTTTGTTGCCGTTGAGCGCCTTTCTCGCCTTTCGACTTGTTTCTGCCTCTGCGTCGAACCTTCTTTATGACAGGTTGACAAGGAGCGACATCTTCATCTTTCACAGCCTGTTGGAGGAGGCGTTGCGTTTTGGCTCTCTCGTAGATGGCCATCTCGCGGTTGTGGTCGTCTCGGATTTTTTGGCCAGCTTCCCTTATAAGTTTGTCCATTTGTTCTTCGAACGATGGACTGGGCACTTTTGCATCAGGAACTTTTGCTGGTTCAGGATTAGCGTCCTCCCATTGAGCATCCGCTTCTTCATCGAAGTCATGCACGACGTAGTAACCATGGAGTAGCCCTCGTTTCTTGGACCGAATGTATCCAAGCCCGATTGTTTCCATTCTCCCATTAGGTAATTTGTGCTGAGTCCCGGGGACGTTCCAGACTTTGTCATAGAACTTGGTTTTTTGAGCGGTCTGTCTGAAGGATATCCCCTGGCGCTTCAGCAACCTCTTCAAGCCTTCTGTATAATAACTGGGGAGACGGATGGGCTGAAGCCTGTCAAGCGTAGGATCTGCGCCATGCCAGATTTCTTTCTCCACTCTGGTTTCTTCAGAGCGGTAGAATAGAATTGCTTTTTCGCCTTCCCGCCTGGGAGGGATATAGAACGTTTGCAGCTCTTCTACATTGTAGCTATCAAATGCATCCAGTTCTTTACGGTGTTTAAGCGGCACCATGGCGACTTGTAGACTTTGCTCTTCGTCAGCGGACGTTTGTATTGAAGGCCGAGCAGAGAATATAGCATGGACCTCATCTTCCGAGTCACTACCAAAGATCAACGTAGGAGCAGATGGTCCCAGCTTGTTGTATTGGGGCGGACCCGAATAAACTATCTCCTCTTCCTCCTCGGTATCACTCCCGAAAACAGGGATGGTGGCGTTAGCTTTGTTCTCCGGCTTGTGACACCTTTCCGTGTCTTCAAAATCCGGTAAGAAGTATTTGGCATCTTCATATTTGCGGAATTCGTTCACGGAAAACGGATTCAGTTCTCCCGCCACGGTATACTCGAGACCATCCTTAGAATACTTCATACACTGATGTTGCGTAGAAGGGATGATGTTGTACTTGTGTAACCATGGTCGGCCGAGCAGAGCATTGTAGAATGTCTTGGCATCTATGACGTGGAATTTAATGTCCGTGATGAGTAGCCCAAAGCGTAGCGTCAGTATCACAGACCCAAGAGTTCTTGATGACTGAGAGTCGAACCCGGAAATGGTGATCTTGTCCCGAGCAAGGTGCTGGATGCTCATGCAGATTTCTTTTAACACCCGCACATTGAGGAGATTAATGGAGGATCCATTGTCGATCAGGATCTTGCCTATCTTTATATCGTGGCAGTATCCTGAGACATAGAGGGGGCGATTGTGTTCACACGTCCCAAGGAGAAGGTCCTCGTCGCCGAAAGCGACATCGGCCGTGTGCACTTCCTCCAATTCATCCTTCATCTTTTCCTCGGCCAGGAAAGCTTAGAATTGCTCTGGATCCTGTAGCGCCTTGATTAATGAATCTCTCGCCTCCTTTGATAGCAAAAGGGCGTCAAGAATGCTGAGCTGCGAGGGTAGTTTTCTCAGATGCGCTAAGACGTTGTAATCCATCTTATTTCCCTTCGGCGGGTCCTTGGCACTTAGCTCCTCCACCACTTGGTCATCTAAGACGATATCTTCAGAGACCTTTTCTTTTCCTTTATCTTTTTTATTTGAGGGCCCGAGATTCTTTTCAGGTAGCGTGCGATTACGCAGCCGGATATTTTCACAGACCTTCTGCCCTTCTTCTTTTCCCGAAGTGGACTCTTTAAAGAGAGGGCCAAGCTCCAGCTCTTCATCAGAATCACTCCCGAATGTAAGCACTTGTGACCCGCCGGTGTTAACCATGCGACAATCGCCGGTAGTTCTTTTAAGCCCTTCGGTCGTATTTTTCCGCTCCCGACGAGTTTTGCGCTTCTCCCGCTTAAAATGCTGTTGATGAGCAACATATCCTTGCCACCATCTATTGAAAGCTTTGCACTCTTCAGTGGGGTGCGAAATCTTCCGATGATATAAGCAATAGGAGGGGTGCATTTCCATTTCACCAGTAATGTTTCCTTTGGAGGATGGTAGCTTCATGCCCATTGATATGGCCTTAGCAAACCTTTTCCTCATCTTGAATTTGCTTTTGTCCGTAGTGGATGTATTTTGCTCCAGCGGAAGTGTCTCAGCTCTTTCGTCAAGTCGCCGGCGCTTGGCCCTTTCAAATATAGCCGTCTCACGTTCCCGATCAGCTTTACTTCTTAACAGAGCTTCGTGGAGGAATGCGTCAATCACTTCTTCTGATGGCCCCAGAATTTTTGGTTCAGGATCTGCCCCCAGCTTTTCAGTGCAAGGAGTCTCTTCATCGTCCGTCAACGAATGGGAGATCATATGGCAGCTTGCCACGTATTCCTTAGACTCATCCGACAAACTTTCCTCCTCATCTTCCTCTTGAAAGACGTGGTTGAGAAACTCTTGGAGTGTAATGGGAGTTCGTGCTTTCTGGTTGTATTCCTTCAGCGCGTCAATTTGTTTTTGCAAGTCTGTGCGCTTGTCGCCAGGCTTCACAGGCTTCTTGGATTTCTTCTTCTTCTTCGAAGATTTTGACGGCTGGTTGTGAGTGCTTGGGCCACCACCATCGGTCTTTGGAGTTGGACGTGGCTTCAACATCCCCTCAATGACCTGCGGTTCCAACGGGTTTTTCCACTTGATCGCTGGGCATGCCTGAAGATCGTTCAGCATCCTTTTTGTCTTGGCCGACAGCACAACCTCCCATGGGGCTTCTTCGATGAGAGAGCATGTTGCCCCCGGCATATTCATCCTCTTAGAGGTGTGAGGTTGCGGCAGTTTCACCTTCCATCTATCGGATAACGCGAACTTGCCCTGTTGGTACTGGTCTTCAAGCCAATTTTTGAAGACGTAGCAATCTTCGATCGGATGACCCAGTACTCGGTGATAGGGACAGTAGTTGGGCTCATTGACATCATTCGGTTGCGACGGACGTTTTGGCTCCGGCAGATTTATGAGTCGGCTGCGCAACGCCAGCTTGAATAATCTTCTCGTTTTATCTCGGGGAAACGAGTAAGGACGTCCTAGTCTCTCCTCAAGGGGTACCAGCGGACGCATATTATTTTGATGAACAACCGGCTTCGAGTTACTTGGCTGTTGTTGAGCATTAGCGACAACGATCGCTTTTCCCTTCCCCTTTTCATTTCGGGAGTCCGGCTTTGGAAGAGGGGGTCTGATCCATTTGCGCTAGCTTGTCAATCAAGGCTTGGAAGGTAGTCGGCTTGAAGAACATCATAAATTGCGAGATGGTTGCTTGCGGATCAAGGGTTCCCACAAACATACCCACTGCAGGAGCTTCTTCAATGCGTTGCTCGCACTTTGACCATAAGTTCCGCCACCGTATAGCATATTGAACCCATGTCTCGCCTGGCTTTACCCTGGCGTTAATCAGTGCCATCATCGGGGTGCGTTCACTGGCGCTTGCAAAACGCTGGGTAAACAACAGCTCCATCTCCGCGAAGGTCTTGATAGAGTCATTCGGGAGCCCATAGTACCACTCGAACACTGTATCTGATAAGCTTCCAACGAACTGGCGAAGCAACAGTTTGTCATCACCGCCGGTGTTGCCGTAGAGCGCCCTGAACTGGGCAACATGGTGGTGGGGATTGCCTGTCCCCTTGTAGACATGGAATTTGGGAATTGTGTAGCCGGGCGGGTACTTGATTTGATCGTACCAACTTGGATATGGTCGTCCTGTTTTTACGACCTGACCGGTTGCTTCAGTCGCATGATGAACCCGTATTTGCTGGGCTATATACTCGTCCAAGTCAGCTTTGGAGATTGTCTCCTCCTTAGCTGTTGACAGAGCTGGCGGAGGATTCGACGTTTCTCCTCTATCATCTTCAAGGACGATCGGGGGATCTTCGGCCGGAGGATCTTGTTGGATCATCATCCCCACCATGTCTTGGAACAGGAGGCCCATACGCTTTATGTTGGCTGCTTGTTCAGCAGCCTCTTTATCCTTTTTCTCCAATATCCGACGAAGGAATTCGGCGTCGGTTTCTTGCTCCTGACGTTCATCTGAAGATGTTTCAGGGCTTTCTTTTGGCCCAGTAAGTGCGGCCATCGCGTTCATCATCTCTTGGAGCTTCTGCTGCTGCTCCTGCGCTTTGGTCACCGATCGCGTGAGCGGTCTATGACCTGTTGATATGCGGCTGTCCTCTTTGCCGGATGCCATGTAGACGGTATGAACTACGATGCCCCCGGACTTAGGGCGTTTGAGTTCACCACCTTTGATATTCGCCGTCGGCGTGAGGACTTTCTCTGGCCTTCTTCTCTTATGGGCCGTTGAAGTTGAGGGGGCCGTTGCTTTGGGCACCCAAGTGGTCGTCACCTTCCGTTGCTTGATCGGGGAATTTTCTTCTTGCCGACATTTCGACTTCTTGTGTTGGCGAGAGAAATTAGGATCAATCACAGATTCTTGGACTCGTCGCCATGTCTTGTAAATCATGGAGGACAGTGATTGAGGAGGCTGTTCCGGCTTTTCTGCTTCCACGGCGGTCTCTACCGGTGGAGGAGATCTTTTAAGGATCGCAGTTGGCGAGTTTCTGCGTACCCTGTTCAACAGCTCAAAGCTGTTCCCAGTTGGAACAGCAGCATTAACTTCCACCGTTGGAGCTGGTGGAGTTATCCTAGAGGGGGAGTTGCCCCCAGTCTTCTTTATCCGGCGCCAGTGGCCTCGGCGGGCGCGACGAGTTGTCGGTATTGGTTCAGAGACAGAAACAGCCTCTTCTTGCCCCTTGTTCAGGTGTGGGGCTGTTGCCGGCGTCAGCCTATTGAAGACTGATGTCTTTTGAGCAGCAGGAGCAGGAGTGGGAGTTGGAATGGTCAGTCTTGTAAAGACCGATCTCTTAGCAGGAGAAGCCGCCTTGACGACTTCAGGAGCAGGTTTGGCTACTCTTTTTGGAATATTTTTTTCTGGGATCGCGAGCTTCATTGTGAGCCCGCAGGAGTTTTGGCCCGGTCTGGAGAAGACCGAGGCGCTGGTGTTGGGCGACCCGTTGAGAGGGGCCGCAGTAACTGTAAATCGATCGAAGACCGACTTCTTAGGAGCTTCTGGTATGGGCACAGGGGTGCTGAAGCTTGTTGGCGGAAGCATGGTTCCGAAAAACAGCCCTGTGGTGGCTTGAGTAATCTGCTCCACGGGCATCGTGAACAAAGAGGCCGCTTGGGGCCCGTAGGTTATGCCCCCAGTTGTGGCAGGACGCGAGTTGCAGCTGCAGTTGGAGCACTTCGAACAGGTGAATGCCATTGCTGTTTTGCTTTCTGCGCCAAGCAAGAGACCAAATCTTAGTAACTTGAAATCCAAAGGAAACCATTAACAAACCGCGATTCGTTCGCGAAGACGACACACGAAGTGTGGAGTGGAAAGAGGAAAAGGTCCCACCGGGCGTGCCGGAATCTGTCCCCCTCCGAATGGCGGCCAAGACATTAGGACGTCTTGCCTGAGATTCGGGGCAGATGCTATTTGGTTTTATCCGTCTACCTCTCCGAAGATGCCAAGTTGATTTATGGCACCATGTATCGGAAGTTTAGACGGATGCGACCGATGTAGCAGACTTCGTCAGATTCCCCCTCGTTTGAGGGGTTTTTGATTGTGGGGATGCTTTTCCCTGCAGGCGCAAGCCCCTGCAGTTAATTACTCTACCGCATCGCGGTAGCCACTTTCTCCTTCTCCAGAATTTCACTTCGTGTCGTGTGTGTTTGTTTTGTTTGTGGATGCCCGTGGATTGTATACGAAGACTAAGTTATGCTGTCGCCCGTAGGACGTGGATTAGTCCAAATCCGTATTTACTTAGATTTGGGTTTGGTGTTTTAGTTTAAGGATACGTTAGCCGTATTGAGGCTAAGATCAACTTAAACGTTCGTTAAGGATACGTTAGTCTGATTTGAGACTAAGATCAACTTAACGGGATCGTTTGGATTCGACAAAAGAGCATTTGTGGGCTCTATTGTTCCAGTTTAGGGACATAGTGGTCCATTGTATGCATGGCCATCGGGACCCGTCACCTCTCTGACGTCGTTGAAGTATTACAATGATAGGTGTCATAGGAGTTCGGAGATGTACCCTTGAACCAAAGTTGATTGGAGGTCTTATAGTCCAATTTGGGACTAAAGTCTGTTTGAATGTTTAAGGATACGTTAGCCATATTTGAGGCTAAGATCAACTTAAACGGGATCGTTTAGATCCGACAAAAGAGCATTTGGGAGCTCTATTGTTCCAGTTTAGGGACGTAGTGGTCCATAGGTAGTTTAGGGACATTGCGGTCCATTGGTAGTTTAAGGACATTGCGGTCCATGTTCCAGTTTAGGGACATGGTGGTCCATAGGTAGTTTAAGGACGCTTAAGTTCGTGGGTTTAAGGACCCCATAGTCCGTGTTTTAGTTTAAGGACGCATAAGTCCGCGGGTTTAAGGACCCCACAGTCCGTGTTTTGGTTTAAGGACGCATAAGTCCATGAGTTTAAGGACCCCACAGTCCGTGTTGATATGTGGTTGTCGGGACCCATCGCCTCTCTGACGTCGTTGAAGGATTACAACAATAGGTGTCAGAGGAGTTCGGAGATGTACCCTTGAACCGGATGTAATTTGATTTAGGAGAGCAGTCTGTGCTCAGTCAATTTAATGTGAGGACTTACGGCCATGATTGGGCTAAGTCCAGTTGAAAAATGTTCAACGCTTTTATTTGTTTTTGGCCTATTAGGTCTGTGCTAGGGCTTTTCCCATGTTTAATAATGCATAGCATTAAGCTTGGTCTCTGTTGGACCTTTATTTGGGCTCTGCCCCTTTTAAATGATGCACAGCATCTATTTTTATTTGGGCTCTGATGCATTGCATCTGTTTGAAAATAATGCATAGCATTTACTAGGCCTGTTAGGCCTTTTTAATTGGGCTCAGCCCTTCTTTTTAATGATGCGGTGCATCAATCATCTGACAGTAGCCATGTGGCCTGTCAGGAGCTTTGCGCCAATAAATGAGCGCAAGCGCTTGTGGTGGTGACACGTGTCACGCAAGCGCAGTGCGCTGCGCTTGCGCTGCTGACGCGTGGCGTGCTCTGGTGAGTTGCGTCAATTTCAAAGAGCAAGGCTCTTTCTTATAAGCCCATAGCGCAAGTGATTCAGATGCTGACACGTGGCGCTCTCTGGTGGCTTGCGCCAACCCAGGAGCGCAACAGTGCAGTCTTTGCAAGTGCAAGGCACTATTTCAATAATCTTGAGAATCTTTAAGATTCCAGAACCAATGGTTTATAAAAAGTGCAAAGCAGTGTTTGATTTCTTGATCCAATTTAGATCAAAGAAAACAAGTTTTTTCTTGTTTTTCTTGTTTTCAGAGAACCAGAGGTTCATAAAAGAGCGCAAAGCACTTATTATTATATGAAGATCATTGATCTTGTTCTAAGATCAATGATCTATTAGAAGAAATTCTTCTATTTTATGAAGGTTTTTACCTTTTTCTTGAAATTTCTTCAGAGTTCTCTATGTTTTGAGGTTCTCAATCTCTCACAAATGTTGATCCTGTTGATTTGGGGTCTAGGGGCCTTTATATAGTGCCCATAAATTTGTTAAATTTGTTAAAGAGATCCTTCTCTGAGTGATTTGGGGAATTTTCCCCACCGTTGGATCTTTGATTCAAGGGCTTCTGTTTTACAGAAGGTAATCTTCTTGTTTTAACAAGATCAGAAGAATCAAATGGGAATTTAATTCTGTTTGGCGCAAACGCCCCAGCGCGTGACATGTGTCAAGCAGCGCAGAGCGCAGCGCAATTGCGCTTGCGCAACCTCATTGACACGTGTCGCGCAGCGCACGGCGCAGCGCAACTGCGCTTGCGCATCCGCGCTGACACGCAGCGCAGCGCAACTGCGCTTGCGCATCCGCGCTGACACGCAGCGCAGCGCAACTGCGCTTGTCTATCCGTGCTGACACGTAGTGCTGCGCGACAGCGCTTGCGCATCCGCGCTGACACGTGTCGCGCAGCGCACGGCGCAGTGCAACTGTGTTTACGCTGACACGTATCGCGCAGCGCAGCGCTTGCGCAACTGAAGCTTTGCTTCTTTTAATTTTGTTTTAAATAGAGCCTTGCTCTGATTGGGCGCGCTGTCTTGGGCGCTGCGCTGGCGTATCAGCTTTTGACACGTGGCGCGTTGCGTGCAGCGCAAAGAATTTGAAGCGTTGCTTCGAATTTTGAATTTTGAATTTTGAAATTCAAACAGAGCTTTGCTCTGATTGGGGTAAAAATCCTTCCTTTCTTAACTCTTACCCTAACCTCCATGAAAAACATATACAACTGGTCTTTTAAACTACGGAATCACCGCTACCTCGTGGGATAGGGTGCCGTAGGGAGCGGTGTGTTATGTATGCATGGAGTCCTATTAAAACGTGTGATGGGCAAGAAAGGAGTGAGAGATTTTCATCTTTCAAACCTCTCCTATTCCTAACCCTAACAAGTGAGGAACTACTCACTCATTAGGGAATTGAAAAACATGTTCTAAACTAATTAACTAGGACAGATAATAAAAGTTATACTAGGGCAGATAATAAAATTAACTAGGGCAATGAAAAGAAAACTTACTCTAATTTTTATTTGATGCTCTCTTCCAACTTTTACAGGAATTGAATTCTGAATTTTGATAGATACAATGAGGCACAAGAAGAGGCATACCTCAAAAAGAGGTTTAGGGCTTCTATTTATAGATCATAGAAACCCTAGGGTTACAATTGATTCACATCTGCATTTACAAATATACCCTAAGAAGACTAGTCAACGCGCCGCCATATAGTAACAAATTTCTACCGACACGGGCCTACCATGGCCGCGGAACCGCGGCCAAAAGCCCTGTTTGGCCGCGGATCCGCGGCCATTTAGTGGTCTTATTGGCTACAATTTCTAGGGATGATTCTGGTTGCATTTTTTTCTCATTTCTTCACTTGGTTTCTCAGATTGTCTTCTAGATTTCATCCAGATTTCCACAGTGAATAATTTCGTGAACTTTACCGTTTGCTACGTGTCGAAGTCTTGAACCTTGCACTGCCTTGTTCTTTGTGGAATTGTCCATTGATCTTCGTTTATTCTCCAAATTGTAGGCTTGATCAAGATTCTTCCATTTGTTGGTCGTAGTCTCACTTTTGATCGTTTTTTTCATCATCTCACTGTTTTTATTCCGAGAACCTGTAACTTGCAACTATGTAGCAGACATGGATCAAAAGCACCTGTTTATTTGTAAAATGAATAAGAATGGGGAATATAATAATGCAAAATTATGGTATGAACACAAGTCAAGGCTGAACATCAAAGGGTAGCTGGTTTGTTGCAACCACTTCCGATTCCTCAATGGAAGTGAAAACATATAAACATAGATTTCTTGACAGCATTACCACGGAGTCCAAAGGGCAATAAGGTTGTCGATCGATTGACCAAGGCAACTTATTTTATACCGTTTCAAGTTGGTCAGTCAACGGAGGCTTTGGCAGAGTGGTACATGCAGAAGATTGTGAGATTGCATGGAGTACCCGTAAGCATTGTTTCCGATCGTGATACCCGATTTTTATCACTTTTGGAAGAGTCTATATGAAATTTTGGGAACTCGCTTGAAGTTTAGCACGGCCTATCATCCTCAGACAGATGGCCAGTCTGAAAAAACGATCCAAACTCTTGAAAATATGTTGAGAGCATGCATGTTAGACTTCAAGGGTTCAAGGGAGAATCATTTGTACTTAGTGGAGTTTTTATACAATAACAGTTTTCAGGCGACTATACAGATGGCGCCATTCGAAGCATTATACGGTCGTAAGTGACACTCGCCTGTTTGTTGGGATGATATTGGAGAAAGAAGATTATTGGGACCGGATCTTATTGTGCAAACGGTAGAGAAAATTAACGTGATCCGAAATCATATGAAGGTGGCATAAGATCGGCAGAAAATTTAGGTTGATATTGGACGAAGACTTCTGGAGTTCGCAGTTGGTGATCTTGTATTCTTGAAGATATCACCGACCAGAGGAGTGATCCGATTTGGTAGTCGAGGCAAGCTTAGTCCTCAATTCGTTGGGCCTTTCGGTATTATCGAGCGTGTTGGAGAGATAGCTTATCGATTGGCTTTACCACCATCTGATTATTAAGTTTTTATGCTAGTTTTAATTACCGTAATCAAGACGGTGTCGCTTTGCAGCTAGCCGGTTGAGTACGGATTGTCCGCAGGGAGATGGTTGTAGGTCCGTTCTTGTCTTAGACGAGTCAATTAAAGATTGTGTATGTATGTTCAAATCTATCCTAAGTGTTCGTATTTTATGTTCAAGTAAACTTGTTAGGGTTAAGGTTGGTTAGTAGAATTAGAATTAGTCTTGTGCTTGTCTTTTGACATTCTTAAAATGATGTTGGGATAATCGAAAGTAGCGGGGATTAGGAGGACATAGGAATGAGATTTGCGAGTTTAAGCAACCTTTCCAACAATAAATCCATTCCTAGTGCCTCTTATCCTTCCGCTATGTGTGCTTATTTCCAACCCTAGGCCAAACACCCACAACAACCATGTATCCAATTAAGTCACAACTACATGTCATGTTGTAGAACTCCCAAAAGACTTCTCAACTTAGGTCGCGGCTATATGTCACGTATAGCGTGCCTAAGTGAGAGAGTTGTGTTTGTTTGGTCTATGTTCATTTTAAGGTGTTTGACGAAGAGAAGCACAAGGGATTTTTCCGTCCCTCATACTAACCTTCCTTAACCCTAACAAGTGTGGAATTATTCACACATTTAAAAGAAAAACAAGAAAGAAGAAAAGAAAGAATGGAAAATACGGTTTTAACAAATGGTAGCAAGCTAACTACTTGGGCCCTCATCTAAGCAAGAGACTCTATTGAGTATCATGACATTAAAAATACGGATAAGAAGAAAAGAAAGAAAAACAATAAATAACAACAACTACTTAACAACAAATAAAAGTTACACTAGAAATTAAAATTACAATACAAAAAAAGTAAAGATACAAGATAATAAAAACCCTCATCTTCATTGATCTTCCACTCAAAAGCTCTCACTACAATTTTCATGGAGGAAAGATGAAGAAGAAGAAGAAACAACAAACTAAACTATCCTAAATCTAGTAAAGAAAAAGATTTTTTTACTTGGCTCAAAACTGGACTATTTACAGGCAGAGAACTGAAACCCAAGTGCCATATTCTGAGTCCTTACATAATTTTAAAAACTACCCCCAAAATACGATTGGGTGAGGACTTGACATAGCCGTGGAACCGCCGTCCAAATGCCATATTGGCCGTGGTTCTGCGGTCGTTTGGAGACTGTATTGAGTAGTTTTTTTCTGGGCTTCCTTGTGTTGCACTGTTATTCTGTTTTACAGGTCCAAAATTGCAAAATGGTTCCAAGATATCTTCAGATTTTCAACATTCCAAAATGGCTTCACTTTTAATCTATTTGACCTTTATCTCCCTCGAGCTCCGCGCATCACTTGAATTTTGTGCTGCCCCTCTCGTGCTCTGTGCTTGTCCGAGACACGAATGACCACTATTATTTGTCTTGTCTCTTGAACTGGTAAGCGGCACTGGACGGATGAAGATAACCGGAACCCGGATTTTATCTGTTTTTGACAGATGTTCTGGATTTTGGCATAATTGTGGAGATTTTGCGTGATTTGCGTTATTTTGGACTGGGAACCTATAACCTGTAAATATGTAGCAAACACGGATCAAAAGTATCTACCTATAAATAAACGAGCAGAAGAATGTGCGGTATTAAATGCAATATTCTGGTGTGAACAAATACCCCCAAACTTATCTTTTGCTCGTCCCGAGCAAAACCATTTATTCTCAAAAAGTCCTAAGCTCACTTTCGTAGGCATCACGGTTGCACTTAGCGTATGCAACAAGCCGTTAAACCTCTAGGTGTCCCTAGTAGGAGGAATGTTTTCTCCTGAGGGTTTTCAGCGGATACTACCCATAAAATCCCATCAAGCTAGTTTCATTAGATAACCTTGATTCTAATCTTATAGTTTAGTATCTAAGTTAGAAACTCTATCATCCTAAGTTAGAAATATCCATCTCTTAATTTTCACACTTCCCATTTATTCAACCTAAGATCCTATACGTTTTGACAGTTAAGAAAGATCTCGGTATCTCTTGAGTTTTCTTCTAAAGCGCAGTCTCCAATCCGGAATTTTTATCTTCTTTATGGAAAACATAAGCCTTATTCTTTATCCCTATCTTTCCTCCAAACATTGAGCGTATACCCCACGTGTGTGTAAATTTTCACCCCTACACTTAAGAATTCAATTCAAGCTATAGTACCCTTGCCTTGATACCTAATACTACTTCTTTTAATTAATAATGGACGGATTTGCTCACACATCTTTCATGCGACTATTACCGCTTCCCTGAGGTACCAACAACCGATTAGTAAATGTGTGAGCTTAAAGCGTAAATAACAGTTTTCAGATCTTGTAATTTATTTCTTTTTCTTTTTCTTTTCTTTTCTTTTTTTTCTTTTCAAGACCGGATATATTTTTCAATGATACTCTTTTGGTGGTTAGCTTAAATACCGTTTTTTCTTTCATACTAGGCTTTCAGGCAAGAGTATTTCTAAATATCCTTTACTATCTCAAGTTTCAAGGTACGTGTAAGTGCAGTTTGTAGGGTATATACTTTCTAAATTTGGACTTAAGAATAGAAACTATTTTTCAGACTTATTATTCAATAAAGCTTTCAATACTTTCCCTTCATCTCGACTTAACTTAAAAACTGAACTCAAGATTACCTACTTCTAAAAAAAACTGTCGAGACGTATATTTACCAAGATTAAACAGAAAAGAGGGTTATTTTTAGGATTTTCAATTGTTAAGCCTAGGATTTAGTTATTTCTAACCTATCAAACTAAATTTTTGGAATAAAAATCTAAGTTACCCTACTAGCTAATTTGACGACAAAGTTTTTATATTTTTGATTTTTTTTATTTTTGTGGGTTTTTAAAATAAGTATGAAAATGCAAAATATACATATGAATGCGAAGATAGAAAGCTTACCGAGCACACCCCAAACTAAATCTTGACAGTGATCTCATTGTCATGCTACACCAAGAGGGTCAAAATTGTCGGTGCTCCCTTCATTTTTTTATATAAGAGGAAAAAGCAAACCAAAAAAAATATATACACAAAAAAGTTCCCCTCCAAACTTAAGTAAAACAATGTATCCAATGTTTAGACGTTAAAGTTCAGAGTTAGGGAGGAGAAAACAATTTCAATTTATACAAGGCCTTACACAGGCCAAAAATTAATATCAACCATTCAAAATTTTTATCGTGATATCGCAATGGTTGGAGAAAGAATGCATAGAGAAAAGAAAGGAAGAATACACGAGATCGTGTATCGATAGAAGCGGGATACGGTATTGGTAGAGGAGATGAATAGCGGAGGGGAAAAGGAAATGGAATACGAACTTGATGGTGGAAATGGAGTGAATAAATTAGTACAGTTTGTAATGATCGAAATGAAAAAATGGATTGTACTAATCTATCAACATGTCGAGAAATGGGGTCAAACCTCTCAAGATTCGTAAGAAAACATGGGTTGACCGAACTTGGTGAATCAGACGCAGGAAATGAAGGTGATACGGCGTCTTACAAAGTGGGAATGATGGAAATGATGGAGGGAAGTGATTGAGGAATCGCATCAGTTAAACGTTCAGGAGAGTGTGCACAGTCAATGAAAGGGACATGATGAATTGGAAAATCCGACTTATCTAGTAAAACTGGTTCATCCTATAAAATATCCTCAAAATTCTTCTCAAAATTCAGCTTATCCATGCATTTATCATCATCAATATCCAGACGCGTATGGAGTTCGGAAAAGGCAGTTAATGGAAAATTCGGAGCTAGTTGTGGAATTCAATTTGGAATGGGTATGTTTAATTCGGAGTTGTGGAATTCCTTAGGACAACAAATCCTCAAATTGTCCTATCGTATAACCATATATTGGAAAATTCGAAGCTAGTTGGAAACTAGCTACTGGTTCGTTAGGTTGTATCAGGACGGCCATGGACACATTCAAATCCACTATCTGTTGGCACGACACTACCCGAAATTTTTCTAATAACTGTTCAAGACTAGACATGGGTTATGAAGGGGTTTTAGTAAAAGATTCAAATTCGTATGGATACGTGAAACTCCCAAATGACTGTTCAGAAGTAATGTTTAAGGAAGGTGTAAAAGTCGGGTAGGATTGATAGGAATCAAATGGATGTGAAAAATGGACAGGATTAGGATCAACATTCTGATATGAAGGTGATTGGAATTTTTGTCCTAAGGAATTTGGAGTGGTGAAAGGAATGAAAGATCGACTATGAGATTGTTCAATTCTGTCAGCAATGGACATGGGTTTTGGAGTCGCAACATGGCTCTCAAAAGGGGCATCAACATAAGAAGGTGGGGAAAGTTGATACAAAGTGGATTGCGGAGTCCAATTGTTTGTCCTAGATGCGTCTATCCGTTCTCTCAAAGAAATTTTGGGCATTGATGGATCGTTCGAAGTTCGACCAAAGCAAGAACCGTATGAAGAAATGTCTGGTTGTGGATACCAAAGTTCAGCAAGAGTTAGTCGTTTTGGGATACCCATGTTATGAAAAAGAGTGGAAGGTAGAAAGTGGGTGAATTTTATAAATTTTTGATTTTTTTTGTTTTTGGAGATTTTGAAATTGTTTGTTTCGGTTTTTGAAAAAAAAACCGGAATTATGGGACTAAACTTTATACAAGCACAATCACAATCACAATATGCACAAACAACACCTAGAGTTAGGGTCTTCAAAGTCCAACTAGACCTCTTCTAGATTTCCAAGCGACAAGTTGTAGGATAACTCTCGAATCGCCTCTTTACTGCCAATTGTGGCCAGGTAAGCACAAACGAGGTAAGGAGGGTTCTGCTCATGAATCATCGTGAGACGGGCCTTTTAAAATTACCTCCTCATTTGTCTAGCCTAGGCACCACAAAATCAAGTTTAGATAAATGACCGATTCCCTGCAACCTTCACTTTTCCTAAATGAGCGCGACAAGTTCTTATTGGTTTGGTCTAGATATTTTTTTATTAACTCAAGATAATGCGTAAACTTTTTATGATTTTTGGGGTCTTAGGAGGGTGATGAAATCTCCACCCAATCTTAATTGATGTTATAGCCCCTTAATGTCCGTATTATTATATGCAAAGCGTTAAACAAACAAAATCTAAAACAACAAAAAAATTATTTGGCGGTGGCACAATCTGTATAAAGAAACATTTCAGTAGAGTTCAGAGGAGAAGTTTAGAGCAGAGAAGAAGCCATAAAATTTTGGGGGGCACGAAGACAAAGATCGGCCACGGTTCCGCCGCCTTAACCACCTATTGGACGCGGTTCCATGGTGGGTTTGATGAGTTGGAGCACCAAACTTGTTCAGTACACTCCCCTTGTTATGTTCTTCTATATTAAAATCTCCATTTCTTGATTTTATTACTGTACTTGCTCTAGATTTGCCTGCACATTTGCACCAAAAAATATCAAAAAAAAAAATCAAAAATAACAAAATGGGTTTTTATTATATATATTTTTTATATATACACAAAAAAATATTAACCCGAATGACAAGAAAGAAATACGTTACCGTCTATCTGGCAACGGCGCCATTTGATTGTTAAGTTTTTATGCTATTTTTAATTACCACAATCAAGACGGTGTCACTTTGCAGCTAGCCGGTTGAGCACGGATCGTCCACAGGGAGATGGTTGTAGATCCGTTCTTGTCTTAGATGAGTCAATTAAAGATTGTGTATGTATGTTCAAA
This sequence comes from Agapanthus africanus, assembly GCA_030015575.1. Taxonomy (NCBI): domain Eukaryota; kingdom Viridiplantae; phylum Streptophyta; class Magnoliopsida; order Asparagales; family Amaryllidaceae; genus Agapanthus; species Agapanthus africanus. Next base: position 757,486,471 of record CM057339.1, read on the forward strand.
TCTATCCTAGGTGTTCGTATTTATGTTCAAGTAAACTTGTTAGGGTTAAGGTTGGTTAGTAGAGTTAGGATTAGTCTTGTGCTTATCTTTTACCATTTTTAAAATGATATTGGGATAATCGAAAGTAGCGAGGATTAGGAGGATATAGGAATGGGATTTACGAGTTTAAGCAAGCTTTCCAATGCTAAATCTATTCCTAGTACCCCTTGTCCTTCTACTACGTGCGCTTATTTCCAACCCTAAACTAATCATCCACAACCATGTATCCAATTAAGTCACAACTACATGTCACGTTGTAGTGCACCCAAAGAACTTCTCGACTTAGATCGCGGTTATATGTCGCATATAGCGCGCCTAAGTGAGGGGGTTGTGTTTGTTTGGTCTAAGTTCGTTTTAAGGTGTTTGGCGAAGAGAAGCACAAGGGATTTTTCCGTCCCGCATACTAACCTTCATTAGCCCTAACTAGTATGGAATTATTCCCACATTTAAAAGAAAAACAAAACAAGAAAGAAGAAAAGAAAGAAAGGAAAATACGGTTTTAACAAATAGTAGCAAGCTAACTACTTGGGTCTTCATCTAAGCAAGGGACTCTATTGAGTATCATGGCTTGAAAAATACAGATAAGAAGAAAAGAAAGAAAAACAATAAATAACAACAACTACTTAACAACAAATAAAAGTTACACTAGAAATTAAAATTACAATACAAGAAAATTAAAGATACAAGATAAGAAAAAACCCTCATCTTCTTTGATCTTCCACTCAAAAAGCTCTCACTACAATTTTCATGGAGGAAAGATGAAGAACAAGAAGAAACAACAAACTAAACTACCCTAAATCTAGTAAAGAAAAAGGCTTTTTTACTTGGCTCAAAACTGGACTATTTATGGGCAGAAAATTAAAACCCAAGGGTCATATTCTGAGCTCTTACATAATTACAAAACTACCCCCAAAATACGATCTGGTGAGGACTTGACATAGCCGTGGAACCGCCGCCCAAATGCCATATTGGTCGCGGTTCCGCGGTCGTTTGGAGGCTGTATTGAGTAGTTTTTTCTGGGCTTCCTTGTGTTGCATTGTTCTTCTGTTTTACAGGTCCAAAATTACAAAATGGTTCCAAGATATTTTCAGATTTTCAACAGTCCAAAATGGCTTCACTTTTAATCCATTTGACCTTTATCTCCCTCGAGCTCCGTGCATCACTTGAATTTTGTGTTGCCCCTCTCGTACTCTGTGCTTGTCCGAGTCACGAATGACCACTGTTATTTGTCTTGTCTCTTGAACTAATAAGTGGCACTGGACAGATGTGGATGACCGGAACCCGGATTTTATCTGTTTTTCACAAATGTTCTGGATTTTGGAATAACTGTAGAGATTTTGCGTGATTTACGTTATTTTGGACTGGAAACCTATAACCTGTAAATATGTAGCAAACACGGATCAAAAGCACCAATCTATAAATAAACGAGCAGAAGAATGGGCAGTATTAAATGCAATATTCTAGTGTGAACACCACCCTTGGCGGGTGTTCATGATATGTTTCTTGTATCTCAACTCCGCAAATATGTTAAAGATGAGATGCACATCCTAGATCACTCAGAACTGACCGTAAGGGAAGATTTAACGTATGATGAGCGACCAATGGCGATTGCGGATCGATAAGAAAAAGTCCTCAAGAACTAAGTTATCTCTCTAGTACTCGTTTCATGGGGGAATCGTTCGCACGGAGAATCTACTTGGGGACGTGAAGACGAGATTTGACAGAAGTTTCCATAACTCTTTTCTTAGATCCGTGTTTTCTTGTTCCTTCTTGTTCCGTGAATTTCGAGGACGAAATTGTTTTGTAGTTAGGTATAATATACCACTTTAGCACTGTTATACCATATATTTGGGGTATTTCAAATTTTGCGATAAAATTCTTTATTATTATTGCTTTTGGGTTGCGGATAGTGAAATTGATAGTTATGGTTTTTATCCGACCCGGCCCGCATGTTTGAAACCCATCATGATTCAAGATTATATCAAATATTTGCTAGTATGGAGGATCCATGCAAATCTAGATTTTATTATACATACATACATATATATATATATATATATATATATATATATAATATTCCACATATCTTTTAATAATACAAAATAAAATCAAATAACATATTTTCGTATCTAGCCTTACATATCATCACACCCTATATCATGTAGTTGCAACCATATATCTTGTTCATACCCTAATTGTTAAAATAGACTCGTTATTGATCGCTACGTATATTTACATAGATCCGTATTTAGGGGTATACATTTTTATTTACAGAATATCACATTATAGTTTAAACTTTTACAGATGTTCTCCATATTGAAAAACTAGATTTTTATAGGGGACACGAGTAATATTCGGAGTAATCTGGTATTAGCTGTAAAATCCTATAATATATATATTATAATATTTTATATAACTAATAGTATAAACTGTTGCTATATATAATATATTAATTTAATTATAAAATCTCACCCTTATCTCTCTCTAACTTTTCTCTCTCTCAATACACTATACATATACAACATAATATATTAATAATTTATATAAAACTCAAACTTTACACTCTCTCTTCCTCTCTTCTTCTCACGTTCCCGCGAAGCACCAACCCAAAAACCCTAACCCACGCTCGCCACCCTTCACCGCCATTCACCCCGTTCTCGCCCTCGTCCTCACCCCCTCACCCTCTTCTCCTCCTCACTCCGAGACCTCCTCCTTCTCCTCCTCCCCGATGACACCCTGCACCTTCTCCCCGACCCAAGAAACCTATACCTCATCGCAAGCAACCTTCGTCGCGGAGAAACCCGTCCCCACCGACCACTCTCTTCACCTCCTCGCCTCCCCACCACCCAAGAACACCACCACCGACCCTGCTCCAATCCCCGATCACCTTCACACCCACACCATCGCCACCTCGCTGACGGTAGCCCCTCATCGCCGTCACCTCGCTGTCGCCACCTCTGCTGTCTCCACTTACTAGAAACCCTACAACAACTTCTTCTTTCTTCTTTCTTCTTTCTTTTCTTGTTCTCTTTCTTTTCTTTTCTTTTCTTTTCTTTTCTTGGCCGGCCATCTTGCCGGAGCGTGTCGCCGATGATTCAGACCACCCGGTCACCGTCGTCGTCTAACCCAGTCACCACGTCATGTCACTGCTCAGCCAGGTCCAGTCCTGCGCATGCAAGTTTAGCATCGCAACGTTATTTCGACGTCGGACGTGATATTCGTATCTCGACGTGAGATCCGATCAGGCAAGTTCAAAACTTGCAACATATTATGTTACTGTATCAATATTTATTTAATAAATGATAGTGCATGTGTTTTACTATTCAGCAGAAATTACTGATTTACCGTTTTTCAGTATCCGCCTATATCCGCACTGATAATAATTTATCTAGTTGCATGCCGAAACGTCACAACGTTATTATAATCCTATATTAGTTCAATATGCTATCTAGATTGCATCATACATGGTAATGGACGTATAATGGTTATTAGAGATAGAAACATATGCATCCTGGCATCAGTTGTGTTTATCGTTTTTCGATACTGGTTATAGTTTGACATTTGGTATCTATTTTGGTTAATATACATCACATAGCATGTTCACGACATTCTGCCAGACTTGTTATTTGGATCTTATTGATAATGCCGACAATCCTGACTTGTTGTCCTGACGGGCGTGACTTGTTGTCTACATAGACAAGACATGTACCTGCTTGATCCTGTGTTGGCATTAGTTTCATATCTTTAATATCTGACTTGAACACAAAACCTGGGGAGTAAGGGGAAATCAATAATAAAACCTAACTTATAACTTAACAGTTTGATATTTATACTGATCAGTCTCTACGGGTTCGGCCAGTCCCGGAATGATGCTGCTGGCATCATTCGTCTGTACATGTTACTTGTTTACTATTTAGCGGCACGTCTCGGATTCAACCTGAGAGTCTTGACCGTGGTCCCTAGCACGCACGGGATACTATTAAGTTATATCGACGACTCCATTAAATTGATTTCAAAGACTTCTAAAATAGATAACCTAGCACAGACTTTAGAATACACATCACATGTATATACCTCACTATTTTATATATGTATTTATCATTTACACGCATGTTTAATCACATTATCATATCCTTGTTATTACTAATCTTTTGATGTTTATGACGCACTGACGTCTGGGTTTTGCATGGCCCAGTTCCTCTACCTTTATCGCAGGCTGAACAGGAGTACTTTAGCCACCAAGCGGAGTAATGAGGAGCTAGCTTTTTAGACTCTTAGTTTATTTATTTCAGCAATTTCATTTTATTGATGTAAGCCCATATTGGGACATAATTCATGTATTGTTTATTGGATCTTGATTCGTTTCCGCTTTATGCATTTTCTTGATTTTATTTATTGTGGCAAATGGACATGTGTTAGCTAGGTTATATATTTTACTGTTCTTGATATCCGCTTGACAGCCGTAATGAGACTGTGGAGGGATGATTCCTAGACATAGGTAGTATGGTTGACTCTGTCACGTGCCGTAGTTACATATCTTGGGAAGCTGGGCATGACAATGATGGCTGAAAAATTCTCCATAAAGGATTTGGGAGCTGCCAAGCAAATTCTGGGAATGAAGATCATAAGAGATGGAAGCATAAAAATCTATGGTTATCGCAAAAAGACTACGTAGAAAAGGTTTTGAAGCGCAAAATGGAAAAGTTCAAACCGGTGAGTACGCCTTTAGTGAAGCACTTCAAACTCAGCAAAAAGTTGTGCCCGACAGCTCAAAAGCAAAAGAATGAAATGGCACGAGTACCATATGCATCTGCGGTGGTGAGTTTGATATATAAGATGGTGAGTACGAGACCAGATATTACACATGCAGTGGGAGTTGTGAGAAGGTACATGCAAAACCCAGGAAAGGAATATTGGAATGCGGTGAAGTGGATATTGTGATATCTTAGGAGAACGTCCAGTCATTGCTTATATTTCGGGGGGTAGCTCTTTAAA